>CM068367.1:73741533-74350533 GCA_034769895.1 Magicicada septendecula
ATAACCAGAATAACATGTCAGAATTGTGGTAAATAGTATAAATAAGTAAAATATGTATTAAAATAGAATTATCAATTTTGTACAAAAACATTAGTACAGGGCCTAGACCAGCCTTATGAGATGTCAAATTGATCATTGAAAGAAAATAGGGACATCTATATTAATATTTCAAGCATTGGAAATGTCCCCAAGGAAAAATAACATTTATAAAATATTTATTTATTTTGAACAAAAAAACCAGGATTTATAACAATAGTTTCAAATGTACTTAACCAATCAGAGCCAACTCGGTTACCATAGAAACAGAACTTTATTATAATTTTGACCGTTATGTAACGAGATTCCATTATTAATAATTCGGAGGTATAGACGCTATACTGATGCGGACCTTTTAAAAAGCAAATAAGTAAGAAGATCAAAAAGAAATGAAACCAAATTGAATACCCGAGGTAAACAAGAGTTCCAGCAACACCAGGAGAAAGAATAAACGAAGTTACAAAATTAATAAATAACAAAAAATTGTAATAAAAGAAACAGACGCCAACGAAGACGACAACCCTATCTTTGAGATTAGATGAATGCATTAACAACAGCGAAGAAACCATTGATGATCGATAACACTAACACCGTGATTGTGTTAAGTATAAATTAAATTATAATTAATTAAAAAACTAAAACTGATCCACTTTTCTCACAATAGAAAACTCTCACTATGAACTTGGAACACCTATTTCTTTCAAAGATTAATACAAAATATTTATGAACACCTGAAGTAACTATAAGATAACCTATGTATAAAACGATAACACTGACACACACTTTTAACACCACAGAGTTGAATTTAATGTAAACCTCTTTCATATTTAAGTACCACGATTGTAAGGTGGTGTACTTTATTTAAACATCTTGTTCTAAACTTTTTTTCGTACTCAAAAGAATTCATTGGCAATTTAATTTGTATAAATAAGAAGACACGGCGACCATTACGTCGTCAACTAACTTTGTGCTGCCACCCTGCTCTCTGCTGAGTAAAGAATTAATTTATTGCCGAGGCTAAAAGTTATTATAATAATCTCAATTGTACAATAATTATTGAAAATTAATGAGCTATCAAGCCAAATAAATAAGTATGAATCTTTACTAGCTGTCCTGTAATTATTTCAAATGTCTTATGTATGTTGTGTTCTGTAGCAGTGAATAGAATCATTTGACCAAACTTTATGTTAGCAACACGTCCCCCCAGACAAGCGAAATTCGAGTTCCCGCCAGTCTGCGAGCAATTCGAATTATTCATCACAGTACCATAAACAAACAAACTGATATTGAATCTTTTAATTGTTTTTCTGGAAAACAATTTGGCGCCTATCGGGAAGAAAAAACCAGTGAGTAAGGACTGGTAAGGACTAACAGACAACAACAAGATTCGGGACGGTTTATTAGCGCGTTCGCGATCATCATAATCAGCGACAGCTTTATCACAAATTAACAAAGACTACACGAATCGCGTTTATAACAATATATATATATATATATATATAATATTTATAATGCATTTACCTCAAGATATTTTTTTCCTTTAATATTTAATATATTTTTTCAAGAAAAAATATCTTGAGGTAAATTCATTATAAATATTAAATATATTATATACATCAAGAAACGGACTGTAGCAAACAGTGTTTGAATGTGTGTGTGTGTGTGTGTGTGTGTGTGTGTGTGTGTGTGTGTGTGTGTGTGTGTGTGTGTGTGTGTGTGTGTGTGTGTGTGTGTGTGTGTGTGTGTGTGTGTGTGTGTGTGTGTGTGTGTGTGTGTGTGTGTAACGACAGTAAATGTTTATTTTCTGTTTTCCCTGTTTCCTCCTCCTAAAACCCGACTTTAAGGATGCTCATGTCTATTTTGGAAATGACGGAAAAATGTACCTCCCCTCCAATTTTATGGAAAGAAATTCCGGGATGGGTATTCTCATCGTTAATTCCATCCCTCCAATCCAAGTTGGACCCCCTACAGAAAAAAACAAAATTTTAGCTACGTTCCTGTTTCCAGGTTAGGCAGTTCTGCCTGTTTCGGCTTGACCATCTAATCCTCGGTGTTCCCAGGTTTCCTCTACTTCTCGAGTGATAATGTAAGGCCTGCTTTGGAATCCTTTCTTTCTGCATTTTTCAAAATTTTCCTTCCACCTTTCTTTAAACATTTCTGCCTGTAGTACAACCAAGAGAATGTTTAATCCATGTCTAATGGTTGCATTTCGTATCCTGTCTCCCCTAACACATCCTTTCACTGACCTAAGAAATTTCATTTCTGATTACTCCATCTAAGATCTCTTTTCCTAGGTGCCGAACACTCTGAACCATACTACAGCCATCACGTTATAAAATTTTAGCTGCGAGTCTTTTAATGTCTTATTGTTAAGAGTTCTTGTAATCGTACCACATATCCTTTGAAATTTATTTATCTTGTTGCTGATGTCTCTGCCTTCATCGAAGAAATGTAGCAGCCTAACTTCTGAAAATGTGAGACCTGTTCTAAAATAGTGCATTACAGTTTTTGTCCATTAAACTATAAATTTCGCTTTTTGAACGAGCTTTTTGCGAGTCCTCAGTTTTATTGTAACTCGACCCTTTGGCATTTGTCTGTCTATTTGAGAATGTCTCACGATAATATCAAAATGCATCAACAACCGATATTCGTAAAACTTAGCACGCGTGTCCATGCTTTTACCCCATAGACCTTAATTGGTTTTTACGTTCATCGCCCCAAAATAGGGAGCTGGAGAAAATGGGGAGAGGGAAAATTTGTTTAAAAATCGTTAAAACCATATGGAGTATCAAATTAACGAAAATTGTAGTCGAAATCTGAATTGCCCAGTTTTGGTAATTTCAAAATTTTCCTCAACCAAGACCCAAAACGTGAATAAAAAATTTGTAAAATTGTAAATATCATTCCAAGACTAAAATTAAAGAGAATTTTAACCAAACCTTAGGGCCTTAAAACCTTTGCAAATTTTAAAACTTTAGGACACCAGGGCCCAAAAAAATGGATCAAAACTTTGAAAAGACTTGTAAAAATCCATGCCGGCTATCAATTAAAGAGAATTGTAATCCACATCCGAATTTAGCGTTTACTTTAAAAAATCTTTAATTTGAGAGGCACCACGGTCCAAAATTTTGAAAAAATGTATGCCAAACAATTTATACAGTTACCAATTAACAAAAGAAACATAAAATATGATAAACGACGTGTGGTCACCTTCTCGCGATACTTTTCGGCTAATGCTAAGAACCACACAGCTGCACCAACAGTTTCAACCCTATGAAACACAAAAATCGTTACTTCCAACTTTTAAAAGATTAATTTTTATTTATTTGACTTTATTTAATAATAACCGTATTTTATTCAAATTGGTGAGCGAATTCTGCAGCTCAGGGATCTTAATAACACAATACTTTTTTTAAATATTCGTATGGAGAACCATACATGACTCCCATGTTCTAAGATTTATATTTAAAATCATTTTCGAAATGAAATATTTCCATAGAAACTACTTCTTGGTTCAGTATTAACCACAGTACTGTGGTTACTAACGTATACCACCTTACGTTAGCGCACTCGATTTTCACTGATGATGGCAGTTGATAGCACTGCCGAAACGTCTGGTTTTGTAGAAAATATTGGACCGCGGAAGGAATTTTAACAACAAACTACTTCTTTATTGCCGATAATGTGTAACATGACAATAAATAAAAATTACCCCCACCCCCTTCAACTAGCCTTTTTATTTATAGATATTTCATCTACTTTCTACAGTGGATTATTATGACCTTCATTTCAGGATACTTTATTTATCACAAAATTAAGTACTTTACTCTTGTTAAAACATAAAACTCTTGTTGTTACTCTTGTTGCAGGTAAACTACCCCTTCCTCTTAACCGATCTTCACCAAAATCAATGGGCCGTGAGTCCTCTACAACTCGAGTACATATGCAACAAATTATTTGATTTTGTTTGAATTTACGGCAGTTATCGTTCGTCATAGAAAAAATTACTCTTGTTAAAACATGAAATGTTGCAGGTAAACTACCCCTTCCCCTTAACCGATCTTCACCAAAATCAATAGACCTTAAGTCCTCTGTATTTGAGGGAGATATGCAAAACATTATTTGATTCTGTTTGAATTTTCGGCAGTTATCGTTCGCCATAGAAAAAATCTACACATAGACACACAGACACACTTTTCGAAAAATGCCTTTTCTTCATGTTTTGAGGGTAGTATAATGAGAATCAACGCTTATCTCGAACACGATTTTTTTCGCCATCACCATACTTCCATTTCCTTATTGAACATGGAAGTAAAAAATGGCTTAAATAATTTTCGCTGATGGGAAGTATACCTGTCACACGATTAGACAAAATCTCCATCAATCAGAAGCACCGTCAGCTGACACAGTCAAACTCACAGTAGCCAGATGAATTCACCACTGTCGCTGAATTGTTGCATTTAAATTAATACGAAGAACGCGTTCCTTTATGTAATGATAACCAGTAACGGTGCATCACCAAGTTATAGCAGAAACATACAGCTGTAGTTCGAACAGCGAACCACGAACTAACACCTGATGAATCAAAACAAACCTAACTTACGATCGCATGGTCTAAGCTTGATATTTTATTGTGTCAGAAACGGCAAATTAAAAATTGGAAAAAATTTAATTTTTCTGTCTTGGGTAGGCTAACCAATTACGAACATTCTTCTTATTGGGCCCAGTGCTAAATACAGACCGTCCTCGGGACAATGTTTTTAAGAAATGTGTTAATTTTTTTAACGTCTTCAATTCTTTACTTGTTCTTATATGTTTACTTCTTAATTTACTTACACTCATATGGTTTTGGTTCTGCTATGGAATAATTCGTAAACATCACTGCTCATTACCTGTGAACAAACAATTAAATATTAGTTTATTTTTTCGAGACGATTAAACAATTGAAATAACAAAATACGGGTGGCCGTGTCATTGTAGATAGCGTGTTGACCATCGGCTACGATTCGATCGGACCTCGACGTTAAACTGTAAGCTACGATAGAATATTGTTACGACAATGTCATAACGCTCTCGATTTTTCGAGAGTGTCGTACTACACACTTCTCGACTAGCCCAGAGTGCGGCGTCTGTGTCAAGGCCGTCCACTTGCGTAGCACTCCAGGCTGTTCGAGTACTTGTAACTACGCAAATTATGCCGGCACTCCGCCAAAAGAATGAAAATTATTGTGGAACATCTGCGGGGCCTATATAAGCAACAGCGCCCATCTTAGAAGTCAATTACAGTAAAATTGAAAGTTAAGGGTATATGCGCAGAAACCGATTTATGGATGGACGAGTTCACTTTGAAATTGTGAAAGGCGGGAGGGTAACAGAAAATCAGATGGTATGCAAGTGAAGGTGTTGCCAAGTTGCGCGCGATGTTTTAGTTACCCGTGCATTGTTAGTTACATACTGTGTGACGTACCATCACAGTCTTGCATTTGTTATTATTATTTCAATTTATTATTAATTGTATCGTTGTTTTACAGCCACTCGTTTTTATTAGTTATTTAATTTTTTTTAATTTCTATTGGTAGTTACTCTGTAATTAGTCTACGTATTATCATAATTATTTGTGTTATCATAAATGGAAATAATTATAAAAAAGAACTGAAATAATAGTACAATATTAATTGTATTATAATGAAAAATATGTGTACCGGTGTGTGTGTGTGTGCGCGCGCGCGCGCGCGCGCGCGGGCTCATATTTTTCCGTAATAATAAAATGAAATAGAATACTGAAATGAAAGAAATTTCATAGATATTGAACATCGCATGTTATAACTTCAACGTTTCGCTTTATTTACAGTAAAACGTTGTTTTCCAGCTGGTAAAACATAAATTATCTCATTTCTCATTCATCTATTTCTTTTACCGGTTGTAACACTTAGTGTTGAAAGATTTTAAAAGATATTCTTTTCCTAAAATTCTGGATTGAAATTATTTGTTTTCTACTACTTCTAGAAACAGATTTTTTGTTGTCCAGGATTAAAAAGATTCTTGCATTTAAATTAATACGAAGAACGCGTTCCTTTATGTAATGATAAACTGGAAAGATAGTCGAGTGTAATTAAGGAGTGGAAGTGTACAGTTTGCAAATTCCATTGCGATAAGAACGGGAGAAAGGCTGTAGTTTTTTACGTCTCGCAGTACACAGTGACATAACAAAACAACACTCAGATACGTTTATAAAACATTCTGATACTAACAGCAACAAATTCCGATATGTGAGAACAGTACATATCATTTGCTTGATTTGTATAGTAATACAATTACAACATTATTATTAATGATAATGTGATGTATTTTTATATACTTAAACTTATTGTTTTTATTAATGCTACCTATAATTAAATTTTTTATATTTTTTTATTGTAGTCTTTTTTATACAGCCTAAAGGCACCATATGATGTTATTATAAAGCGATCGATTTCGGTCAATAGACCATCTTCAGGTTATCACAATATTAACAGTATTATAAAACATTATAGCACATTTGTGTTCACAATATTATATACAAACAACATATGTATCAAATTAACAATGTTTACAAATTCGTTTTTTATAAATAATAATGTTTTATAATATTGTGAACACAAATGTGTTATAATGTTTTATAATATTGCGATAACCTGAAGATGGTCTATTGACCGAAATCCATCGCTTTATAATAACATCCTTTAAGCTGTATAAAAAAGAATATAATAAAAAAAATAAAAATATTATTATTATTATTATTATTTGATTTACGTCGGAAACAATAAACGTGTAATTCTTTTTTTTTAAGCCAGCTGTAAAAAACTGTAGGCACACACACACCGACTCGTAGTGACACATTTACAAACAAACCTCAACAGTCGCGAGTTTTTGTTACTATTAGAAATATTATTCATAGGTTGGCAGCACCGTCGCTGATAACAACAATTCTCTCCCCACATCTCACACCGACTCCCTCCACATCGTCTTTCCACTCTGACCGTAAGCGTTTCGCGCATTTCCATACCCTTAACTTTCAATTTTGCTATACACATGGCAATATTGTAGAGTGCGGATCAAGTGATTGTTGCGGATTGGTGGAAAGTGATTATCGTGTTACAATTAGTGCGGAACTCGCATAGTTGACAATTATTATTGCGTGTGGACAAATTTAACTTGAATTCTTGTATGAGTGTACCTTGTTGATTTCACATTGTTACTTGTGATTAATTAAAGAGTGGTAATTAGTGACTTCATTGGAGTCTGTATTTTGTTTCCACTGAACAACACGACGATCCGTGATACCGTCGTAACAATATGTTAAACACCCATCAATCAGGCAGAGAGAAAGGTGTGAACAAACATCTTGTTCAAAAAGGTAGCCTTTGTTTCCGTGGCGTACGGGAGTTGAACTCATGGAAAAACAAATTGCAAATCATAATTATTAAAACAAAAAGTCCGATTGCAGGAAAGACGTAATGCATTGCTGTACTTTTTTCTACCAATATTTCATGATGTTAGCAGCCTCCCATATTCGATAAAAACTGTTTTTTCAGCCAAACCTTTTTTTAAGTACTTTGAAGAGTTAAGAGAGTTACTAATAGTGAACAGTTATTAATCATTACTAAATTTTCATACCTCAATATTAACATATTATCAGTACGTAATTTACACGCTGCGCTGTCTTCACAATACCACACAAACATAGAGTAGGCCTACATGTAGTTCCAATAAGAGATTTCTCGGAATTTACATCATAACTATGTGCGTCTGATTGGAATACTGATTAAACGTATTCATCCGCCCCCCCCCCTTACCGTTGCACAACCCCTTTAGAGTAAACAGTCCCAATCTTCCACACCGACGCTTTGCCTCCACAAAGTTTGTTACCTCACTGACATTGGCATGTGTTCCCCGCAACCACAACTACTGTTTGATATAGACAACAGAGGAGGGGAGCGGTACGTATTATGCCTTGTTGTTGGTATTGCCTACTTAGCATAAGTCGATAATGTAATACCGTTCAATTAGAATTTACATAGAAAATATATTACCCATTAACGCTACTACAATATTTTTCTTAAAAGTCAACTTAATTAATTTATAGTGGTTCGTCTGTATAAACAGTAATCATCATCTTCTTCTTCTTCTTCTTCTTCTTCTTCTTCTTCTTCTTCTTCTTCTTCTTCTTCTTCTTCCTCCTCCTCATCATCATCATCTGCAAGGATTAAACCAAGGATGGTTTGTTCCGATTTCAAACAGGCAAAGTCTAGAATTGGCCACTCCAGCGCTTCCTCGGACGTCCCACACCTCTCCGTCTCTTCGGCTTATAGTTCCATAGTTGTTTGGGGATGCGGCAGTCATCCATTCGGCAAAGATGTTCCCACCAATTCAGCCGATAATCCTGTCGAGTATGCTCATAATATTCAGTTCCTGCCGTATATCTGTGTTTCTTCTATGACCGTGGAGATTATACCCTGCCACGTGCCTGATAAATCTCATTTCAGCCGCTTATATCTTCTTCTTCTTCTTCTTCTTCTTCTTCTTCTTCTTCTTCTTCTTCTTCTTCTTCTTCTTCTTCTACTTCCTGCGCCCTAATACGGGAACGGTGATTGGTCATATTCTGAAGTGTTTATAGTGACTGGATGGTCTCTTTCTATTTAAAGAGATCCCTTTCTATTTCCCTGTACCCTTTTCCAACTCTCATCCGCAGCCAATTGATCCAAGATACTCTGGACTGACCTATCCCTAGCATTCTCCCATTTATGTTTCTTCTATTGTCACAGTTATATGTTACTAATTAAGTGTTCCAGACACTAGCAGAACCGTCTGACGACCCTTTTCTACAACGATCTTGACAACAAAGAATTGGAAAGGAATACTGAAAACAAAATAACTACATGCAGCGTACGTTAAGCCCCATTTAGTTGAGTATACTGTTTTAACGCACTGACTTCGTCAATTTGCTCACGGCCTGTTGCACGCCTCACACCATACCACCGCCAAAGAGAATCAGTGTACTGAATCACGTGCAATGACGAGTTGTACGATGAAGAGGTGTGTGTGTGTGTGTGTGTGTGTGTGTGTGTGTGTGTGTGTGTGTGTGTGTGTGTGTGTGTGTGTGTGTGTGTGTGTGTGTGTGTGTTCGAGTGTAGACGTCACATTGTTACTGACTGAGTCCCGTTTATCTCACTTTTTCGCCCCAACAGTAGATAGACGGGGTGGGATTGATGGTGGTGGTGATGATTATAATTATGATGATGATGATGATGACGACGACGACGACGATATGATGATGCTGATAACGATAAGAGATAATTGGCACTTGTTTATCTTATGTTCTAAACAATATATATATTGTACTTTGCCCATGACAAGAGAGAAGCGATGGCGGTTGGATGCGACAAGGTGAATGACGCTGAACTTCCAAATATCCAATCTGAATGCCTAAAAAGTGAAAAGCAGACGACACGCGACGTCATAAAATAATTGCGACAGGTTTCCAGGGCACAAAAGTAAATAAATGCAACAAGAACCAAGAGTAATTATGTCTTCAGTAATTAATTAAGAACAGGGTATACATTGACGATCAGTTGTCATTAGAGAACAGCTGATTGATTGCAACTGTAGGCCTACGTTCCAGTCGATCAAGTGCACCAGTCCTGAGGACACTCATTATTCTGTCTCTCTGTACTAAGAGTGCACATTTGTTTAACGTTCTGCGAGTGAATGTAGTTTCCTACAGATCGTTTAAAAAGTTTAATTGCAAAACATCGTAATGAAAATATATTTTCTCTATGTACTTGTACAGAACACGTTTATACAAACACCGCAACAGGACAAAACGTATAGTAAAAATTCGCGTTGCTTCTTCTCATCATAAATAGGTTCCAAAATAAACCTAAAAAGGTGGGTATGCACTTATCAGTCAGTCAGTCCGCGCATGTGTGTGCGTGTGTGGTTTATATAGGTATACACAAATACGTACACACTCATTGCTGGAGTATTGATTTGTTGATCGAAATGAGAAGGGTCAGAAAGCCGGGTGACCCCGAAGTCTGCGTTGACAAAGTGGAAAACGACCATCCTGAGGTGGGTTCGAACCCACGGATTCCCTGCAACTTGTGTGGTTGTATTACATGTAACATTACAAAGCAGCTGCGTCAAGTGAGGCCGTGTCAGTCGGACTCTAACCTCTGTGCCAACCAGCCATATTTACTTTAGCCATTTTTTCTTTTCTTTACCAGAAATAAAAAAACGCTGATTAAACGTCAATTAATGTGAGTAATTTGGATGCATAACATAAATAAACATTAATTTGTTTTTATTAACTCATAAACAGACATAAAATGATTTAATCTCTACATCATCTGAAAACTCAGAGACGGTCCCACTCAATTATACAATTGTATGCTTATTATATTATAAGTTACAAATAAGTTATAAGTTGTATATTTATATAACGTATCCTACGTAAAAATGTAAATAAAAAGCTACTAAGAAAGTAAAAATCAAATATTAAAATAGTTAAGTTGACAAAAAATTTGCTGACTCTTCAAATCATACCAGTAAAGGCCTTAAATTGGAAAAAGGGTTTTTTAAATAATTTCCTCATCTGGCACCCCAGGTCTGTGAAAATTTCGAAGGGTAGCGACACAATTTAACTACATGCACCCCTTTGACAGGAAGTAGCTAGCGTTAGACACGGTCGGATAGTAATCAGAATTATTTATTTTTAATTTAGGTTTCTTATTTATTTTCAATTACAAGGCAGACAGTTTCATGCATTTGAAAAGAATTGTTTCTGCATTCATTTCGAAAAGAAGCAATGTAGGCCTATAAATTGAGAACCTAAACCAAATTTCACCGTAAAGACAATGAGACCGTAAAGACCATTAAAGAGTGTGTGTGTGTGTGTGTGTGTGTGTGTGTGTGTGTGTGTGTGTGTGTGTGTGTGTGTGTGTGTGTGTGTGTGTGTGTGTGTGTGTGTGTGTGTGTGTGTGTGTGTGTGTGTGTGTGTGTGTGTGTGTGTGTGTGTGTGTGTGTGTGTGTGTGTGTGTGTGTGTGTGTGTGTGTGTGTGTGTGTGTGTGTGTGTGTGTTATAAAACTCCTAATTTACACTAAGATTGGATAGAACAGCGTTTCGCAACCTACGGTGCGCGACCCACTGCTGGGTCTTGAGGGAGCGTTTGGTGGGTCGCGAAGTCGGACTCAAAAATTTATTTACTGTCTTTAAATTATAAACTGTGTTTTAAAACCGATTAAATTTAAATTACTAAGACATATTGTTTTTAACAATTTAAATTCAACTCGTTTTGTAAATAATCTAAACTCTACATTTCTGTTATTCGTGCTCTACCATTGCTTTTTGCCGTCGTCTCTCTGAGTTTAACTCAAGGAATCGGATTTTCATTTCTGTAAACTATATTTCTTAGTTTTGACTCGACCTTTTGGGACATGTCTCACGATACTTTTGGACGCATCAACCGATTTACCTAAAACTTGGGATGCGTGTCCAAACTTTTACCCTAGAGAACTGTTTTTGAGATTGTGCCTCCAAAAATAGTGTGTGGGAGGTAAAAATGTGGGGGTCAAAATTGTGAAAAAATCGCAGAAGCCCATGTGGGGTATCAAATTAAAGGAAATGTAAGCTACAATCTGGATATAGTGTTCATTCTTTTTTAAATTTTAAAAGTTTTGGACGTCAGAGCTCAAAAAAATGGGTGCTTATTTTGACAAAATCTCAAAAATTTGTGATATCAAGTTAAAGAGAATTGTAACTAACATATGAATGTAGTGTTAAGTGTAGGAAATTTCTAAGTTTTTGGACCCAAGGGCCGAAAAATAGAGATAAAAAATTTCAAGACAATGTGAAAATCCAGCAGGGTATCAGACAAAAGAAATTGGAACTTAAATCCTAATTTTTCGAATTTTTAGTATTTACCGTATGATTGTATGCTCTACAATATTGTTGCCCAACCAAACCAACTACTTCAGCCACCAAAACCTGGTACCACCAGCCGCCACTACCTAATACAGAGCACCAGATAATGCGGTAGACCTCTACCGTAACTTCTATGTTGACGGTTTAGTTGGAACAAAACCGTACCAACAATGTCAGTCTGTGCAACAGGGAAACTCGTCTATCCAGCGTTCGCGAGTCTGCACGCACACAGACACAGACAGCACTGCAAACATTCCTTTTTCTCACCCTCTGCCGTCCCCAACACAGATGCCCGTCACCGCCTCACATCCATTCACGTCTTCCGCAACAGTAAACACAACAGTTATAGAGAGGCTGAGTGACAATAAAACTCAATATTTCCGTTACATTCAACCCGCTTTCATTCCACCCCCACCCTTCAAAAAAAAAACTACTGACTGACGCATTCCTCCCATCCCCTTCTTCAACAATCAAATCACGAAATTCCCATTTCGCTGTAGCGATTCCGGTCGCGCTATGAAGAAAAGAAACACTACAAAAGAATCAAGTTCAAAACCTTTTCAGACGGCTGTCGATCCAATCTTACTACTCACTTACCGCGCCAATTGACATTTTCTTACAACGCTGCTCGGAAAAAAATTTGTTTCCAATTAAATGACGAGAATTTCTAGGCTTTACGATAAACTAATATAATCCTGCAGCAAGGTACTTGGTTAAAGCAACATAGTTTCATGTGTAAAGTCAAGTCACGAGGAATGAATACAAAACTCGGATAGACAACTAAACGGTGACTCGAAGGCGAGAGGTTGAAAAAAGAAAGGTATTATCATCACATCTTCTTCACAACACGTCATAGGCTAGGTACTGCCTGTTACGCCTTCAAAGATCCTGCAGACATCTCTTCCTCAGTCTACCCACACACCTGTGTCCTATAGGTTTGTATTTCCAGACTTGTTTGGCCAGTTTGGAATCTGACAATCTTCCTAAGTGTTCTTTCCACCGTTGTTTGTAATCTTTTATTTTTCATTCAAGTAAAAACTTGTAACTCTGTTCTTATGGCCTCATTTTTTTAACTCCTATTAAGAACAAGGCGTGTATTTTACTGTCTTGTTTCTTGGTTGTTGTCCATACTTCAGACCCATTGGACAGTACAGGGACTGCCAGAACTTTAATTTTGTATCTCGACGTACCTTGTTTCTAAAATTACGGTTGATTGTCCCACAGAACATCTGGAAATTACCTAACTTAACATCAATACCATAATTCCTATCATAGCCAATATCATTTCTCAAATAATTAAAATGGAGCTCACCTGTACGAAATATATATATATATATATATATATATATATATATATTTAATATTTATAACGACTTTACCTCAAGATGTTTTCTCCTTATTTGGAACAAGTTTCGGGAAGCCTTGTGTGATAGTGATAGCCAAGGTTGTGGTGGTGGTGATAAAAGATAATTGGCAAACTTTCATCATTATGTTTATCCTCAGTTCAGATAATATATATCTACTTTTTTGTAGTTTCCCTATGAGCAAAGAAAAGCGATGGTGCTTCGATATGACAAAGATGAAACGAATGATGCAGGATAATTCGAAACAGCCAATATAATGCCCAAACTTGGAAAGTAGACGACGCGCGACATCGTAAAATAATTGCGACAGGTTTCCAGAGTACAAAAAAAATAAAAATAAATGAATGCAAGCGCAATTATGTCTTCAGTAATTAAAGAGCAAGGACAGACGTTGATGATCGGCTGTCATTAAAGAACAGCTGATTGATTGCAGCTGCACGTTCGAACCGATCAAGTGATCGTTAACTGCACAAGTCCTGCGGACAGTAATTATTTTCTTTCTCCGTTCTATGAATGCACTTTTTTTTGTTTAACGTTCTCCGAGTGAATGTTTGTTTTCTACCGATCGCTTAAAAAGAATAACTACCATACATCCTAATGCAAATATATATTCTCTACTTGCCTGTACCGGACACATTTATACAAATACCGTAATAGGGTAAGATGTGTACGAGTAATAATAATTAGCTTTGGTTGTTGTCATACACAACTAATCTAAAAAAGTGAGTATGTATTTATTGTATGTGTGTGTGTACAGATACATAAAAATTGCTGTCCATACATTGGCAATAAAAACATATATTCAATAAATGTTGGCTATCCATAAATCAATAAAAACATATATTGATTTAATTGTTGTCTTAAGCTTATACGGCCGGTGTCACCATACTCAAAATTATTAAATACAAACTAATACCTGAACAAATACAAATCAATACAAAACACGACACAATTTTCAAAGCACTCAACATAGAAAATACACAAAATACTAATATAGACACCACAATCACACACAATACTACCAATTTAAAGGACCAAAAGCCAACAGGAAACCACAGCAAAAGCCAACCAACACACCAAATACCAAATACCTCACAAGGCTCAAAATCAGGAAGGCTGAGGATGGGAACACAAGGCTTCCCGAAACATGTCCCAAATAAGAAGAAACATCTTGAGGTAAAGTCTTTATAAATATTAAATATATTTTATACATCAAGAAACAGACTATAGCAAAAAGTGTTTGAATATATATATATATATATATATATATTTCAATCACTTTCTGCTACAGTCCGTTTCTTGATGTATAAATATAAAAACCCAAACCGTTTAGTGCGTTTAGTTATAAATATTAAAGTAATATATATATATATATATTCAAACACTTTTTGCTACAGTCTCTTTCTTGATCCATATATAATTTATTTAATATTTATAATTTCTTTACCTCAAGATATTTTTTCCTTATTTGGAACATGTTTCGGAAATCCTATTGTTCCCATACTCAGCCTTCTTAATGTTGTATCTTCACAAGTACTCTACAAGATACAAACTTAAGAAGCTGAGGATGGGAACAGTAGGATGCCCGAAACATGTTCCAAATAAGGAAAAATATATATAGAGGTAAAGTTATTAAAAATATATATATATGAGAGTGAAGGGGCAGATAGAGAGATATTTTGTCTGTTGATTCTCTGCTATTTAATTATCCCACTAATCTAAAGATCCCTAAAACGAAACATTTTCAACACGTGTTGACAACACAATTATTAGTATCCAACCGATTTACAATCACAGTATAAATAATCTGGCAATACATAGCGTGTTAGCTTTCTCATTCCGTGGCGATAGACATCTCTAACAAAAACATGAAAACACGCACTCATATTCCAGGAAGCATCCTGTAGTCAATATTAAAATACATGTAGAAAAGATACACATTACATGACGCACGGATGTAGTTGTACGAAAAAAATTTTTAAAACGTTTATCTAAAATTATAAGATAAAGTAATTATAAATAATAAGCTACGGCCATAATTATAAACAGTAGTTATAAATTATGCCCAAATTTATAAATTTTATTATACAAGCAATTTATGCTTGTATTTTCCAAGGGTGATGAATTGGAACCTGTAGCCTGCTATTAAACATTTCAGACGGAGAAAGCTCCCTTCCCGACTGGTGGTGTATCTAGAATTTTCCCTTGTGGGGGGGGGGGGGGTTTCGGGGTCGGGTCGGCTTCATACAAAAGAAAAAGGAGTTAAGACTAATCAATATTACTATCTTTAAAGCGGCTGAAATCACTCCCATTAAAGTAAACGGTAATAACATCATAAAAATACGCGTTATTGAAACATTTTTTACAGGATACTTATTAATTGAATTGATTTTCCTATATTTCATATTTCAAACGAATACGCTAATGCTGTCCAGTAAACCTGTTTGTATATTTAAAAAGGAGTTACTACTATATTAGCCTACACAACTGAAAAAATAATACAACAACCTAAAAATTAAGAGATTAAACAAATTCGCAAACTGGGGTCCCGTCCCTTTCGCCCCCCCCCCGTAAATACGCTCCTGTCGCCGACTGTATATAGGCAACACCCGACTCCCTTGATCTTACGGTGTGAAGTATCTAGGACTTCATCTTAACAGACGCCTTTCCTGGCGGACGCATTCCGAGCAAGTAGCACACAAAATGACCCATCGTCTTTTACTGATTCCGTCCTCTGCTTTGCAGCAACGCAATAAGCCGCCGCCTAAGTAAACTCTCCGTTGGCACCGACAGTCACCTACGGCCTCCCACTATGAAGGGGCTGCTTGCTAAAAATCCATAAGCGGAAACTGACCGACTTTTTCGTTGGGCTTCCAAAGCTCATTAACTAACTTCTGACCAGACCATCCGCACTGCCTTCGTGCTCTGCCGTTCCATGAACGCCACCATACGGACACGTTGCCGAAAGCTCTACTACCGCTGCGCCAGATTCCAGGTCAATCCCTTAAGCGCAGTCGGTCAGCACCCATAAATGCCAGGCGAATTTTTGACTCGAGATCGGCGAAGGCCGACAGTCTAACTGAACTGCTTCGACCATTAGCAGGCCACACGTAAAAACTCGTAGAATTTGTTACCCTTGTCCCCCGCGGTAGGAGCTCACAAGCAAGTTTTCGATAAGAGGCCTTCTCTTCAGGGTAGAAGGGGCGACCAGGAGACTAAAATCATGGGAGAGCTTCCTTCGAGATGTAGATATGGTACCTCCAGAGCAATGCCCGCTAAAACAATATCTACCTAATAGTTCCCAGTTTGACTAAAAAACATTAAAGATGCTGTCTAATTAAGTGGGGTCTTAAAGATGTGAATGACAACGAATGCGAATGTGGGAAGCTTCAAGACACCAAGCGTCTACTGGTCTGCCCAAATAGTCCCGACACACTTGCACGCTAGAAGACATGCGCAATGCAAGCAAGACAGCTATTGACTCCGCTCGTTTTGGGGACCAGAAGTTGTAAATATGTCGGGACACGAAAAACTAAACTAAAAGTATTACCAACCATCTGTTTTTAGATCACAAAAAAGTATATGAAGCTACCCATACAAACTAGTTTAGCAGGTTACCAGTCCCAATTCAACCTTGAAATATTTAACGGATTTACATTAATTGGCGTGTTTTTCACACACACACGGTGTCTCTCTTCCTTAATATAGTATCCTCTTTTCCGTGGCTCTCGGTAAGGGAACCGGTAGGCGTAAAAGTCGACAACAGTAAATTTTACAAATAATTTATTTTACAATTTATTTAACCGGCAACAGATTTTTTTTAAGGATTCTCAGGCAACGTTTTATAAGGGTTCTGAAATTTGTTTAGATATTAACACGAGTTAACAACGGGCAGCATACAGGTCATACTATAGCGTACGGAGCGAATACAAGTTATGTGTGTCTTGGCGTCTCATACAACAGATACACTTAGGGGACCAAAACAGTAATTAATAATCGACCAACCAACTGAATGGCTATCCCGCTTCAGTTGTTTGGGCTGTGACGTTACTTATCTGAATTGTAACGATATGAATATTACCCTTAGTAAGTGTCAGATAGCGATACGTAGTATAATCAAAACCTTACGAGCAAAAAACTAAAAAGTTAACATTTGATTGACTACTCACCGAGCTATTAGGCCGTGGTTCACTACTGCCGCATAGAACAAACGTTTCGGCCTCATCGTTGGAAAACATCTTCAGTGCAAACTACTCGAGTAACTGGTACGGTTCTTCACCATTTAACCACAGTACTGTGGCAAAAGAACAGGTAAAGAATCGTACTATGAATGTGTACTTTTGCCGCAGTAATGTGGTTAACTGACGAAGCAGGTGCAGTTAGTGAATCGTTATTCTACAGTGAAGATGGCATCCAGAGGAGAGGTCGAAACGTCTGTCAGTAACAACAGGAGCGGGCCACGACCCAATAGCCCGGAGTTTAGTCAGTTTGTTTCCAACACTGTTGACGCCGGCGTAAAAGCCTTATCATAAGGTAAAGGGTTCATGGCGGACATCCCTAACTGACATTTCTATTCCCTCATATTTCTGCTCTCTCACATTTCACCTGTACACATTTAAAAGTTACAATAAGCCATAACTTCTTCCAATAATTCAATTTCATGTCCCATTAAAAAGGAAGAGGAAATGAAAAAAATCCTTTGCGGACTAGAGTGTGGCTTGTTACAGGTCATGAAACGTCATCATTACTTGGAAATTAAGTGTATTGCTAAAAGCGTCAGATTTCTGTATCCAACGTCTGTGAATATTGTATAAAAAATTCGTTTTGTCGCTTCGGTTTTCGTAATATGTATTCCTTATAAATCCGCTTATTGCCAGATTACATAAAAGCAATAAATAAATTATATGTTGCCCGTCTGATTTTCGGTATTTTGAACGCAAAAAATTGTACCTCCTTTCTAGGGAAAAGCCAATCGTTCGATCTTTACTGAGTAACGAATTCCGGGAACTGCAGATGTAGACTTATCGGCGTAAAATTAAAGTACCTCTCTCGACTTGAACGCTCTTTCGATCTTTCTAGTCAAATAAATAATAATGATCGATCGAATATATAATTGTGTCCTTCAATTGAATACTGTTCGACTTTTGTTTTTCCACAATCCTATTATTATTTAACAGTGAGTAGTGAAAAACCAAATACTAAACAAACAAATAACTCAAAGAAATAACAAAGTACTAATTTTATAATAAACAAAATGTATTAATTTATTGTACGTTGTTTGTTAAAAAGTTTTTCTAATGATGATAACAAATACTATTTTAATCTTCATATTATTTGAATTAGCAGCCATCCTTACTATTTCCTTTATGAAGTTGCTAAACTGCTACAATTTTTGTTCAGACAAAGCTTTTCGTTATCTCTGACATCGTCAGGTCTAGAACAACCAAAAGATTTGTAACTTCATAAAATAACCAGTTTAGCAACTTCATAAAATAAATAAATACTATTTTAATTTTAGCTGTTTATCTTTATTTGACCTCTGTATTTATTTTGGAAGGGAGCTTAGAAGAGCACTGGGTAAATAACGTCATGGCTTTGATGCTCTTCCGCATCATAAAATCAACTTGCGTTTTTCAGCCTCAGGTTTCCCACCAAGTGGACATGACTACGCGAAGTAATATACCAGGGTACAATGAGCGGTTGAAGCCAGCGAAGACTCCCGAATTCCTAATCCACTTCGTTCGATCTCAAATCGCTACTAAAAGGAATTTAGAATTGCAATGTCATCACATCTAACTCCACACCGAACATTTATACGTATGTGAAACACAGGTAAGTTTTAAACACCTTTACATAACCTAGTGTAATGAAGAGAGGAATCATCGTTTTTGTGTTTGAAAGAAAATAATATCAATTTAGTCTTTTTATAATTATGCAAAAAAAGATGGCGTTAGTCGGCTGTAATACTGCGTCCTATTGTTGTAGGATTATATTTTGGAGCTGCCTTGCAGTTGTGTGTTGGGGCATCTAAGGCTAGAAGAAGACAACCCTGATTACCGGGAGTCATGGCCCGTAAGGGGGCAGGCCATCCACACATCTTACCCATCTATAGGCTGGTAAATATAGTGGTAATTATACAGTATAGCATATAGTGGGTAATTAATTAAATTTACTCACAACTTTCAAAGAAAACAGTCCGACGGAGATTATATTGTGTGGCCACAAGAGAAGAGTTACGAGTTTTCAACTTTAATGAAAATTAAAAGATTACATATAACGGTGGAATGAACACTTAGAAAGAATGTCAGATTCAATACTGGCCAAAAAAGTCTATCTGGAAATACAAAGCTGTAGGACACAGGATGTGTGGGTAGACCAAGGAAGAGATGGCTGGAGGATCTTTCAAGGCGGAACAGGCAGCACCATGCCTATGCGGCGTTGTGAAGATGATGATGATGATGATGAAAAGATGGCGTCTGTTATATTTTTTCTACCTTATCATTTCCCAGTCAACGTTGTCTGATTACATATTTTACATCGCCACGATGCATTAATCTTCATTCCACTATCCGATACTCACCGTTAAGTGATAGGACAATCGCTACAAAAAATACGTAAAAGCTTCTTTATTTCACAACGTATAAACTTCATTAAAATTAAAATTATCACAGAAATGATTAATTCCGTCTAGAAGTATAAAAATTGTATTTTATGAACTACTAGCAGTTACCCGCAGCTTTGCACGCAATATTTGACTTTTAATAAGTATTTTAATATAATTTTTATTGTCTATGTCTATATGGCGTTCTGTCAGCTCGTATAAAAATTTTGTACTCATTAGTCAAATTCTCTCTAAAGCTGTTTTCAACACTTGTACTAACTATTTTAACTTGTACTAAATTATTATGTTGGTGCAACAGTCTTTGGAGATTTAAAAGTACCCGTTTATAAAGCCTTAGCCTTTGGAGATATTTATAAAAGTACCAGTTAAATCAAAAACGCTAAATTCTTTATTTTAAGTGTTAAGTGTTACTGTGTTAGAAGCATTGTATAACATATTAAACGTTATGTTTTCCTCAACCATGGCTTTTATTTATTTCAGCAGTAAACTAAAAACCAAAAACCGTTGTCACCTAACCTCACAAATGAAAACAATACAATTTACAATTAGTACACTTCTTCTTTTCCACAACGTAATATATCGATAAATTTGCATATTATATAAAACATCGAAAATGTACTGCAGAAATGGATAAATGTACAGTTACGATGCCGCTAAATACTTTTTGTTTATTTATTTGTTACTATGGTAATTAATTCTGGTCTCCATGGTGTTGTTGACATCTTTATACGCGTCAACGAAAAGGCATAATCAAAACGGCCTAAATCGTGCGAACGGGGCAAAATATCAAATTCCAAGTTAGACAGTATTTTTCGCCTTGTGTCAAAGGTTACCTGTGCAAAATTTGGTGGCAATCGGTGTAACGGTGTGGATTTGTAATCAGTACACATAAATCCTCAGACTTTCAGTTTATAGATGTTTCACGTAGCTCACCATCACATAGTAAAAGTGTCAATAAATACTAGACAATACGTATTTTTATTTTTTTAATGTTTGTTTAAAATCAGCTGTTTTGACTGTTGTATTGAAATGTTATCTGTTTACGTTTCTACTTGTCACAGTTATAGTTCACAACATGTTTAATAAATCGACTTGCTTTGTTTTAATTTTATTTGTCCCTGTTGTTATCTTCTTTTTTCAACAAATTCATTTTGTAACTTTTCTTGTACATGTTTAGTTTAAATTTCTATTCTGAACGTCAGAAAATTGATGATCATTAGTGAATGTGTGAGTGGTTAAATTGTATTGTAGATACGCGGCTTAAAGTAACTATTATTATGGTGAAACAACGTCTCCTATATTTTTTTTTTGGTCTGCCCTAAAATAATAGCGGAATTAGTGATTTCTCTTCTGTATATTCCACTTATATCAGATTTGGTTTCAGATTTTTTAAATCACATATTATGATGTTATCACTATCAGACAATATTTTTAGGCAATACCTTTTGGCTATTAGTAACTTAGGTAATATGTCCTTAATAAGCATTGATCTGTTATAATCGTCACGTGTGCAGTTGAGTTCCACAGCTTTCGAACAATCGACTTTCGCACATTTCGCTCTTTCGGACATTCAAAATTAATACCCTTTATTCAAGTTTCGTACTACAGCTTCGAACTTTCGAACACGGACGAAGGTGTGAGGACGTGAATAACCGTTAAGACAAGCGCACATACTCGTTATTATTCTCGCTACTATGGTGTTTATAATTAATGTTATTCTATTAATATAAAGAATACAAAGTGTTAAAGTGATTATTATATATATATATATATATATATATATATATATATATATATATATATATATATGCTAAGACTGTGCTGTAGGTTGTTCCACAAACACTGCTTATAAACTTTACTAATGTACGAAAATGATTAATACAGCATGTTACTGTATTCTGTATTTTTCGTAGTAATATTAGTCATATGATGTAAATTTAAGCGAGAATAATATCCTATTTCCTTACAGTACACTATACTGTAATAGTTCATAGAACCAACTAACGTGCGCAGTACGCCTACTGTACGTGCTGCACTATACTGTAATAGTTCATAGAACCAACTTACGTGCGCAGTAGGCCTACTGTACGTGCTGTACAGTGCTCGACTTTCGAACACGTTTTCGGCAACGCATTATGTTCGAAAGTCTATGGCCTCCTGTGTTACAATTGAACAACATGCAACATCAAAGGACATTGCTTCGTTATTAATGTACTCACTGGTTAAATCCGACCAGTTGACACGATGTTCACTGACTCGTCCCTTTTCCTTCTTTCTTTCAATTTTAAAAACTGCTATGCTATTTTCAAATCTTAGGTCCGAGATAAATAAGAAACTCGTATAGGTGGCTAATCTATAAATTGAGGAAAGGCAGAGGGAGTAGTGAACATTAAGTAAAGAAAAAGAAAATTATGTGAATAGCGGATGACAGGCATATAGTTTAATTCCCTGACTATTATTATTATTGTTGCTGTTGTTGTTATTATGCCTACATTAAAATGCGTGCCAGCCCTGTACTAGTCACCTTATAACGCTTGTTATAAGGTCGGCTAAAACGGTCCAGTTTCGAATGCTGTAGAGATTTATACGGCTTCCAGAGGCTGGTCTGACTGATTATTCTACCTGCATCCGGAACCATCTTGTAACTGTAACTACGACACACAGCAGTACGTGACTGATAGTACCGTTTCGGAAGCAGTAGATCAGTTGTAAATTGCGATTCGGCGCGTATTATTTGACAGCGGTATTTATCGTAAAGTGTTAATTGTTAACGCCTGGGTGCGGATCTTTTTAATGGTGACTTTTATTATTTGTTGCAACAATAATACGCGTTGGTCAATTGTAACACTTCGGTAATAGGCCTAGTTGTTGCATACAACTGACTGTTTATTAAAGTTGTAATAAACATTTTCTCTGGTGTTCAACTATTTTTGCCATTGTTTCAAGAATACTAGCCGTGCGACTGTTGTTAGCAGTATGAAATTTTTAATTAAATATTGCATTGAATTAAATGTTTCTATGTAATACGATACTTTTACAAAAATTAACTGAAATTCGCTAAAGATTTTCTGCAGTTCTACAAACGTACAGAGTGTAGGCCTATCATAATAATAATAACACAATGTATCGTAATTACAAAAGGTGACTGCTGTTTTAAAATTTCTTTTCACTCTATTGAGTTAACAAAAGGTCAGTGTTGCAACTACCCTATTTGCAAATCAATACCAGTCACGTATTGTTCATTTAACTCGAAGGTAGCTGTTGATAGTTTTCAGGGAAATGTGAGGTTTCTCAAATAAAAACAAGAGCAGTGTAGGTCACGACGAGAAACACTTGAACGTTTTCCTGATAAACTGACGGCGGCACATTTGCCCTGGTCTGCACCATTTATTGGCTTTATTATTTACTGCAGCTTGCCTTGAAAGGTTTGTCACAGTCTTTAGACTGCTTTGTTAGCACCGTCTATTGTTTCCTATAATATCGTTTTCCCTACCTACTGTCTCCCCATTTTATTGCTAGTTTATTCCGTTCTCTGTGCAGTCTATAGTTATTGTTTTATTTTCGCATTCACTGTTCGGTTTTTGAGTCATAATTCATTACCAAGAAAGTACAGTATCCTTAAAAACGAATACTAGAAGAAAATAATAGAAGAAAGATATGTTATTAATAATCAGTATATAGATATAAAAAGGTGTGTACGAAGGTGTGTGCGAGCGAGCGCGTGTATATATATACATCCGGAAGGCTGAGGATGGGTACAAAATAGTACCCGAAACATGTACCTAATAAGGAAAGAAACATCTTGAGGTAAATTCAATATAAAAATTAAATATTATATATATATATATATATATATGAAATATCTTCCAATAGATACACTGCAAGTAGGTTTATTTTCACCTGACGCACGTTTCACAGAAATTGTTCTGTATCTTCAGAGGTTTTTATGAATTGTAATTGAATGTTTCGATTACAATATAGAATGAAATATTAAATTACAATTCATAAAAACCTCTGAAGATACAGAACAATTTCTGTGAAACGTGCGTCAGGTGTAAATAAACGTACAGTACTTGCACTTGTATTTATTGAAGATATTACATATGCGCGCGCGCGCGCGTGTGTGTGTGTGTGTGTGTGTGTGAATAATATTTTATATTTTTAAGACAAGAATATGTTTTTTTTTTGTTTTTAAAAATATATAATGCCAAATTTCAAAAAAAAAATAAAAAATTTTTCTTTTATTTAAGGTGTCATTGAATGTGGTGACAATTGATGTATGGAGTTATTCGTAGGAGTGTGGCGAACAAAAACGGGTGAAAGCAGTCCGCTGCCGTCTACGCAAGTCTGATTGACACGCCATAAATCAAGTGTAGCCAGTGGCCACGTGTTAAAAAGACAAGGTCATTGTGCTGGGTGTATCTAGAAAAGACGCCAGTGAATAAAAGCTTAAAATCCGGAGAAAAGTATACGAGGGTGTGAATAAACTCATCAAGTGAGAAATGTTTCGTTCTGACAAAGGATGAAAGGTTACACGAACATAACAACTGCAGACAGAAAACAATGAAGGGTGTTCCTTGACTGAAACGCATCAACAGAGGATACACCGGAACAATACTATGATACCAGGAAAGCAATCGTACTCGAGGTTAACGCACGAACTAAAAGGATAGGTTTTTGCTGGGGTCCAGACAAAAAAAAATACTTACGGGGAGAGTTGGCGAGGCCTTTGTTCAAGAAAAGATACCATAGGCGCAACTAATTGGAGAGGCAGCTGTTGGAAGAGAAATCGAAGGGTTGTCTTTGTGAAGACTAAGAGATACGACAGCAAGATTTATTACCAGAGTATTCGGAAATGCGGTTGACCGAAGGGTAAAGGACCCAGGAGAAGAGTTTGGTGGGAATCAGAAGACCTATCAGAACTTACTTTTGAAAAAGTAGGTGGTCTCTGGAGTAGGTTGTACGAAAAAGAACCAATTAGGAAACGGCATCGCCGAAATCAGAAGTCTAGTGGGGAAATTCTCATGTTCGATATAGGCAAGCGACAGAGACGCGAAAAAGGGAGCCTTTACTCAATTTTCGAAGTGAGCGAAAGTAAAAGGCGTGACAAAAGTGTTACGGGAGTTCGTAAAAATGACTTATAAAATATCGATACGATATGAACTGTTTAACATTTTCTAGCGTTCGAGTTTGTGATCGTATTACAGTAACTGATAACGAAACGCAATACAACGGCGGTATTAACAATTCGAACAATGTTGTATAACAATTTGTCGTGAACGAATAACAGTAACTTACCGTCAAGTGTATCAATCCGTTAAACAAACCAGAAAACCGAGTGTAACATACATCTTTAAACAATATCGCGAGTAAATTAAATGATATATTTACAGAATGTCAGTGAATAACCGAAGTAATAGCAACAATAATTTAGACCCGCAATAAATCCAATACGAACACGCGTTGTGTAATGTGCTGTATATGTGAAGGGCTACAGTGAGGTCCACGCAGACTACTCGAGATTCTGGAGGTGACTTATCATCAAAACTCCAAATGCTGATCAAGAAGCGTAGCTTACCACACCTGCGACCTCTACAAGATATGGATAATTCGTACCACAAGTAAATTTTACACCCACTTGTCTGTCACTAAAAGAACTCACTAAAGAAATTTATTTAAAGTATTAATTTAGAGACCTCATTATAAGTAAGGTCATGTTGAAACCCATTGAGAAAATCGTAGGAAGTCTAGTATTTCATAAAATATCTATATTACAATCGCTTTGATTTTAAATGAATCCTTATGATACAATATGTTGTACTAAACTTAAGTTGATCAAATACTGAAGAATGAAATATAATAAGAAGTAAAGTTTTAGAGATTGAAGAACTATTAAATTTGATAAATGTGTATAAATTAATATTTATAGTAATAATTAAGTGTACAATGAAATATGATGATATATAATGATATTTAGTTAATAAATTAACTACTAGAAAGTAATGAAGTATTGATTTTATTGAAATGAACCCTGAGATAAACAAAACAATATAAAAAATAGAGTTATATCTGACGCCGCAACTAGTGTGGCATAAGAAAAAGAGTTATAAATGTTTCGACAATTTTAAATTACTGTCAGTATCAATCATACACACACACACACTTGTATATGTAAATATAGGTGGGGATTCGGAAAGGCGTCCGACAAAGAGGTGTATTATCATCCACTATCTTTAATCTATATACAGAAGAGGCATTTAAAGAAGTCAGGAAAAAATCGGGGGCAGGTGTAGTAACACACTTTGAAAAATAAATATGTTAAGATATTCTGACGGCAATGGTATGCTAGCTGCGAGCGAAAAAGATCTTGAGACCATGATAATTACGATGAATAAGATCATGGGGGAAGTATACAATATGAAAATAAATAAATCTAAAATAAACGTAATCACCTGCGACAAAGTTAAAATACTGTTACGACATCACAGAACAATCTACGTGTTTATCGAATGTTTCAGAGGGATCCGGAATGTAACGCGTGTGGCGTACGTGCTTGTCGTCGCATTTACTAGACGGTGCGAGAATTCGCGCGGCCGCTCTCACTGTGTCAAGGCCGCAATCAATTACCGGTAGGTCGTAGTTTAGAGGTAATACGTAGTATGTGGAATCGTCCAGATTTTCGGCGGGCTATAAATACAATTACTCAGGGACGCTCAGTTCAGTTTATTGTCGGGCGATTACAAGTGATTATCGGGCGATATTATTGTGTGCATTCAAGTGGTTATTAGTGAAGTGTTTAATATTAGTGGGCATTTTATTGCGTGTGAACAATTTTTATTTGATTTGTTGTAAGAGATTGTGTTGTTAATTACGAACTGTTTAACTGTGAAAATTAAAGCTGGTAATTAGTGACTTAATTGGTGTCTTGTATTTTGTTTCCACTGTACCTACGACGATCACGTAGACCGTCGTAACAGTGGTGTCAGAACTGAGATAGAACAGTTAACAGTAGAAACAGTGGACACTTTGTACAAGACGAGTGTAAATTCGTAATTAATCTGTAAACATGGATGCCAGCCAGATGATGGAAGCTTTCCAAACGCTGCTGCGGCAGACACAGGAAGAAGCAGAAAGACGACAAAAAGAAGAACGAAAACAAGAAAGAGAAGAAGCAGATGAAGGATGAGAAACGTAAGCAAGAAGCAGATAAAACGGAAGCTCTCTTTGAAGCTATGCAAAAAAAATTTCAAGAACACAGTACCGCAGAAGTGGGTCTCCTACGAGGTGAGCTTAATAAGCAAGTTACTAAAATATCGGAGGTACAAGAATCAATGACATTAAAAATACCTGAAGTAGAAAAATCTGTTTCGATTGTTGAAGAATCGATGTCTACAAAAATATCTGTCATAGAAGAATCGATGTCAAATAAAATATCTGCAGTAGAAAACTCGATGGCAAACATAAGAGAACAAATCAAAAGTGAAGTTGAGCAGTGCCTGAAGCTACAACCAAAACAACTTTGTGAACAGACTGTACCAATGATAAAGACAGAAAAAGACACAGAAAATACGTTAACAAAGGAAGTCATTTGCCTGCAGTAGGGACAGTTCATGTCAAAGCTCCAACCTTTGACGTCACTGACACAGAAAGACAAGGCTGTTTCACTCGTTCTCTCATTAAGAGGACCTGCGGCAGAATTACTACATAAAGTGCCATCTGACAGCCAAAGCCGAGTTGATAAAAGCTCTAGAATTACGGTATGGTGATAAACATTTGTACTGCACCCAGTTGAGAGCAAGGCGACAGCATGCCGGGGGGAGCCTTCAAGAGTTTGAAGCAAGTATCGACAGACTAATTAGACTGGCCTATCCTGAAGCGCCAGAAGATTTCCGAACGAGTTTTGCGATGCAGACATGTACTGCCGGTGTCCGAGATAACGAACTACAGCAAGTGTTACGAATGGCAAGACACCAGAACAGTGCGGACGCCCTAGTACATGCTTTACAATTTGAGGCCGCCAAATCAGCGTCTGGTTGGACAAGTCATAAAGTGCGCGCACTAAAAGATCGCGACGGCACAGGCGATGAGGAAGAAGAACAAGGAACAGAGACTCGACGGTCGGCGCCACAGAATAAAGTAAGAAAGGATGGAAGACCGAAGTGTTATCGATGTGGGAAACCTGGACATCTACAATGGGATTGTCGGGTTAGAGTTCAGCAGCAGGGAAACGAGCAGTAGTCGGTACAACGGGGCGTGTGCTGACTAACTGGAGGAACGAAGCCCCTAGACAATACGCAAATTCTACACTTCAGAAGAACAGCGGGAGCTTGGTGGTTGCCGGATTCATTCAAGAAAGGCCAACCTCGATTACAGTTGACACAAGTGCAACAGTTTCCATTGTGCGGCCCGACGTGGTGAAAGATCTTAAGCCAATCTGGTGCTCTTGCAGCTTGCGAACAGCTACTGGACGGCCTGTAAAAGTGTTTGGAAAAGTGGAGATACACCTACGCCTCGGTCGACTTGAGTTTAATCATCAAGTACTGGTTGCAGACATTGTGAATGAAACAATTCTTGGTGTGGACATTATGAACGCATACGGATTTATAGTCGACTTCAAAAACAATGTCTTGAGAATCGGAGGTGAAGAGTTAATGCTGACGACATCAGAAAAATCGATGGACGTCATAAACCATGTGGCCGTAACTGCTCCCCCAAACTCCGAAAAGATCATCATGATTAGAACCGAGGTAGATACTAGGGGCAACCAGTGCTCTATATTCGAACCCCAGGTAGTCAGCACACCGGGCATACTAATTGCCAGAAGTTTAGTAAAATCTGACGAAACCGGAAATGTACCTATTAGAATGGCGAATATTCTGGATCAAGCTGTCACTTTACAAAGCAATACGCTCCTAGGCAAATTGACTCCTGTGGCCTGGGTAGCTGGAATGACGCAACGAAGATCCAGTGCTTCGGATAATTCCGAATTACCAGAGGAACTGCAGGAATTATTGAAGAGATCTTCTAACGACCTCTCAAGTGGCGAGGTAAAAGAACTCAGACAGTTTTTACATGAATTCAAAGATTGTTTTGCAGTTCGGGGACAGTCACTGGGAAGAACCTCTCTTGTGCAACACCACATCAATACCGGGGACACAACACCGATACGCCAACCTCCTCGAAGGCCTCCATTATCTAAACAAGAGGAAATGTCTCGGTTAGTACAGGACATGTTGACAGAGGGAGTAATCGAACCTTCGTCAACTGCTTGGTCTTCTCCTATAGTGCTGGTAGCGAAGAAGGATGGTGGATTGCGTTTCTGCATAGATTACCGGAGGTTAAATGACGTTACAAAGAAAGACTGCTATCCACTACCTCGCGTTGACGATACACTCGACACGTTGTCCTGAGCACAGTGGTTTTCCACATTGGACCTGAAGAGTGGATATTGGCAAGTGGGTCTTCATCAAGAAGACAAGGAATATACCGCTTTCTCGACCCCAAGTGGCTTATTCCAATTTAACGTCATGCCATTTGGACTCTGTAATGCACCGGCAACATATGAAAGATTGATGGATCTGGTACTCCGAGTCCTGACGCGGAAAACTTGCCTTGTTTATTTAGACGATGTCACAGTCATCGGGAAGATTTTCAAAGACCATTTGGAAAACCTTAGGAGGTTCTAACTACAATTCACGGTGAGCAACTGAAGTTGAGCCCGAAGACGTGTTCTCTATTTCAGAAGGAAGTGCAGCATCTGGGCCATCTGGTTTCGGCAGGGGTGGTTAGCATGAATCCTAATAAAGTAGACACCGTAAGAGACTGGCCAGTGCCGAAGAGTACACACGAAGTTCGGTGTTTCCTAGGGTTATGCTCATATTACAGACGTTTTGTGAAAGGCTTCGCTACTATTGCTAAACCACTACATGAGCTAAAGGAAAATAAACGAAACTTCCAGTGGTCGAGAGAGTGTAACCAAGCATTTAGGACTTTGAAGATTGTGTATGTTCGCAGCTAATTCTCGCTTTTCCAGCTTCCGAAGGGAAGTACATCGTAGACACAGACGCAAGCAATACTGGTCTAGGAGCACTTTTGTCTCAAGTGCAGAACGGTGAAGAACGAATAATAGCGTATTACAGCAAGACGCTTTCTAAACCAGAGAGAAATTATTGTGTTACAAAGAGAGAGTTGTTGGCAATTGTCAGAGCTTTGGAGCACTTCCATAAATACCTCTATGGGAGAGAGTTTTCACTACGTACCGGCCATGCCGCGCTTGCATGGCTCTTGAGATTTAAAAATCCGGAAGGACAGTTGGCAAGGTGACTCGAACGTCTGCAAGAGTATAACTTCAAGGTACAACATCGGCAGGGGCGCCTGCATGGTAATGGCTTATCACGAAGACCGTGCCCGGAAGACTGCCGACATTCCCACAGAATGGAAGAACAAAACTCAAGCGAACATGTTCAAGCCATTATTGTAGATTTCCTGGCAGACGGCTGGACAGCACAAGACTGTCGACAAGAACAGATGACTGATGAAGACATCGGACCGATCTTGACAGCAAAAGAGGAAGGTCGCCGCCAGGATTGGCAAGATATCTGCCATGGTTCGGAAGTGCTGAAGGGCTACTGGGCACAATGGGAATCTCTTACCTTAGAAAACGGATTGCTGAAAAGGGCTTGGGAAAGCGCAGATGGACGAGACGTGGCCATGCAGTTGATAGTTCCCCGAAGTAAAGTGCAATCTGTTTTTAAGGAGATGCATGATGGAACATCTGGAGGCCATCTTGGCGTTAAAAAAACCCTTGACAAAATACGGAAGCGATTCTATTGGCTTCATCTTCGCCACGACGTAAAGGAATGGGTTCGGACGTGTGAAATATGTGCTGCAAGTAAGGGCCCACAAACCAGAAGCAGGGGAAAAATGAGACAATATAACGTTGGATTGCCTTTCGAGAGAATTGCCATAGACATTGCTGGACCATTCCCAGTTACTGACGATGGAAACTGGTACGTCATGGTTGTAGGTGACTACTTTACTAAGTGGGTGGAAGCCTACGCAATTCCAAATCAGGAGGTTACCACTGTGGAAAAGCAGTTAGTTCACAACTCCTGTTGCCGTTATGGAGCCCCTATGGAAATCCATACGGATCAAGGGAGAAATATCGAATCAGGAGTGTTTAAAGAATTATGCCGTCTACTCGGAATTCGAAAGACCAGGACAACGCCTCTGCATCCACAGTCAGACGGGATGGTTGAGAGATTCAATAGGACACTTGAGCAGCATCTTTCGAAGGTTGTTGACGAGAACCAAACAGACTGGGACCAACGTATAACATAACATAACATAAGAACTATTCCTCGCAATTACAAAACCAACTGCGAGAAATGAATCGCTTGATAAGAGGCTGAAGATTGCAAGTGATAAAATGAAAACTCGATATGACATTCGCAGCAATAGTGTGGGTTTCCAAGAAGGAGATCAGGTCTGGTTGTTCAACCCAAAGCGCCGTCGTGGTCGCTCACCTAAGTTGTAAACTAACTAGGAAGGACCCTACACTGTGAAAAAAGAATCAACGATGTTGTTTATCGGATTCAACAGGAAGGACAGCGAAAGTTCAAGGTCGTCCATCTAGATCGCCTAGCTAAGTATTACTTCAGAGACGGTTTGCCAGTTCGGGAAGAACAGGTTTAAGGAGAGGGAAGTGTTACGACATCACAGAACAATTTACGTGTTTATCGAATGTTCCAGAGGGATCCGGAATGTAACGCGTGTGGCGTACGTGCTTGTCGACGCATTTCCTAGACGGTGTGAGAATTCACGCGGCCGCTCTCACTGTGTCAAGGCCGCAATCAATTACCGGTACGTCGTAGTTTAGAGGTAATACGTAGTATGTAGAATCGTCTAGATTTTCGGCGGGCTATAAATACAACTACTCAGGGACGCTCAGTTCAGTTTATTGTCGGGCGATTGCAAGTGATTATCGGGCGATATTACTGTGTGCGTTCAAGTGGTTATTAGTGAAGTGTTTAATAATCGGGCGGGATAATTGTAATACAATTGTGTTTAATATTAGTGGACATTTTATTGCGTGTGAACAATTTTTATTTGATTTGTTGTAAGAGACTGTGTTGTTAATTACGAAATGTTTAACTGTGAAAATTAAGTCTGGTAATTAGTGAGTTACTTGGTGTCTTGTATTTTGTTTCCACTGTAGGCCTACCTACGACGATCAAGTAGACCGTCGTAACAATACGAATCAGTGTGGACGATGAACTTCTTCAACAAGTACAATCATTTGCTTATTTAGGAAATAAGATCACAAGAGATACTAAAAAATATATTATTTTTTATAATAGGCAATGTAAAGTAATGGCTTTCAAAGGCAAACATCCCATAAGATCAAAAATTACGATAAATAATAAAGTGCTAGAGCAAATATCCCACTTTCAGTACCTAGGATGTGAAATTACGTATCAATTTGATAAGAACATCGAGAAAAAGAGAAACAGATTTCAGGCGATTTGTGGCACTATTAAAAGAACTTTAGGGAGAAAAACAAGAAAGGAAATGCAAATGTAGTTCTATAAAGTTCTGGCAGCCCCCACTCTTTCATACGGTTCCGAAACATTGGTATTACCTGAAAAGATACAAGTCATATACAAGCTGCAGAGATGAATTTCTTGAGACACGTAAAGGGGTGTACACGAAACAACAGGGTTAGAATCGATGCGATAAGACATAAATTGGGTATATTCTCTGTAAATGGAGGAATTGAGAAATGTAAGCTGAGATGGATTGAACACATAGGTAGAATGGAAGCGAAAAGGCTGCCTACACAAGTTTTACAATATGCGCCTAAAGGGAAAAGAGATGTGGGAAGACAACGCAAAAGATGGCTTGAAAATAGAGACTGGAACAGGTGATGTCACCGCCTAATCCTGGAATGAACAAGAAAAAGAAGAAGAAGAAGAAGAAGAAGAAGAAGAAAAAGAAGAAGTAATAGGCGATGTAACGCCTACCTACAGAAATGTTGTGAGGAGATGGAAAAGCCTTCAACAACTTTTTGTTAAATTTAAAATTCTGTACATGCTTGTAGTACATACACGTACACCCTCCCTCACACACACAGGCACATGAATCCTGTCGTTTTTGCCTCAAAACCTTCACTAAAGGCTTCTGTGCAGATTGAGTCGAAAGCTTGCACGTAGTAAAGAATGTTCCATTCAAAGAGTTTTTCTATACAAGGGGCACAGACGTTACACTATGATAAGCGGATAACCGTTCCAATCTGGATTCCAATCATACATGATACTGTGTACCTAGACAGTAGTAAACATCGTGTTGTGTGTGTGTTGTCACGATAAACATTACAAACGTGAAACAACAGTTTCAGTCGTGATTATGCAACCCAGTTTCGCGGGATTTAGCTTGTGCTCTGTTCACACTGCAGTAATCCGTGTATACCATATTCTATAGACTAGTCTAAAAAAATTTCAGATAGTCGGTAAACAGATACAGTTAGAAGTGTAGTAAACGATAACACCCTTTCGAATGTAACCCAGTTTTTGAAGTGAGAACTTCATCCACGGCACTATGGCGCCCGGCCCACTGCTGTACACCTCGCGCTCCTAGGGCAGTAAACTGATTCAACGTGTAATGAAATAGCTGAAACGAAAAAGCAGTGTTGCCAGGATGATCAAACCTCTTTTCCCCAAATAGCTGCCCAAATATGTGTGATTTAAGCAAAGCGTAATATTTTAAAGAAAGCGAGCATATTCTAAATGTTTAAATACTATTACAAGAACACCGTAAATATTACAAATAATGTTAATCATCTTCATCATCATCATCTTCAAGGATTAAACCAAGGATGGTTTGTTCCGGTCTCAAACAAGCAAAGATTAGAGCTGGTCACTCCAGCGCTTCCTCGGACGTCCCAGATATCTCCGCCCCCTCGGCTTACAGTTCCATAGTTGTTTGGGGATGCGGCAGTCATCTATTCGGCAAACATGTTCCTACCAATTCAGCCGATACTGGCCAATCCTATCGAGTATACTCATAATATTCAGTTCAAATAATGTTAATCCTTAATTAATATGTTTGTTAGGAATGTCAGGGCCAAAATGTTTGACGTTTACTTCAGGGCCGTCGCCAGAGCGCAGCACTACTGTCATTTCTTTCATCATAGTGTCTCACGGTACAGGATTTGGTAATTACAAAATCAACTTAAATAAAACAATAATCTTTTTAACTTTTTTTTGTGAAAAACCTGTCAGAGTAGAAGTTTTTATAAGACGAAAATTACTACAAAAAATACTGACTTCTACTACTTTAGAGTCCGAAATTAATTAACGGAAGTAATCATAACGTAGCTGTGATTTCGAGATCCATCAGTGGTTCCCAACCTTTCTGGATCCGCGTACCACTTTGGTCTTCCGCGTTCATTTCGAGTACCACCGGGCCTTAAAGAAAGGTAACTGGAGTTTTCTAATATCATTTAAATCCATGACCAATAACCTTTAGCTTGTGTTTTTATAAGCGTAATCGTTTTAAATTATGTCAGATGAAACTTTATTGTTGTTTTGGACATAAACTTTTGTTTATTTATTTTCTTAATAAATTCTTTTTTCCTGGTTAGATCTTGCGTACCACCACCGGTTGGAACCCCCTGCATAGGCCAACATTGCAAAAGAGAAACTCGACTAAAAGTTTGTTGAACCACAGGATCACTATATAAATTATTTATAAAATGCCTTCATTTTCATACTTTGGTAAAAAAAAAAATCAGTAAGGTCTTAAAAGGCTGCTGCTCACGCGACCATATCTCAATAGCAGATGTAAGATGAAGGCAAGAATTGGGGTTATATGCTGTCGGAGAGTAAATTACAAGATATACAGACAGCACAAACTGAATCTGGCTCTTATAGCCGGTAAGGCTGGGACCACAAGAGCACGCTTTTAACGTACGTTCCAAAGCGAGTCGTGACGTCCGTCATAGAATTATGAAGAGTGATATCGTAGACAACACAGGGAGAACGCGCGTGCCTATTGACGCAAGTTACAACGCACGTTGATTTTTGACCGAAGTATTTATGCTACAACGCACGTCGAGACAGGTCGATGTACTATGTCACTGCTTTGTGTACGCCATCGATGTATACTATATGCATCGCGTGCAGAAAACGTTCCGAAGCACGTACAGCTTCCCCCACCACGGGGGAAATAAAGCGTTTGGCGCTAAGTTAGCGCTTTTTTTTAACTCCTAAAGGCAATGCCTTGTCGCTGTAGCCACATCACTCTATCCCTTGCGATATTCTGCATTTCTTCATAGGACCAGTGAATCTGCAATTCACGGCACTCATTGTGCTGCGGAAGTATGCAGTTCTTGGTCTTCCTTTGGGCTTCTTCCCCACTACTTTGCCCTCAAAGATGTTAGTTAAAAAAGCACTATGTCTGATCACATGCCCTATCAACTTAATCTTCCTCACCTCTATGCTCCTAAGCAGTGTTCTATTCTCAATTATTTCCTCTAAGATCTGTTCATTCGTCTTCCTATCTGTCCAACTAGTTGAAGTGAAAACTTCTTTTGGCGCACCGCACACACATTTTTTCGTAGGTAGTAAGTTAGGCTGATCCGTCACGCTCTGAGGTGAAAGGCTCGATCGGGTGAACTCGGGACCGCCGAGTGTACCCGAGCGAGAAAGATACAGACAGCTGCTCTTCGCTGCTGAACGGTGAAAGGCTCGATCGGGTGAACTCGGGACCGCCGAGTGTACCCGAGCGAGAAAGATACAGACAGCTGCTCTTCGCTGCTGAACGGTGAAAGGCTCGATCGGGTGAACTCGGGACCGCCGAGTGTACCCGAGCGAGAAAGATACAGACAGCTGCTCTTCGCTGCTGTGTCGCTGTGTTTAGTATATTCAATTAATACGTAATAATTGTCATTATTAATTTAATAGTTATTATTGGTACGTAATAATAATTATTTTAACAATTATTTGGTTTACATTGTGAGGTTAGTGTGTGTAGTTAGTGGTTTATCGTGCTAATATTATATATTGAAAAAACATTATAAACATTAAACATTATAAAAAACATAATTATTGTTATTGTTATTATAAAGAGTGATTCGATCGTATAGGTAAGTCACTTCATGTTTATATATACATATATATACATACATGCATACATATAAATATATGTATATATAATATAATTAAGAATTAACCTCACTTTTCGCTGCTGAACGGTGAAAGGCTCGATCGGGTGAACTCGGGACCGCCGAGTGTACCCGAGCGAGAAAGATACAGTCAGCTGCTCTTCGCTGTTGTGTCGCTGTGTTTAGTATATTCAATTAATACGTAATAATTGTCATTATTGATTTAATAGTTATTATTGGTACGTAATAATAATTATTTTAACAATTATTTGGTTTACATTGTGAGGTTAGTGTGTGTAGTTAGTGGTTTATCGTGCTAATATTATATATTGAAAAAACATTATAAACATTAAACATTATAAAAAACATAATTATTGTTATTGTTATTATAAAGAGTGATTCGATCGTATAGGTAAGTCACTTCATGTTTATATATACATATATATACATACATGCATACATATAAATATATGTATATATAATATAATTAAGAATTAACATCACTTTTATTATTTGTTACCTTTTACTTTCCCATATTAAATAAATATTATTACTATAAAGAGTGATTCGTTCGTATAGGTAAGTCACTTCACGTTTATATATACATATATATACATACATGCATACATATAAATATATGTATATATAATATAATTAAAAATTAACCTAACTTTTATTCTCTGTTAACTTTTACTTTCCCATATTCAAAAATAAATATGTTTGAGACACAAGTTATTTTTATGAGTAATAATAATATGAGGTATGAATGTTTGAATACTGTCTTTTTCAGATTGCAAAATCGATGATGGATCAAAACAACAAACTCGATGACGAATTAAAACGAAAGAGGAAATTAGCTAATGCATGCTTAAAAAAACATCGTAAAAAAAAGCGTGAAGAAGCTCAGCAGCAGGAATTACTCTCCCAAAATGAACCCAAATACGATAATGAACAAATACAGCAAAATACGTTAGAACGACGAAGAGAATTATCAAGGGAACGCTCTAAAAGATATCGTGATAAGAAACGACTTTCTAGCATAAAAAAAATTGAACATGCGATTGATGATACACAAATTCCCGGACCATCACACGGCGATCCGGAGCTCACAATTAAGGATCGGAGAATCACTATTCATAATTCACAGATTCCAGGAACATCCGCAAATATGAATATTCCAATTGTTATGAATGATTATTCAGTAAATTTAAGTGACTCGGAGAATAATTGTGCAGGACCTTCACGAAGAACCAATAATGTAATACAAGCAAATGAACGAAGTTGTGTATTACTACCAGACGAAGAAAATTGCGAAATAAACATTGATGACAATTCACCGCCACTACAAGTTCAAGCACATGCATCGGTTGCTCCCACTTCTCAATTCAACAGATCATCGACATACAGTTCTTATGCAAGACACAGTAGTGCCCACACGGAATTTCATAGACAGTTTACACAAAATAGTTTTGGACATGCTTGCAAAATTTGTGACAGATTATGGTTCAAGAATGATTTAAAAAATTTGAATAATGAAAGTATGAAGTTCGTGATGACATTTCTCCCAAACGTCGATGAACATTCCATCGCAGTTTGTTCAACTTGCCGAACTAGTATCCAGAAAAAATCTATTCCCTCAATGGCTGTATACAACGGTTTTGAATATCCTATAATTCCAAGTAATTTACTAAATTGTCCATTAGATTTAGTATCAGAAAGACTGATTTCTCCCAGGATTCCGTTTATGCAAATAAGGAGACTCCGGAATATCCATGGTCAATACGGAATTTATGGACAAATTATTAATGTTCCCATAGAAATCAACACTATGGTGAATTCCTTACCGAGGAATATCAGTGATGATCATTGCATCTATATACACATCAAACGAAAAAAGATACACAAATCAAGTTTTTTACATGGGTTGATTAATAAACGAACTATTAAAGAATGGCTGCGTTACTTAGTAAATACTCCACTGTATAGAACATATGATATTACAATAGATGAACAATTCTTCGATAATTTACATGACGATAGAGTTGATAGCGATAAACATGATGAAAATTATAGGAATGAATTTACTGAGAATATTCCCATTGAAGAGAGTTTATTAGCTCAGCAACAAACAGTAATGTGGAATGATGACCTGTATTTAAATATAGCCCCAGGAGAAAATAACGTGCCTATAAGTTTGTTATTTGATGAACACGCTGAAGAATTATCATTTCCTTCTATTTACTTAGGCCAATTCCGTCAGTTCCGTGAAGGGATTACAGTTACCCCATTCATGATGGCAACCAGCGAATTGAGACGATCTGATAGACGAGGAGTAACGCCTCATCATTTATTATACATGGCAATGAAAATCATAAGAATAAGAGTAAGGGATTCACTCAGAGTTGCTTTTAAGCATGTAGGGAAAAATTCAAATGTTACTAAAGAGCAAATACAATCCGAGGACTATATTCATGGTTGCATCGAAAGTAATCTCGCTTTTTTACGTTCAATACCTAATTCTACCTGGTATTGGTCTGAAAAGAAGAAGGATTTATTCGCTATGATCAGGCAATTAGGTAAGCCAACTGTATTTTTCACAATAAGTGCTAACGAAATCGGGTGGCCTGATTTACTACAACTATTGTACAAATTGAACAAACACGATTCTATTACAAAAGAAGCAGTAGCAAAATTACACTTCATGGTGAAAAGTACGCTGATCAATGAAGACGCTGTAACTTGCGCTATATATTTCAACAAATTAGTCAATGTCATAATGAATATTCTTCAATCAAAAAAATGTACTCCTTTCCGTAAGTTTCGAGTTCTCCATTACTTCAAGCGTATTGAATTTCAGCATCGAGGCAGTCCTCATGCGCACATCTTAGCATGGCTTGATAATGCTCCGAATGATGCACTTAATGAGGATTATAATAAAGCTATTGAACTCATTGATGCTTTAATATCGGTTTCGGCATCGGAAGCATCGGGAAATATTAAACTTCAAACGCATAAGCATACATTCACCTGCTTTAAAAAAATCACTTCAAATAAAGCACAAAAATGTAGATTTGAAGCTCCATTTATGCCATGCAAAAAAACTATGATTTTATGTCCAATGGAAGATACAGAAGAAGGATTTATCAACTATCGGAAACGATATGCACAAATAAGAGTATCACTGGAAAATGAAGATTTTGTGGATATAGGCGATTTTTACAGTCGCAATGGTATAAATTCGGATGATGAATACTACAATATTATCAGAGCAGGAATAACTAGACCAAAGGTTTTCGTAAAACGAGATCCAAGTGAAAAGTGGCATAATCCGTTCAATCCATTCATATTAAATATTGTTAAATCTAATACCGACTTTCAATTCATTACAGAAGAATATTCATGTGCAGCTTATGTAGTAGAGTACATAAATAAAACAAATAGAGGAGTGAGTCACTTACAAAGAAAAATAATCGAAACAATGAATGAACATCCGGAATTTGATATAATTGAAATAACTAAAAAGATTAGTGTAAATATATTAAATCATACAGAGATCACAAGTCAAGAAGCTGCTTGGTATTTACTGCGAGAGCCTATGTGCAAATCTTCATTAAGTATCGTATATATACCAACGGTTTGGCCAATTGAACGTCAGCGAATAAGAAAAACTATAGAAGAGTTGAGTAAATTAGAGGATGATTGTACGGGCATATGGAAGGAAAACTGGTTCGATAAGTATGAGAAAAGACCAGAATACTTAGAGAGTGTAACATTAGCTCAATTTGTATCCAAATACACGAAAAATAAAAATGGAGAATTTATTGAACGGAATGAACCAAGGATAATTCGGTATCGAAATTACGACATGTCCAGTGATTTCCAGGAATATAAGCGTGAAATGGTGACTCTCCATTTACCATTCCGAAGTGAAGAAGTAGAAATATTAGCGGAGATGAAATTTATTTCCATCTATGATGACAATGAGAACATAATCTTGCAAAGGAGGAAAGAATTCGAGTCAAATATAAATATTGATAAAACTATCCAAATTTGTAGAGAATTATGCCGAGAGGAAACTTCTCTAGATGAGGATGAAATACGAGATAATGCCAACAGATATCCGGAACCAAATCCATTCGAACAATTGTATAATGATCCAAATGCGGAAATAAATAGCGATCTTCGATTAGCTTCTCTACATAAGCTTGGCGCTATTGCAAAAAAAAAAGGAAAATATTATGTCTAGTGCGGATTTTTGTACAGCTATGCGGATGGCTAATGAAAAACAAAAGGCTCTGCTATTACATGTAATCAACAAATTATTATCTAATGATAATAGTCCTTTACAGATTTTTTTTACTGGACCAGCTGGATGTGGTAAAACTTTTGTTGTAAAGCTTATGATGGAAATATATAATCGGTTTTCTGATAGTGATGGGTATTGCAATGCCTATATAACTTGTGCATCGACAGGAAAAGCAGCTGTAGCAATAGATGGCACAACTGTTCACACAGCTTTGAAAATATCTTTATCAAAGTTGTTACCACTAAGTACAGAAGTCGCACATCAATACAGATCTTTATTTAAATATGTCAGAGTAATCATAATAGATGAAGTAAGTATGATTGGCGCAGAACTTCTAGAACAAATTGATTTACGTCTGAAACAAATTACAGGTAATTTTACAAAAAATTTTGGCGACTTAGACGTGATATTAATTGGTGACTTGAGACAATTACCTCCAGTCAGAGCAACACCGATTTATAAGCAAATCAAACGCAGAATGACAGGGCCGACAGTGTGGCACGGCTTGAAATTTTATGAACTTACAGAAGTTATGAGGCAAGCAAACTTAATGTTTTCCAATGCGCTTACAAAAATTGGCAATGGAGAAAAACTGAACTCGGACGAATTGACTTTAATTGAATCGCGATTCGTTAGCAAAGAAGAAGCTGATGTTGCTTGTCCCCATGGAATTCGTCTCTTTTTATCAAATGTAGCTGTTCAAAATTATAATAATGCCATATTGAATTTAGCAGAAAATAAGGTAACTTCCATTGCAAAAGATACGTATACGGGCTGCCATAATGTTGAACAAGAAAGTTTCGTGAAACAAAAGTTGCATAAAATGTCGACAATTGATACAGGAGGATTGCCTTATGAAATAATATTTGTATTAGGCAAATATTATATGTTAACGACTAATGTCGATGTTTCCGATGGATTAGCAAACGGTGCTGTAGGAAAATTGTGCCATATAGATTATGATGATGGTGGTGAAGTTAGCAGAGTTTGGATTATATTTCCAAATGCAGAAAAAGTTGGAAGAAAAATTCGGAGCAAAATTTCGGGATACATGGTGATCACAAAATTTGTAAGAATGCTGTTCCAATCGCTAGAAGATCATGTACCGTACCGCTAAATAATAATAAAACTATAAACGCCAAGCGTAATCATTTTCCAGTCGTGTCTGCATGCGCAGTAACAATTCACAAGTCACAAGGAGCATCTTTTGATGAAGTTGTTTATGAATATGAAAAAACACATTCTCAACAATTAGTATACGTTGCATTATCAAGAGTAACGCGCATCGAAGGGCTTCACATTGTAACTAAAAATAACAATCGCACATTCTTTCACGGCCGAAGAGAGTCTACATCTGTCACTGACTTACAAACTGAATTTAAAAGGTTATCAGTGAACAGACTTCAAACAATTACTTCTGTGTTAAAAGACTTTATTTCCAACAGAAATGGAATATCAATATATTCATTAAATTGTCAAAGTCTTCGCGCACATGTCCTGGATCTTGATGACGGTGTTGCTCAAAATTCAACTATATTGCTTTTATCTGAAACATGGTTGAACAACGAAGAAAACATCGATATCCCAAATTTCCATTGTGTTACTAAATTTAAGCGACCTCAGTGCCGAGCTGCAGGAGTAGCCATATATAAAAGTAATAGAGACACGACAAACATTATAACTTCACAGATGGATGTAGCATTTAGGAATTCTCAATCATATAGTTTTAATGAATCATCTATTGGAGAAATTTGTGTTGCAAAATGTGAAGCAGAAAATGGACTACTTATCATAATAGTTGCCATTTACATCTCACCTAATCAAAGTGTAAATAAAATAATTGAATTCAGCCATGAAAATTTACTCATTTATACAACAGCAGGGTCTGCTTTGCTTAATCGGAACTTAGATAAATTACCTATGATCTTGAGTGGAGATTTCAATATCGATTTTTCACAAGAAACATCAAAGCCTTTAATTGATTTTTTAAAGATCACATTGGATTTAAATATGTCAAATAATAAAAATGAAAGTACAACAAAATACGGAACTACAATTGATGGAGTTTTTTCTAGATATATAAGTAAAATTCAATCGAAAGTATTTATTTCTTATTTTAGTTATCACAAACCCATTGTATCCTTTGTAGAATACGAAAACGAAAATAAATAATTTTATTTATATAGAATTAAATAAATAATAACTTTAATTTCTGACTTGTTTCTCATTTATTCTACTAATACGATCCATAATAATACTACATAATACATAATATTATTTACTATATATATATATATAAATTGATTGCGATTGCCAATGAAGTTTTCACTTCTGCCGTGCGGTCTTAAGCACACACTCTAATTTTTTTTTGTCATTCTCCGCCAAATCCACATCTCCATTGCCTGAAGTCTGTCACTCTCCACCTTCCCTAAGGTCCACGATTCACACCCGTAAGTTAAAACACTCCATACAATTACCTTAACAAACTTTTTCCTTGTTTCAATACTAATATGGTTGCTTGTTAATAAGTTCCTTTTGCTCTGGAATGCTTGTTTTGCCAGAGCTACTCTCCTCTTAATCTCTGCCAGACACTTATTCCCACTTGTAACTATGCTACCGAGCTAACAAAAGTCAGTAACGTGCTCCAATATTGTGTTGTTCAACATAATGGTTGATTTAATGTCTTCTCTTTTTTTACTTACAACCATTATTTTAGTTTTCTTAACATTTATCCTCAATCTTCAAGCGTGAAGAATTTTGTTAAACGTACCTAACATTCGGGTCATATCCTTTTCTGAGTCAGCCATCAGTACAATATCATCTGCGAAGCGAATACTGTGTATCTGTTAGCGCTTATACGTACTAAACGAGTCGTTTAGTCGGCTACGTGCTCAGAGCGCCCGTGCTCTGAGCGCCGATACTGATAAGCCCGTGTTCTGTGCGCCGAGCTTATCTATACATCATTAGACGCGGTAACACCTGGCTGCATATCTCTGTCCGTCCGTTGTTGTCCAACTCCGTAGCCAACACTAGTGGTCCTACGAAAATATGTACAAAATTCATTGTATATGGACATTATCACACCACTCGCAGCTGCAGAACTCTGTTTTCAACGAAATACTGCACATTTATTATTAAGTTAGATATATGTTAATATTAGGCAATTTTTATATTAGAAAAATTACGAAACCCCAGCTATTTTATTAGTAACACTACAATTTTAGAGCAGACAATCATAAAATAAATACTATAAATTTGGAAGTTCTGCATTGGATTTTTAAATTTGTAACCATAATACTTGAATAATTTAAGTATAATAATTTAGTCATAACTTTTCAGTTTATGTATGTTTTCATATATATATATATATATATATATATATAGGTGTGTACTAACATTAGATAGGTATATCTAACATTGTTCACAAGTACACATAACTGATAACAAAATATACAGTTTTTTGTGACATGGTTCACAAACGTTTTGAAAGCGATCAAAAATGAGTGTTGAGACATATCTACTAATTCTGTCAAATTACTACACATAAAATATACAGAGACTACAGATATAGATTTTGTATTTTTACTAAAATTCTTCATAACTGTACCCCAAATTAAACTTTTACAATTTTATTAAAATTTTAAATTCTATTTTCGGCTTGGTACTTCCAAAATTAGCTTTTTGTTCTGATGTACCCTCCACACGCTGATGTTGTTCCTCCGCACACAACCAGAACGTAATATACTCATTTGAATTTTTCACCCTGTACTAATATCCCTCTTGAAAAAGTACAGACTTTACTTTCTTGGAAGTAATGACTCCATTTACATCAAAATTTCCGACCGCGCTCGGAAAGGGCTGCTTTTTTACATTCGCATACACGTGTTCCGAAGCCGAGACTCGTTCGGCCACGACGTTAGGCCTAATACTACTGTGTCACAACGATGGCAAACCGCAACTAAAGAAAGGAGCGAATAACAAGCTCATCTACGAGTCGAATGGTCAGCAGATTTCAGATATGCAGCTTAGTGAATTTTGCCTTTCTTATCAATCCGCTTACATTTCACATCCTCTGAACGCATATATACAGCTCAACTCTCCGTCTCATAATCGTATTTTCATTTTCTTAATTACACTTGTATTTAATCACTTTCTTTTATTCTCTTCTCAGATTTGTTCGTCCCAGTCCCAACCAAATAAGAAATCTTGAGATGATACAGAGGATTATTCGCTAAAAATGCATGTGCAAAGGCACCATTACATGCATAATAAAAAAAAAGAAATTGCAGGCTTCTAAAAAATGTATAAGGTAATATTCATCCATTCGCTTTAAAAAGCAGTAGACCTGAAATACTGAACTACTTTTAAGACTTCCGCGAAAATAAGTAATTTTATTTTTTATTGTCAGCCAGACACACACACACGTACACATACTTGTAGTTTGAGAATAAAGCTGTGATTTCTTTAGTTAAGTTTCATGTAGAATTATTAAATAATATTAAAAATACTAAATAAAAATAATAATAAAATCCTTAATTTAGTAGTGACCGTCGATCAATAAATGTTTAACGATGGAAGGTTTAGCGAGAATCGGTCAGTAAATATAAAACAAATTTTACATTGTTTGTGTCATCATCAGGACTTGTGTTACGGACAACAGAGAAAAAGCAAACACGTAATCGCCAAGTGGATCACACCCTTCTGCCTTCTAAACACGTGGTAATTACCTTCACAGGTTAAACGAACGATGCACAAAATGTCTTGTGGTTTGTGTTTATGAATAGGGCGTATGTTGTAAGTACCTTACAATTGTAAATGCCTCACTCATAATATTGTCTAGTACCAGTTAGTTTCAACGTATGAGTAATTAATAATGACACATAGGCCTATTCGATTAGTTTTAAACTTGGTGCAATTGTCAGACCGCGTCTTGCATACTTTACGCTTACGTAGAATCCAGTGTATATGTACGGTATATACTTTTGTGTGTGTGTGTGTGTGTGTGTTTTAGACTGTGACAAAGAGTGAGAGGGAGTGGGATAGAGTAATGGAGAGAGTGTGAGAGTGTTGGAATGGAAGAGGGAGGGGGAGAGCATGAGAGGGGAAGAGTGTATTCTATAATATTTTACAATATGTATTCAGCTATAACATATTTTTACACATGAATTACACATCTGTAGCAATTCCAATATAAATTCAATGATCACTGCATCTATTATAAACATAATTACGGGATTATTATATTATCAATAATTTAAATTGTAATATTGCATTGATTAGGTGTTTGAAATATTATAATTATGTCTATATATTTATGCAAAACAATATTAATAGATATATAAATATTATTAAATAGTAGTAGTAATAATAATAGTATTATTATTTATTGTTATTATTATTATTATCATTATCATTATGACAGGCCAAACTTGCACTCAACGGGCAGTAGAAGATGAGGAACAACTAATATTGTTATTAGAAGGAACAACTTATTAGAAGGAGCCCGATAAGGGCGCAATAGGGTCCATCCTGAAGTAATATGCTAAGTGTTTCCAGGATGGATATAAATGCCAGAATTAGAGGTGGGTTTTTTAGTGGATGAGAGTCCTATAGCCTACAACAAGGGACACACGGTTTCCCTTGACGGTGTATAAAACACTTTTTCCCTACTATCAAGGGTCTTTTCAAGAAAGTGTCTACAAACAAGTCTCGCAGCGTCACGAGCCCGCCAAGCTCCCCCACTAACGTGCCTGCCAGTCCCTACTACTACAGTAGCGGTGTGAAGAAGGGGTGATTACCATACCACTACAACTAACACATTTATCGTTTCTGTGTGGAGTCTACGATTTTACCTTTACGCTGTGCAGTTAGTTACATTGTTTTATTTTTCAAAGTTACTCTTTCGTTAGTTATTTACATTCGTTTCTTCTTACATACGCTCATTCTTTCATACGTTTATTTTGTGTTTTTTTTTTAATTGTTTACATTCCTTTCGTGTTTGTTATTTACGTTATTGCTATATACTTTTATTCTTTATATTGCTTTATTCAAAATGAATCTGATAGAGTTGCTAACTGTCGCCTGAAATGAGGAAAATGCCGTTCGTTTTTTTTTCAAAACAAAGGATTAATCCACAATCCTAGATTAAGTAATTAATGTAATATAAATAATCGTGAAAATAAACTAAAAAACTCTCCTAATAAAAATATAAAAAAAAGAAACAAAATAAAAAGAATTGAAGGCGTGCGTGCGTTTAATAAAATATAAATAAAAATAAAAAACAAACACCTGAAACAAAATAAAAAGAATAGAATTGAAGCGTGTGTGCGTGGGGAATTAAAGGCGCGCGCGCGTGCGTGCGTCATATGAATGTGTGTAATGTATGCTAATCACTCTACCTTCACACCGCTACCGTAGTAGTAGGGACTGGCGGGCACGTTGGTGGGGGAGCTTGGCGGGCTCGTGACGCTGCGAGAGTTGTTTGTAGACACTTTCTTGAAAAGACCCAAATTATAATTATAAAAAATTGTAGAAACGAAAAAAGTTACTATAAAGTTTAAACTATTTTACCATTAACTCTACACGGTAATTTAGAAAGATGAATAATGCCTGGTCAGAGTATGACCTAGTACAGACAGCAGGCATACATATGTTGTAGTGTGATTTACAGTCACAGTTTTCATTATGTAAGCAACTCCAGAAGACAGGATAAGTGGGCGCTACGAGCGGCTAGCACGGGCTCAGAACATCTTAATTATGTTTATAAATAATTATAGATGCAGTAATCTTTAAGTGTGATTTGGTACAGATTGCAATACATGTGTATAGCTGAATACAGATTGTAAATCTTTTATGATGTAGTCCTTTATTATTAAAAGTTATTATTACTACTGATATTGAACACACTTATCCATAAATTAGAGAATTATGTACAAAATAACAGAATTACAAATATTACAAACACAAAATTACGGTAAACCAATGAATTTGACAATGGATATTACTTATTACGTATATTGCTGTAAAATAATATTTACCCAGTACAGTATATGGTCTATACAGAATATTAGTATACTGTAAAATAAACTTCGACAGTCACGCTCTTCGCCCTTTCACTCACCTGCTCACTCTCTCACTCACTCTCTCCCTCTCTCTCTAATTGCACTCACTACTCTATCCCACTCCCTCTCACCCTTTCTCTCTTGCAGTATAACGCGCGCGCGCGCGCGCGCACACACACACACACACAGGTATATACTTATAAACTCTCTACGTAAGCGTAAAATATGAAAGACGCAGATTGACAAATGGACCGAGTTTATGACTGTGTAAGCGGTTGAATACAATGTAATCAAGAAAATTAAAATACGATTATGTTACTGGGGGCTGACCTGTTAAATCCTCAAACACAAGACGTGCAATGCAAGCGGACTGATAAGAAGGCAAAGCTCACTGGTATGTGGCTATCTACCCGCATACCTTAAATCTGCTGACCATATGACACGTAGATGAGATTGTTATTTGCACCTTTTTTTAGTTGTGGTTCGACAATCGTTGTGAGACAATACCGTTAACGCTGTGAATTTTTAGACTCTTGTGATATAAATGAAGATCATTACTTCGAAGAATGGAAATCCTCTACTTCTTCACGAGGGGTATCAGTACAGAATCAAACGTTTGAATGAGTGTCTTACGTTCTAGGTGTGTACGAAAGAAAAATAAACAGCGTGTCGAGGGTCCATTAAATCAAGGAACGGAATCATCGTGGAATCACAGGAGCATCTTTGTGTACCAAATTTGGCAGAAACAGTGGTGTCAAAAGCACTAGAAAACTACAGGAAACGAGCGCGAGAAGAACTGAACACTGAGATCACCAGGTATTCCGGCAGGAGTTCCAGCCACTTTACGATCAGGGACTCGATATGGTGACCCAAATACCAAAATACAGCAATGTGAAGTCGGCCCTTTGTAAGGAAAGGAGGAAAGCGCTGGGAACTATGCAGAATCCGTCCAGCAGCCAAGAAATCTTCCTCAACGATTCTCTAAAAACGTTTGCTGACGGAACGCCATTTTTGATTAGTGATTTTGAAAACAACAGTGAAAGAATGCTAGTTTTTGGGTGCAATGGGGTAGAAACCTTTTTGAGGACTTTTTCTTCCTTCTACCTCGACGGTATTTTTAAAATTTCATCAAAACAATTCACTCAGTTGTACACAATAAGTGTGGATATTGGAAGTGATATTAGTGAAACGAACATTTATCCAGTAATGTATGTTCTCTTGCAAAATAAAAAATACGAAACATATCACCAACTATTCAATGTTCTGAAGGAGAAAGGATGGTCTCCTCAAAAAGTCATGTCGGACTTTGAAACTGCTGCAATTACAGCTGTAACGAATGTGTTTCCACACGTGGAAGTGACCGGCTGTTATTTTCATTTTACACAATGTTTGTGGCGTAAAATTCAAAATATAGGCCTTGTAAATGATTATAAAGAAAATGAAGAAGTTCGGTTGCCATGCAGGATGGTTGCAGCACTGGCTCTTATGCCTGTTGATTTAGTAGAGGACTGCTGGTTTAAAATTATGGAAGTGTGCCCGAACCATGCAAAACTTACGGAGTTTTTGGACTATGTCGTGTCGCAGTGGTTGGATAATGAAGATGTACCACTTCATTTGTGGAATGTCTGCGGAGAAAGACACAGAACAAACAATGCAGTAGAAGGTTGGAACCGAAAATCCAACGCCCTGGTAGGAAGACGACAACCTAACATATATTTCCTCATAGATAAACTTAAAGCTGAATCGATATATATTACACCTCAAATTCAAGCAATTGAGGTTGGATTTCCTGGACAGAAGAGAAGAAAGAAGTATATCCAAATTGATGAGCGACTAGAAAAAATTATGTCCCGGCTACAAGAACATGGAGACGTGTACAGATGTTTAAAGGCCTTAAGTTATATAATCAAACTTGACTAACTGGAACGGGCATTGTGTTTATTAAATAAAAACAAAATGAGACAAATTAAAATATGACCGTACAAATAAAAATGTAACCACATCCATCCATATCCATATCTTATGATATCCAAAAAATAAAAAAAAAATAAATAAACAAAATAAATAAAAAAATTATTTAAAAAATAAATAAAAAAAGGTGTAACAAAAAAAAGAAAAATACTTGAAAACAGGCATATGTTTAAGAATCTTATTTAGCTTAAACGAGGTTCTTCGATATTTTAAGATCTTCGTTTAAGCAGGGTTCTTTGATATAGCCAGACTCGAGCCTGGATGAAATGTTAGCGCAGGTTGAGATCCTATCCGGTATGGAAAATTCAGACCAATGTTCGGATTCATTTTAACTACGTAGAGAAACATTGTACCGTAACTATTCTGTGTCCATTCCATTGCTATAGCCAAGACTGAGCTTAACAGTCAGGCTTTCTGTGTATCATAGTATCATGTCAAATGTACTGGATACATTTTTTTTTTCAGTTTAGTGTTGTGAGAATGCCGAGAATGCTCTCTACCAAATGTTCATACCACATTCCATAGATATCGAACCGTACAACTCGTTGCATTCTTGATGACTTAACATAATGCTTGTTAGGTAAGGGGATAAACGTTCTTAGTACGAACTGATGTCAAGGTAAGTAAAAACAGTATTAACAACAGTGTGAAATAAAATAATATCACAGTGCTATTTATAAATAATATAATTTATTTATTTTTCTTAAATAAATAATCTCCTTATACTTTTTAATATTGCGTATTACACGAACGTGATCGATAATTTCGTGTAATTTTTAAATTTCCCACATTAAAATAGTCTGATTTGAAAAAATATGACATTGGTACACCTGTTTTGTAACAATCGGCAAAAATTATAGCTATATTGGATGAGTAGGTTTAATTTGAGTGAGTTGCGTTTTAATTTCTTTGCATTTCTGAACATTTTGCAATGCAGGATTAGAGAGCTTGATCAAGTTTTATTTAAAAAACGAGGTAAAGTGGTGTGACATGATGAAAATGTTACAAAAGTTTACGGTAAATCTAGCATGTATAAACGAGAGGTTTATGAATGTTACAACGGTTCAAAGATAGTCGTGAATGAGTCGAAGCTGAAGATGAATAACAAAATGAATAATGTGGTATAGTGTTCCAAGAATGTTTATCCTTGGGTGCTATGATGAATAACGACCACTTTTGGGCATGCTATGTTACACGTCTAAAGTTATTCAAAGGGAACGGCAAGATTAGTGAAAAGACGATCTATGGAAATTACACCACAATAATGCATCAGTCCACACATCTTTGCATGTTATGGTTAATTCGGTGTTTGTGCATAAATATTGTTAGTATATACGTGACATAAGGTTTAGCCCCTCAATATTTTTGTTGAACCCCGCCCGAAATAATAATCTGCGTACCCCCATTAGGGATACGGCAACACTGGTTTGTTACAGATTATAAGCTCACAGCGTCCGTTTGTTAAAGTATTGTTTTATTATCATCTGTTTACAACAGGTTTAAAAATCAATTTAAAATGAATGGCCCATTGTCTGACTACGTCACGCAAGAAATGTGATACAGTTCCTGCAAAAATTATTCATAGAACGCAGGAACAATATGGAGATTGTTGTTTGAATGAGCGCGTAGATTCCGAAAAGTTCGAGCCTTGTACGATCGCACCCGAAGCACATCTAAGGGCGCCTCTGGTCACATCAGACGTCACGCGTCTCATTGTGTCAATTCGGTTGATGTTGATGATAATCTTGACCATGAGTATTACGTGCATTTATTATACACAAATTACGCGAGCGCGTGCGCTGAGTGGTCTGACACCGAATAAAACTCCACATCTAATCTTATGTACACATTAGAACCTCTATTAACCAAAATAAATGGAGGTACACAATGTGGATTTTTATAATGTCTCGTACACTAGTCTAGATTTAAAGAATATTATAGATCATTTAAAGTATAATAATAAATTAATCAAATTAATATTCTATGTATAAAATTTGAGTTTTAATTAATTACAGTAGAGCTACCTCTGTTGTTTGTATGTTATTTTACAATTTTATTTTTTAATACTAAAAAATCCTTAAATTCGTAGTGACCGTCAAACAATGAATTGTTTCGGTGAAGGGTTTGTGAGGATCGGTCAAAAAGTATATCATAAATTTTAAATTACGTATTTGTGTCTATATTTCGACAATATTTATTGTCATCATCAGGACCTGTGTATGAATACAAAAGAAAAGTCAAACACAACGGATCAATTATTTGAGTGAACGTGTTTGTGTATGTGTGCGGGCGTATGTGTGTATCATTGTATATGTGAAGGAATTGAAACAGTTTGTTTTACATCTACAAATGTTTTCCGTAAATACAACGAGGAAATTATAATATCCCAGAACATAATTTATACAATATTACAATTTAAATTACTCATAATGTAATGGTAGGCCTACTTGTAATTAATAAAAAGGAGTAATCAACAATTATGTATTAGAATTGGTACAGAACACGTTTATACTTATACCTGTCAACATATAGCATAGTAAACATGCTAAATACAGATTATAGGGATGTTCAATTATGTAAATTATTAAAAGTTATTTTTATTTATGTTTCACTCACTACTGGTAGGTCTATTAAAAACACCGTCACTAATTTAGAGAATTCTAAATTACACAATAACTATAGAACTTTACAAACTTACATAAGAGAATTTACATAATATTACAAACACAAGTTTATGGTACACCTATCTATCAAGTGAAAATGGATAATCCTTATAATCATATTGTTGTAACTTATTATTTTCCTAGAACTATGTATATACAGAGTACTATAGAATATTTTAAAATTATGTCATCAATCACACCCTCTCTCTCACCCATTCTCCCTCTACCTCGTATGTTTCAACTAATTCACATATACAATGATACACACAAACGCGCGCGCGCACACACACAACACGCTCACATACATAAACACGTTCATTCAAATAATTGATCTGTTGTGTTTGATATTTCTGTTGTATTCATACACAGGTCCTGATGATGACAATAAATATTGTATAGTATAATTTAATACTCATGTTACTTTAATTATTATTATACGAGGTTAATTTGTATTATTACATGGGTCATCAATCGTTTAACACGAACATCAATCGCGTAATACAAGTAGTTATGTCGAGTTTAATAATGACTACGACTCAAGAAGCGATTAAAGGTTTTGTCAGGTTCGTTTATTTATCATACATTTGAGTTGACGTTTAGACAAAATTTACTGTCATCACGAGTAGGCATACTTAAATACGCTCAATACAAAAGGGATTAATTGCTCTACACCTGAGTGCTGTATTTTGTGAATGTGTGCGTATTTGCTACATAAAGATTAAAATAATTACTCATACGTAATGAGTTACTCATACTATTGTTATTATGCGTATTCATATTGTACAATTATAACATCCGACACATGTTAATGGTCATTATAGGCTACATATTAATTAATTTTGTATTGCCCGTATACGCGACACCGCACATGGTGGTGATGGTGATGATGATGACGATGACAGTCCTAATGATGGTAGTAAATGTTGCCAAAACGTTGAGACTGTTTTAAAACTGTTTATTCGGTCCCGTGGCCAGAGCGCCCATGCTATGGAAGCTGTAAATGGACTACTACTTCAGCTTACTAATCCAGCATTAATTGATCCCCTTTGTGTTTTTAATTGACATAGACAATAAAAATTGTAGCTGAAAATCATATACAACATCGTAAGTTGTCTGTTTACATTAATGAGACAAGTCTTTTTAAAAAGAGTGCGATGTAGAAATGCACCAAGATTATTTGAAGGTAATTACTAGTACTTACATATTTTTGCGTTACACACAGGTTGGTCTACGGGTTCTTAAAAATACGTGTTTAAGGGCACATATTGTGTATTTACATAACCGTAAATAACATTACATGAATTTGTGTAAATTTAGACTAATGGTGTATAATCTATTCGAGTCAGTAGTGTTATAGGCCTAGTTGTTCAGTCACTGATCTCTACCACACTACCTGAGTGGAGTCGTAGAGTGTTGAAGAGTATTGACTAACCGCTTTCCTTATTGTTATTCGCACTCTTTCATTAGTTGTAATTTGACATTTGGTTGTACCCACAGTACTGTTACTTGTGGTCAGTTTTGAAGTATTTTTATCTAAATGGAGGTTATTACATTAACTAAAGGGAAACCTCTGATTCACCGTGAGGGCTATTAATACAGAGCTAAGTTCAAACAAGCATATTGCATTCTAGTTGTGTACGAAATAAAAAACATCAGGTTAACGAGGGCTCATCAGAACAAGGAACGGAATCATCGTGGCTTCACAGGAGCAGTCGTTGTGCGCCAAATTTAACACAACCAGAAGTAGCAAATGCATTGAAAAAACAGCGCAAGAAGATGTTCATCAGGTTCCGGCAGAATTTCCAATCAGTTTCTAATGAGGATCTTGATATGGTAAAAAAAGTACCGAAACACAATACCGCAAAATGAATCGTTGTAAAAAATTGAGAAAAGCTCTAGGAACTATGCAGAATCAGGCTAACAGTCAAGAATTCTTCCTCAACGACTCTTACGAAACCTCTTACGGAACACAATTTTGATCACCAATTTTGAAAGTAACAATAAGTTTGGAAAGGGACAGAACATTTTTTTTTTGAAGATTTAAACTTTTCATTACCTTGCCGGAACTTATAAAATTTTATCGAAACTGAACACCCAATGTACAAAGGATACTAGCGTTAAGCCACTGAAACGACTATTTATCTCACAGTGTGTTAGCTTACAAAATAAAAAATACGAAACTTATCTTCAAAAATTTACTGTTCTGAAGGAACTGGTATAATGTCAACTATAACGAATGTTTCTGCAGCAAAATTCAAAATGTACGCTTCGTCGGTAATTATAAAGAAAGTGAAGAAATACTTTCGACATGCAGGATGGTTGCAGCCATAGCTGTCAAGTCTGTTTAGATATTTCAGTACTGTTGTTTGTGATTGTGGAAATGTGTCCGAATTACGCATGTTGGTTTTGGCCTATGTCGTATCGTAAGTGGTTGAACAATAAAGATGTATTGCTTTATTTATAGAATGTTTTTAGAGAAAGATAGAAAGTGTTCTACATCCTAGTAAGAAGACATTTCTACGCCCTCTAATGTCTATTTATTAGAGGAAAACTTAAAACTGATAAAAACTGAAGCAGAGAATTACAGCTCAAATCGCGACTTTTGAGGTAGGTCTTGCGGACAGAAAAGAACTAGACTAACTGAAATTCTCTTTATCAAATCAGAAAAGAATTAGACAGAAAGAAAACACGACGTTACAACTAGCTGCCTAAAATTTAAAATTGATAATAAATAATTTAAATAACTAAAAACTGAAAGCAATATTTAAAAACTTATTTGAATATTTAATTTTAGAATTTAAAAAATATTTTAAACACACCTGCGCTTAAGAACTTGTTTAGCTTGAGCGAGATGTTTTATACAATGATCTTTGTAACAAGACGCTCAAACCTATCCAACATCGGTACAGAATATTAGAGCAATGTTTAGATTTGCGTGAACTACAGAATAGACAGAAACTTATTTCAACGTCTATTTCCATTCCTAGAAGTAAGTCGAGTAACCATGCCTTAATTTGTATGTAATTGGACGAGAGAAGCAGGTCCTCAGCATTAAAGTCGACCGTTTGGCATTTGTCTGCCTGCAGAAATGTAAGATCTTGCTGAATTTAGCCTGAATGGAATGTTAACCATAATTCTAATGCAACCTTTACTACGACAATTTTCTTGATTTGGAGCACCCAGAGCCAAAAATTGAACTCAAAATTGTAATAAAATTTTAAAAGTTTATAAGACAGTCAACTGAGAAATTTTATTCAGAATACAAAACGGGATCTGTAATAGGTCTGTTTGACAGAATTAATATCTCTCAACATTCCTTACAAATTTTGGATCGCTTTCAAAAGTTTGTAAGCTGTTAAAAAAAAAATTATATATTGCTGTCAGTTACGTATATCTGCGAAAAGTAAATTTGCGGGAGCCTACTAGTGCTGTGATATGTCTTTAGCAATGATTTGTAGAAATTTTCATAGGACCGATAGCGTTGGTTACGGAGTTGGCGAACAGCGAATAGACAGATATATAGCCAGGTGTTATCGCGTCTAATGTTGCATAGATAAGCTCGGCGCTCAGAACACGGGTTTATCAGTCTCCGCGCACAGAGCACGACTGCAGCGTTGGCGCTCAGAACACGGGCGCTCTGAGCACGCTACGGTGTAAGCACGTGCGTTACTGAATGCGTCACCAAAAACGGTGACCTTCAACTGATTTTGAGACATGCTTTGTGCGTGCGTTACGTTCGCTAGAGGAAGGTCTTACTGTGCATGCCTCAAATGCACGAAAAGCGCACTAGTGTGGACATACCTGGATGTAGTGTAGAAACGTTTGGATCTACAAAAAGACGACCACGGTCTCTTGTAGATTACGGTCTTTAATAATTTTACTGAAAATATTAAAAGGGTTATGAGCGAGACACGCATACAGAATGAACAAGACCTAAACGGAGAAAATGCCGATGACGTCTTAAAGGCGGCGGTGCAAAAGTACTCTCTGAAACCGACACACACAAAACAGATTCGACGATTCGGGAAACGACAAATCTAACAATCAAAAACAGAGTTCAGAGAGGTTGGCGAATCATTTGAACGTAGGAAGCACGTGTCCATGACAACTCTCACGTATTCAAGATAAATCCACTTGGGGTTACAATTAGAGCATCGAACATTGACTACTTTTCTATATACAGCGTTAAACGACAAAACAAATTTGAAGTATTTCCATCGCGCTGACTGTAATATATGTTGCTGTCACAAACAAACACTTTATTACAACCGAGCCTATAACGTTCTCTTTGTGAACAGCTGTAGGCTGTAGGCTCTACGGTACAAAGGCATGGCATGGCATGTAATAGTCGGACAAAATATCACAGCCAGTCTCATTTGACATTTACTTCACCGCTTTCAACTGTTCTGTCAATCACACATACGTTTTAAATGCCACCACTGTTTGCGGTTTTCTACTCCCCACAGGTTTTATTCACTTTTTTTTTAACAGATTTTTCATGTTACAGTAGCTCGATTAAACCTTATCCCAACTCATAACGAATTAATTATTTTCCATTTGGATTGATGAATGATTTTATGGTCAGAAAATGATTTATACAAAGGTCTGGTTTCTCAAGGGTGGAACCCATAAGGGCGAAGATGCCTTAGGCAACAAAACATTAGAACAGATAAGCCATTTTAAGTATTTAGAATTCGCATTTAAAATGCTCTGGGTTGACTGGGCACTGGTCTTCACAAGTCACAGGGTTGGAGAAGGTGATGACGTCCAGTGGGGCTCCTAGTTTCTGTCTGGCCAAGATCGTATTGCATGGTGAAGAGCCACGTCCTACAAGCGGTGACCGTGTTTTCGCAGAACAGTACGGATCTAGATCGGAAGGTAGATAAATATTCCTGGTAGAGGGCAGCAGTAGCCATCAATACCAAGTTAAGGCGTAAGGAAAATGATCCTGGAACGGCTTAACTTTGGAATATTACAGGCATAAATCTAGGTGGATTTAGTTGGCTGTGATGTTGCGACTGCGAGGTATGCAGTGCCCTGCTCTGGGTAGATGTGACTCAGTAGCCGTGGTGAAGGCAACACATCTAGGGAGGATGTCACGAACAACATCACTGCATGCTCAGAGGTAGAGAAGTGGCAGCCCCAACGGTCGTAACGTGGCCAGGGTGACATTTCTTTATTACTGGTAAGCCTCAAGAGAATAGCCGGACTGGAACTAATGGATCTGTAGGCAGGTCAGTCACAAGATGGTGGGTGTCATGAGGCCGGAACAGGATAAATCCTACCCATGAAGTGATGACGACGACGACGAAGATGATGATGATGATGATGATGATGCTGTACTGTCCACGACGCTCTTCAATTAGGTCCTGAAAAATGTTAGAAAGGATGTTTCCGATAAATCCAGGGGGTACCATATTAGATCGATTGGTTCAATGCGTCACATACGCTGATGACATGACGTATTGGACTAAACTGTTGAATCTAATTTCTCGAGGTAGACATTTTAATAACACAGACCATATTGTAAGAAATCTGACAGAAAGTTGTAGAGAAGGCATTTATTTTTATGATAACACGATAATAAACGTTATGTTACGTGCTGACGACTTAACTGTGATCGACAAGGAAGAAGATAATCTGCAAAGACGCCTATATCATCATCATCTTCTTCACAACACGGCATATGTAAAGTACTGCCTGTTCCGCGGCCGATTCAAAGATCCTCCAGCCATCTCTTCCTGGGTCTACCCACACACCTGTGTCCTATACGTTTGTATTTCCAGACTTGTTTCGCCAATCTGAAATCTGGCATTCTTTCTAAGTGTTCTGTCCAGCGTTGTTTGAAATCTTAGAATTTTTCAAGTTAAAAACTTGTAACTCTTCTTTTATGGCCTAATTTCTTATACGTCATGTTTTGAACACCTTTTAACTCCTCTTAAGAATGCCATTTCCGAGGCCTGTATTTTGCTGTGTTGTTTTTTGGTTGTTTTCCATCATTCACACCCACAGAATAGTACAGGGACCGCCACAACTTTGTAAAACTTTAATTTTGTATCTCGACGTACCTTGTTTCTAAAAATACGGTTGATTGTTCCACAGATCGTCTGTAACTTACCTATATTAACTACAACAAATAATCATTAAATATAATTTAAAATATGAATCCCTGAAACAAAAATTATGATTTTTCTCGGGAATGGAATCCATACGAGCCAGGATGTCTTAGACAAGAAAATGTTAGAGCATATAAACCACTTTAAGTATTTTGGATAGTACAGTATAAGTGAAAGTATATTTTCTTTGATTACAGTAAAGATTTGGACCGAAAATTAGGGGTTTCTAATAACATATGCCGTACAATTGGCCAATGGGAGAAAAATAAGACAAGAAAAGAGACCATAATGAAATTTTATTAAACGCTTTTGCAGTACCCACGCATGTATGGCTTTGATATCTGGGTTACAACAAAAGCACATGAGAGAAGAATACAAGCTCAAGAGATGAAGTTTCTAAGAAGAGTCAAAAGATGTAACCGGAGACAAATGATAAGAAACGAAATAATCAGAGAAAAACTTCAGATATTTAAATTAAATTAAAATTTAAAAGAAAACATAATCAAATAGAACGAACATTTGGAAAGTATTGAAGAAAATAAGATAAGAGAAATATTTTATATCTTATTACCTTTAAAAGCAAAAACAAATAGAGCAAAATGAGGAAGAAACATAGATCTACCGAGTAAACGATGGGAACCGTAACGGGTAACAATGCCTATAAAGTGAAGTGTGGATGATGATGATGAAACGAATGTTTTATATAATATACATGCAAACTATATTTAAATCCATAGATGAACAAATGTGTAGTTATATATAATTTTACATCCGCAATAATGTTAGTGTTTCCAACTTTAGTGCCCTGGGGTGTTTCCGTATTACGAATTTATTTCTCACTTCTCTCTGATATATCGAAACAAGGAACGAAGTAATCAGAAAAGAACTTCAAATACTTAATTTAAATGAAAAAATAAAAGAAAACAAAATTAAATGGAACGAACATTTGGAAACGATGAAAGAAAACAGATCAGCAAAAGCAAGAATATATAAAGTTAAACGAAGATGAGACACAGATCGACCGAGAAAAGATTGGAACCGTAACAAGCAACAACGCCTAATACGTGAAATGGGGTTGATGATGATGATGACGATGACATTTTAATAAAACGTAATAAAGAAATAAATCGTGATATAAGTCTATAATGACTTGTATACCGAAAATTGAGAAAAACATGGAAAAGCTGAAGACATGTGCAGCGAATGTCAGAAAAAGGAGGATTGAAAAAGTATTCCTGATTACACCAGGGGGGTGTTCAAGAGAACAAGAGAACGACCTAGAAGATGGAGAAGAGAGAGAGAGAGGGACAGAGACGGGTGAAGGTCAGAGCTCTACATGGGCTGTAGTGCAGTGAAGTAAGCAAGTAGTAACACTTAAAAATGACGCAAGCAAACTGTTAATTAAAAAAAAAATGGATCTGGATGAAGTAGAATTTTAGATCAGATTAAAATACATTAAAAAAGTTACCAGATTGAAATTTCATAAAGCGTTTTTTTCACTTCTTTTTGAAAAGACAAATATAAACAGATTCGTCTGTATATTTTGGCAAGGCGATTTCATCATCATCGTCATCATCCTCAAGATTTAAACCAAGAATGGTTTGTTCCGGTCTCAAATAGGCAAATATTACAGTTACTCTCTCCAGCACTTCTTCGGACGTCCCACACCTCTCCGTCCCCTCGTGGACTTATAGTTCCATAGTTGTTTGGGGATGCGGCAGTCATCCATTCGGCAAAGATGTCCCCACCAATTCAGACGATACTGGGCGATCCTGTCAAGTATACTCATAATATTCAGTTCCTACCGTATATCTGTGTTTCTTCTATGATCATGGAGAGTATACCCTGCCACGTGCCTGAGAAATCTGATTTCAGCCGCTTGGATGCGACTGGCCTGGCCTTTCGTTAAAGTCCAATTCTCAGACCCATAAAGAAGTGTGGGAAGAGCCATCACCTTGTAGAATTTTAGGCGTGTTCCTTTACTTGCTGACTTAAGAGTTCGCCTGATGGTCCCGCACATAAGGTTGAACTTATGCAACTTATGCACCACGTCGTTGCTTGCATCAAAGACATACTGTAGCCCAGGTATTCAAAACTGCTAACTTGTTCCAGGACAGTACCATCTGTAACAATTTTTGCCCGTACGGGATCAGTTCCACAAAAAACCATCACCTTAGTTTTAATTCTGGATATCTGCAATCCAGAGTCTTTGCAGATTCCATTTAACAAATGTATGCCCATCTGCAATCTGTTTTCAGAGTCCAACAGAATAGCCTCATCGTCCGCAAACAACAAAGTGTCAATTGTAGAGTGAAGGCGATTACATTTTTATGAAAACAAAATACTTGAAAATAAGTTCATGTTGTTTAATAGTTTAAAGAATATAGTTTAATAGTTTCCTTGCCGAGAATATTTCCCCTGATTTATCAGCGTGAGAATGCATTAATTCGACGAGAAAAATATACACACTATTTACTGCGCAACCTGATTCTTTTTTTAAATGTATTCATAAAGTTTTAGCTCGACTTTACTGCATGCAAAGACAAACTGTGCCAAACGGAATTTAAGGTTTAAGCACGTTTATCTAAACTAAATAATCTCATAAATATGTACGGAACGCTACCACTTATCTTCGTTTACAAGACACAGATTACATACCGCTTGACAAAAAAGAAAACTTGTTTAAAAAAGATACTGCAGAAAAGACACAAATCAAGTCCAGCTTTGGAAGTTTTGAATTAAGTTCAGTGGAGGTATGCAAAGCAGTGAACTAGAAACAGAAAATGAACAAAAAACATCATGTCTGCGCACAAGCAATGCAAACTTGTAAACCGACAGAGCATGTAATTACATGAATTCGAGAAAATTCTTCTAGTTTTTCTCAGAAAGTATTCTCTTACACATTGAGGGAAGTTATCGTCTCATTTCACACATCATTAAACCAAGTATTACAGAACTACCAAGTATTAAACCAGCACGGTTAGTTCTCATCCCTAGTTATAAACACTCGTTGCGGTTCACGAGCTGATCGTTCTAGCGCTTTCCACCCAACACCTGAGACTTTATATTCCTCTTGGCTCGCATCTGAGGATATGTTTGAGATACGTCTGTCTCCAGTTTATGCTGTTAATATAGACGATATAGATAAAATCGATGCATATTATCTAGAAAATTCTGGCTCCTGAATTAATCATCATCATCACCACCACTCCAAGGACTAGGCTTGAGACCTGTTCCGGAACTCATCTCCTCCTCGGTCTACCGACATCTCTCTTCCCAGTAGGGTGATAAGCCAAGGCAGCCACAGGTAGAGGGATACCAGGCATGCGATTCAAGTGTTCACACCATCTCCTTCTGTGGGCTTCAATCTTCTGGTGTAATGATATAATGTTCAAATCGCGTCTAATATCCTCGCTCCTTCTACGATCCAAGAGAGAACAACCTTCATTTCGGCTGCCTGAATCCTCAGCACGTCCCTTTTGCCAAGAGTCTATGTCTCACTACCATACAGGAATGTGGGGACAGCCACAGTTTTATAAAATTTCATTCGGGTATCGTTCCGTGTTTTATTTTTCAGGAACCTATGACTCGTTCCACAGATGCGTCTAAATTTTGTTAATTTACTATCCCAATCAATATCAGTTCCATATGAGATATTACAACCCAGCTAATTAAAATGACTAACCAAAATCTGATTATTCACGACTATCTTCGTTCTTATAGGATACCTCCCCTGAAATGCCGTCGTTTTAGATTTAGTAGCAAGATCTGTAGTACATAGTCTTGTATGATGCTATTGAACGTAAATCGCCCCCTGTGACTGGTTTTCTGTTTTCTGTATCATTACGTTGTCATCTTCATAAAGCAATGCGTTCACATGAATATTTCGCTGAAGTGATATTCCCGAGTCAACTTTAGCTGTCCATCGCCGAAATATGTCGTCCATGTAGATATTAAAAAGTGTCGATAAAGTAGGGCACCCTTGTCTCACACCTTTATTTGAAGGAATATCTTCTGATAATTTACCATTCAGGCACCTGAATTTCCTGAAAAATGTATTCATTTCTCCTAACGTCTTTACAAGTGCATCCTCCTCAGACGCGCTGCCTGACGTTCTGATTGTCTGGGGAACGTTCCGATTTTAGATGCAAATATTAAAGTCCCTTTTGGGACGTCATACATTCCGACTTTGAGACCTCCAATGAAGATCCTTCAATATTCAATACTGTAATAGTGAAATGAGTAAATTTTGAATTTATCACTCATTGTGATTTCCTTATAAAATTACATTACAATAGAGCTTTCACTTTTCATTTGAGCTAGGGTTTTTATGAAACCCATCTTCTTCTTCTGATATCCGTTCCGGATGCTGGATATCATACAGGCTATTTTAACTTTCTGTACTGCTGCACGGAGTATTCATGCCAAACCAGGTATTTAAATTTCTCAGCCGTTATATTCTCGGTCGCCCAACTCCTCTCTTTCCAAGTAATAAGTAAAATCTCTGTTCATTTCTCATGAGATCTCCCAGATACTGAAGTCTTCTTATCTTCATTATGTTAATAACTTCCCTTTCTTTCTTCATCTTTCTAAGAACTTCAACATTAGTTATATGTGGTGTCCATTAAATGCTCAGTATTCTACGGTAAAGCCGTAACTATGAAACACATAGTTATACTTACAAATGCGTACTTTCGGAATTACCACACACAGTCCCACAGTAAATCGATCGATCGCATAGTAAAAAAAAAATCTTATTGTTTTTTCAGATTGATTCCCATACAAATTAGGGACGACTGGCAAAAATCTTAGTACCAAATTTAAAAAAAAGTTCCAAAAACCCACGTGGGGTATCAAATTGAACAAAATTTTAACCCAATCTAAATAAAAACGTTCAATTTTAGTCACTAAAAAATTTTGGGAATTCAGAGCCCAAAAAAGAGATCAAGAATTTGTAAAAAATTGTGAAAGTCTCTAGCGCAGTGGTGCCCAAACGTTTCAGTCCGCGGACCCCCATCCCAAAAAAAAAATTAAAATTTTCACGGACCCCGTCTGAGTTATCAAACAAAACAAACTGTAAATATGATCCAAACTCTTATATTTTAATTAAAATCTTTTAATTAAAATGCAAAATTCTCTTAACTTGCAAAATTATGATATTAATGATGTCAAACATAGTTTAATGTGAACAATGAAGCTGCTTTTGAACAATTACCTCTGCAATATTAGGGGTAATGTCTGATAATTTCAATATTAACTCACTCACGACATCATGGTTATTTCTTAACTTTGCCAACCTCGGCTCTATCTTCCAGCCACACGTGTCAAAATCTAGCTACATAGGCGTAAAACCAGCTACACGGAAAAACGTTATGCTTAGATACAGTGCTTATCCACAAGATACGTGAACTAAAACAACGCGATCAGTTCTGCCTTGATGCGGCGCTCTAGTCAGTTCGGCTGACAAACAGATCTGCAACACGACATGATTTAAGACATTATTAAATCCATTAGTTTGAAATTATTTTTACAATTATAATTAGTTTGATCAAAAAAAATTACTGAAATTTTCTACTAATTGTTTTAAGATTCTAAACTTTAAATTTATTGTATAAAAAATCGGAGAAAATTATGGTATATTCTATTTTTTAAAAAGTGTCCGCGGACTCCACTTTGGGAACCTCTGCTCTAGCGGATATTAGACTGAAGGGAATTTTAAACCAAATCCAAATGTAATGTATACTATAAAAATTTTATAACTTTAGGATCACCACGGGCCAAAAATACACCGACGAAACAGTCTAAAAAATTATTAATAATAAAAATATATTATTGTTAAAAATAAAAAAATATGATCTATTATTAATATTTATACTAACAACAATAATTGTGAGTAATTATGAATTGTTTGTGTGTGTGTGTTTGTGTTTGAGAGAGAGAGAGGGGGCGAGAGAGAGGGAGAGGGAGAGAGAGAGAGAGAGAGAGAGAGAGAGAGAGAGAGAGAGAGAGAGAGAGAGAGAGAGAGAGAGATCAGCCCTATGTTTCTATGTATGTATGTTTGAATTTCCCGATTGAGTCGAAAATTTACGTTATGTGTACCTTTATGAGTAGGGTCTATACAAAATTCATGGTGTGATATTCCCCATGCCTTGTATTCATGTATGTGACGTTAGACTTTACAAGTTCGGCCACGATACATTAACCACACAACTATTCAGCAGTGTATTAAGATGCATTAAGCATATTACAGGTATTTAGTACAGAATTCTCTAGTGATCAAAACTTCCATATTGTATTAGAATTCCGGTGAAGAGCGAAAACCACAGCTACCCTTATCAAAGGAGAGTGCGCCAAACCAAAACAGTGTCTGCAGGGAATAGAATGAACACAAACAGGCCGGTGTTGGAGAACAAAGGTACAAATCAAACTATAGCAGCAGTGGTTTGAGGCGTCCCTAACCAGTCAGGCAATCAGTCGATACGTTTCAAATCTGCGCCACTAGTACACGGCAATGCACGTATGTCCGCGTGCCTTTGAATATCCGACATTCTTGTACTATACCGCCACATGGAACTTGCTCAACATTCGTACTCGGTACTTTCTTAGAATGTAAACACTTGTTGACTCAGTTTTCCCAGCGAATTATTGTGAAAAAGATCTGTAGTCATCCGCCGGTCCAGGATGAGAGAATTCAGCCAGTCATTCACCATCTTATCCTCGGTCTTCCCACAGTTCTGCTTACTGGTGGATGTGTCAAGGTTTGTTTTGGAATTCTTCCTTTACGCATTTTAGATACGTGTTCCTTCAATTTTTATATTTTTATTTATGCATTTCTGGTCTTCTTCTTCTTCTTCTTCTTCTTCTTCTTCTTCTTCTTATTCTTCTTCTTCCTCTTCCTCTTCCTCTTCCTCTTCCTCTTCCTCTTCCTCTTCCTCTTCCTCTTCCTCTTCCTCTTCCTCTTCCTCCTCCTCCTCCTCCTCCTCCTCTTCTTCTTCCTCTTCTTCTTCTTCTTCTTCTTCTTCTTCTTCTTCTTCCTCATCCTCCTCCTCCTCAACCCGGAGGTTGGTGAGCTTTCAATTTCTTCTTTCTAGGGACAGCCTCTATACTGAACACCATATACTTTCTTCCTTTTTTTAACCCCATCCATATACTCCTGCCATTCATGTGTTGTGCTACTGGATGAATATTTAATCCTGTAGTCTGTGTGTGTGTGTGTGTGTGTGTGTGTGTGTGTGTGTGTGTGTGTGTGTGTGTGTGTGTGTGTGCGTGCGTGCACTGATCTGCTTAGAATATCTTTCGACGTTACCCAACGTCTACTTCCTATTCTGTTTGTTCTAGTTATCACTCTTCACGTTTTGCATACTCGTAGTCTTTATTACTTCTTCCAACCAGTCTTTCTTCGGTATGGAAAGACGCTCTTTTCTTCAGTCCTGGGTATCCGTTTCAGTCTTTTTGAAGACGATACCTACAAGACTATCACGCAGCGGTCCGACCAATGCGTGAGATCATAACAGATGAGCTGTTTCTTTCTTCTTCTTCATTACAAGGACTAGGTTACATAAACCTGTTCCGGCACTTATTTCATCTTCGGACGACACACGTCTCTTCTACAAGTGGCTTTATATTTCAGCAACGTTTTTGCCAATCGGTGCTCCGTCATCCTTTGCAAATGATCACACCATTGTCTTCTATAAGGTGAAATAAGTGTATTTATATCGTTTACTTCTAGTTCCGCTCTTATATCCTCGTTCCTTCGTCTATCTTGCAGTGTAAAGTTTAAAGTATTTCGAATAATCTGCATTTCAGCGCTCTGATCTTACTGCATTCCTTTTTCTTCACGACCTTCGTATATGTCAATACGGGTATTCCAGTTGTCTTATAAAATTTAATTCTTCTGCTCTGTCGTGTTTTATTTCTAAAATTTCTGTGAATCGTTCAACAAATATTTCCAAATTTATTTACCTTGTCTTTTGTATCATCTTCAGACTTACACCTTACTGCACATACGAGATATTTACAACGGCTCACTTGTTCATAGTTATCTTAGTCCTCACTGGATACAGTATAATACGGAATTTCCCATCTATGGTTCTTTTAACACCTTCATTCCGAACTCTTTCTTAAGTTATCATCACTTTCGTGCCGAACATCCTGTGTCATTTATCTCCACAGCACTTCATTTTTTTTTTTTTTTAGAAAATGTAGCATAAGTTACTGCAGAATATCCTACATCCGAATAAAGACGCAAGACGCAATCCTGCACGCAGTACACAATTTCAGATAATATAAACAAGTATTGATTTTTTGCGTCAAAAACAGAAAATGACGCATGCAGTATTCAGTGCTTAAACGTTTTTAGTGTTTATTGAATGACTGTGTGCTCTACAGTTGTTATATTGCTAATAAATTAATGGTAGACTAATTAGGACTTTTGTAACTTTTTCCCATATTTTAAAAATTATCTAATATCGCGATTTATGTAATAATAAAAGTACTTCGCTCCAATAGTAAGCGAGTTTTGCAGCTCAGGGAGCATTTTTGTTGCGTATGAGGCGCTGTGGACTACGTTTGATTCAACTGGTTACTCCCTTCTTCCCCTCTCTCTTCCTCCTCTCCCACTTCTCCTTCATTCTTGATCGATATCTCTCCCTCCTTTCGTCAATCCAGATGGGACCTGTCCTCTTCTTGGGTTTTTCTGAAAACCTTCGGCATTTTTTAATTTCTTTTTGAGTAGCAAGCATTCTTCAACGCCTTCTTGAGTAATCTGGAGTTCTTCTATATCTTTTTATGTTTCTTTGAACCACATATTGGACATTTTGAGCTTTTTGAAATAGTTAAAGAGCTTCTCTGTTAGTCTGTCAGGATTCATTCTCTGAACATGTCCGTAGAAAGTAATTCTTCTTTTTCTGATTACGTCTGTGATTTTCTCAACACGTGTGTATAGCTCCATTTTTGTGGCGTCTTCTGTACTGTTATACATCTTTTATTAATCCAAAGATTTTTCTTTCTGTGACCTCCAGTTCTTCCATCATCACTTTCCTGTTCAAAGTCGGACACTCAACTGCATAAAGTGCTTCCGGGCGAATTAATGATGAATAATGCCCAAGTTTGGCATTAATGGATATTGATTATACTAGTTATTGATGTTATATTACTTTTATTACTGTTGCTTTGCATTGGGACAAATAAAAGGTTTTCTTGCAAAAATTGGGCAAATTTAAAAGGAGCTGGTCGTTTCAACTAAACGATATATTGGTTTATTTCGTTTCAGTTTCTTAGCTTCGGTTTTACTGTATACACATGACTAAATGAGTTACGACGCTCCAGATGAGAGTTACAGTTACAAAAGACCAGAGCCTTGCTATTCAACGCGGTGACTGTACAGAAAATGAATAGAAAGGACAAAACCAGGTCGCTGCCGTCCCGTCGCCGGCGATATATAAAAAAAAAGTATCACACGGTACTGACGAGTTATATTTCACACGGGGCTCGGCTTGTTTGTACTGGCGCAGAACGCTAGTCACGTTATTAGATTGCCTTTACTGGCTCTCAACTGTGTCACATCACTGCTGCTGCCCCCCCCCCCCCCGGGCAGACTTTCACTCCGTTCGTGTGATTTAACTGTGCTCCTAAAAGCCTGTCTGTTCCTCTGAGCGTGTCTTATACTCCTGTACGTTTTCTTCTATCGGCTTCACAACCCAGCAAGGGTTTTAGGCTTGCCGGTTACACTAGGGTGTGAACCTGTCGTCGATACTGGTAGTCAATTTATCACGTTCTACAATGAGTAACTGATGGCGATACAGCTCCCTCATTCAAACCATGATGTCGGCAATCAAAGCGACCGTATCAGTCGTAATTAATTTTTTTTTTCAATTAATATAGTTACATTTCATCATCATCATCATCACTTCACGGATTAGGCTGCACTGCCTGTTCCGGAAACCATCTCGTCCTTGCACCCCCCCACACTAAGATACCCTGTGGATCAGTGGTTCCCAAAGTAGGGTCCGCGGACCCCTGGAGGTCCGCGACAATGTTTCAGGCGATCCACAGACACTTTTAAAAAAAATCAGAATATACCGTAATTTTCTCTGATTTTTTAAAATCTAAATTTTAGAATCTTAAAACAATTAGTAGAAGATTCCAGTATTTTGGGGGGGGGATTCAAACTAATTGTAATTGTAAAAGTAATTTCAAACTAATGGCTTTAATAATGTCTTTAAACCATATCGTGTACTAGATCTGTTTGTCAGCCGAACTAACTAGACCTCTCTCTTCCACTACAAAAAGAAGATTCATTGGCAGAAATGAAAATTCATTAAAATTACAGTTTTCGTAAGTACAGCTAGCTACCTACTGGTTATATGTAATGACTGACTATCCTGAACTCGCAAAAAAACTTTGAAGCGTTTCCCTCTACTTATTTGTGTGAAACCGCATTCTCCCTGCTCACGTACTTGAAGTCAAAGTTAAGAAATAAACTTGACGTCGAGAGTGACTTAATATTGAAATTATCAGACATTAAACCCAATATTGCAAAGCTAGTTGTTCAAAAGCGGCTTCATTGTTCACATTAAACTATGTTTGATATCATTAATATTATAATTTTGCAAGTTAAGAGAATTTTGTTTTTAATACATTTTAATTAAAATATAAAAGTCTCTATCATATTTACTGTTTGTTTTATTTCAGAACTCAGACGGGGTCTGTGAAATTTTTAATTTTTTGTGGGGGTCCGAGGACTGAACAGTTTGAGAACCACTGCTGTGGATTATAAATCCAAGACAGGCTTGGGAAGGCGATCTTGCTACATTCTTCCCAAATGGTTACACCAGTTGGCTTTGTATTCCGTAATTCCATCCTGTAATTTAAAAATTTATAATTCTCACCTTATATAGTTACATCGTGACAGATTTCTACAAATAACAAAAACAAAGGTTACAGGCTTCTTCGCAAGTGATAAGCTGCGGCTGATTAATACCACTTGTGACAACACGGCGCCATGGGGGACTCAACTTTTCCAACGGTAGGCTACAATCTGATTAGTGCACACAGTCAGTGTAGGGACACTGTCACACTTTTAAGGACACATCGATGTTCCGACCTTGGGAGATGTCAGTGGTAAAACACATTAAGTCCAAGTTTTAATGATGTGTCAAGATGTTTCAAAAACGACATTTTTATGCATTCTCTATTCATTTTTATTTTTTAACAGCTACGTAATCAATAAAAACCTCTATTAATTATCAAAATTAACCTTGAAAATTTAATGATAATGATTATCACTGAAAAATAAAAAGTTTAATGATTTATCATTGCACTTGAAAATCTTTAATTTCAGTTTCTCGTAAATTCACATGAGTAGACTTGGGTATATTTACCAGTAACCCCACGACATTATTATACCAAAGGCTTCCGACCGACAACCATTTGGCTGAGGCAGTATTAAATAGATGCGATCGCTTTGTTCAGGAACGTTTTGCGTTATTCGATCCGATATTGAATAAACGATATCTTGTAAGACAGCTGTTCCGAAAATATTTTAAGTCGCGGAGTTCTGTTTGGGGGAGAATTTCGTCTTCAAGAAAGAAACTCGTTACGGAGCACTACTGCCTACTGCCTACTGTGTCCGAGGCGGGCGCCACCTATTCTGAATAGCCCCGAATAATTTCCTATCCTCTCTGTCTCACCTACGTTCTTCAGGGCAATCCTTCCCAAGTATGTCTCTAGCACACTGCTTGGCCCTGTTACCATTTGCCACCGGCACGGAGGTTCTCTGCTTCGCGGAGAACGACCAACGCCTCAAGGCGCCTGCTTACTGTGTCCGAGGCAGGCGGCATCTGCCGTCCGCGTCGCCACCAGGGCCAGTGGTACTAAAACATAAATTAAGTATTAATTTCTACATTCCGGCGCCGTCTAGCGGATGACAGCGTCGGCATGTCTCCTCCCATTTTTATGTACCTCGTCAGAAAGTCAAGCACTGTTCATATGGCAGTAATCGGGCACGTCCCAGAAGCTGCAATCAAGCCATGGGTGCAGAGACGCCCCACTACTCAAAGCAAAGCAAAACAAAGCAAAACGGAGTACTAATTTTCACTTAGGACCTATATGGATAAAAAATGAATGACAGAAATCATTTGAGCACGTTAAACATCAAGTTTGACTTTGGTGAAAGTTTCATTTCCTCTAACAATTTCACAGAATACTGAACGTTAATCATTTTTCTAAGCATCAAACAGTTAGAAACGCAATGTGTTTGAGGACAAATTAAAAGCAGGGTATTCTCGCACACTCAAGAGTTAAATAGTATTCAGACTTGGCTTCGTGTTCAATTTTTCTTTCCACTCTGTTCGCTGACCAATTGGAGGCGCTTGGCGCAGCACAGTTTGGGAAACGCTGTCCTATAAACTCTTCACAAGAATTAAGACGAGCATATGTAAAATTTTAGTGTCGCCGTTTGCTGGAACGTTTGCGAGGGTGGAGGTCAGTTGCTGGCACATTTGTTTGATTTCCCCATAGCGGTCGCCAAATCTATCTCGGGTGGATCGATTTCCACGACCCCCGAACGGTCTCTAGGCTCATCAACTGGATAAATTAACGGCGGTCTAGAACTAAAAAAATATAGCTTCAAACGATTCCTAAGGCTTTCGCGGCGGGCGTCATAATTGTTAAAACCACTGTTCAGGCTCTAAGGCCGTGGTCTTCCATCTCCAACAACAGACGTTTCAACCTCACCTCTGGAGACCACCTTCAGTGTCATAAAGGTCTTAAAAACATACGGACACTGTAAAGATAAAAATGTTTTATTTTCTATAAAACTCTGATAACAAAACACACTAGACTTATTACAAGATGTCCGTCAGTAACACCATAGGCATGTGGCAAAGGCTGATAATAGCATCATCTAGAGTGACACTAAATCCAACAATGGTATAAAAGGGGTATTATTAAGAAACAAAAAAAAGTAGTCAGAACTACAAGTATTCTCTTATTGTAAGTAAAATTAAAAAACCAAAGACAATGTAAAAGTACCAAAATTCGATTGCCAAACGCTGATAAATGAGACGAAAAAATGCGTGAACACAAAATCATCAAAGCAATCTGTAGAGTTTCTGTAACTGTCAACGTTGATTACCCAAATTGTTCACTGTCAACGTCGATTAGTAGTCGCTTCGATCTAGACAAATCCTGTCATTGTTTACACCACATTCCAATCATACTCCATCAATTACGCGAAAATAAGCTGAAAACGATGGAGACGCCGAAAGGCCTTATCCACTAAGATTCGATTACCAATTGAGCGACTAACGGTAACAACGCTTTAACAATTACATTCAGACTGCACCGAACAATAAAATCCATCTCAGTATGAGAGTGCTCGAGCCGCATCGGCTCCCCTATTCTTGCCGAAGCCTTTTGACGCCCGCGCCTAACGTCCACGATAGTAGCTCCTAAGCTCTTGTAGCGGTGAACCTTAAAGGATGGCACGAAACCTAACCCCAGACGTGGCGCCAGACCGGTGTTATTAAAAAACAACGAAAACGCGAAACTTCTTTTGCACGCTAATCGTGCAAAGGGAACTTGCGCGCTTAAAACACGGCCGAGCCGTTACCGGATGAAAGTGGTGGCGTTCATCGGGCTGTGACCTGGCCAACATGAACACTCCAGGCCGCTTAGACGCCCCAGAAAGTTCTTGTCTGTTAATACACCTCAATTAGTACACCTGGGCCTAAAAATTAAACGTAGGACTGCGCGGAAATCTGGCATGACTTTTTTTATTCCGTAGCAAGACTCACTATTTTAAACAAAATTTAAAATTAGATCTTTTAGATCACGTTTCCGACGAACAACGTTCCCACTACCACGGTGGTGCGAGGCGTGACAGTAAAAGCTCACGAACTGTCCACAGTTTGTATAGGGCTGGTCGCAGTCTCAATCTAGCAATTCAAGGGCGTATTTACGGGGGGGGGCAAACGGGACCGGCCCCCCCAGAGGGTTGAAAAAGTTGACAATTTTGTTAATTTCTTAATTTTTAGACTGTTTTATTATTTTTTCAACTGCGTTTGATATAATATAGTGGTAACGTTTTTAAATATACCAACATGTTTGTTACGCAGCATTAGCGTATAGACTACGTTTGAAATATGAAATATAGGAAAGTCAATTCAGTCAAGAATCCTGTAAACAATGTTTCAGTAATGCGTATTATTATTGTGTTATTACTGTTTACTTTAATGGGACTGATTTCAGCCACTGTAGACAGTAATGTTGATTGTCGTAACTTGTTTTTTCTGTTGTATGAAGCCGAACCGACCCCAGACCCCCCCCTCCAAGGCCAAATTCTAGATACGCCACTGTAGCAATTAAGGATATCTCATCACAGAATGTAAAAAACACTTGCTTCCTGTAAAAATAAACTCGTATTAAAGCCAAATATAATTATTATTCTTAATAACAGTCCATGTTCCACGTGCACGGTAAAGTAGCGCCAATTAGTTTTTCATCGCTTGTGGTCGGGTAAATGACAAAGTACGGTCAGACCAACACTTCCCTACAACGTCAATTAACTACTGACTAGTACTCTGTAGTGCGCTTATTTCCTTTGAAACTACTACTACTACTACTACTACTACTACTACTGGTAACAAGTTTCTCACGTTCTATATATGAACACAAAAGAGCAGGTGTTACACGCGCGGGCAAAGCAAGACACGCATTTCCTTTTATACTTCACCACTGTGGTAAGAGTCACTTTACTTACCCACCTCGTTCGCAACTTTGTCTGCGTTTGAACACAACTAACCGGAACTGCGGCAAAATTATTATGGCAATACAGGTTTTGAATCGTTCAGCTTGAAAATACGCGTAGTACGTACGTATGTTCGTTTGTGTAATCTTTAAAGTTTCCTCAGTTTAGATTTATCAGTCGTTGTTCCGGTAGACGTGGTTCAATGCATCTCATAATATTTACAAATTACAACGTTTCAAAGCCTGTTAGTTTCGATGTATCGATTTTCATTCTAATGACGTGGGTTCAATGCACCTATAAACGTTTGAAGAGATTCTGCTACAGTTTTTCAATTCAATTGCTGTCGCTCTCTGCATAGCACAGGGCCTCGATGAAGCTACGCCAACGGACTCCATTTTGGGCGAGGACTCTGGGCCTACTCGAGCCGGCTCGGCTGCCCTATTCTTGCCGAAGCCTTTTGACGCCCGCACCTAACGTCCACGATAGTAGCTCCTAAGCTCCTGTAGCGGTGAACCTTAAAGGATGGCACGAAACCTAACCCCAGACGTGGGGCCAGACCGGTGCTATTAAAAAACAACGAAAACGCAAAACTTCTTTTGCACGCTAATCGTGCAAACGGAACCTGCGCGCTTAAAGCACCCCGCAGGTAATTTGCTTTACTGGACTGTAAAGGACTTCCCCTCCTTTTCCGCTTCCATCTCGACAGTTATCTTCCACGAGATCCTTGGTCTCCCTCGTCTTCTTCTTCTCTGAGGGTTCTAAAAGACGGGTTGTCGCACAATTTCATTTTGGTTCTTCCGCAAGGTATCCCCATTCCACCTCCATTTTCTCCTTTTGATCTGTGTGGCAATGGGTTCCTCGTTTGTCCTCCTCCAGAGATCTTCATTTGAAACAATTTTTGGCCAGAAAATTATAAGTATTTTCTTCAGGCACCTATTGATGAAGACCTACAGACACTTGGTAATTTCCATTGTGACTTTCCATGTCTCGCTCCCTTACAACAAAACACCTTTGACATTGGTCTTGAAGATGCGTAGCTTTGTTGCAGTTGATATTTCTCTTGATTTCCAAACTGGGTAGAGTTGTATAAAGGTCGCAATAGCTTTGCGAATTCTTGTTTTAGCATCTGCAACTGGTCCTCCTTCTTTTTTAGTCACACTACCACGGTAAGTGAACTCTGCTATCCCTTCTATGTTTTCTTCTTGCACCTTCAGTACCTTGTTAATTTTCATTAGTGCAACAGTATTACTATTATTAATATTATTACTAGAAATCTACCTAATAACCCAGAACATTCTCCACTCCCCCCCGTCCAGTGCGGCAGCTGTTGCGTCATTCAAGTAGTTGCTTCTAGTGAGTTCCAGGAACACTTGAGATACGCATTAAGCCGCCGGCGTGCAGTTAAGGAGGAAAAGCTGTACTGGACCTCAGCGTGGCGTATATAAAGCCATAGCAGCCGGGTTGTCAGTTCAGTTACGTGAGTGATTTTCACTAGTGCGGATTGAGTGTTTGTCGAAGTGAAGTAGTATTGTGTTAATAATTGTGTGAAACTCTATTAACAGACACTGTTATTGCGTGTGGACAAATCTAACTGGAAATATTGTACGAGTTAATTATAAACTGTTTAATTGTGATAATTAAAGCTGGTGATTAGTGACGTAACTGGTGTCTTGTATTTTGTTTTCCACTCTACCATACGACGCCCAAGTAGACCGTCGTAACAAATTTTATTATCATTAAATCGAAATCACGGCTAGCATAAAATCATCGTGCTTTAGAGATTTATGGTCAATTTTAAATTACAGATAATTACAAATCAACATTTCAGAAATTTGCATATCAATTTGTAGATTCTAAAAGTATATCATAATTTGATCAGTTTTTGAAAAGATCTATTAAACGCCGCTACCATTTGTTTTCCAAAGCTTTTCCTTACTTTGTGTTTTTTACCCTACATTTGCAGCTATGCGTGGTTCTCTGTAAGTGGTTTCTCGTGTAATCTGTCAAGTCACAATGTAACAGCGACCTAACGTACATGTTTTTTTTTTTTATTTATCTATATGTGAATCCCGCTAAATGATTTTTTTGTCGTCCACTGGTTAGTCAGTAAGTAGTATCTCCTAATTTCGAACATCGTGAGTGCCATTTCTTTTCATAAAATTGCAGTTTTTTAATCCATAAGCTAAAACCGCCTTTAGGCCTACTAACTGAATTTCTTTAAAGAGATTTACAAAAGTTGTTCTATGAAAAATTACTTCTTCTATTTCTAAGGCACCACGGCCGGCGTCAACATTATTGGAAACAAACAAACCGAGCCGTGGTCTACTAAAGTTATTATTGTCAGACTTTCGGCCTCGCTTCTGGAGCCCATCTTCAATTAATAAACCGATTCAACACAACTGACACGATGTTCGTCAGTAACCACAGTACTGTGGTAAAGAATGTTCGCGGTCGCAACGAGGACGGTTTATATAAACCTGCAGAATTTGCAGGATGCAAGCTGAAACCAGCATCGGCCATTCAGAATTACTACTTCTTCTTCTTCTTCTTATTCTTATTCGCCTTACAACCCAAATGTTTAAAGAGCAGTACTTGCTCAATAGTTTCCTTGTCAAATTCTGTATTTGATCTCGCAGGGTAGCCTATTTGCTTTTAAAGGCCATTTCGTCAGACTTTGTTGCCGAAATCCACAAATATACTTTTCACAAATATTTTTAAAAAAGTTGCCCCTGCAACTGATCTTTAGTTCACTGGACAATTAAAACATCATTTGCGTACTTAAGAATGTTAAAAGATATTGCAGTGTTAAATTGTCTTCTTCTTCTTCTTCTTCTTCTTCTTCTTCTTCTTCTTCTTCTTCTTCTTCTTCTTCTTCGTCTTCTTCACCTCCTCCTCCTCCTCCTCCTACTCACGGTAAGAACCGAAGAAAAGAGGTTGAAGATCGAGCAGCATAGAGTGCAGCTGCCAATCAGCTTTAGGGCTGTCAACAGTTAGAGAGGGAGAGGGAGAGAGAGAGAGAGAGAGAGAGAGAGAGAGAGAGAGAGAGAGAGAGAGAGAGAGACGAACAGACAGACAGCCAGACAGACAGACAGAGAGATAGGCAGAGACAGAGACAGACAGACAGAGACAGATAGATAGATAGAAAGACAGACAGAATGAGAATTCCCTGGACTATCGTTTGTTAATGTACTGTTGTTGCTTTTTGTTGTTTTTTTATTAATTTTATTTCCTGCTGCAGCAGTGTATACTTATACTTCAAAAAATAATACGATCTCTTCCGCAGTCCAGGTTTTTCTTTAAATCGTAATTACGACACGATTTAGAGACAACTCTGCAAAAGACAGAAGAACACTCCAAGCGGGCACATAATTCATCTCATTACCGGGTGTGTGATGACCCATTTTCACACAACGCGACTACATTTTTCTCTCGTCTACATTATACGTATAATTAATTCGTCCTCCGACCTCGCCGGGAAACGGACGAACGGTGCATGGAGGTGCAGTTTATGAATGCGCTGCCGCTGCCGCTGCTGGCCGAAACAATAAATAAAGCGCAGCAGTGTCGTCTGTTAGCCGCACTCCGACATAAATATCTCGCGGAATTAAAACAAAAAATCGCTCTCTCTCTCTCTCTCTCTCTCTCTCTCTCTCTCTCTCTCTCTCTCTCTCTCTCTCTCTCTCTCTCTCTCACACACACACACACACACACACACACACACACACACACACACACACACACACACAGCACAGAATCAACTACGACTACTACTGCATTAGAATGCGACCATTTATAAAGTGCACACTGCAAAACCAGACAATACGTCCTCTCCTCAGTGGGGTGTGTACTTATGGCACGCTTGTTCGGTCGTCAGCTTTTGTAATATTTTCGTATTGTTCCAGCTGGCACACAGAAAAAAAATGTCCAGACAAAAAAAAAACAAATGTTCGCTTCACAGGTCAGATATTACTTCCATTGACATTATTTTCTCTACAACTATAAGCGGTATTAATTTCTAATATTTACAAAAACGTACGCAAAGATCAAACCATTTCAAAGACAGTAAAGAGTAATGCTAGCTAATAACGGGTGGCCCCATGAGAACACAACAATTTGTGTTAGCTCGTGCTCGGTTACTATGACAACAATAAATAAACAGATGGTTTTATAACCTCGGTTAAATTATCCCATTTCAGTAAACATCCCTCAATGGCAAGTTGAACACCGTGCGTTTGCTATAGAAACGTTTTATAAGAGTAACGCAGGTGTATACCAAATAAACAAGTACTTTGTCTACTTCGTTCTTCCAGTCCTATTTCATTAATGTGTCAAGTTTGAATCTTACTGCCCCAACAAGGGGTATTCTGATTTTTCCACAAATATGAATATAATTCTAAATCTATTCTAGGTGTGCGTGCTTCTTTATCTACGATATTTTTAGTATGAAGCCTTGTATTATCAGTTTAAATTACAATAATTTAAATTTCATTAAAGCGCAGACTATAAGAACAAATAGTCGAGAAAAATGGGAGTTAGATTTGTATTTTAATTATTAATTATTTTATTGTAATTTGATAAGGGGATATTTAGCTACAGTGTCCCATTTCCACAGATCACCATGGAAAGGTAGTCTTTTATAGTTCCCGGAAACCTTTTTTGCGTTTTATTTAATTCTTTTTTTTATATCTTGAACACAATGTTAAGAGTCATTTATACAATAATTGCAATTTGTTTTCTTTACCATATTTACAACTCATATGAACTTATCAGAGATGCTTTTTTACTGCAATTTGTGAATGAAAAATAAGTTTGGAAGTTTCCCTTCAATTTTTTAAAAGCAATGAATTGATTGTCTTCATTCCAGAGGTTCATCTCTTCTTTTCTTCCAGGTTCGAGGAACATGAGTGACCCAGCTTCTTTTCGGAGGGCGCTGACCACCAAGTAAAGTGAAAGAGAATTGATGAAAAATAGTGTAAGGTAGCCTACATCAATAAGCAACAATTGAAAAATAGTGTAAGTACGCAACATCAGGCTCGAAGGGGGCTAGAATTTAATATATTGGTAAAAATTCTTCAACTTTCCAGTTTTCATATCGATTGGTAGTACAGTACTTTATAGGAATGTTTTTGAAAAGAAAACAATTCTTAAAAAAATGCTGGTACACCTGAAAAGTGCTCATGACTGCCAATAATCAGCCTTAACAATATCAGAAGCATCGAAATGAGACTAGCAGTGTGTGTGTGTGTGTGATTCAGTGCGTGCGCGCTAATACATTTAATAACAAGAATGAAATAATAATTTTAATAATAATAATAATAATAAATTATAATAATACGTTTAATGGTAATAGTAATAGTTCTAATAAAATACTACTCACAATTAACTGAATTATGTAATTATAATGTAATATGATTTAATAATTATAATTAATTGTAACTGATAATGTTAATAACAATATAAAAATATCTAGGATTTAGGCACAGAGAATTTGATCAGTCTAACTAAAAGAACTGCAAATAGGCCTATAAGTTGTTTTCAAATGATTAGTTGAATGTCGTCAATGTGAACTTTTTTTTTAAACTGTGGGCTTATGTAGTCAGGTTGACCACGTAACAGTTTTTAAAAGTAATCGTTAGCTTCTGTACTAATGTAACTGCTTAATACCATACTACACTTCCTGGAATCATGAATTTCCTAGAACCATTGTTTCTCCGATCAAACGTCACTCCGAGAGCAAGTGTCACAATTTCTACTACGAAGTAGCAATAGCAGGAGCAGTAGCAGTAGCAGTAGTAGTAGTAGTAGTAGTAGTAGTAGTAGTAGTAGTAGTAGTAGTAGTAGTAGTAGTAGCAGTAGCAATAGTAGTAGTAGTAGTAGTAGTAGTAGCAACGTGTCAGCAGTTCTTTTCACTGGTATTACATGTATTATAACTATTTAATTATGGTAATATTTTTGTAAGTTACAGATAATTTATTCCGATATTATGCCTACTATAATTACACAAATAAATTGTAGGGCTGAATTCAATTTACATGGCGATGTTTCTTAAGTAATTTTTTTTGTGGGAATTGTTTTTAACACAATATTTGTAAATGCCATGTATGAATTACTATTATTTTTCACTTAATCGTTTAACCAATCATCATTTTATTATGGAGAAGGTAAATCATGAAACATTACTGAAGATAAACAAATAATTTTTTTAATTTGTTCAGTACAAGAAAGTGTCGACGTAATCAACAAACCTAATGACGCTACATCAATTTCCATTCTGTCTGGCATAATTATACTGTCTAACCCATAACAATGTCTCACCTTGTAAAACAAAATTTAGTTACATGCACGATTCAGTAATTTATAAATTAACATGAAAATTACAACTTAAAACTGCGAAAAGAACATAGCGTCACCAACCACCCAAAATTATAAGAACAAACTAAAACCTTGCTGGTCAGTTGATCGCTCACGCACCACATAGTTTCTTATTCTTCCTTCTTACTCAGCAAAGCCAGGGAAGAAATGACGTCATCGATTGATGCTGTCGCGGCTACTCATCACCTGACTATATAACGCTATATATCAGTTGAATGTCGTCTACTACAGTGCTCTTATTTCAACTGCATTAGTCTATTATGCAAGCGGTCGCGGCTACTCATCACCTGATTATATACAGTATATCGCTATATATGAGTTGAATGTCTACTACAGTTCTCTTATTTCAACTGCATTAGTCTATTATGCAAGCGGTTACCACTAACTTTATTTATTGTAGCCTCAAAACATGCTGTAATAAAATAATTAAACTATAAATATTGTAAAATACCAAATATTTTAAAAACTGAAAATTTTAAATACTTAAATTTTAAAAAAGGTTAGTACTGAACACGCTCGCTGTCGACAGGTTTATTCAATATTTCTCTTCCCGTGAGTTCCTCTTTCTGACGCTCCCTCTCCCCACACATACAGACAAACCCACTTTACTGAATTTTTTTTAAGTTAAAACTCAAGTAAGTTGAAAGTTATGGTACGTTAGGTACCTTCTGACACCTATAGTAATCAGCGAATCTCAAGTGTATTAAAATATTGTGTGTGTGTGTGTGTGTGCGCGCGCGCGCGGGTGCGCGTATCAAGTTTCCGTGAAGATACAAATATACATGCGCATATGTTGTGTGTATGTTTGCTAAATCTTCTTCTAATGTCTTCAATCCTAATATTGGTTTGAAGCAGTATTCCATTGTGATCGATCTTGTGCTTTCATCTTCATTTTTCTTCATAACTTACACAGTCTACATCATCCATAATTTGCTTTACATACTGCAGCCTTGGTCTTCCCTTATATCCTTTACCTTCTATTGTTCCTTCTATCACCAATTTTAGTAGTCCTTCATGCCGCAGTGTATGTGCAATAAGTTCTACCCTACTTCTAATTATTCTTTTCAACAAACACCTCTCAATGCCCAGTTCAGCGCCACTTCATCTGTAATTTTGTCAGACCATTTTATTTTCAGCATCCTCCGATAACACCATATCTCAAAGCTGTCAAGTTTCCTTTTTTCCTTCATACCTATTGACCACGACTCGCAGTATACTCGCAATAAAAATACCGGGTGGACAAAAGTGTGCGTTTTTTTGTTACTTCTTCTTTAGCACTACAGCTTGATGTGAGGCTTGGATTTCAGCGCCAATCTTCTCCAATGTCTCCTATCCGTCGCCATCTTAATGTAACCCCTCACATACATTCTTCCGGGATCTTCCAGCACATCATTCGACCATCTTATCCTAGGTCAGCCCCTCTTTCTGCTTTTATATACCTGTAAACTCAGGATTTTCTTTGGCATACGCTCATCATCCATCCGCTCGTTGTATTCGTTGAGCCTTTACCAATCTTACAATGTCCCATGCTTCAATAGCTCATCTATCTTCTGATTATTTCTTATTCTCCATTCATCAACTTCCTTAACCGGGTCATAAACACCTCGTGTAATCTTTTTTCAAACTTTCTCAATTTTTCTTCTTCCTTTATTCCAAATGTCCAGGTCTTACCTCCATAAGCAAGTCTACAGTCTAATGAGTTCTTATATATTTCTAATTTTCTGTTACGACTAATGAGTTTGCTTCTCAATAGTCTACTGTTAGTATAGTATGCCCTATTTCCTATTTGTATCCTGCCATACATTGTCGTGTTTATGCACTCCTCATTATCTGTTACCCAGGTGTCTAAAGTTATTAACCGTATCGTATGAATTACTCTCTATGCTTAGATTTTACAGATTTCCAGTCCATTTTTTTACATTCTTACATTCTCAGTTAAGTTACTTAGTTTTTTTTTTACTTCTTTAGAATGTTTATAAAATCTTTACTATAGGCTAAATGTTCGAAACATAAAGAAATTATACTTTCCTATAGAGTTACTTGCTATAATTTAGCCACTTTTATAATTTTAAGAAATAAATATAAATTAAAATTTCTTACTTATATTTATTTAGTTGGAAATAACATTAACGTAGGAATACTGAGTAATAAAATATAGAAATCTAATAGACACAAAATAGAAATAATTTAAAAAAGAACAGTATTGTCATAATTATAATTTTATAAAATTTATATAATAAAATTGAGAAGTCTACTAACATCTACCATACAATAAACAGTTATGTTGTTGGAAAACGTGAGGGAAAAATAGAAAGGAGTACGTCATTTGGAAGACACCATTTAGACTACATGATACAGATTATGATGTACGATATAAACTGCACATCATAGTGCGGGCTGCTAACCCAGGGGGGAGGACCTATCTACAATAGAATGTCTTATCACAGATATATTCAGAAGAATAGGCAAACTGTCACCAAAAATTGCCGAAATCCATTTAGAGGTACGTACCAAATTAAATTAAATTAAAATCAATTTATATTTCATTTCATGGCGACGATTTACGAGGGTCAGTTGAAAAGTTCGCAACGCGAAATCTGTAGCTTAGCGGTAAAACTAAAATTTTTCGTGAGTTGCAAGATTTTTACTTTATGTGAACTTCTGTTAATTTCCAAATCTATCTATCAATTTATTCATTGTATAGAAGCTGTTTAAAATTGACGTGTCATGCGTGTTTTGAAAAATGGACAAAATCAAACATCGTGGTGTGATTCTTTGTTAAAAATTGTTTAGCGCCAACGGAAATTCAAAATGAAATTGTAAATGTGTCAGGAGATGCTGCGACTTCAAAACCAACCGGTTTGTAAGTAGGCACGTGAGTTTAAACTTCGTCGTACGAGCATTGAAAACGTGGTCGCACTGGACGCCCAAAAAATACAACTCTCCAGATGCAGTAGCCATCTTGAACAACACTTTATCACACCAGGTTCTTGGGTTAAAGTATGATGCACACGCTCATATGAGATGCCTATGATTTCAGCAACGGCATCCACTCCTTAATCTGCGGTATTCCAACACCCTATGACATTTTTGCAATAATGCCATTTTTGTTGCATTTTTTGGATGTCCACTGCTGGAATAGTCTTCAGTGCCTGTTCAACCACGTTTAAACTCGACTGTGCCCCACTTACCGTAGTTTCTGAAGTCGCAGCATCTCCTAACATATTTGCAATTTCGTTTTGATTTTTCATTGTCGCTAAAACGTTTTTAACAGAGAATTCGTCACAACACAATGTTTGGTATTGTGCATTTTAAAAACATGCGTGACAGGAAAATTCCAAACATCTGGTAAAGAGTAAAACACTGACAGGTATATCTGGAAATTCACAGGTGTTTACGCGAAATATACGTCTTACAACACACGAAAGATTTTAGTTCTACCACTGAGCTATAGATGTCCGCGAACTTTTCAACTGACCCTCGCAGTTGGTTCATCACTTTCTGAAAAATTATTAAGGGGTGTTTGGCATTAAAAATCCGTGACAGATCTGCATGTTGCTGAGTTGAATATCCAACCGTCCGGATATTAAGAAGCTGTTGGCAACAAGTCGTTCCGGATCAGATGCAGCCTGGGTCCGTTGGTTCACAAAGCCATTCGATTTTCCTCTCACCACCCACGTCTGATAATGATTTCCCGATCTGGAGGACTGACCGCTAGAGGTTACAACTCCTATGAAAATAAAGAAAACGTAGTTGTAGAGACTGAAAGATGGAGGCATCTGACTTCGGCAGCTTTTTGCAAGTTGCGCTTGTTCAAGGGACAAAATACGCTTGAGTAGTGGAAAACACAATTCTCTGTATAAAATAAAGAAACTTGCGTGCATAGAGCAACTGTTGTGCTGAAAAGCCAGGATATGTTATACAGATCCTAGCACGGATTCTACTACGGAGATCTATCGTCATCGTCATAATTTCTCTTCCCTTTTCGGTCTTCGAAAATCAAGCACTTTTCAGAATTGCTCTGTACAATAAGAGAAGGGCACTCGGCAACTCTCAGACCGCTGCCGAGCTCAATTATTGATGTCCGCTACCTTTCTTTTTTTTCTATTTGTGTCGCCCATCTGAGGACCACAATTCTGCCAATTTCAATTCTTTATTCTTTTCTTTTTTTCCAATATTCTTTCATCTTTTCACTATGTCTCTTCTTCCTGTCTTCAGTCCACTTGCAACCTGCGTTTTCCTCTCTCCTACACTGGACTCCTTCCATTTTTTACACTTTTGCCCGAAAAACTTCTCTTTCAATTGCTTCTTCTGCTTTTATATTATTTTTCTAAATCCTTTTTGACTTCTTTAATCCAACTTGATGTTAACTACTTTCCTCACAGATATTGGAAGATTTGTTTTGTTAACCTATTGCCTTTCTTTATTTTATAGTGAAATTCTGAAGACAGCGTTATATTCTGAAAGCAGAACGTCAAGAGAAATTATGACAGCCAATGTGAGTCACCGTGATAAGTGAATTCTTCGACGGTGTTCAGAGAACAGGCAGTTCTAGTACTCTGGCTATTAACCAGTTCATCTCTTAAGCTCTAAAAACGTAATCTGGAAACCCATTACTTACTGAAGTAATGAGGGATTAAAATCTACACGGTACGTGCTAAAAATAATTATTTTTCCAATTAAAAAACAATAAGTTTAGTAAATGTAGGTCACCTTCAAACCCGCCACTACTATCTGTGTCACCTCTTATATTACATTTAAAAAACAAAGCATTCAAGTAAAATTAATTCCCATTTACTTTTTTACGTGTCTGTCACGTTCATTGTTCTTTGTATTACGCCATGCCAATTTAATTAAATAATATAACACACTCTTTACAGTGTTGTAAAAATGTTATAAACTGATGTCTTCTTCACCAACACAATTTTATCTATACATAAAATGATAGCCTGAGTAAAGAATTGAAATTGGCATGTGGACATTAGATGGCCGATACGAAGAAAAAAAAATGACAGCCTAATAATAACGAGTGATAATACCAAAGAGAAGTTTTCTTCTTCGCCCTTTCGCCAAGTGTCTTTCTGCTTCAGGTGGCAACCCAGTTTCCTGCATCCTCTCCAGACTCGTACCATTCCATATGGTTTGACCTAATCTTTGAATTCAGATTGTATACTTAAAATATGTCACAGCAACTAGTTTAAAATGGCTTTTTTGTATTAATTTTTTTTTTTATATATTTGTATTAGGCTATCTCAACTTCTACATATCATACCAAACATCACTTCTTTTCGTTATTATTTTTCGTACAAATATGAGCATGTAAAATCACTTAAGTCTGCCTACACATCTTAAAAAAAATAACAATAATAAAGACTCATCGACTACAGAAAAATAATATGAATATGTCAACATAATCTTATCACTTTATCAATCTTATCAACATCAATAGCAGATGGACGTTTTAGACAAGTGATTTTAAGATAAAACCTGTAAAAGTGTTGGAAGAACCAGGAAGAGATGTGAAGACAAAGGTCATCAACGTCAGTTGATGGCCTTCCACCATAAAAGTATTTAAAAACAACGTCAGGAGACTTAGAAAATTGAAATTTGGCAAGACCATGGCCTAAAACCGTGACTAGCAAGAAATAACGACGAACTGAGGTGTCAAGGCTCGGAACATTCGTACGAAATGTGAAAGGTATACTATTTAGAAACACTAAGAAACGTAGAAATAGAATACATGCACTTTTGAAGAACCAGGAAGAAATGGCACACGATGCAAAGTAAAAGTAGAAGGAGAATTACCAGAGGATCTCCAAGTTCGAAAAGGAATAAAACAAGGGGATGTCTTGTCTACCCTCCTTTTCAATATATGCCTAAAGATAATATTTCTTTTATGAATTTGCTAACTGCTATAATTTTTTATTGTTCGACTAAGCTTTTCGTCATTACTGACATCTTCAGGTCTTAAACAACCAGGTCTTGGTAGTAAGGATAGTAAGGATGGCTGCTAATTTAAACAATACGAAGAACTAAAGATAATAGTACGCCAGCTACCAATAAACCCTGGTGGCACAATTATGAATAGAATGCCGCAGTCCATTGCATATGCTGACGATATTGTTCTCGTGACAAGAAACAAACAGGCACTGGAAGTGGCGTACATCTCTTTCTGGAGCATGATTCGACCAACCTAGGGCTGCAGGTGAACAGCCAAAAGACAAAATATATGTCGATGAAGAAGAATGCCCGAGAAGAAATAATCCCAAAAGTTAAAGTTAATGGCAGTGAATTTGAGAGGTTAGATAGTTTTAGATATCTTGGGCCCCTCTTGACGTCAAAAAACAGATGACAATGGAAATTCAAGACAAACTGGGCATGGCAAATAGGTGCTACTTTTCTTTGCTGCCTATCCTAAAGTCCAGAAACACTTCTAGAACCTCCTAGGTCCAGATTTACAAAACCGTATTGCGGCTATTGTATGCTTCAGAAGCCTGGACCATGACCTCAGTCCAAGAAGATAAGATCAGAAGATGGGAATGAATGATTCTGAGGAGGATATATGGAGGTGTACTAGATGCCGAAATGTGGACAAACGCCGAATTGTACGAACTACACAAGGAACCGGACATCGTCACAGTAATAAAACAAGGTAGAATTAGGTGGGCACGACATGTACAAAGTATGACAGACGAAAGGGAAGTGAATAAAGTATTCATTGGAGGATCAAGAGAAAGAAGAGCAAGAAGAAGATGGGTGGACGATGTAGATGAAGACTTGAGAAGACTGGGGGTCAGAAGGTGGAGAAGAAGGTCGCACAGGATAGAGAGGACTGGAGGCACCTCGTTCTGGAGGCCAGGGCTCTTCATGAGCTGTACCGCCGTGGAGTAGTAGTAGTAGTAGTAGTCGGACAGGCACAGGCAATGTGGTGGAAATTATTATAAGTGCAGAAGAACAAAAACATTCACAACTTATATTGAATATAACCACACACACATATACTGATAACGCATAAAGAAAGATACGTGGTGTTTAATGAGAAATGTTTCAGTCACGAAATCCACCTGACTTCGTCTGTTTGTACGCGGCAATTTTGTGGCGGCGAAAGGGTCAAGTCAGCTTGTTGGCTTACATATACAGATCACGTTCGTTCTACAGCTCCACACGTATGACCTCATTTGTCAGCTTATGAAACCTCACTGTTGTCTTGTACTGAGAAATAACCAGAGCAAAAGTTTACTTAGCGAGCATTTATTCTTCTTTGTATTATAACGTACAGTGATAAACCAGCTGTAGAGAAATGATAACTGACGATGTGGTGAAATATGTTGCTGCAGACTACAATCAAGAACAACGGAGATTTGTGCAAGAAGGCTGAACGTAGACCGCAAAGCAGTAATAAGATGTGAAGTATCATATGCTGCTCTTTTTTTTTTACATTAAATGGTGAGAATAAGCTTATCCGCTTAGTTGGATAGCTTATCCGCACAATAAGCAATATGACGATATAGACTCGGAAATCGAAAGTAATGACCTTCTGAAGGGTCCGAACCTGTTCGACATAATAGGTCATCGATAACAGAATATTAGATCAGATTCTTCTTCTTCTTCCTCTGATGGCGCTACAGTCCATATCGATTCCTGCCCTCCTCAACTGACCTCTTCCAACATAAATAATTAGATTATCATCATCATCACACCACGGGATAAGCAAGTTGCTGCCTGTTCCGCCTTCAAAATCCTTCAGCCATTTCTTCCTCGGCCTATCCACACACCTATGTCCTATATGTTTGTATTTCCAGACTTGTTTGGCCAGTCTAGAATCTGACATTCTTTCTAAGTGTTCTTTCCACCGTTGTTTGTAATCAGTTGTAATTTTTCATTTTTCGGACACCGTTGTCAGTACTTTTTAGTACTTCCTGCACTAAAGATGGCCACCGATGGAGTAGTTGAATCGTCTGCTTTTTCCAACATAGGGCCACGACCTGACAGCCCGGAAAGTAGTTACAATAATTACGACGCCGGCCGTGACAGCTTAAGGCATCAGTTGATCTCGCCAATGTTTAATCAAATGTTCACGAAGCAGCCACAGTTTTTTTCACGACATCGATTGAAGATTCGTTGGGCATTTGATGAAACATATTACTACAAAGGTTTTAAAAAACACAAACACATAGTAGTTTTCCAGTTTATTCTTAACCTCTAAACCCTTATTTTATGTCTGATTTATCCACATGACTGTGATCTGTAATAGAAAAATTGCTGCTCGGACTTTAATAAAAAGATTTAATCGTTTCGAGGGTGCTAGTGACAATGGATATTCAACATCTTGGCAGAGTATAAACGGCGGTTGACGTTAGAGACATGTTATTAAAACATTAACTACATTTTTCCAACTTTTCGTTGCCCAACTTTTTAAATTTATTAAAGTCACTATAGCATTAACAGTTCTCCACAGGTGGGAGCCTAGAGTTAACCTCCTGGGAGCGAGAGGAAAGGGCTCTATACCGCTATCCACGGTAGCTCCAAGCTTCTAACATCTCCATCTGACACACACAGACTCAGCCTCATCGTTGGCTGGGGGATGAACAGGTATTCTGCTAGATTGGGGCTGAGGGGGTGTGTCTTGCGAACGGGAACCAGAGTTAGCTCCTCCTTCCTGGCAGTAGCTCCGAGGTTACCACTCCTATCCCGGTGAGCCTTTTTACATCCAGCGCAGTGACTCCTAATAGTATTGCGTAGCGCAGCGTCATCCTGTTCAGGTGGAGGAAGGAGGCCGTGCAGGGTAATTCGTTGTGTGGCTGGCTGAACCACGCCAGGTGGATCTTGGGCTGAGTTGCGCGCTGAGGATATACCGCTGATTAACGGTGGTTCCTTCTCCCTTCGAAATATCCACCTTGGCGTAGTTAAAATTCATTCCCGGGCTGTTTGGCCGTGGTCTATTGTATTCAACTGAAACAGATTATTCGACAGTAGGCCTACCATCGACTACCATCATCAGTGTAAAATTCGAGCTTTGCTAACGTAGGGTGCTAGACGTTAGAGACCACAGTGCTGTGGTTAAGGCTGGAGAAGTCCCGTGAACAACACTCCTACTTATAAATTCTCTAAGTGCCACTATACAGTCATAAATCAACCATCAGCCAATCAGAAAGAAGGACGTACATTAGAGGCTCGCAACACACCATGCCACAGAGTACTTAATGACAGGCTTTCACCCCGTCGATTCGTAGCGATCGCAACATGTTTCTGGATCTGGATGGACTCCATATGAAGGAGGTGGAAATACACACTCACCGCCGACAAACTTTTCTTGTTCATCTTCTTTCTGATTGGCTGGTGGTTGATTTATGACTGTATCGTGGTACTTAGAGAATTTATAAAAAGGAGTGGTGTTTACTGTTCACGGTACTTCTCCAGCCTTAACCACAGCACTGTGGTCTCTAACGTCTAGCACCCTACGTTAGAAAAGCTCGAATTTTACAGTGATGATGGTAGTCGATGGTAGGCCTACTGTCGAATAATCTGTTTCAGTTGGAAACAATGGACCACGGCCAAACATCCCGGGAATGAATTTTAACAACATTGACTCCGGCCGCGCAAGCCTACGAAGTATATTATCCACCTTGGCGCTTGCGGAGCATGAGAGTTGCCGATTCCCGGTGTTATCAGCCCTGATAGTCAGAACAAACAGTGCGTCCAGTATTCGGTGATGCGACCTTATCGGTTTGTGTAACGGGCACTGCAGGAGCCTGTAGCCGGTTCGAGGTATCAACAGTTTATGTTTTTACATGCCATAGCGGTTAAGAGATTCAACTGAACTTGTACAGAGCAATGATCAGGCTTGTAGTGACATACGGTTCCGAAACCTGGACATGAAGAGCAGTTGATGAGAAGGCTGTGAGGACTTTTGAAAGGAAAATTATTAGTAGAATCTTCGGACAGTATGTCGTAATGGAGGATGGAGGATGAGATCTAATCATGAAATAGACTCCATTCTAAAACGGAGATATCGTCCGATTATAAAATCTAGAAGAATCAGCTAAATAGCGAATGTCCAAAGAATAGGCAACCAAAGACTCCCCAAAGGATAATGACTGGGCATATAAATGGGCGCAGAAGACGTGTCAGGCCAAGAAAACGATGGCAAGACGACGTGGAAGAAGACCTGACTAGGATGGGTGTCGGCTCGTGGAAGACCAAGGACTATCTGGAGGCGGATCACTAGGGAGCCCAAGATCCATCCTGGACTGTAGTGCCGGATATGTATGTAAGTATGTACATGCCATAGGGGTGAAGTGCGTTAGTCTCCTTGTAGGGATTCCAGCCCGCTCATTGGCGTATTCAGTGGATGGAGAGCGGAGACTTTTCCTGCCTATCCCTGTCACTCTTATGCGGTTAGTGGCGATGGTGGTAGGTTAGAGAGACGAGGGGTTTCGGAGCTGGTCTGAGCCATCTTGAACTCGAGGTACAGCGCTGACGCTAAGTCACCCCCTACCCTACATGTAACGTCAACAGCCATTCTATTGTTGATCTTCATAAATGTTTTCCTCTTAATAATAATGTACACGCTTTGATTGCAAACAATACAGTCCTTTCTGTTTACGGCGAATTAGTTGGGATTTTTGTTTTTATAAGCATTACTTATTATGTAAATAGATGAAATCTAACAAGAAAGCGAATAGCGTAATTTTACGATTAAAAATTAATTTTACAAATGACAAATTAGCAGCAGAGTTTTAGTTTTAAATTTGCAAATGGTCAAGAAAAAACGAGTTATTGAGTCCATCCAAAAATTAGTGTTTTCTTATCTACAATATATGGAGAATTTTTTTCATTTGAGGCCAATCTTAAGTTCAGCCATTATGACCCTTAAAAATATAAGAGAACTACAAGATTTGTTATTTACGTATCGTAAGACTACTTACGGTCTTACTGAGGTAGATGTCTCGGGGATAGGCTGCAGAGTACCTTAGGTAAGACACAGAAGGCACGTATTGTTCAGATACTTGCGGAAGAGTATGTTGGCTCCATTAACGAGATTCATCAAAATGGAGGACAGAGTCAGTGGCAGTGAAGGCAGTGACTGTTTCAGTCAGAATATTAATGCCTTTAGGAAGAACGTTATGAAGATCCTGGAGTGAGACGTTCTCACTCATGTTATTGAGTGACATAAGTCACTTCATGTTACTTCTTGTTTGTTTTACGAATGTGTAGTATACATATCCCTTTCTTCTACTGTATATTGACGTTCACCCTGAAATACGTCCCAATTAGGTAGAGCGCATACACCAAAGTATTCATACTGTTCTATGCACTCTCTTCACATCAGAATACAGTCTTTCTGCTTTCCTGTTAGATGGAAATCTTTAAGGAGGTTAGGATGACTATAAGGGGAGATGTGGAGGCCATTGACACGTTGTTGTTTGCGGACGATTAGCTATTCTGTCGGACTCGGCGGGAATTAGGTTACAGATGGGTATACAATTGTTAAATCGAATCTGCAAAGACTCTGGATTACAAATATCCACACTTAAGACCAAGGTAATGGCTTTTCGTGGAACTGATCCCGTACGGGCAGATGGTACTGTCCTGGAACAAGTCAGCAATTTTGAATACAGTGTGTCTTATAATACAAGCAACGACGCGCGACGTTGTGAATAAGTTGCATAAATTCGACCTTATGTGCGGGACCATTAGGCGAACTCTTAAGTCAGTAAGTAAAGAAACACGCCTAAAATTCTACAAGGTGATGGTCCTTCCGACACTTCTTTAAGGGTCTGAGAATTGGACTTTAACGAAAGGCCAGGCCAGTCGCATCCAAGCGGTTGAAATGAGATTTCTCAGGCACGTGGCAAACAAACCATCCTTGGTTTAGTCTTTAAAGATGATGATGATGTCGAGGTCATTACTAAATTTTTAAAAATTAAATGAAAAACGTTTAAAAAATGCTAACGCTACTGTTACTAGGTACTTAGAAGAAAATGGAAGTAGCGCGCCTTCGATACAGAGAGCGCTCTCGTTTTGATGTCCTCTTGCAGGAAACTAAACTTGTTCACTGCAGTACCACGTAGCCTAGTTTACTGCATTGTTCTCTGCTTGTAGAGAATAAACTTTCCAATGACGAGCGGTCTGTAAATGTGACCGGCGCGAAATGACAAACAACTTTTTACAAATGTTCGGGCTGTCAATATTAGTTTCTTTAGAGCCCGGCAATAAGCTTCGTTCGGTACGTTGTCACGATTGATTACAACAACGATGACCTACTTGTCGGGTCACAGGCGCGCGGCAAGAACACGCTGAAACACAGAGATGAAGTTAATACACGAGTTCATTTTTGCAGTAAACTAAACGCGTCCATTTTTTCAACCTAACTCATAAAAAGAATTGTACCTACTTACAAAACTTCAATTTTGATAATTTACTACTGTCTTAAAAAAAGCTTCCGATCGCCAATTTTAATACAGTAAACCCCCGTTATAACGGAGTAACAGGGGCTCTGAAGTGTCTGTTATACTAAAAATCCGTGTAACTGTACGTAGAGCAAATAGACCGCATAATATGGATATGACTCATTTTTACGTGGATAAAAATATAAACTATTTGTTTTACTATATTTATATAAAGTAGATAACTTTACATAAGTACAACAATGAAAAACATTTACATCTTATATAAAATACTGTATACACAACTGTAATAAATACTTAGTTCATTGTAAAGAACGATTTATATTTTACACAAAATATTCATAATTATAGTAAAAACTTCGTTCAATGTCCATCTCTTTCAAAAACAAAATGGCTATGTCTCAGAATCACTTTCCATATTTCCTAGCTTAAATAAATTACTAATTTTTGTTTGAAACTGATTATAGTTAATTTATTTAATCGATAACTCACGAAGGTGTCACAAGTGATCGTAATAGTACGATTTGTTTTTCAATTTTTTAATGCTGAACATACTCAATGACAAAGTTCAAGTAGTCTTTTACTTCGGACACTTTAAATTTTTGAGCATGATTGTCTTTGATTATTCAGCACTCCTTGTTTCTTAAAGCTGTCCGTTTTAACGGGGTCCGTTATAACGGAAGATTACTGCACGTTTTATTTTTAAATGAATTTTAAGGTGAATGCCTATATGTGAATAAATATCACTCTCGATGCCTCTCAATTGAGTACCCCGTGTTGGGCCCTGCTTTAGAATTTTCATTGCATATTTTGTATTAGTTTATATGGGAAGAGGGATGTCGGTAGATTGAGGAAAATATGGATTCCGGAACAGGTCAGCTAGGGTCTAGTCCGTAAAGGGAAGACGATTATTATTCTCTTTATCATTAATAGCTGCGGTAAGTCAGTGAAAACTTAAAAATATTCTGTTTCCAGTTAGGAATTAGGATTGCTAGTTGCTCTGTGAATACATATGGAATCAATCCGGCCACCACGATGAGGTCTTCCTACGCTACAATGTTTACAATTTAAAAGACGTTCTGGTATCTTTAAAATATGTTTTCAGTGTTTATGGACACAACCATTTCCACGACCTTCAAGCAACGTAAACTATAAGCTGCTTAAAATATTCTTGGGACAACATCGTTAAATTAAAGTACGAAGGGCTAAAAATAACCGTCTTTTTCAAAAATATCTTCAGAAAGACTCATTTTCTCATGATTTAAGAAGAATGCAAATGTAGAATTAAAGTGATTCATAATTACGTGAGATTTATTACTTTTAACTTGAATAACAAGACAGAATAATTTGAAATCAGTGCCTTTTCGAATTTTTGTAACCCTTATACTTCACGTTGGTTTATTCAGAAATGTTGAGACGAAAGGAATTTATAACAAATATATTTACAAAATTATATGGGAAGAATCCTAAATTTCTCAGTTCGCCTGATAAATGAGTGGGGGGGGTCCAACCTTCCAGCTAGTTTCATCCCACTACCACAACCTAAACTCAACCCCTCCCCCAGGAGCATCTTCTAACTTTACCATTATGTGTGTGTGTGTGTGTGTGTGTGTGTGTGTGTGTGTGTGTGTGTGTGTGTGTGTGTGTGTGTGTGTGTGTGTGTGTGTGTGTGTGTGTGTGTGTGTGTGTGTGTGTGTGTGTGTGCATTCGTGTTTTATGAGAGAAGATTATCGAGGGGTTAGTGGTAAATCTACCCAACTCCACACATGTGAGTTTACGGAAAACTAAAATTATGGATTTCAAGTGCAAAGATAAGTCATAAACTGATTTTCAAGGTTAATTTTTATTAATAATTGTGTTTTCCTTTATTACATAGCTGTTAAAAAGAAAAAAGAAAAAGAAAATGCATAAAAGTATCGTTTTTTAAACATCTTGAAACATAATTAAAACTTGATCTTTAATTTTAAGTTAACCTTGTTAAACCTTAAGTTAAACTTGAGGGAGCGGTTTTGTCACTAACCCCTCGTATAATGATGATGATGATGGTGGCGCCGACAACGACGATGATGATGATGATCGGAAACATTTAATTCTAACATTTTATCCTATCTTGGCATTTTTCTCTTCATGCTTCTATTCCCAACTTCTTTACATCTTCCAGAACTTAGTCTTTCGTCCATACTCTTCACATGCTTCCTCCTCTTCACTTTCCCTAGTTTGCACTCCGTGATTTTTTTAAATAACCTCGTTCATTTCGGTCATTTGTTGATTTCGGTCAGATACTGCAAGCAGATTCCGTTTGTTGATGATGATGATGATGTTGATGAGATGAAAGGAGGAAGACTAATGTTGTAATTATCCAAAGATTTTGAATCATCATTTTCCGTAGCCGTTGCTGCTTAAAACCTGTATACGGCTGTTCCTAGAATGTAAAGGAATTATCACGCCCTAATAATGATAATCTCGTTTTCCGATAATACTAAACTTATAATTAGCAGTCTACTACATTAAATCAGACTTAATATTCCGCTGTGTAATACAATATCTCAGACTGTGAGTCTTCAAACGCTCTTCCTTTTCAACTAATTACTGCGCAGAGAAACTGCTACGTCGAAGAAAGGAGGAAATTACAAATACAAATTTAATTAACTGCGAACCGACGAATGTAACTTTTTAATCCTATCATCGCGAACACACCACGAAGTCGGCGCCGCCTTATTTTGAGTTGTATTAGCATATCATGGGACTACTCGGTAAATGGTGCTACTCTAAGAAGAATTACTCTGCAAGTATTTGAGGTTAATATCTAATAATTATAACATTTTTTTTGTAGAGGGGAAAATGCTTTGTGCACCTTCAGAGGAGACTGTGTTTCCCCTGATGTGTGTGACTCTCGCCGACTAAAAAACCCACCTTTAATTTAACCATTAATATCCATCCTGGAATCACTTAGCGTATTACTTCAGGATGGAGCCTATCGAGCCCTTATCGCTTATCTTCTACTGACCGTTGGGTGCAAGGTGGACCTGTCTTTTTTTTTCTAGTAGAACCCACTGAATAAATGGAGAGATGCGGTCCAATTCCGCCTTGTCACGAAGCATAAACACAAGTACCGTCTCGGGCGTGAATTCCCCGAGCTTCATTTCCAGTACCGCCCTCTTTCTTGTGAATCTGCAGCACTTGAAAAAGGTGTGCAAGAGGCGTCTTCATGGGGAGAGTCACCGTATTGGCGTAAACTGCAATTGGTAGGCATTAAAATTGCCGTCGCAACTGAGCAGCTGTCAGATAGTTGTTAACCTCATCGTGTTAGCTGTAAATCCATTCCTTCAAGTTCGATATGAACCTTGGCGTCCATCTTCCTCTATCCTCTCTATTCCATAGATCTTGATAATGACAATGATGATGATGATGATAATAATAATAATAATAATAATAATAATAATAATCATGGTCCTTTTTATCTGCTTAAAGATTCTTCAAATTAGGCAGGGTAAGCTACCTTACTTCCAAAACTTTCAAATAATCGTTGGATACTTTGCGTTATTCCCCCACCACCACAAAATTGTATTTGTAGAATTATTACTTGTTTGTCAAATAAAACATAAAGTTATCGGGGAAGTGAAAATAGTCTTACAAAACAGTGTATAAGATATATTTCGATTGACATCTACTGATCGAGTTTACTAAAGTTACCGAATCGCCCATTCTCTAACACGAACAGATCGCGCGCGCGTGTGTGTGTCTGCCACTTTAACTGCGCCGCACAGCCATAACACGCGCCTCCTCGGACAACAAACTGCTGCAATGCACGCAACAACAAACATGCCACTCAGCTATAAAACTGCTAGTTACGTGTAACACCCTGGTGTGCGATAAATACATAAGTAAATAGATATTTCCGGGCGAACGTTTGAGCCTGCCCCACGGGAGTGCTGACACAGTTTCAGAAGGGGCAGTCGGGAATACGACCTGGGGAAGTGGGGATAACTGACTGACTTCACACGTTCTCCCACATGCTAGGGACACTCAGTTTATAAAGAGACGATCGATGATGATTTTACACAAGGTATTCAACAAATACAGTAAGTTGTGTTTTTTAAACACAACACAATATCTCAAAACGTATACAATTAAGGGTATATGATACTATAATAAAGAGTATGAAAATTTATGGCGCAGAGACTTAGCAGCTGAATGAATCTGACAGGAGGAGACTAGAAGCGGTAGAGATGGATGCCCTGATATTATGGGTCTGAGAAACCACAACATAAGCAATAGAAAGACGTCAATTCTTCAGTAAAATTGTTTTCCGGACTCTTGGGCCGTGGACCTCTTTTTATAGATTCAAACGTTTCGACAGCAGCTGCGGCAGTCATCCTCAGTGATCTTCTGTTATGCTACTCCGGCGACGCCAATGACGACGCGACACCAAACCGGCGTTGTCGAACAGACACTGACGATGACTGCAGCTGCTGCAGTCGAAACGTTTGGGTCTACAAAAAGAGGTCCACGGCCCAAGAGCCCGGAAAACAATTTTACTGAAGACAATTCCAAAGGTTTAAAAAAAAAATACAAACACTTGGTAAGTTTCACAGTTTATTATTGCCTCTTTGTATGTTTTTAAAATCTTTGTATTAATATGTTTCATCAAGTGGCCAACGAGTCATCAATCAATATCGTGAAGATAACTCCGGCCGTGAAAGCTTCAACGTTTTGATGAAAACGTCAAATGATATGGTATAGACACGTTCGACGAATGGCGGATGTTAGATTTCCAAAAGTAGGTTGGAAATGAAGGCCATCCAGAAGGGGAAAAACAGGACGACCCAAAAGAACGTGGAACGACAGCATTAAAAATGCCATGAGGGAGAGAGATTTGGCTCCCCAAATACTCGAGGAGCAAGTCTTAAACAGAGAGGAATGGCGTTCACGTTTGGAGGTCGAAAGACATTGATGAACGTTTTGAAGCCGACACATATAATATAATAAGTTATGTACAGAGAGGTTCAAAAGTTGGTTGAGACTAGTAATTACATATAAACCAATGCGTTTTTGTCAAGCTCGCTCTGTATTTTCCGACTTAAATTTCAGCAACAATCAAAAGTACACTCCTTTCACCCCTATGATAGATTAATACATACCCTCAAGATGCAACTAATGACACATACGCTATGACTGTAGCTTATATCTCTGCAATAGGCCTAACTTGTAGTAACTGCCGATTACCTGTGAACAGAAAACACTATGTCAATTAGACACACAAATAAACTTCATAAGATTAAGTAACTAAAATGAAGTAAAATTAGACAGGCAAAGAAGGAAAGAAGACGGAATGACAGAATGTTAGAGACCGGGCAAACACTAATTTGTAGATACGACGTATTTTAATTATTTGGGGGATAATACGTCGGAGAATTTGTAAATTGACCAAGAAGACGAGCTGGATACAGTACTAGAAGATTATGGAAAAGTGAGAAGAATATACAACATAAGAACTAGTGAAGACAAGAGCAAAGTGGTTAACCTGACTTATCACCGTTTCTTGTGTTCAAGAGACGGAAGAGCTCGAAACAGTATGCTATGTACAATTCTGCAAAGAAATCTTTAAGCCTAAATAAAAATTACACGAAGTAATTGAAGTAATAATTACATAGAAGTAATTGTTTACATTCTAAGCAGCATGTAATTATGTATATGGTAATTTATATTGATTCTTGAATTTTTTGTAATAATATTATATTATAATATAGTACTATATTAGTACAAAATATCAAATTACTTCTTCTTCTTCGTCACGGCTTAGACTGTTTAGTCTAACTAGTTGGACCATATCTTTTTGGGTCTTTGCAGGCTTCTTTTCCCTTTCGGCTGATAGAATAAGGTTAACTTGGGGAATCTGTCACTCCCCAATCTGCTAATGTGTTGTTTCTAGCTTTCACTATATTTATTGATGATTCCGTTTACTCCTTCAACTTTCAGTTCCTCTCTTATCTGATTGTTTCTTTTCATATCCTATTTTGTGTACCCAGCTGTGAAACTCAAAAATATAGCAATTACGTCTCTAAATTACTTATGTCAAATTACTTGTGCAAGTATATTTTATTGATACGTCTACAAAGCTAATTTTGTTTTTAATATTACTTATCATCGTTTATTTTTATTAATGTGTATTTCATCTTCTTCTTCTTTTTTAGCACTACAGCCCAACAAGAGCCCTGGTTTCCAACACAAATCTTCTCCAATGTGTCCTATCTATTGCCATCTCAGCGTAATCTGAGCCCCTCACACCCATTCTTCTGACTTTTATGTTGAATCCGGGTCCGTGCCGGTTATTTATAATTTCTTTAAAAGGCGTGAATGATGGGTTATAGACATTGACCTACTAGAGGGACAGACGTTACACAAAAATAGAAATGATGGAAGAAGTCCGTCCCTCTAGTAGGTCTAATGCCATTCTTCTGAGATCTTTCAGTACATCATAGGTCGACCCCTCTTTCTGCTTATATACACATGCGACCGCACGATTTTCTTTGGCATACGCTAATCATCCATCCGCTCTACGTGAGCTAGCCATTGTATTTGTTGAGCCTTTACAATGTCCTCATACTTCAATAGCTTATCTACCTGCTGGTTATTTCTTATTCTAAGGCCATCATCGTCCTTAACCAGGCCACAGACACGTTGTATAATCCTTCTTCCAGACATTCTAGTGTTTTTTGTTCCTCTTTTGCTAGCGTTCATGTGGTCTGCTAAGGGTTTTATATATTTTCATTCTTGTGTTGTAACTAATGAGTCTGCTTCTCAAGTCTACTGTTATCATAATATGCCCTAAATACGTATTTCATATTACTCACAATTCCACATCTAGTTTAATTCTGATGTAAATGAAAGTTGGAATTGCGAAAAGAAACACATAATTTCGGTTTACAACAGCTTAATTTTTATAAATATTTATTTGTATATTTATTTGTATATGACTTCATCATCAATATATAATAATACGTACTTAAAAACATCATAAACGTCATCAGAATATACAATATTTTAACATGAATGTTATTTAATTTGTCCGAGGCATATAATTCGACGAGACAGTATTGCAAACAAACACTCCAAGAGCACACAGATGGAAACAGAGGAAGAATAGTAATAAACTTCGTAGGCTTACACGGTCGGAGTCAATGTTGTTAAAATTCATTCTCGGGCTGTTTGGCCGTGGTGCATTGTTTTCACCAAAAACAGACATTTCGGCAGTTCCATCAACTGCCATCATCAGTGTAAAATTCGAAGTTTCGCTAACGTACTGTGGTCACTAACGTCTACCACCTTTTGTTAGCGAAACTTCGAATTTTATACTGATCATGACAGTCAATGGCACTGCCGAAACGTCTGTTTTTGGTGAAAACAATAGACCATGGCCAAACAGCCCGAGAATGAATTTTAACAACAGAGGAAGAATAGATTCCTTCTCGAGCAAGCATCAAGCCACACAGACTTATTGTGTGACATCATGAGAAAAACTGAAGACACACGCCAAGAGACAAAATTTGTCTCAAACCGCCTTCACTAACATGTTAAATCATAAATCGCGATGTTCGAAACATACATCGCCATAGGAAACCAATAAGAAGAACAAGAAGACGAACAGATGATGATGACAGTGATAATGACGAGGAAGACGACGACGATTATTATTATTATTAGTAGTAGTAGTAGTACTAGTAGTAGTAGTAGTAGTAGTACGAGTGTCATTCAATAAGTAAACAGACAAACAGCTGTGGAGCAAAAACTTTTTATTCAATTAATACAATTTTTTTTTTTACTTTTCAATGTAATCTCCAGCAACGTCTATGCACTTGTCCCATCTCTTTACAAGCTTTTTCTCGTAAAGAGGAATCACACCTTTCCTCTGCCATCCCGGACATTTCGTCTTCAATGCAGGCTTAACTTTGTTCACAATCATGTCAGAGTAGTACTGAATATTGATGGTACGCTGGTCTTGTAGGTAATCATAGAAAATTGGGCCTTGGGAGCTTCAAAAGATGGTTAACATCAGCTTACCACCCGATGGCTGGGTTTTGAATTTCTTTTTGGCGGGTGAACTGGGATGCTTCCACTCCATGCTTTGTCGCTTTGACTCAGGTTCAAAATAGTGAATCCAAGTTAGTGGTTATAGAGTGGTTTCAAATCCAAAAATCTTATAACAGAACGCTGTTCTTCGAAAGTACTGTCCTCAAGAGGACACGCCATCGTAAATAAAACTGTATTGGTTATGTTTATCCAATACATTATTGAACAGCTGACCAAAACTCACAACGACGTAGCCAGGTAACACTCCTGAAAGTTTCAATCAGCTGCTACAATTAATTTCTTTTCTACAGCTGTTTGTCTGTTTACTTATTGAATGACCCTCGTAGTAGTAGTAGTGGTGGTAGCAGTGGTGGTAATAGTAGTATTAATGTTAGATTCGTTGTGTGGAGTAGTGGTAAAGTTTCTGCCTTTAATTTGTTTCCATCTTGAAGACCACTGATACTCACAGTTCTCCAGAACGTAAGAACCTGTTTTCGTAAGCTTTAGCAGGCGTGTTTATACGTTTACCCCACTAACCCCTACTTTTTTCTACACTGACCCACCAAAAATAACGAGACGAGAGGCACAATTTTTAAAAAATTTCGGAATCCATGTGGAGTACCGAATTAAAGAGAATTTCAATAAAAACCTGAATACAGTGCTCAGTTTTGGTAATTTAAAAATTTATGGCCACCAGGTTCCGAAAAAGTTAAAAATTTGTAAAAAGAATATTAAAACCCCATGCCAGCTATCAGAATGTTAACCCAAACAAGAATGTAGTGACTACTCTGAAAATTCTTTTAACTTAAGGGCATCACGCGCCAAAAGTGAAAACATTTTTTAAGAAGTTGTGTTTAGAACTTATAAGACGTTTGAAGTCCGTTAGAACACCATAAGGTTATTGTTTTGTGTACAGAAACATTAACTTTGGTACGTAAAATATTATATGTAACCTCTTCGTTCTCATACAAAAACAAATAAAAAGTAAAAAACAAATTTAAACAATAACACAAGAATGAGAAACGACATCTGACACGCTTCTCATGACGTTTTTCGACTAACGCCAAGAATGTAAACGAAAAACACTGCTCAAAGTTGAAAAATATTAATTTATTTATTTGCTTTTAAGTAAGAATTTATTTTTTAATATAAGAATAAATGTTATTTATTTCATTAATAATAAACGTATTTTGTTCAAAATAGTGAGCAAGATCTGCAGCTAAGGGAGTTTACTAATGTAATATTTTTTTTTAATGTTTCAGTACTTTACGCTTATCCTGCTTTTAAAGAAAGTCTCTTTAGTGCTGTTTAAAAAAAGAAACCCATTCGAGTAAATATATCTTTTGTTTTCCAGGCAAATACAGTAGTGTTACTACGTATTTATCTGCTCCTTTAATACGCCTTTAGCTTACAGACAAAACTCGGATAAGGAAACTAGTATCTGTGCGTACACTACATAAATCGCCTATAGGCCTACTTGGTATTAAGTTCCCTACAGCTTTGCAACAAAACTGTTCCAAATCGAGCATCGTAAACTGCTAATTCTTCTTTTATATACTTCTTTCCTTCTTCTTCTCCTCCTCCTCTTCCTCCTCCTCTCATTCTTCTTCTTCTTCTTCTTCTTCTTCTTCTTCTTCTTCTTCTTCTTCTTTTTCTTCTTCTTCTTCCTCTTTTACGAATACCTCTTACAACTATTTGTGCGGTTTTGCCTTTCTAACAGTACTTTTCCACTCAGCCATATTTTTAACAGTTCTGTCACAAGCACTTTCTCCACCATTCACAATCCCTACTCTGCAAGTAGGGCAGCAGAATAGGACTTGAGAATAGTGAAGATATTGAAAGGTATCGCCCTAAATGGAGCAGTTAGCAAATTGGTAAAAAATACTGAAATCGTTAAAATTTCTTAATACCTATCGACTTCAGATAACGATGATCTGAACAAACCGCATCGATCTCGAGTTCCGAACTATAGCCTCGAGCTCCCACCTATGTGAATAATATAAATTGGAGTTGAAATCGTTTATTGTCTGCTGTCGGATTCGGAAGAACGGACTCGACTTTCTTGCCTTATAGGCCTATAAGTGGTGCGATGGTTCGTACCGGCAAGCTGATGAAGTTAGGACGTTAAGACGACGTTAGGGCCGTCTTAAGCCGACGAAGAAAATCCAGCAGTATCTGAGACCAGAGAAAGACATCAGAGATCTGCTCTGCTCTTACGACGTAAATAAAGAACCCTGCTAGTGCGGTGAGGTTTACATCAGCACCAAACAGCGGAGCATCCCACACTCATCTCGCAGAACATAGGCGCACTGCTGTTTGGGCTAGTCGGAGTCGGAAGTCTGCCGTATCGGAGGACGCCTGGACGGATTACCATTCTGTCTTGACTGATGTAATCATGGCCACCACTCGGAGTTGCTTTCCTCGCCTGATCAGTAACTCCGTGGAGATCCTCAAGCACGGCGGTCGCTGCTTCAACAAACAACGCTATCAAATGTGGCGATTAATATAGCCTTGTGGCCGAGGTAGTGATTATTCTGAAAATTCTGTTACTTTAGGGGCATCGTAGGCCAAAAGTGAAAGTAACGTTTTTTTTTAAAAAAAATTGTGGTTAACATTTATAAGATCTGAAGTTCATTAGAACACCATACGATTTTTGTTTTGTTAACAGAAGCATTCACTTTGGTATGGTGAACGTGTAGCTGAACGGTGTACCATCTGTTGGCCTTGTTATACAGTATTGAAAGCGGACCAATCAGATCTCTTCATGCTGGGCTCGTTTCGTGCTTGGAACAATCATATCAGATACGAGATAGTTTTCGCGAATGTTAGATACGCGCGTGCGCTTTATTTTGGCGGGGCGTCTTTACGACTTAACTACAGCTTCCGAGTCGTGTTCCATGACTGCCGGAGGAAACTGTGTTAATCATCATGCCAGGTTCCTAGACTTAGGTAGGATGGCGCCAACGCGACTGTTCACTAAATGGCGCTGCAATTTGGACTTAATTTCGTCACACTCAGATACACTAGGCAGAGGCCTTTGAGGTGTCAGTCGTTTCCCGCGAAACAGACAGCCTCTGTGCATATGACGATGGTAGACAGCAGCGAGCAGCGTGTTCAGTCATGCTAGGAGAAAGAGTTCCTTGACGAGAGATAGAAAATCAGAGAGGACTGTCAAGCGCCATGGAAGCAAATTAGAGAAACGTTTTGCGAGGATAATTTTATTATCGCTTTTGGCCTTTTGACTAAGATCAAAGTGTTGTACTTTTGATGTGCAACAAATTTTGATATCAGAATAATAAAGACGTTCGTCTCCGGAGTCCGAAAATGTTTGTTACCAGTCTTTGGGACAACCATACAATTTTCCCGTCTGTCCGGAATCTGATGATGACGGCCGCTCGAGTCGCCTAAACGTTAGTACGTTGCACATGGACTAATTTTAATAACTGACCACGGCCGACAATCCCAAAACTTTCGTTAAATAACATGGTTGCCTCGTGCCGTGAAAGCCTGTGCGATAATCGTTTATTGTTTCCTTCTCTTGCAAAGATGGTTTTCAAAGGTGGATATAAAGGTGACGATATAAATCATCTAATTCATTTAGACCACACATGCACAAACATAAAAACAACATGGAACTCCTACACGTACACACAAAAGGCCGAAAACTAGACACTCTTGAACAAATATAAATATACAAACACACAAAAACGCTTAGAAACAACATCCTAAACGAATAGACACAATTTAAAACACACATACTGTTTGTACGTATCACAGCACACAGATACAACAACGATCTTTCGCATCCGACGGCGCCGTCACCAAAAGCAGGACGAGCAGCGCTCCTAGCGGCACCCTAAGCCTAAGCTCTAACGATCGAAGGCTAGTTTAGGCCATAAGGCAAAAATTTCTCATTTTTATCAATGATAGTTTCTGTTCCAAGTCGGTAGTATATTCTATGTAGTTCATTAATAACAACAGACACGTCATGGCAACAAAATCCACGGGAAAAAAGTGTAGAAAAGTAAAGATGAAAAATAGAGACCTCCGGCGAAAACGGCAGGAACTGTATGTATATGGACTCGCATATGGAGGGATAGGCTAATTCTTTATCAAATTTTTAATCAGCAAACTCTGACTTTCAGATATAGCCTACCGTCTTTTCAGTAGCCCGGTATTATTTTTCTTGTAATAATTATTAAGCATCTCATTACACTTCTTAGCATAGTCTCACAGTTGTAGACTATAAGTTTATAGTTTTATTCTAAAGCACACATATATACTAAATATATCTAGTCTGAGTTGATTTACTACAGAAATTTGTTTGTTAACCAAACGTTGTTTATTTGTTTGCAAAATATGAAAAACTAAAAGTAAGATTCTTGACTTTTCAGTATAACACTTGAACCCTTTCAACATTTTGAATTCACAAAATTATAAGAAAACAAATGCCAAAGAAGTTAATATTACTTCAATTTCAAAGTAAATATTCTAAAGGTCGTTCATACTGGAAAGCAGCAAAAATAAAAGGGTTGTAATCACTCAAAGAATCGAAAGTTTCACAAAGTTTAATGAAGTTTTAATGAGTATTTTAAAGTCTCCGCTCGAACAGAAACTACTACGCTTCTTTGTTTTTATATTCAATTTAAAATCTCAAACAGCGACGGCATTCAGTACCTTGCGTACACTTGTAGGCGGTGTTGACTGCTCCGCCAAATAATTTCTTTGTCCAATTACACATACGAATAAACTGTATACTATACACGTCGGTAAAGATCCCTGATTAAATCACGAGAAGTTTTACGCTATTAAAAACATTGTAATGTACAAAAAATAATTAAACAGACTTAGACAAACTTCACATATAATTCCTAAAGTTGTATCATTTTACATTTAGGGAGTGTCCTTGGACCTATTCTGTATTTGTTATATACAGGAGATATTCCTAAATGTGACGGGGTGACAACAGCTACATTCCCTGATGACACTGCTTTACTAGCTACTGGTGTTAGTATAGAAGCAGCAACAGACCCTCTACAATCAACAGTTGAGTACGTCACTAGATGGACAACAACAAAAAATGGCGCAACAAGCCTACTCATATCAATTTCACCAACAGGACAATAGATTAATTATCAATCGTAATCGATCAGCAAAGAATTCCACACGCAAGCTCAGTGAAGTATTTGGGCACGACTTAGGATCCCAAACTTAAGTGGAAAGAACAAGTTAAGAAGAAACGGGAAGAACTTGGATTAAAATTGAAGAAAATGTGGTGGCTGCTTGGAAGACACTCTGAGCTACCGCTGCATAACAAGCTGTTGTTATACAAACAAGTGTTGAAACCAGTTTGGGGATATGGTGTACAGCATTGAGGTTGTACAAAGAAATCTAATATTAAAATATTCAGACTTTTAAAAATTTATGCACCATGGTAAGTAAGAAATGATGATATCCACCAGGACCTGAAAATGCCTACGGTTGCTGACGAGATGAAACGGGTTGCGGATAAATATGAAAGAAGACTTCACAAATACGTAAACACTGAAGTGCTACAACTGCTTGATAATGCTGGACTCTCCGGCGATTGCAGAGGCAGAAACCATTTGAACTAGTGAATTAAATATGTATAGTAATTCTCAGCACATGATCAAGGAATGTACTGAGCACTGTACTGAGGAATGCTCCAGTGGGAGCTTATACTGCATACTGTTAACTTATGTAGTCGAATAAAATTGCTAGGTAGTTTGTAACTAGTTGCAATGAAGTTAAATAAACAAAAAATAAATTTAAACAGCTCAAGATTGTCTTGGAAGAAGTATAATAAATTATCGAATCCCAATGAATTTGATACAATTTTTACGAAAAAACGTAGTTCTACAAATACTTCTATCAAACAGAAATACCCAGATCTTAAGATAAATCCGTTAGTTATACCCAATTACCCATACAAACATAGTGTTAGTGTACCGTATACAAACATACTAAAAGTCACCAAATTAGGCCGAATGCATTCATTTCGTAAGCTTGGACGGCCGGAGTTAATGTTATTAAAGTTCATTCCAGAGCTCTTTGGCCGTGGTCCATTGTTTTCAACAGAAACAGACGTTTCGGCAGTGCCATCGACTGCCATCGTCAGTGTAAATTCGAGCTTCGCTAACGTAGGTTGGTACACGTTAGACCTTATTTTAAGGCTGGAGAAGTCCCGTGAACACTATAATATTTCTCCACTCTAATTATAACACTTTTACATTCACTTCTTATTATAACACTTTTTAATTTAACACTTTTAATTTTTAAATTCTTTTGTGTAGTCGTGTTTTATTTTTCTCCTACCAATTACGCAGTGGCCATCAGAATTCATCGCCCAGTTTCACAGTTCTACAATATATCTTCTCTGTTCTTATTCTTCTTCAGCACTACAGCCCAACATGAGCCCTGGCTTCCAACCAGGCTTCCATTGCCATCTCAGTGTAATCCCTCACATTCATTCTTCTGAGATCTTCTAGCACATTATCCTAGCACACAATTGTACATTAATTATATTTTCACACATTGCACCGTTAAACGCTAATCACATACCTAACAAGGCAACATCCGTTACGATCTTATCCAAAGTGGAAACTCGTTTTCGCTACAGTATTGCGTAACAACACAAGTATATTCCCACGTGAACGTTATTGACTGATTGCACGGCACAATTCCTCCCATATATGCTACGTATACTACACTAGTAGTAATTAATAACACGGGTATCAATAGCAAATAAAGAAAATATTTTAATTAAATATTAAATTAATTAAATATAATCTTCTTCTTTTTCTTCTTCTGCACTTCAGGGATTAGGCAATGTGTCTGTTCCGACTTCACATTATCAGATCCATTTCTTTCTTGATCTTCCTACATGTCTTCTTCCAGAAGGGTTGTACTTGTTTACAATTACAGGTATTCTATCTGCGACTGAAATGCTGTCTCCATTTTCCCCTTTATTCTTCAATTTTCTAATTTAGATTACATATATTTAATTCTTTCCGTATATCTTCATTTCGTGTATGACTTCTTCTTGTGCATCATTTAACCCCTTATAAATCTCAACTCTGCTGACTGTATGTTGATTTTATCTCTTTATTGTGTAATCCAAGATTCATTGCCATATAGTAGCACATTGTTATTGGAACAGCCATTATTTTGTAGAATTTTTATTTAGTCTCACGTCTCGTTTGATTTTTCAGTGTTCTATTTAAAGATGTATTGAAATCTATTTACTTCATTTTGTATATGAATACAACGTCAACGTCAAATCTTATATCACAATCTAAATAGTTAAAATTTCAGATCTGTTCCAATACTTAATCCTCAGTAATAATCTTTGAGCGTACTGGAAATTTTCCGTAGTGAGCCATAACTTTTGTTGTATTGATAGATATCTTTAGGCTGTAGTATTGTCGTCCAGTCTATGTAGTCTGTACACAGAGCGCTCTAAGTCTGCTTCATTATTTTGTAATTAAATGTAATCAACACACTTAATTTCAATTAAATAATCGTTTAGTGAGTGTAAACAATACATTGCAACATACAAACACTTCGCTGAATTCTTCACTATAAAAAGTTGGAATAAAAGTCTTGTATTGTAACTGAAAACAAGTTTTATTATTCTTATTAAAAGCAAATGAACACTGAGATCAGCGAGAAAAATAAAGCTGAAAAAGTATAAAAGTCTTCTCGGACAGTGGCGATGTATGTATGGGAGGCGTGGACACCAATCTGCACAGTTAAACAACTTCGACTATCTGAGCACAAAATTTCTAGGAAAATTTATGGGACCCTTCGAAATGATGATTAGGGCCATTCTGGAGAAAACTAACGAACTGCGAACTGAATCAAGTGATATAAGGAGCTGGTGCAGTATACTATGTCACGCGAGTCTAGATTAGATTGGCGTGAAAGAAGAATGTATAACTAGAGCAAACAATTAACAGAGTATCTCACAGAAAACTAACGAGGAAGTAAATCAAAGGAAGCCATGACAAAGTTGGTTAGACGACTTAGCGGATGATTTTGAAGAACACTCGAGTGAGAGACCGGAGAAGATTGTGTAGCAAGAAGGCAGAATGGAAGAATATCGTCGTTGGGAACGATAAAAACCGTTCTGAGTTTGATCCAAAAAGAAGAATACTGTATACAAATGGTCCTCTCAAAATGACGTTTGTTTAGAAGCACTCTAAACGAGTTATTTACTAGAGGGAGTTTTGACACGAGCAGACAGACACTTTTCAAGAGGTTTTGGCTATAATTTCAGTCCTAAAGGTATATGACAAGAGCTAAATAATTTTCCGACTTTATAAAAATCACGTTTTCATTTTTAGTAAATCAGGGAAATATACGTAAAATTTTAACATTTTAAATGCGAAAATAAATAGAACTACAAAATATCGTACCGGTAAAATTCCTCGAACCGCCAAAAGAAACCTAAATTTAAAGCAAGACTTATAAGCTTCTCAAACAAATTTTTAACTTTTTTTGTTGTAAATTTGTTTTAATTTTTTTTTTAATTTTCGTATGAGCTACTGTGGACTACGTTTGGTTTAACTGCTTCCTCTCATCTACTCCTCTCTCTTCCTCTTCTCCCATATCTCCTTCATTCTTGATCGATGGCTCTCCCTCCTCTCGTCAGTCCAGATGGCACCTGTCCTCTTCTTGGGGTTTTCCTGAAAATCCTGGGCATTTTTTAACTTCTTTTTGAGTGGTAAGCATTCTTGAATGTCTTCTTGACTAATCTGGAGTTCTATGTCTTTGTCTATTTCTTTGAACCACGTATTGGGCGTTTTGAGCTTTCTGAAATAGTTAAAAGTTCCTTGTTACTCTGTCAGGATTGACTTTTTGAATACGTCCGTGAAAAGTAATTCTTTTTTTTCTCATTACTTATGTGATTTAATTAACAAAATGTGTTAATAATAAAATCTGCTTCTTTAGTTAAAAGAAACAAAACAAAACAAAAATAACCCAGAGTCGCAGCGAAGGAGTTTTAGGGGTTAAGCATCCCCCAAAGAAAAAAGAAAAAGGAAATGTCAAAATTGAAAAAATTCCTGTAAAATGAAGTAATATAAACCAAAAATTTAATAATTCGGCTAAGTTATGCTAGTACGAATACTTTTAATTGCGGTACGGTATAGCCACCTTGCTAGTATGAAATTGCTTCGTATAAACATTGATCGTTGTCTGATGGCTTAGGAACGGTTCAACTTTGTATCGTAGTTTTAACAGAGGTTACCTCCTGCTAGCGAGTAGAAAAGAGGTATCTTTAGAACATTCAACTCGCAGCGTATTCAACTCGGTTTTTTGTAGTCTTTATAGTGTAGTCGTTTATTCCACAGAAACTTAAAAAAAACTGTCCCTGTCGATTATGATTTACTTTTCTAAGTCTAATTTAGCTCTAGTATGTTATGAAATTATGTTTCTTCCTACAGCATTGTGTAACGCCACACGTTCAGTAAACTACAATCCCACGTCACTGTAGTTCCTGCACGCTAAACAGTAGCCTACATGTGAATTACACAATGCCTTCTATATCTGCTACATACTGTTAATTACACTGTACGTACTGTAATTAACCAGTTATGAGTTTTGTCAGTCGTGTCGGTCTGTAATTACACAGTTATTAACCAAACGACGTGTTTCAATCGTTCACACGTCCGTCATCAAATGAATTACGTAAGTTAACTTCAGTAAGTTATCCACATATGGATATGTGGGACAAACCATAGAACCTTAAACTAAAAAACTAGAAAAGACACTAAGCTTAAGTTTCATAAGACTATGGCTGTACCGGTGGCACTGTATTGGAGTGAGACATGGGTACTTTGACAGAGAGACAGAGGGAAGTTACATCAGCAGAAATGAAATTTCTCAGGTCTGTCAAAGTGTGCACGTTACGAGACAGGCTAAGTAGTAACGCACAGGTAAGGCGAGAATTACACATTTTTAAATCACAGGATAGAATTACGGAATACATGGCCAACTGGTGTAAGCGTTTGAGAAGAATCGAGATCGCCTTCCCAAACTTGCCTTGAATTATAAACCCACAGGGTATCGTAGTGTGGCGCGTCCGAAGACGAGACGGTTTCTGGAACAGGCAGTGCAGACTAATCCGTGGAGATGATAATGATCAACTTCGCAAGTGATTTGTTTGCGAGATGTTACAATGAATTTCGCAATAATATTTCTTAATTTAATACTACTTCGTCTTAATAATATTAATAGAGTCTGAAGGATATTTAATTCTTGTTGTATCCCTTTAGGATAGAAATTAGCCTAATGGGATAACTCTTTTTTCTGGGCCCCCGAACGAATCCTTTAAGCAGAAAGTCCTGGGAAATTAATATTATAGAAGATGGTGCTGGAGACGAACTTTTATTTAAAATCACAGGACATGGAAGTGCTGGATAAAAACTGGAGGGGCGTAATTTAATTAAGGATATGAGAAGACGAGAGACGAAATAATTGCGGGCTTCTACTTCATTAACAATCTCTCAAAAACCCCTTTAGTAAAGAACGTTAAGTCATAAATAATTGTCATCTTAAATTTTTAAAGTTTCAAAAAAAAACTTTTAAGAGCTTGTTGTTATACCAAGTGCCATCAGTTTAGATTGATAATAATAATACTAATTGATAATAAAACAAGGTAGCATTAGGTGGGCAGGTCACGTACAAAGAATGGCAGAGGATAGGGCAATGAAAAAAGTATTCATTGGAGGACCAGGAGGAAGAAGAGCAAGATGGAGGCGAAGAAGAAGACGGGTGGACGATGTAGATGAAGACTTAAGAAGAGTGGTGGTCAGAAGGTGGAGAAGAGTCGCACAGGATAGAAAGGAGTGAAGGCATGTCGTTCTGGAGACCGGGGCTCTTCATGAGCTGTAGCGCCGCGTGGAGTAGTAGTAGTAGTAGCAGTAGTAGTATCAGTTTAGATTAAGTAGAGTTAAAATTGAAATGTTCAAATATAACACTCAGAACAGCATGCAATGTAATTATTATTATTATTATGAGTCCCCTGTTATAAAAATATTCAAGCCACAAACATTTAGGCTCACAGACAGCATAGAATAATGAAGTGAGATAAGAAATATTGATAATAACCGCTCCATGCACGTAACAGATGCTTTAGAACTATAGGCTACGAAATATACTTAAAGTATGGTGCTCCGAACTATAACTGGGATCAGACCAGTTGTTATGTAAGGATCGGAAACATGGATCTTGTCGAAAGAATGTGAGGACTTGTGAGGACTCGCTAACCATATCGGAACGTAACTCCTTTTTATAAGCTCTTTGATAATGTGAGAGAAAATGACAGCTCCAGAATACAACCAAATGGATAACTTATTTCTATATGTAAAAAGCAAACATTGGAAATGAAATGAAAATCAATGGACTCAAGTGGTTAGGCCATGTACGAATACCTTTCATGTTATACCTTTCAAATCTTACCACGAGAATCTTTTATTAGAATGGCAGACAGAAAGGCAGACACATAGGAAAAGTTGGATCAATGATGTGGAGCAGGAGTTAAGAAGGAGTGAAACCAGCGAGTGACTGAAGACAAAGAACTGTTATCATTCGGGAGCCCAAGGCACTCATGGAGGTCCTACGGTACAGTTAGAGTTTGAGCACGCCCTTAGTCCCAGAATTTTTTATTTGTTTTAACACCCCTTTTCTAATCTCCAAAAAAAATATAAATTTTTTTTTCTGGGAAGGCGTCACTTAATATTTAAGACTAGGCGTGTAGCCTAGATGGAAATAAAATGTGCTGAGCCCATAGTGACAGGTCTTGGAAGAAAACACTTGATTAACAACAACAAGATTTTATTTATGCTTCTTGAATTTGAAACAATTGCTTTTACAATTACAGCTTTGGTTTGAGTCTTCCTTGAGGCTTAACATCAATTCAGATATTTCTTTAAAGCAATTTCTTTAAACCTAAATATTTCTTTAGGTGGTTGAACTACAACAAGAATATTTCAAAATATCTCCAACAATTAAATAATGACATACCAACCTACTAAACTTATTATATTTATTATAAACTTGTATTTTTGTATTTCACTTTCAAAAGATTTGTTTTTATTGCATTAGTAATGCATGAACAATTCATTAACATAAGATAATTATAAGTACTTAAAGATGACAATCCATGATCAGTAGATAATAATTAAATTTAAAGAAAACTAATTACTTAAGTGTGTTGCAGTACCCTCATCTACCTGTTCCCCAGCACTAGGAGTAATCGCATTAAAATCGAAACCAGTGATCACATTAAACCGAGGTTGAAGTTTGTTAATTAAATATTAAAATATGTAGTTTAATTTTTTGTTAATTAAATATAAAAATTTTATTGTACTATTATAAATTGAATAGTCAAGCAGAACCAAATAATAAATAACCAAATCAACAGGAGTTTTAAATTTAGAATATAAAGAACAGAAGAAAATGGAACGTGCAGGATCACAAGTCATATGACAGGTAGATGTAAGTACTCTCCGGGTATTACATTTTCTTAAGGTCTGGATTTTGTTAATAAATGAATTTTGAAATTGCTTTTCTTTTTACAGAAAATATAATTAAATATTTATATTATACGATGATAACCCTTGACATTATGCAAAATCAATACACGAATACTTATAAGTTATTCATAACACAGTCATCCTGTCCACACTTTAGCATGTCTTCACAAAACATGTTCAGTAATGTTAACTCTGAAGCATGAGTCTAATTTCTAGAACTGAGTTTCTGTGTGTGTGTGTTACCCGGTAACCAGCGGAGTATTTCGTGTGTGATGTATATAAAATAAAAGGAAAGTTCCCACCTGATCTCTCAGATTGCATTAAGAATATTCCTGCATTTCAAGTTGGGTGCGAAGAATGATGTTGCATGGCGTGACGGCGTTGGGGCTCCTTACGCAAGCTCTGCGGATGGGAGAAGATGTTGAGTGCCCATCTCGTCGACCCCATTCCTCCCGACTAAAGCGGGGAAACCTGAAGCTCTTTATCGAATTATCGACTCATAGTAGTATACCACGGTACACCGTCACGATCCAAGGAGCACCAAGTTGAAAGAGAAAAAAAGAGGAGGATGAAGACGCTGCGCGAACTTATAAAACTAAAAACGTTGCTGTCTAAATCTCGTTGTCAGGCACAGACGCCACTGCCAACCAAATGACGTTACCGATCAAGGTCGCGGCGGCCGGCTGATTCTCGATATCGAAAGCGGGCATCGCAACATGCAGCGATAATGCACCGAACGCACGGAAAATACAATTAAACTGGTCGTGGTGTTTACCTTTTAATATAACCACGGCACACCCTCACCCCAAAATGGCAACCTGGTTGCCCCCCCAAAAAAAATCAAAGCACAGCCACTTGGCTAGTCAATACCACCAACAAATATCCTGGCTATCCTGGGAAATCTCAGAAAACTTACCGCACTTAGGAAGACAGAGCGGCACCGAAGGCAGTGATCCTGGCGCGATTTCGAAAATGCCGAACGCTTCGGCATAAGTTGTAGAGTTAAAGAGTAAGCAAGTAAGATGAACATACTGAATTGAAGAGACAGAGCAGAAAAGACAAAAACTAGCCTATACCACATGTAAAAGAAAATCCATTTTGTCGAATCAAAGCAACCAGTAGACAGGTAACCAAGGGAAGTAGGAGATAGGAAAAGAGAGAGAGAGTATGTGTGCGCATGCAAGAGAGAGAGAGAGAGAGAGAAATATTTACGTCGGGCAACTGTACGAAAAAAATACGTTAAGTCGAACGCACAGTAACTACTTCATTGTCATAAATCTGTTTGAAGCAAAAGAGAGTCAGAATTGCAGAAAACAATATTACTAACGACTTTCTAAAATGTCTTTCCCTTTTTACTTTTACTTAAAATAGTTTCTTATCCAAGAAGAGAGAGAGAGAGAGAGAGAGAGAGAGAGAGTGTGAGAGAGAGAGAGAGAGAGAGAGAGGCGTTTTCTTTGTTAAAGTCGCGCTGAAAGCATGCGAAGAATTCCAATGAAAAAGCAGAAAGAGAGAGGAAAGCGTACAAAATTAGACGTTGCGAGAAGCACAAAGAAAGAGGGAAAAACTACAGTACTATTGCTACACACGAAACGGAGGAGAAATAACTCTTGACATTTCACACTGATTTGAACGTTCCAGACAAGCCAACTATTTCCGAACAAAAAAGTTTTGCTTTGATCCCTCCCCCCCTCAGTAGCTAGACGAAACAACGCTGTCGCTTCGTATAGCTGGTAGTCCTACAGTGTCATCTAGTTAGTGAGTGCACTGTCGCCTTCACTCGACGCTTTGTGCAAATAATGTTACGAACGAAGACCGACGTAGCATAAACAGATTTTGTCTACAGAAGCTTAACTTAACAAAACTGAACGGCTTTCCAAAATAAGTTACATATTTACATGGAATTACACGTATTTATTATTGTATGTATTTAAAATATTACATATAGACTATTTACATATTTACCGACGCCATCGTCCCTCTTGTAGACGCCTGGCAAACCATCGTGTAATGACTGTAATTGTTTTTATATTGTTCAAACGTTTCCTTGAACGTACACCTATACACTGATATGTGAAAATCACCCACTATGGATTAGTCACCAACGGTCGTTATTGGCCAACGGTATACGATGCGGAAGGCAAGGGGAAACGACCGCATTAAAGATTCTCAAGGTAACCCAAGTATCAGAAGCTAACCGACATTCTGCATTAACGGCCTACTCAGGATCATAATGGAGGGAGTAAGAACGCCATCGATAGAGGGCAAGAGAAAATAAGAGGGTAAAGGGTAAGAATCCCAAGGACAGACCGAGGTTGGAGTATATCAACCACATAATGAACGACACCGGCTGCCCCTATGAAGAGGGTTGAAGAAGGTTTGCAGCCTAGAGAGCTTAGCATGAAAACCATTCCAAGGAACGAGAACCGGAAAAGAAGAAGTTTATTAAAAAAACAGCTGAGTCTCGGAAACTCGACCTATTATAACTATAACTATATAGACCACAAGAACTCGACCTTCAAATAGATCGCTGAATAGTTTTCAACAGCGAATCTACATACATATGTACAGTTTTCATCCATTGTTAATTTATTAAAACTGACAAGTAGACGTAGTGAACACTGAACTGTTTGGAAGCTCTATAATTTACTTGACGATTTACGTAGCCTATCAGTTTTAATTGACGATTTATCTGAGCGTGTTGGCCTGACACACGCAGACTAAAAATTTCGATATATATTGGTGAATAAGTGCACAATTAAAGCAGAATACGTACATAGTTAAATAAAACACTAAATAAGCATAAGTAAAAAAAGACACCCCCTCCTCCTGCCACTATTGATGCCTGGGGCAAATAATTTTTGTTTCGTCATTATTTAGCAACCAGTCGTGGCAATAATCCACGACTTTTAAAGAAAGAAAAATACGTATTTCTGGCGAACAATTAATCAGTCTGCAGTGCTGCTCTCTGAGGCTATGCACGCTTTACTATAATATGTGGGTTTGAAAGCCTCAAGCGTGGTCTAGATAAACAAAACAAAAGTACTGTTTGTCCTTGACCTAACAACGCAGTGTCAGGTCAGACGACCTGCACGTGACCTAATTAACACGGCACACACACACACACACACACACACACACACACACACACTTTCACTACAAAGTTCTCAATTCTCTTTTTACAAGCTTACGTATCACTACAAAGAGGAGGATTTTATTACCCAACTACGCAAAAACAGGAGAGTAACGTGTTGCACAAATTCATAAATAATTTAAACAATTTTAGCTCGTAAAAGTTCTAGTCCTAGTAACCATACGGGTAGATGATTATTCGATTTTACAAACTGTCGTCTTATGCGGTTTCCAACAGTCAGTACCTCGCATTTGTTCCTAAACTATAACAGACATTCTTCCATAGAGGTATTACAGATATATACAGATCTGTAATACCTCTATGCATTCTTCAATGAGGAGGACGAACTTTATTATGCAGAAACAGGTTAAATTATTTCTTCTTCTTCTTCTTCTTCTTCAAGGATTAGGTTATATAAACCTGTTCCAACACCCATCTTATCCTGGGACGGCCCACGTCTCTTCTACCAATGGCTTTATAGTTCAGTGCCACTTTCGGCAATCGATTCTCTGTCATCCTTTGCAGATTATCCCACCAAAATTATTTTAAATTATTTCTACATACCATCCACCCACACTTAACACTAATTAAGAACGCGCACACACACACACACACACACACACAAGGTAATTACCGCTCGGTATCAAAGCAGTGGCTAAAAAACCCACTTCCGTATAAATGCTCGTAAGCACGCTTCACATTAATGTTATAACGGGCAGCAGGTAGTAAGCATTGGCCTACATAGTTTTCACATGCAAAACAGATTAAATAGTAAGTATAGTTTACGCTCGTTGAACAGCAATAAATCAGTCCATTAAGAAAATTACAACGTTCCTATAAACGATCGCTCTACTTTGTTATACACAAACGCTCCCAAGTGCGCGCGAACATCAAATCGTTCATTCTCTCTCATTTCCTGTCATGAAATTTACTGTAATCAAAACAAAATAACATGATCGTGTCATTGAATGCTTTAAGAGACATAAAAATGAAATGTTTTAAACTACTTGTAGTCACCGATTCAGTGCTGTTTTACGATATTTTGATCAAAATTTCATGCAGTTCTTGTTATTTTAAAAATTAGGACTTCATTCATCGACACTTATGCTGCCCTCTTTAAAGTAGCCTCAGTCGAATGTAACACGATTAAGCCAGCCGTTTTGCAGTCTTTAAACTATTTCAAACATGCATTTTTGGTATAGCCTTGAGCTCGCTTAGCGATTTTCGTATTACGTCTTCAACAGTCGCGAAATGTCCTTCCGTGGAAATTATCACTATTCGGAGGAGGAAAGATCGCGTTGGGACACAACTGGTGAATACGGCAGTTGCCATGTCATCATTATGACGTTTTCTTTTCCCTAGCCTGGCAAAATTCTTAGCAAGCAATGACATACGTCCAGGCGCATTATCGGTCTACAATTTTCATAAATTCTTCCGTAAATCTGGCCGTTTTCTACGAATTGTTTCAAATATATGGCGTAAAATGTCTGAAAAGTACTTTTTATTTACAACTGTGCCTGTCGATGAAATTTTCTGGAACACAAAAACATAATCTTCATCTGACAATCACTATTTCAACTCATTTACGGCAGTATTTGGAGCTTGAAAACCGTTTGTTCACGCACAGCAGTCTCGTCAGAAACCTTCTGAACCGTTTACCAGGACAGAGCAGTTTATCTCACAGTTTACACAAAATTTAATTCACGTTCTTCAATCTTGCATGTAGAATGACATGTAGGTGTTAGTCCCACCTAATGACAACTTACTCAATTAGCTGCGAAACCTAAACCATCATATAGGGCTAAAATTTTAGACGATTGTTAATAAAATGTGTACCAGTATCATATAAAAACAGTTTTTTAATCGGACATTTGTAGCGGTGGAAACTGGACGAACTTTTCGATCAAACCTCGTATATCAGATTGGGTTAAACGTCCAATATTATACTTCTGCATTTACTGAACGAATTTTTTCAGTCATGAATGTGAAGTGGCGGGACGAGAGAAACAGAGCTATTTTTATAACTTGAATCTAATAAAAAATGAGTTATTAATATATTGTAATTTAGATCTTGATTGCAATGATTCTTATAATGTTTTTTTAAATGATGCCAAATTGTTAAAGGATGCAAAAAGCTCCAAAAAATATAGTTTTAAGAATAAATAGTAAAAACAATGTGTCTTTTTTTCTTACTCCCGTAGAACACTATATTTTCATGCAATCTACTATATATTTTTACACATCTGTTCGTGAAATACTTTTTTCACCTAATAGTAGTTGGCAACCCTAATAGTAATAGGCAATGGGTGTCCTTTGGGCCACCCCGCCTTACTTTCGAGTTCGATGGTTTTCCACTGATCTATTCACAGAACGAGTATTAATAAAAAACGAGTACTATTGGGAAAACAAGTTTACTGAAAACCGAGTTCTGCACAAAAGAGGAGACATGTATAATAGTAGGCAAATGGTGGCCTATTACTTTAAACCCTTACTTTAGAGTCGGATTTTCTTCGTAGTTTTCGCCAACAAAAAAACAGTTTTACATTACACACGTATTGCTTTCCACGTGTAATTTCAGTTCTCATATTGACCTAACAACATTAACTTTTGGCGTCACAGGTAGGCAACTGTGATATACTACCGCTACAATCATTTTTCATTAAAAAAAAGGACTAAGAACACCAACTGTAATCTACAGCCAAGTATTTTGCAACATACGAAATTACAATTTGTATAATTCTTTCACCTACATAAAATTATCTGCGATATTCACTAAAGATCGAAGCCAAACAATCCCATAATCGAAATATCGAAAATGACTGCAGAACGGATAAAGGTGCAGTAGCCTATTTCAAAATAAGCGTCGAACCAGCTGATTAGGTAAACAAATATTCTACAACGATCTAAATATTTAAATCGAATATGAATCTATTTTCATTACAAACATTAAGCGGACAGTTTCTGCTAAACTTACGTAAGATGGTTTAGTAAAATATACTTGGAGAAAAACGTATTATTATCACTATTTTATTCTCGTTAATAGTACCGGTACTAGTAATCACTGTAATAAATAATAAAAAAATAAAAAGAAGAAGAATGGCGAAACATTCAAGGCATTCCACAGATACTTAGTAAGTACTGCCAATTAAAAATTGTTAATTAAACCTAAACGCGTTCTGATAAAACAAGTCAGATAAAAATGTATGTACTGAACGACAAAGATTAAAAAACAAAAACCAATTAAAATTATTACCACTGCGTTAATGTAGTATGCAATCACTGCAAGAAACTTTAAGAGTTGGAACAAAAGAAAGGCCAGAATTGCATTTTATCGCGGCGAAATTCAATTTTAAAATTTTAAATGGAATACAATACCGTATTTCGTTTTACGTACTCACTATTTTACGCAGAGCACACAAGCCTTCCCCACGTTTCCGCTCGAAAATATTATTACTACCAAACATATAAAATGTTTTGGTACAGTAGAGGAGATACCACACACACGCGCGCGTGCACACACATACTCATATGGTTCACCGCTCTTTCAGTTCGCTTCTCGTCACCTCCAGCCATACATAAAAACAATCTACATCCGTCATCAGCGCTATTCAGTTCGCTTCCGCCGTAATAACAATGTTGTAGACGGTGTTCTGTACAGCAGAACGCAAACTTTATTTCTGTTACATTAAACTTCCTTTTGCCTGCACCCTACCTCTCACATGCCGCTCCTCTTCGCCGACTTATTTCCTGCTCCCCTTATCAATCAAATCACACCCTTTTTCACAACACCAGTAGTTCGTTTCTGCTACGTAATAAAATAAGACTGAGATTCCCCTCCAACTCTCTCGCTCGCTCGCTCTCTCTCTGTCTCTGTCTCTGTCTCTCTCTCTCTCTCTCTCTCTCTCTCTCTCTCTCTCTCTCTCTCTCTCTCTCTCTCTCTCTCTCTCTCTCTCTCTCTCTCTCTGCATCCCCCTATCCAGTCACCAAATGTTACTGTCAGAGTTCTCATTTCCAATTTCCCAAATAGCACGAGAAAAACCTTTCACCACTGTGTGTATGGTCTGTCCCCTCCTTCTTTGAAATACCTCAGAGAAAATACTATTACTTGTTATTCTGGAAGAGACGAAATATGTACACTATACTCTGGAAGAGACGAGAGAAACAAAATGACTGCTTCACTATACTAGAGGCATTTTATTGAAATAGACTATATTTTTTTTATCCTACACAAGAGGTTAAAATAGAGAAACAGAAAACAATAAACGGGTTTTTCTATATAATTGAAATTTAAAAGTTAGAAAATTAATATTACTATACGTAAACGTCTTGTTGTTGTTGTTGTACTTCTTCTTCTTTTTCTTCTTCTTCTTCTGCTCCTTCTCCTCTTCCTTCACCTCGTCGCTCTTATTCTTAGTCGTATTCTTGTCCTCCTCTTCCACGTCTTTCTTATTCTTATTCTTCAGGTTTTGGACATAACAACCCTTTGCGCATTCTTTAACCTTTTTTTCTTTCTTCTTCAAATATTCCTTCTTTTGGAAACACCAAAACGTAATACAGAAATTAATAGAATAAGTGAAATTAATATTTGACACGTATGCAAACAAAAAAATTACAATGGTATTTTGTTGACACACGAAAAGAATGACGCAGGAAAGATTGCCAAGGAGAGTTATGGAATGGACCCCACCAGGAAGAAGGAAAAGAGGAAGACCACATATCGCCTGGATAGAAGAAATTCAAGCTATATTGAGGGAACGAGAAACTGAAGAAGACCTTTGGATGGACAAACAGCAGTGGAAGATGAGAACTCAATCACTTCTGTAATCTTTGGTTCCGGAAAATGTGTAGACATTGTACTGCCGAAATAATAAAATAAAATATTTGAAACGTTCTACCCTACACATTTTACCTTAAACAATAAACAACACAAAAAATACCGGTATATTAGTCCACCGCTGTGATCAGTACTTGTAGATGAATTTAATTAAATACGTTAGTGAAGTATCCAAGCCTTATTGTTAGAACAAATTAAGGAAACGCGTAAATAATCTGAGAAAAAATAGCCCTATATGAATAAAACTGTTAAATATTCAACCTGAAAGAATTTATGAGATAAAACATGTAACAAAAAAACTGCAGGAAACAACGATATAAACACAGATAAATTTTAATCTGATAAGAAGGCAAACACAAAGGTAACATGAAGGCTGTTCAGCCTAGCTTACTCGTTATTTCAAATTTGTTAAAAGGAAAACAGAGAAACAAAGAGTTATAATGTTTTGAAAAAGAAAGAGTGAAGTAAATTACAAAGGAAGAACATTTCACACGACGGTAACTTGATTAAGCTGTGCGGAAGGTGCTTAACCGGAGTTGATTGAAATAGTACTGTCAATTCATAAAGCATCGAATTAAACGAATGACAACTCCCGAAGAAGTGGCGAAAGCACACCAGTCACTTTAGACTTACGAGGCATACGAACGATAATGACCACACCATATTCTTTGTGACAGTGTGCAAGAGCGGACTGAGTATCGCGTAGAACAACCACGAAACCTTTTCTCAACGCGTAGACCGGAGACCGTACACGATCATATACACACCGTGGGCCAGACAGCAATCCCCGAAGCACAAAATATTCATGAATCAAGCCAATGCGGCCACAACCTTCAGGCATAAGGAACCAGCAGAAGAAGTCTACAGTTTGTCTTCTACCTTCCAGCGCATGCACGGGTACTACCAGCCAGTGTGAAGCTGTTAACCGTTGCCTCTCCTTCTGTATCACACAGCGTACTCTACTTCCACAGATTCTACCCTGGCGACAGGAAGGGAATAGTGGTCAGGACTCCAAGATCTGCAAGAGTTCACTGTTGCAGGTCACTAGGTTGTCACCGGACTGGGATAAACGCCTTGGCAGCTATGAGAGGGGCGCACCAACACTGTTTCCCTCTTGCTAGATGCTCACCCTCCGTTCGCATTATCAGACTTCAGATAAACGATGAAACTGTTCACTCCTGGCCCGACGACGCAGGATAGCGTTTTCAGACGGTACATGGCTATCTGTGATTCCGGTGTCGGCTCTACTCCTCATGTTCCCGCTCAACCAGTGAGACTCTACCCGTGAAAGTCCAACAGAATGACAATATCAAGGTGGAATGTACGGATGTGACTAACAATGGAAGAATGTTTCAGAGATAACATTAAACGCTAAAGTAAACGAAATGCTTACGAGAAAACGCGAAACTAATTCCCTGACAACTCCGGCAAATGTTTGAACAAAGCGTCAGAACGATGAGGACAGAGAAGAGCAGAATATCGTTTCTTCTCATTAATAGGCTACATAATGCGTCTTACCTAGTTCAAATAATCATAAAATAAATAATTACATAGTTCCCCATAAAATAATTATTATTACTTTTATTTTATTTATTTTTTTCTATAATAACGTTCACGGTACGAAACGAATAAGTGTGGAGGTAAACAAACAGAAGTGACTTGCACAGTTTAGAAAAACAGGGATAAATAAACCATTGCTATAGTGTGACTATGAGCCCGTATCGCTATCACCTATGTCGCCTGAAAACGCTGTCTGACATCGTTGGTCCGGGGTAAACCGTCTCTTCGTCTGTATAAGGGCTGATAATTCACACGAATGGTGGGCGTTTGGCAAGAGATAATCGGTGTTGCTGCGTCCGTCTCATAGCTGCTGCCAAGGCGTTTTATCCCAATAATCTGCCAATGCGCCTAATAATCTGTAGCATTGAACTCTGTACACATACGAGGAAAGACGTCCAAAATAGGTATCAAAATAACAACCAGTGGAAAGGAGAGAGAGAAAAATTACAACCTTAAAATGGTAGAGCTTTCTAAAAGCTAGTGAGGCGGGATAAACCGAATGAGAAAGAGATGGCGGAGGAGGAGGAGGAGGAGGAGGAGGAGGAGGAGGAGGAGGAGGAGGAGGAGGAGGAGGAGGAAGAGGAGAAGAAGAAGAAGAAGAAGAAGAAGAAGAAGAAGAAGAAGAAGAAGAAGAAGAAGAAGAAGAAGAAGAAGTTGGTTGACCTTGAAAATGTGACATATTTTACTAAAACTTTCTCACCTTTTCTTTAACGAAAAAATTTTAAGTCTAGTTCAGTTTTTATTTCTTTCGTTTTACTAAAAATGAATTATTCCCATCACACGGCGATTTAAAATGGATTTCTTTCAACAGAATCGAGTTAATGCGTCGTCGTCGCCGAACGTTACCAGTTTCGAAGAAAAGAGAAAACCTGGCTGAAGTGCGATGACTTGAAAAAAAAAGACTAGCATTGGGAGCGGCCGGCGGCTTCTCAGAATGACAATCAGCTTCCATTAAGACGCTCGCAGTCGTAATGAAGTGAAACGTTCCAGTTCATTCAATTTTCTACCAACAAAAGTGTAATTTATAAAGAGCGTGGCAGTAGCTTAAAAGGCCCATCGACAAATGCAACAATAAAGGATTTATATAATAAAAAACCTGGGTTTGACTGAGAAGCAGAAAAACAAAATGCAAGCTGAAATAGGTCTACCTGACAAGAGTTACAGGGAAAGAAGAAACGAGAACTATAGCAAGTTGGACAGGCATACAAGTATAACGCACACTTAAATTTATATAAGAAAGGTAACTGATTTAGTGGAGACTTTTAAAACGCATGGAAGAGACAAGAGCAAGATGTGGGAAACGAATATTGACAAAATGAGAAAATCTAGAAAAGCCTAAACAATCCCGAGAATAAAATTGTTACATCAGTTCTAGAAGAAAACTAAAAAGGCGCGAAGAGTTGGTATGGTAAATGACATAAGAGAGAATGACATTTGTTAACGGTAAAAATTTTAACGGTAAAAAAATAAAAAATTTTCCGTTCAAGAAACGGAATCCTGCTGACCACAGAAGAGATGGACGGGGGATTTGAAATCGACCTCTAGCGGATCCACTTTGATGCGTAAAGAAAAACAGACGACTAAGCCTAAGTACAAGACGAAGAAGAAGAAGAAGAAGAAGGTAAAAATGTAATCCTTCACCAATTTATGACTTGTATTTGGACTACAGACTTGGAAAATTTGTTAATCAAGTAATGGTCTTGGACTATAAACACGCGCATGGGCGAGAATATTATGCGAGTAAAAAACCAAACACTACTATGAAGTTAATAAAAATTGATAAACATACTGGGTACGGATATTATATAAAATAATTGATATGGTCGTAAATACGGACAAAGACGAGACACGGAATGGGAATACGGGAAGACAAGTAATGAAATATAAGGAGAAGAAAGTTGCTAACATGAAAATTGGCAACACTGAAGCTGACTAATAAAGGAGTAGTGTGATGGTTAAGGTGGGGGACAAGTCGGAAGGTAACGGTGATGACGACGTGGTAAGAAAAAGGAATTTAGAATGGAACACAGGCCTACTACGATTAAAAGCATTAACATCGACCTAATTGAGGAAATAGAAAGATCTAATGTAATAATTAATTAAGGGTCTGTTGGAGAAACAAAAAAAAAAACAGGAAAGTCCCATATTATAATTAACAAGTGTAGAATGTAATGTTCTGGGACGGGACCGAGGATAAGAACAAATTACAAGAATCGGGGACAATTGTAACTAAGTTAGCGCATACATAACACAGGATTACAGAAATACAAACACAGGAAGGAAACAGAAATTGGAGGATACAGAAATTAATGGAAGGTCAAACATCCATTAAACACAAAAATTATAATAATTATTTAACATTACCAAAACCTGTATAACTTTAAAAAAAAAAACTTGAACAAAACAAACTTTTTTCATCAATATGTCCGGTATCCGCCAGTAGACCTACTAATTTTCTAAAATTTTGTATACCCATGGTTAAACAGCCACATCCAAAAGAATCCAGTGGTTGTTATCAAAATTTGTACAGTAGTAACAGAGCACAGCGCGGACATGTAAAGCAAACATGTAACAAATGATATCTCCCTCGATAGATACTGCTCGTTCTTAAGTATTTTGTGTCAAGAAACGTACAGACAGCACAGTACAACATTAACATCTGGAACAACAAGTTACAAAGAAACGAAACAAGTAACAGAAAAATAATAATAATAATGCTAAGGATGGCAGAACAACACGCCAGTCATGATAAATGAAGAACAGCGCTAAAATATGTAGAAAGATGCATATTCGGGTGGGTCATCATAATACATAAAGGCGGAAAATGGATGAATAAATTAAAATATTGAATAAATGAAGCTAATAAAGTTTACTATCTTATACTAAACACTCTCATGAGTAAAGCCACACAGAACCTGGTTTATAAAAATGAGAAGGGCTGACAGCTCTGTTCTTTTGCAAAACCATTCGGATCTCTGCTCTTGCCCCGATTTCTAAGACCATTCACTAAATGGAGATCAGAGTCAGTACAGAGAAAACTAAATATATGACAGTAACTCGGCAAAAATACGGTACAACTCATCTGGCGACAAGATCTAGCTAGCAATTGATCAGTCTACTTTTGAATGTCACAGAAATTAAATATCTTGGTTCGCTAATGACAGATTCGAATCACAAAGACAAACAAGTTACTGCCAGAATTAACAACGGAAACAGCTTTTATAGCCTTACCTATTTCTTCTCATCCAAAAACGCCATTTTGGGAAATGCTAAATTAAGAGTTTATAACAGTCCAATAAAACCAATATTGCTATATGGGAGTGACAGACGTGTTCTCAGCGGAAGCTAATGAACGAGTTTTGAGACTAAATTCCTAAAGAAAATCATGGGAACAGTATATGACACAGGAAGTAACAGATGGCAAGTAAGGGAAATCGAAGAAGTTAGAAGAATAAGAGGTCAGGCTCTCATAATGAGCGAAATTAGATTTAGAAGAAGTAGAGTGGATTGGTTTAAAAATGAGAAACGTATCAAGAAAATAAAAACGTACCAATCCGTGGAAAAAGGGAGCCAAGAAAATTATGGACACGACTTTCGAATAATATAATAAGAGACCTGAAAGAAGTAAGAAAACTGGGAAATACCATAACAGGACAGGGATAAATAGAAAGCTAAACCCTACCGATTCTAAACCGTAAAACCTTACAATGAAGTAGTAAGTAGAAAGTCACAAGTAAAAGAGAAATAGTATAAAAGTTATAAAAAAAATCTCAATTAAAACGATTATCAACCATTATCAACCCTTATCAATCAATCATATTATATTATATGTGGCAGAGTCTTGGATAATGGTAGGCGTCGAAACAAAAACGTCGGACATGAAATATCTTGAAACAAACAGATATCTGGAAACTGCAGAATCGGAAACTAGGAGGGACAGAATACAAACCTAACCATGTGTAAAACTAGAAATGGCACAATTAATTTCTATTAATGAAATAGAAAGGAAACAATTACAGTGGTACCGATATCCAGTATGCAAGAGACCAGGATGAAAATTCAAAATAATTTCGAATGAAAGTAGAAGGAAGAAGACAAAAAGACCGTCCGATAATGCAATGCGAAGCAACATGAGTGGTCTGTTAAATAGAAGAGGGAAGAACGTCATGAAAGTGAGGCACACGCCAAGACATATAAACATCTACTGAAGATAGGTAGAAGACGGGGTGTAAATGGGACAATAGAAATAAGAAGACGAATTGTCGACAATTCTGTATTTAATGTGTGCATATTTGTTCAAGAAAAGGACACTCGCGTCATCGAGAAGAATCGATTTGGGCCTGTTTTTTGTTATCACAATCGGTATAGTCGATCTAGAGTTACGGAAAACTTATAAACATACAATAAACCCAAACACATTATTTTCTACATGCATGTCAGTAGTAAAAAGGTAGACTACAAACGCATTTGAGCGCAGAATTTATCGCTAACATGAGCTCGACAAAGCGCCTAACCTACTTATAACTGCTTCACCTGTAGTCTACAAATGCGGCTTTAATATTGAATGTAAATTCTGTGAAATTTCCGCTACACAGAAAGCTTTTGAAGCGACGAGCGGCAAAAGAGAAACAAAAAGCTTCCATCGCTTCATCACGTTTGATTTGAATAGCGAGACGACGACCTACTTACTAGTCTCGGGCTCGGGTCTCAGCCGCATGACAGTTTTACGACGTACACGCTTCATTTAAACCACAGCCTCGGTGAATGCAGTTGACGCACGACTTCCTGTGAACAATATAGTCCTCACATGCAGACATGTGTTTGAGAGATCCGCGTTTCGCAGAATTAAAAGAAAGAACATTATATGAATGATATATTATCGTTATAAAAACTTGTTTAGCATCGTATACGTCAAGGACAGAAGACCTGTACAACACTAAATTGAATGTGACGGCATAAAGGAATGAAAAAAGAGGAATTAACAAGAGAATGTACCATATTATGCACCAGTAGCGGCTGGTGTTATGATTGCAGCGTTGCACAACCACCCATATAGAATAACTAAATTATTAAATAATATACGAGAACATTAAGCAGATAAAAGTGTCACCAATTTTAACGGAAAACGTATTAGATTCTATCCGGCAAAGTTCACGTTCGATTCAAATGTGGCGCGCAGGCTGGTGGTTGTAAGCCGATGGCAGAGCTTACTACACAATCATATGGAAGGGCACCCGTTACTCTTCGTAATGGAGTTTCATATGTGAGCTCGGTGGTTGCAAAGCTTTCGGAACGCTCCAGTAGCAGCGTTGTAGCTCATCCTTAGTTGTGTCATGAAATCAGCTGTGCCCAGTGTTATAAAATAGGAACACTTTTTTTGTAACTGTGACTGTGATAATAAAGTGTCAGTCACCTGTATATTTATATATTAATGTGTCAATCAATTAATGTGTGTTAAGTAGTATTTTTATTATTTTCTTCTTTGTTTCGTGCTGCTGTGAGCTTTTTGGAGTTAGTGATTCTCTATGCTTTCAAACCACGTGTAGTTTGTAAAATGGACAATACTGTTTAACTTTCACCTTTCGCTGCATATCTAGTATTGAGTTACTACAAATTTAGTTAGTGATGCTTTTAGCAACCATTCACGAGTACGTGGGAACACGGAACACATAGACAGACATTCCTATAGAAGTGAGGTCATCCCATTATCAATGGCAGCTCTCGTTTCGGGGAAAACGTTAACTTTCTATTTTTTCCATACGACAGAACTATGTACGATGCAGATACGTAGGTTTGCCTATTGTTTAAATGTGTTCTTTGAACCCCCCCCCCCCCCAACAAAACCAACTACTGCAACCACCAAAATTTGGAACCACCAGCCGCCACTGCTATACATTATAGATTATAGGTGTTATGAAGTGGGGGGAAGAAAAAAAAAAGCATCAAAAGAAAAGATTGCAATTTCTAGAAATAAATGTAGAATACTGCTTAACTCTAAACACCGGCATGAAGGAAAGAATGAACATAAAAACCTATAGAATAGCATAGAATAGAATAACAAAGACTGGGCTATTTGTGTAAAGGGTTCATTGAAAATTTTATATTGGATACCCCGAAAAAGTAAAATAGGACGACAAAATGATACCAAGGAACCAACGTATTAAAAAGATCATGAAAAAAACTAATTTAAAGAGAAAGTTATCCATGATACAGCAAAACTGTGTACGGGCTGTGGAAATCTGCGACTGCTGTAACCCACCCGAGAAAACTTGTATCATTAATAAGAAAACGGTAGCAGTTCACTGTCAGTCTGTGAACCAAAATCATCTTCACAACGCGGCATAGGCAAGGTGGTGCCTGTTCCGCCTTCCTGGGTCTACCTACACACCTGTGTCCTATAGGTTTGTATTTTCAGACTTGTTTGACCAGTCTGGAATCTGACATTCTTTCTAAGCGATCTTTTCTCCGTTATTTGTAGACTAATCTTTTAATTTTTCATTAAGTTAAAAACTTGTAACTCTTCTCTTATGGCCTCATTCCGTATGCGGTCAAGTTTAGAACACCTTTTAACTCCTCTTAAGAACGTCATTTCCGAGGGCCTGTATTTTACTGTCTTGTTTCTTGGTTGTTTCCCACGCCCACAGGACAGTACAGGAACTGCCATATCTTTGTAGAACGTACAGAACATATATTGTATCTCGACGTACCTTGTTTCTAGAAATACGGGTGATTGGCCTACTTATTGTTTGGAACATACCTAACTTAACATAATACTCCTATGGCGGTATATTACCCTATAATAAGAAATTAATTTAATCTACTCGCAACTTTCAAAGAGCACAGCCGGATGGAGATAATGGTAAACGACTAGTAGACAAAATATTTTGCGAAATCTGCGAAAACGTTTTCACTTCTTCGTGTACTGTGGCCTAATAATTGCGGGTCTAATAATAATTTCTCGTTTTTATTTACATGCTACATGAAACGTTTCATTGTAGTACTTCAACATTAAATTATATCAAAACTAGGCCTAAGCAACACGAGTATTGCTAAACTAAACTCGTGGGTATTGAATTACCTAAACTCGTTTACACTGACATTAAATAACATTCTCGTGGCTAATAATTCTTTTACCTTTTTGTTTTTACGGTAAAAAGTAGATAAATGAAAAAGAATAGATACAATTACTGTTCCCGTGACTACTGTTACGACTATTCTCTTGACTCTCGAGGAGTTTACAGCGTCCTTCCACCTGTTCCACGGGTAGCCGAGCAGGTGCAGCGTCTCAGGCAAGGCCGCACCAAAGTACCTTCCAGACTGTTCGAGTGCTTGTTAACTACGCAAATTATGCTGGCACACCGCCAAAAGGATGAAAAATTAACCTGGAACATCTGCAGGCTATATATAAGCAACATCTGAAGGCTATATATAAGCCAGCTTAGTTAGTTAGTTGCAGTTAGCGATTTATTCAGTGCGGATCAAGTGGTTTTTGTAGAAAGTGATTGCTGTGTTATAATTAGTGCGGAACTCTTAATAGCTGACATTATATTGAGTGTGGACAAATTTAACTAGAATTACTGTATGAGAATATCTTGTTGATTTCAAATTGTTATTTGTGACTCATTAAAGCTGGTAATTTAGTGACTTCATTGGTGTCTGTATTTTGTTTCCACTGAACCATACGGCGATCCGCGAGACTGTCGTAACACTATACATATACATCTAACTACACATCGCCGTTTCCATTTTGTTATGTTTTTCAGCACCGATTTCTCTTCATGCCTACCTACGTGATAAGACCATCTTTATTCTCTCAGTCTCAATGGCCCTTCCAGTGCTTTACTCTCTACTACTTTTTCACTACCTCTCAATTTGTTATTCATCTACATGCTTCTTCCACGTCTTCCGTCCAAATTTGCCTCTTATCATCGTTCTCTGAAATATAATCGGGAAAGAAATCTGCTACGAAAAGCTAATTCCCAAGAGACATTTTAGTTCCAGAAAAATATTGCAAGCTGTTAATAATTTTAAAATACGTATTATTATTTTATTACATGAAACTAATGTACGCGCGTGCCACACACACACACACACACACACACACACACACACACACACACACACACACACACACACACACACACACACACACACACACACACATTGGTTTTAAAAAGACCTTCGACGTTGAACGACGCCTAACTCGACACGCTCATTCCACGTTCCATGCCGGAGATCTCGTCTCATAAACCCACGACTCTTTCTATGCCTTCTTTCTAGGATTTTATGGATCTTTCCGCTTCTGACGATAGGGAGGAACCCACTGCATCACCTTCTTTCGAATCTTTCATCCCCCATCCTCTGAACGTGGTCACGCCAAATCAATCAGTTTCTTTCAATATACTGAACTTCGTTTCACGAATTAAAATTTATTTTTGCCTAAAATTATTGGATATTAAATCATTATTTTCTACAATAATGATATCCAATTTTGGATATGAAAATTATTTTCTACAATCACAATATCATGCCGGTCAGAGATTCGAGACTCCTGACATGACATCAATCGGCCAGACAATTTTACGTGCCGAAACGTTTTAGCAAAAAGAACGTCTTTCTCGTGTAATCGATCGTCAACCAACTCAAACGCAAACAACTTTAGAAAACTACAATCCATATACCTGTCGGCGAAAACATTCTTAACAATGTCTCGTACATTAACAAGTTTTTCTTCTTTTATTGTGTGCTGTTTGCGCAAAAACAAAAAACTCTGTTACGATTAACAACAAAGTAGTGTAAGAAGATACTATGTGTTTAATAATTTATTTGGCTTGTACATAACTAGCTACTTTTTTGCTGCTAGAAAGTAGGACATTTATTTTATTTGCTAGACCACGAAAGAAAAACATTTCTTGGTGTGACCGTGGACTCGATACAGCCTGCAATACAAACACTGTTTAATGCCACTGCCTCTATCCAGCACAATCATTAGATCTCTACTAACAGTTTTGCTCTAGAATCAAACTCGCGACATATCGTTTAATGAACATAATACGAATATCTGTTAAGAGATTGCTTTACAACGAAAAATATTCGTTCTGAAAGAAATAATTACTTTGACACTTTACTGTTTTGTCTCATCTTTCTCGCATGAAGACACATTTCTGCCCCACATGTGCGTGAAACATCCTTTCCTACGTCTCGTGTATTATCTTTTATTTCAAGTCAACACAATGAAACCTCGATTCCTACTCTTCTATTAAATGTACTTTTCACATTAATAAGTAAAATGCTAACATGAACATCACGCAACAATCTAATAGAACTGTTTAGGTCTTTATTTTAAAGCAAGAGAACGATTGTACATTTGTGCATAGAATTATTTGTCGTGGAAACCGAGCTCGACAAAAGTGCCTTACAATAGAGTTAGCCTATTATATTACTGATTCACTCGGCCTATAAAATGGATGTTTTCTACAACAAATAAAATTCTCTGAAATCTCACCAAACCATGTTGTACAAAGCGTTTGAAGCAGCAGCGACCGAGGAAAGCGAAAAACAAAAGCTCCCAGTTCGCGTTTTAGCGTCACAGAAACTTCAAACACTTCATCACGTTTAATTTGAATAGCTATGATATACTTGTCGGGTCTCAACCGCATGGCAGTTGTACGATGCATACACGGTTCGTTTAACCCGCAGCCACAGAGAATGCAGTTAATGCACGAGTTGCTACGAACAATAACTCACATGCATTCATTTGTCTGGTTACAGCCGCTCTGACAAAGTGTTTCACAGAATTCAGAGAACAATAGTATATACACTAATGTATCAAAAGAGAAACGTATTTAACTTTTTAATCATGAATATTCAATATATATCAAAAAAGACACACAGCATATAACAGGCCATCTCTCCATCTTGTAAAAGGGCCGTGGTGGTGGCTTCTTGATCTAGCTTTTCTAAAAGCTACAGTTGATTTTCCTCCAAACTACCTTCGCTGCATTTACCCGGATATTTTACTTCCTTCAGTGCGTAACGACGGAGAAGAGGCTCAGGGATCAATCCCTCCCCACAGACTCGTAAAAAGTTTAGCGAAATGTATATTGTAACAGTACCGTGCTAGGAATCTCAAAAATAAGAGATATTAGTACTATAACGCACTCTCCGACGATCATAGACAAGTTGTAAATTGATTTTATTCCTTTTTTGTAAATTAGATGTAAGTTTTGAATTAAGATATGGGTAAAAAATGAGTTATGTCAAAATATCCAAATTTTATACTTTACATGTCCAGTGCAATGTTAGTGCGCGAGTGATTCACGTTTTAATCAACAACTTCGTTAATAATTAACATTTCTTTATGAAACTTGGACACTGTATTGAAGACTACGTGTTTCATATATTCAGTACTGCAGAACTATAATTTTAATATGGTTTTTTTAATGAAATTAGATATTCTTTTAAATCGTTATCTGCAAGAGGGTAATACAAATTGTAGATTAAATCTAGACAGGCCTTTGCAGACTTGGACATAGTTTTAACTTGAAGTCAGTCTATCATGATGAAAATCTATGACGTATCTAAGATTTCAACCAATCAGAAGTTCTAAAAATTATTTGAGTCAGCCCTTTGCAGAGAATGCACAGTTCAGTTCGCTTCGAGGTCTCGTCATAGAAGGTCGTACTGACTGTTGCGAGTGTTTCGTGTCAGGACGTGTCTATTCTATAAGTGACGTAGAACTTAAGTATACGTTACGAATTTTTCGTATACGTTATCTTGAATCGAAGAATTCAAACACAACCAAGTTTGAATATAATATATTAATATATTAATATTAGTGTTTTACGCGGTAGTGCAAGATTTTCCGATTAGGACAGCAATACCTATCGAGGTATTACTGATTGACGCGAGAACACTTCAAGAGTTCGGATTGTGTAAGCCTAGTACACAGATATATTAATTAATTACCCGTTACGAAAACCCTTAGCTAAATTAATAAACAATAACAGTTTGATAACCGCGGCGTGTGTGTGAAACGTCAGAGTGAGCGCTACGCTAAGGTCAACGGGCAGTGAATCGTCAACAGCGAAATCGACGGACATCGACGGTAGTTGTGGAATTCGACATCCAAGTAACAAACATTTGTAAAAATAAGAATCGATAAACTCTTTATTTGAAAGGCTAAATAATTAAATAAATAATTTCATGTTTTAAAATAATACAGAAGTAATAATTTTGTTAGTTAATAAATTTCCTACCTCCAGATACAGACTGTGTTTATATTATCATTATACCTATCTATGCAATATTTATTTCGATTCGCTGCAATATACATGTAAACAAGATACTAAGAAATTGCTGTTACCTCTGCTATTTCTTTCTGATCATCGACACTTCCGCTTTCATTCTCGTTATCACCCTTACCCTTATCACTTTATTAGACTAGAAAAAAAATCTGTCAGCTGTGTTGGACACCATATTGCCTATAATCAACTAGCCGATAGCAGAAAACAGGGGGTGTGCACAGAAGGGATCGTGACGCAGACTGCGTCATTGAAATTTTGGGGAGGGGTTGACAAAAAACTTTGAGAAAGTATGAAAAATTATAACTTCGTTGAAATAAAAAATTAACTACAACTTCTACTCCACGGTGCTTCAGCTCATGAAGAGCCCCGGCCTCCAGAATGACGTGCCTGCACTCCTTTCTATCCTGTGCGACTCTTTGCCACCTTCTGACCCCCCAGTCTTCTCATATCTTCATATATATCGTCCACCCATCTTCTTCTTGGCCTCCCTCTTGCTCTTCTTCCTCCTGGTCCTCCAATGAATGCTTTTTTCACTGCTCTTTCCTCTGCCATTTTTTTGTGCGTGACCTGTTCACCTAATTCAGCCTTGTTTTATTGCTGTGACGATGTCCGGTTCCTTGTATAGATCGCACAGTTCGGCGTTTGTCCTCATACGCCACATTCCAGTATCTAGTACACCTCCATATATCCTCTTCAGAATCTTTCTTTCCCATCTACCGATTATATCTTCTTGGGCTGAGGTCATGGTCCAGGCTTGTGAAGCATATAATACTACTGGCCACAGTACAGTATTGTAAATCTGGACCTTGGAGGTTCTAGAAATGTTTCTGGACTTTAGGATACCAGGCAAAACTCTCTTTAATTTCTAACTGCCTAACTGCCTAACCGCCCTGCCTTACTCCTGGACTACTAGTTGCTAGAAAGGAACAATATTATCAAACCAATTATTATCCCAAACTCTAATGAAAATATATGACTCTATTGAAAGTGAAATTTATTTTTGTGAGAAAAACGGATAAGATCAAAAAAAAAAAAAAAGAGAGAATGAAATACAGCAGTATAAATAAAATAACCTGAGTGAAGACGGATTATTAATAAATCGGATAATGAATTTTTAAGAAAGTAAGGTAAGTGTGGAAAATTTTGATTAGCGTAACGAGAATGATAATAATCTCGTGAAGCGAAGGTAAAGCATCTTACGAATAACACCTGTTTCGTAACTAACACTACGAAGCACGTTGTCAACAATTTTACACTATCATTGATATGAATATTGTAGCGTGACAGAAAATCCACTACTTATTAAGTCATATAAAATCATAAAGTTTAATTACATCAAATATCTTAAAATAATATTGAATGGGATTTAAGGAAATCAAAGGAATGAACCACGATAAAATAAAAATCCTCATTACATTATATAAAAACCACTGTTTAAATATCAAAGAAAGTATTGAAAGCAATTCATATTATCAGATCAGTAATTTACCCAGGAAGCGAGGAGCAGTAAACAAAATAAATAACACCAGATCAAGAAGAAAGAGACTCAGTTTAAGAGTGGTGAATACCAAAATACCCCAAAAACAAGAAGAGGGAAGAATAAAGTTTGCGATCAGGAAGAAAACAATACCCTGAAACCTTTAGAGAAGAACAAGGTCAGTATCAGTGAATAAATTAAATGCTCCAAACTAAACATCAGTCGAGATAACACCAAGTACCTTGGTTTACCCAAGAATGAAGAAGGAAGACAAGAAGACCAGAAGAATGAAGACTAGAAGAAGGACAAGAATGAAGACCAGAAGAAGGACAAGAATGAAGACCAGAAAGAAGATAAGAAGAAGGACAAGAAAGAAGACAGGAGTAGAGGAAGAAATAGTATGAAAGAAACACCGTTGTAAAGCCTATTATTATTATTAACTACCGTCAACCCCAAACCCACAAAAACGATTCAAAAGAAAGTATAACATACCCAAAATCCTATAAAAATGTAATTATTTAGAAAACTAAAGTGCTGTATAGTATTATAAGAAGTGAACCGACTAAAGCTATTGTGTGATAAGAAAATAAACAAGTCTTAACAGTCCATGATTACTAAAGGTCTGGTCTGAGATAATAAGACTCAAAATATCAGAACCAACAGTGAAAGTGAATTTGTGTAAGTGTTTTTTGGAAATGCAATACACTTAAAGTTAGTGATACTATGACTTATCAGTATGCTATATAACAACTTTAATATCCAATAATAAACAGCATAATAAAATAATAAAATGGAAGATTTCCAGATTTTATTATTTTAATGTAACTCTTTATTTACAAGACATTTGTAAAAAATGCTAATAACTAGAGTATGGGTGGTCATGTTTACTGAGGTAGGGGATCATAAATAATAATGGTTTAGACCAGAAAGGACTGGCATTAATTTAGTATTCGTAAGTTTAAAATGTTTAAATAGACTGTTTATTCACAGCCATAAAATCAATGTGTTAGTAAAATGTATTTGTAAGAGTTATTAGAAAATAAGATTTATATTATGTGTTTTAAAATGAATAATGTTTGCTAAATAATAGCCTACATACCATTAATAATGTTTCAATAGGTATGCTATGTTAACTCAAAAATAGTTAAAAGTATATGTTCAAACCATATCAGCAATATGTTCAATTGTGCAGATTGCTAAATAATGTTCATAATTATTTATTTTAATAACAGTAGTGTTAATTAAATACTGCACCTCACAATAAATTATAAACCATTTTATTTTCATGTAATAGTAACTATGTAAGGTCAGAGGAGGAGTTAGGATTAAATTTATTTGAGAAAAACAGAAATATAAAATTCTAAAATCTAGGCCATTTGGTGAATTCACAGAAACGATATAAACCAGAATAATTCACTTATAAATCCTGTAAACTAACAAGATTTAGATAAGGTAACTCAATTAAACACTACTGGGAATGATCCTAGGAGTTAAAATGATAATAAGGGAATATACCTTAAAATATTGTAAATTTTCAAAATATATAAATTAATTAATTTTAAAGAGCAATGCCAAATTTACAGATTAACACAAAAAACCAGTTCAAAGGTTTAATTTATATGTATTTAAGGAAAGAAAGAGGAATATGACTAATTAAAATTTATTATAATAGTATTAATGATATTTAAAATGGAGGAAATCTGTATAAAGACGGAAATCCAATTTTGAGCCTATATTTCCAAAAAGTAAAGAAATTTGTTAATTTCCACAAAATGTCTACAGATATGGACTATAATACATCAATTTAAAGGGAATGAGATGATTAAACCAATGATAAGGTTCATAATTCATAAAAGTGATGAAAAAAATAAATAAATTCCATATATAATGTAATATTTTATCATGTGTATGGGTAATCGAAATATGTTAACAATACTTTTTCAAAGATTAACTGGGCCAAATTTTGACCAAGTTAATTAGTCTTTTGTTGAATATCAAGCTGAATAGTTGTGTGACAAAACGTTCTTTAAATCGAGTAGAAAAATGGTACGTCAAATTACAATTAAAGTCAGTGGAACGAGAGGTAGATGAATTGAACACTTTCATAGCTAAATTTACCTAACCTTTAACAGCAATAGTGAGAAATAACACCTAACTTCATGATACGAGTGATATAAAACAGTAAAACAGTATATTTGACACAATTCACTCTACAACGCATAACCACATTTACAGAAACTTAACCCACAGGAATGAACACATACAAAATAAACTAATTAACACAAGTTTACACGGAACACATCTTCAGAATACACCAAATAACTTAACAGACATATTACATCAGTGCGGGAAGATTTCAGACATTCACAAAGGTAATTTTGTCGTGATTTTTGGACAAGACGAGTTCGCAGTAACTACGCCAGAAATAGTAGCGGCCATCTTTTAATTCAACGGAGCCTGCCTGCCATCTACATAGCAGTGACGTCATTGCCTGCATATGGTTTGACGACACTTTCTTAAATATTACATATTAGAATTATTTAAATACTGTTGAATAATAACTATTGTATTTATTTTAATTGTTAATGTTATACTTTCTCGTCACCCTTCTCTGACTATTAATTTTAATCGCTCAAAGAACCTGTCTTTTATATAATACATATCATAAATTTTGTTCTGTATGCACAATCGATAATTCCCGAGACGGAGTCGATAATTGCTCTCCATCGATAAAAAATCGATTATTTATTTAAATTGTTCAATAAATCTTTATATTTCCATTATTTCTTATCTGTTATTTATTTCACAGGTTAATTTAAGAGTATTTATTATGACTGCGGGACTTAAAGAAGAAGAAAATATTTTATTTGAGTGAGATATTGGACCAGCAAGAAAAATCACCAATCGATTGCTAACTGGAGTTAATCTATTTAACTCCAGACTTTGTTCAAATCTTCAAGAAGTGCTCGATAGTCAATAAATACCTGCCTGATTATCAAATTTTTTACCAGAACATTTAAACAGATTAATTTCTTATATACACACATTAAAAAACATAAAGAAAATTTTTTATCATTTGAAAATTTTATATTTTTATAAAATTTTCCATCAACTTTTTATCTTTTGTAACGACCGGCATACAGCGGTCTTGTTACAATATATACAGCTGCTACATATAGCACAGAATTCAAGCGACCGGTTCTGCCTTTCTATTAATTACTGAGGTTAAAAAATAGAGTTCTTGAAGATTGAGAATTGCTCTAGAATTGGCTTTATATTTAAGTTAAAATCTTTAACATCAGTGGCGGAGCGAAAGGGGTTTTTTGGTGTTGAAACCTCGCTCAAAGAAATGAATACAAAAGGATATGTCAAAAATTTGTTTAAACGTGCCAGTAAAAATGTAATCTTATAAGTCGAATTAATATATAATTCGTTGATTAGTTCCGTTGGTACGAATGTTCTAAATTGAGATACGCAACAACCATGTTGGTTTTTACGATATTGCTTTGTGTAAACATTGCTAGTTGTCCGGCAGTTGAAAGATGGTTAATATTTATTTCCTAAATTTTTAGGTTACGTCCTCTTAGCGAACAGAAAACAGGTACCCTTCGAATGTTTATTCAGCCCGCAATGTATCCAATTCGGTTACGATATTTATAGTTGAACAACGCGAGTTTTCAGTTTTAAACTCGACCTTTTGATATTATTTTGTCTGTCTGTCTGTCTATTTGGGGTGTATCTCAAGATAACTTTTGAAAGCATCAAACGATTTTCGTGAAACTTGCACGCCTGTCCATACTTTTACCCTATAGAATCCTATTCTTTTTGAGATTAACAAAAATATGGGAGAAAATGTGAGGGGGGCAAAATAGTTAAAGAATCGCAAAAGCCCATCTGGGATCTCAAATTAACGGGAATTTTAACCACAAAGTGAATTTTTAAAATGTTAAAATTTTTGTACGTCAGGACCCAAACAAAATTTTGGGTGAAAAGTTTGTTCAAAATTGCAAAAATTCGTGTAGGCTAGCAGATTAAAGAGAATTTTAACTAACATCCGAATGAAGTGTTAAGTTTTGGAAGTTTCAAAATTTTTGAATCCCAGTGTCGAAAAAAGAGATAAAAAGTTCTCAAAAAAATTGTGAAAATCCAGCAGGGCGTCAGACTAAAAGGAACTGTAATCCAAATCCAAATATTTCGAATTTTTAGTTTTTATTGCTCGATTGTGTTGTCTAAAATTATTTTATTACTAAAGAAATAGCACGGCAGGAACTGAATATTATGAGTATACTCGACAGGATCGCCCAGTGTCGGCTGAATTGGTGGGAACATCTTTGCCGAATGGATGACTGCCGCATCCCCAAACAACTATGGAACTATAAGCCGAGGGGACGGAGAGTTGTGGGACGTCCGAGGAAGCGCTGGAGTGACCAGCTGTAATATTTGCCTATTTGAGACGGAAAAAACCATTCTTGGTTTAAACCTTGATGATGGTGAAGAAATAGTAAGGTAACTGAAATTTTTCTAATTTTTGACGTAATTTTTCCCGCGAAGAAAAAATATTTTTTTAGGTGCAACTGTAACAAAAATGTCTAGAGAAACACTGGTCTAGAAGACTACCAACGTAAACAAGAGACTAAGAACGTTCTGTTACCTCTGCTAGCTAGATCATCGCCAAGAAGCAGCAAAATCGATTATTCGCTATTTTGTATTGAAATCGATTAGTCGTTAATTCATTTATAAACCTGTGACGTCACAGACATATTCTGTGAAACATGCGTTTGGTTAAATTAAAACGGTAAAAATAAGATCATACTACTTGCAGAATTAATTATAATTTGAACACACACACACACACACACACACAAATATACACATCTTGTTTTTAAATATAAAAATAACACGTAATTATTTGTTGAAGTCCTTAATTTTTAATCAAAAAGTCCTTCTTTTCAAGGCAAAATATCCTGTCTTTGAAAACTTTCATCTGGCAACCCTTGTACAGATCTATCGCAAAATCATCATGAGAAACTCTGTACCGTAAACTGGCGGAACATCACAAACCCGTTACCAGCACTCTACAAGGTTTTAGTAACGCGCCGTTCGGAACGAATAACGACAGAAGGGGAATAAATTCATTATTCCAGATAACAACAGGTATCGGGTAGCTGGTGACGTTTTCGTGATAACGCGTTCTTCAGCACCTTAAACTGGCTCTTCAGTACGTATAAATGGAATACTATATTATTCTGATGTTTAGCAGTTAATGTGTTGGCGTGCGTTGTGTGGTGTAGCACTTAGAGAGGGCGCGCGCGCCCATTCCAAACTCACCACTGACAAATTGGCTCGGCACACGCAACTCTACAGTACGTCTATGCCCCGAACCGTATGTGTTCATTACTGTACACGGTACTTTGTCGAAAAAAGTAAATAACCGTACGGCCGCGTGTTGTTGTATAGATTATTTATATTGTTACGAATTTTAACAAAACAGAAAAGAGAATATAGGCTACGTATAAAATGAGTCGTGTACGAGGCCGTTAATGGACTACAGACACCAGGATATTTGCTGCTAATTAATTACAGCAGCCTGTAACTAATAAACACGTCTGAACGGCTGAAGTGTCTACACTCCATTAATTAGCCTACAGTAATACTGTATAGTTGGTCCAGGGCGGCAGGTGGCCACGTCTACCGGCTGATTAATGTCTTTATCAAGGGCAAGACGAAAACTGTTATAGCCTCTTGCATCTGCACCTATTTGAGAATAGATAATTGTGAAAGATACTATTGTAAAAGTAGAAATGGGTGGTATCCTTCGAGGCACATTTTTGGTTCAGTGGAAGAGGGGGGAGCCTGGAGGAAAAAATATAATTTAGAGATATCTATAATTTGTATGATGAACCTGATCTGGTCACTTTTATTAAATTAAATAGATTAGAAGGGCTGGATACATTACACGTGCTTGTGAAAGCAGAGTTATTAAGAAGATGTTTAATGCAAAAACCAGAAGGTAAAAGGAAAGTTGGAAGGCAAAAACTGAGACGCAGGGACGGGGAGTGTCAGGGCATCAGTACTCATGGAATTAGAAACTGGAAGAATATGGTTATGAATAGAGAAGAATGGCGAAATCTTCAGAATGGTCGAGCCAATGGTGATGATGATGGTATCCTTTCAAATTGATTTCACAGCCCCTTCTCGTCAAGAAGAAACGGACTTAGTAGTACTAGAAAGTTTCAATATCTGTATTTATTATTTCCAGTCTATTATAATCTAGTATAAGAGACGACACATGGCTGTTGACATGATTCTCTTTCTTCATGTTGTGTACTAATCAAACTTGAAAAATACCTAAAAACTATTTCCTTCATTATACTCAAAATGATTAAAATCGGGGCTGTTAGGCCGTGATCAGTTGCTTTATAACACCAACAACGTCGGCTATGTTGTTTCAGGCCGCATAAAGCGACAGCGTGCTGTGAACAGTTACGGCTGATCTTAGCCGAACGATACCCGACAGCTTTTTCAGGCCGCATAAAGCGACAGAGTGCTGTGAAACAGTTACGGCTGATCTTGGCCGAACGATACCCGACAGCTTTTTCAGGCCGCATAAAGCGACAGAGTGCTGTGAAACAGTTACGGCTGATCTTGGCCGAACGATACCGGACAGCTTTTTCAGGCCGCATAAAGCGACAGAGTGTTGTGAAACAGTTACGGCTGATCTTGACCGAACGATACCCGACAGCTTTTTCAGGCCGCATAAAGCGACAGAGTGTTGTGAAACAGTTACGGCTGATCTTGGCCGAACGATACCCGACAGCTTTTTCAGGCCGCATAAAGCGACAGAGTGTTGTGAAACAGTTACGGCTGATCTTGGCCGAACGATACCCGACAGCTTTTTCAGGCCGCATAAAGCGACAGAGTCCTGTGAAACAGTTACGGCTGATCTTGACCGAACGATACCCGACAGCTTTTTCAGGCCGCATAAAGCGACAGAGTGTTGTGAAACAGTTACGGCTGATCTTGGCCGAACGATACCGGACAGCTTTTTCAGGCCGCATAAAGCGACAGAGTGTTGTGAAACAGTTACGGCTGATCTTGGCCGAACGATACCCGACAGCTTTTTCAGGCCGCATAAAGCGACAGAGTCCTGTGAAACAGTTACGGCTGATCTTGGCCGAACGATACCCGACAGCTTTTTCAGGCCGCATAAAGCGACAGAGTCCTGTGAAACAGTTACGGCTGATCTTGGCCGAACGATACCGGACAGCTTTTTCAGGCCGCATAAAGCGACAGAGTGTTGTGAAACAGTTACGGCTGATCTTGACCGAACGATACCCGACAGCTTTTTCAGGCCGCATAAAGCGACAGAGTGTTGTGAAACAGTTACGGCTGATCTTGGCCGAACGATACCCGACAGCTTTTTCAGGCCGCATAAAGCGACAGAGTGTTGTGAAACAGTTACGGCTGATCTTGGCCGAACGATACCCGACAGCTTTTTCAGGCCGCATAAAGCGACAGAGTGTTGTGAAACAGTTACGGCTGATCTTGGCCGAACGATACCGGACAGCTTTTTCAGGCCGCATAAAGCGACAGAGTGTTGTGAAACAGTTACGGCTGATCTTGGCCGAACGATACCCGACAGCTTTTTCAGGCCGCATAAAGCGACAGAGTGTTGTGAAACAGTTACGGCTGATCTTGGCCGAACGATACCCGACAGCCTTTTCAGGCCGCATAAAGCGACAGAGTGCTGTGAAACAGTTACGGCTGATCTTGGCCGAACGATACCCGACAGCTTTTTCAGGCCGCATAAAGCGACAGAGTGTTGTGAAACAGTTACGGCTGATCTTGGCCGAACGATACCCGACAGCTTTTTTCAGGTAAGAGCCGTAACTGTTTCACAACACTCTGTCGCTTTTTCGGCCTGAAGAAGATCTCCGAGGGGGGATGCCGACGATGTCGCTGTTGTATAGCAACCGACCACGGCCTAATAGCCCGGTTTTTCAGTACACTGACATCCGCCGTGTGAGCTTACGACAAAAATTATTTTCTTCATTTATCATGCGATAGACATGTTTTTTCCATATCAAACAAAGAGTGAGTGGCGCGCGCGCGCGCACAAATACCTTTGCAGCGTTTGCTTATTTTTGATATACTCATTTTGAGTATCCAGGATTTGCTATACATTTGATGTTGCGAAGTTAGAATAATGTTAAAATGTCCTTTTCCTTTTTATTACAATCGGTCGCCTGTAATTGTTATCGATAAGTTTTGCTTCTTTTTATTTATTTCTGTTTATATTTGAAATGGCATTAATGGTATTGGTTCACTCCAACTAACCAGCTGACGAATTTAATTCAAACTGCAACACATTATAATCTTTCTGAAATGAAGAACAAACCATTATTAAAAAAAAAATTATTTCCCAAGTTAGAAGAATGTCTCAGCCAACAGCTTTTAGATAGCCTAAATAATTTCCAGCTTAAAAGCGCCTGAGGGCCACACTTACATTCAGAACCTACTGGCGGGCCTCATCATGAGCGATAGATTTTCGACGTGTAACATAAAAATAAAAAAAGACCGTATTTATTTGTAAATAAGTAAAAGAGGTAATTGATACTTTTAACATACGTATTTAACGTTACGGCCTTTATTACGTCAGTATAATAATGAAGATATAAAATAGATATTCTTCGACGGTCTCACGGATCGTCGTATTGTACAGTGGAAACAAAATACAGACACCAATGAAGTCACTAATTACCAACTTTAATTACTCACAAGTAACAATTAGAAATCAACAAGAAACTCTCATACAATTCCAGTTAAATTTGTTCACACGCAATAATAATTGTCAACTATTAGAGTTCCTCACTAATTGGAACACAATAATTACTTTCCACTAATCTGCAACAATCACTTGATCCGCACTCTACAATATCGCCAGCTATAACTACATCTAAACCGGCCTCTGTTGCTTATATAGACATCGCAGAAGTTCCAGAATAATTTTCCATTCTTTTGGCGCCGTGGCGGCATAATTTGCGTAGTAACAAGTAGCCTAGCCGAGAAACGTGTAGAATGACGCTCTCGAAAAGTCGAGATCTTTACGTAATTGGCATAGCAATATTAACTATTGTATATTTACATAAAATCTTCAAAGTGGAAACTGAGGGTTCGATCTGCTGTAGCCACTAAAGCAGCAATGTCCACATCGAGCTGATAATATGTAACCGTAACTGTTAATAACAGATGCGACTGATTACGTATCAAGGACGAAACATCGGACAAACGCGTCTGTTTTGTCTTCCCCAGGGTTGGAAAGAAATACACAGGATAAAAATGGACTTGAGCGAATACACATTTCACTAAACAAATAAAGTGAAATGTGTTGTATTGTATGTTTATTTATGAATCGGTGAACAATTTTATATAGATTTCCCTTCCAAGACCATTCTCAGTTAAAATACTCATATTTCCTCAGTTATTCTTGTACGTATATATCTTTTATATTATTATTAATTATAATAAATAAAACATTTTGTACAAAAATATATTTTTTATTATTTTTTTAATATAACACTGTTTCGACAGTATACTCTATCTTTATCAGAAATACAAATTAATAAATTTTAAAAATAAATTGTTCAAAATAGCTGTTTTATATGTAGACTAAATTTAATGTTTTATATAGGTATATAAAAATATATTATATAACTAATTGTAAAATATATTATAAATATTTATTATTTTATTAAATTAGTAATATTGAAAATATTATTGTTTTTCGTATTAACCTGAATTTGTTCTGGTATAAATTTATTATTTGTTTTATACCTTTCTAAATTTTCCCATAACATCATTTTTGGACATTTGAAAACTTTTTTTAATAAAGTGATGTTATTAATTAATATTTCTGCAGAAAAAAACTTTCCACATATATTAAAATGCGCAAAAATACCTGCTAACAGAGAGGGTTCGGAAATTTAATTATCTAGGGGAAATATTTCAAGAGAATGGTTTAGAAAAACCTTCTATAGAAGAAAGGATTAATAAAATGGAAAAAGCATATGGTATATTTACAATAAAAAGTGCATATCTAAAAATGCGAAAATAAGGCATTACAGTACAGTAGTGAGACCAAAATGCCTATATGCAAGTGAATGTCTAGCATTGAATTATAATTTAGACAAACTAGAAATATTGGAAAGACGAAGTATTAGGAAAATATATGGCCCACGGAAACCTTCAGAAGATTGGAAATTAAGAAGTAATGATGATATACATCAAAGTATAGAAAATATTACAGAAACATTGAGAAAAAGAAGATTATTATTTTTAAGACATTTATATAGAATGGACGAAAATAGGTTAACAAAACAGATCTTCACATATCTGTGGGAAAAGAAGTCAACATCAAGTTGGATCAAAGAAGTCCAAAAGGATTTAGAAAAAAATTTAAAGAGAAGTTGTTCCCGCAAAAGTGTCAAAAAATGGAAGGAGTCCAGGATAGGAGAGAGAGAAACGTAGGTTCAACGTGCACTGAAGACAGGAAGCATGTGGTCCTCAGATGGCCGATACAAATAGAAAAAAAAGTGATATTATTTAAATTTGGCAATGTGTGATTATTTTTTATTTGGTGTGTAGCTAAAATAAAAGCATAAACAGCTGTTTTGAACAATTACTTTTAAAAATTTATTAACTTCTGTTTTTTATTATGATAGTTTATACTATCGAAACAGTATTATATTCAAAACATAATAAAAATTATATTTTGTACGAAAACTTGTATTGTATTTATTTTCCGTTAAAATAATATTTAATTATAGTGGTTCCCAAACGATTCAGTCCGCGGACCACACCCCAAAAATTAAAAATTTCACGGACCCCGTCTGAGTTATGAAATAAAACAAATCGTATATAAATCCATATATATACTGATTATATATATATATATATATTAATTATTATATTAATTAAATATGATACAAACTCTTAGATTTTAATTAAAATGTATTAAAATCAAAATTCTCTTAACTAGCAAAATTATGATATTAATGGTATCAAACAAAGTTCCAAGATGAGATCGCCGGCCGCCATTTGTAATCACTTCCTCTCACATAAGGGGTCTCAGCTGTTTACAACCGGCCAACAATTTGTCTCCGGTGTAGACAGTAATTGTAAAATAAAATAATTTTTTGTACATTACATTTGGTTCATATCAAAAACACTTTAGTGACTAGTCGATTAACGACCAAGACGTCAGACCACACGCGTTGCTGTACGGTCACGGCTTCGTGCGTCACGTCTCCAAGTGTCACGACCACAAACAAACAGCAATCCGCACAAACAACACTCTCTTTCTTTTGTGAGTCGCATACTGTTGTTTTTCTCTTTTTATAGAAAAAATTTATATTTTATAGTCTGTATTCATTCACTTTATTTGTTTTTAATTCAAGTACACTCTTACCGTGAGGAGTAGCATAGTTTATTTTATACCAAAGCAATAAATACTAAACAGAAAAATTTAAAATTGGTGTGAGAAAGTTTATAACTCATTTGTCCGCTTATATTACAAGACTGCTGTTGTTGTGGATTTGAATGGTAAATTATCAGAAGATATTACTACAAATAAAGGTGTGAGACAAGGGTGCCCTGTTCCACCGACAATTTTTAATATCTACATAGAAGACATATTTCGGCGATGGACAGCTAAAGTTGACTCGCGAATATCACTTCAGCGAAATATTCATGTGAATTCATTCTTTATGCAGATGACAAGGTAATGATACAGAAAATAGAAGACCGGTTACAAAGGGCGATATTTACGTTCAATATGGGCTGCTACAAAATGTAAAACGATGGAATTTAAGGGCAGGTATCCTATAAGAACTAAGATAGTCGTGAATAATCAGATTTTTGATCAGGTTAGTCATTTTAATTACCTGGGGTCTGATATCTCCTACGGACCGATATTGACGGGGATAGTAAGGTAACGAAATTTAGACGCACTGTGGAACGATTCATAGGTAGGCATACCTGAAAAATAAAACACGAACGGAAGGCTACCCGAATGAAATTTTACAAAACTGTTACTGTCCCCACATTCCCGTGTGCTAGTGAAACATGGACTCTTGGTAAAAGGGACGTACAGAGGATTCAGGCAGGTGAAATGTAATTTCTAATAGGGACGCAAGATTGTTCTCTCCTGGATCGGAAAAGGAAAAAAGATATTAGACGCGAATAAAACATTGGTTTAGTTGCACGAGAAGATTGAAGACCACAGAAAGAGATGGTGTGAAGACTTGAATCGCATGCCTGATATCCGTCTACCCGTGGCTGCCTTCGGTTATCACCCTACTGGGACGAGAAATGTCTGTAGACCGAGGAGGAGATGGGATACGGAACAGGTCTGGGAGTCTAATCCTTGAAAAAATGATGGTGAAGGTGATTTGTCCTGAGGAAAATGGGGAGGCCAATCTTCAAGCTAGTCTCCCCGAATTTACTCTACCCCCCCCCAGAACTAGTCTTATCCCCCCCCCCAGGAGCACAGTTCCTAGTTACGCTACTGGCCGTAACATATGTCAAAATCATCATCATCAGTTTCACTTCACTTCAGAGGATTGAAGTCTGTTACGGTAGCCATGTTTTCCACGGTGTATGTCTTCATATCCCAATCCTACCTACCTTCGTCCTCCACTCGCTGTTTACCTTTTCGCTTCGAGTGGCGACTTACTTAACCTTTTCCAACGCTGTGGATTATTTAATTCGACTTGTAAGATTACATTTTTACTGGTATAATTTTTTCTTAATTTTTGACATTCCTTTTGTCTTCATTTCTTTGAAGGAGCTTTTAACACCAAAAACCCCCTTCACAGGTAAAAATTTTAACTTAAATTTAAAGACAATTCTCGTTCAAAAACAATTCAGACGATAACCATCTCCTTTATGCGAGTGAGGCGTGGGTCATGACAAAAAAGAAATGAGGGAAGATTCAGAGCGTACTTCGAAGTACACTCTACTAAACTTCGAAGTACTTTAAACTATACATTGCAAGACATAATAAGGAATGAGGATATCAGAGCAGAACTCGAAGTAGAGAACATAAATGAAATTATTTCAGCTTACAGAAGACAATGCTGGGATCATTTGCAAAGGATGACAGAAGATCGATTGCCGAAAGCGGCACTGAACTATAAAGCCGTTGGTAGAAGAGACGTGGGTCGTCCGAGGATGAGATGGATGCCGGAACAGGTTATACTGTATAACCGAATCTTTGAAGTGAAGAAGAAGAAGAAGAAGAAGAAGAAGAAGAAGAAGAAGAAGAAGAAGAAGGAGGAGGAGGAGGAGGAGGAGGAGGAGGAGGAGGAGGAGGAGGAGGAGGAGGAGGAGGAGAAGAAGAAGAAGAAGAAGAAGAAGAAGAAGAAGAAGAAGAAGAAGAAGGAGGAGGAGGAGGAGACTATATTCTTTGCTGCGCTGAATGCGGTTATTTAGATCACTGTTCTCAATTAGGTCCAGACGGAACAGGCCACTAAAATTTTCGTCTTGTTCATGATAAAGACATTAATCAGCCGGTTGAACGGTCACCTGGACTAACACTATAGTATTGCTGTATAATTAATAGAGTGCACACTTCAGGCGGCGGCGTCCAGATGGTGTTTCGCTGCTGTAATTAATTACCAGCAAACATCTTGGTGTCTATAGTCCATTAACTCCCTTGTATACGACTCTAGTTCGAAACACCCACGGCGCTTGGTAAAAAAAAAATGATTCAGTTGCCGATCTTCCCGCCTCTCTTTCCCATGTTAAATGTAGTATTTTAAATAGAACATCAAATTGGACAGATTTAGGTTGATTAACGGGCAAACATGCTTAAACATTTGTAGGAAGGACAGTCTGTATATTATGAAAGTGTTTTTTCCTTTTATTACAAACGGCCCCTTGTATAGCTCCTCGGTCAGAAGGATAACGGGCGGAAGGATTTGATGTACTCAATTGCGCGGCATGACATAGTACTTATCTCAAGAACCCAACAAGAACAAACAGAAGGTTTCTTGAGTCTAGAAGAGGCCGCAACGAATTTAGGTCTGAAAGTAAACACTGAAAAGACCAAATACATGTTAACAGACAGTGAAATACAAGAGGGAAGAGCACTCCTGGTAATTGGAGGACACAAATTACAAAACGTTGAAAAATTGTAATAACTGGGCTCACTAGTTACTGAGGACAACATTATGGCCGAAGAAATAAAAGAAAGGATATCTGCTGGAAACAGATATTACTTCTTCATATAAGGAATATTTAAGTGTAAAATTATAAGTAGAGCAACCAAGATTCGTCTCTATAAAACAGTACTTAAACCAGTAGTCATGTATAGGTCCGAAACTTGGACAATGACAACGACAGAGGAAGAGTGGTTGCGCAGGTGGGAAAGAAAAGTCCTCCGGAGGATATTTGGTGCAGTGAATAAGGAGCATGGAGAATAAGGACGAATGCAGAAATCCAGCAAATCGATGGAGAACCAGATATCGTCACTGATATAAAAAAAAGTAGAAATGTTTCGTCTTCAAATCTTCAGCCATAATTTCCACGACCTCCCCATATATCTTCTGCCTACTGATTTATATTTGTGGATTAATTTGCGGAGTCGGGAACATTTCCCATATTATGCTCTCGCCACTTGTTTCGGTAAGCTACTGTCTGTCTGTCACACTGTATAATTGGACCTGTTAGTGGAAAAGGGAATAACTACGTGGAACCCTACTTTTCACGAAACAAAAAAACATTCTACAGCTTTCCCTATTGGTTCGATTCAATACAGAAAATGTTCGCTACAATTTATAGAATATAACTTTACTCCATACTTTGCTTCATACCCTATTGTATATCTATGATTTTTTTTTTATTTTTAAAAGTTATTTCCCTTTTCTACTCATTGATAATAACGTTTATTTTATTTGCTTCCAAATCTTTTCTCCGTACATTTTTTTTCTTTAAAATTGTATTTAAAAAGTGAAAACTCAAAACTTCACAGATTTGTTTTCACAAAAAAATATTGTATTATTCTAGCTAGATTACAATGCTTTCTATACTTATAATGGGGTACCTCACAAAAAAATAAAATAAAAAAGTAACATCTAACATTAACTTTCGATTATTCACCTCGGCCGTCTATGTGACCAGCACCTTCTTTGCCATTTCCTATACGCCTCTAGAAAAAGTTTCATTAGCTTCATAATATCATTAACATTTTTCTTGTTGCTTCACACTGAGCCGTCATACGGTTTATCAGATGGAAAGGTAAAATAATTTCCATTAAGTTTCAGTAAATGCAATAACCACTGAAAGATATTCTCATTAACATCACAATAAATAAAGTTTTACCTACAGTATAGTGTATTATTATTATTATTATCGCACAATATTAATGAATAATGTGTCATCACTACAAATGTGTACATAAACACGAACGTGTTAAATTACACTCACTAACCACTGAATAGTGAAATAAAGCTGTGTACACAGTAGCAACAATGCCAGCTGAGACTTAACTGACCCAGCCACAGGCACAACCTTCTACGGCAGTTATTACTAAGGCCCGGATTTTTATGTAATTACATATTTGAATGCTGAGTGCATATTCACACGGAAAAGCCAGATATCGGCGAATCATACCAATAGGTGTCTTATCCGCGAGTTTAATTTTACATATTTTGTTCATATTACATATTTCACTCCATCTTACATATTTCTACATATTTTAGCTATTTTACTATACTTTACTTCAATTTGAAAATTGAAATGGCAAAAAATAGTTAGGCCTATAACAACATTACTCAGATGCGCAAATGTGCAATTAATCAGAATCAGGTGCAATTAAATTTATTGCAAGAAAAGGCAAAATATTGCATCTGTTGCAATTGCACGCATAGATTCTACTTTAAGAAGTAAAAGTTTTTACGAACTCAAGCGACAAGTAAGGCATTTCGCACGGGATGTTAGATGAGAATGGTATGCGCGGCCCACTCCTTATTTACGTTTCGTTCGCACGTTCAGCAGACTCGGTGGGGAAAGAACGTGCTGTCCGTGGTAAATAAATACTCTTCGCAGATCTTGCAATTCTCGCAACGGATTCCATCTACCTAAACAAACAAATATCTATATAACTCTATGCTATTGTAGGGCACAATGTGATTTTTGATGCCAGTATGATCGATGCTCTCGGAGTGTAAGCCTACACGTAAATTAGTGGTGCGTTGAAGTTATTGTCAAGTCAGTGTTTTGTCTTTCGCCTACACTTCTGCGCTTGCTTGTTTCTTGCCTTGGCGGATTCTCGTTGTTGGACAAAAGACGTCTTAAATAATATATTGTGCGGTATTGTTCAACGCAAGTTCTTAAGAGTTTTAAATACAAATATCCTTGTTTTATCATGGCACCGACCGCATCATCTTTGTCAGCTAAGTTAAAATCATGGGTACAGATTGACAGTGCTTTTACAACTGACGGTAAAGCTGTATTTTGCCAAGTTTGTGATAACAATATTGGCTGTTCCATGAAGTCTCAACTGGACAACATTTGCGAAGTAATTTACATACTAGAAATAAAGAACGATCTTCTTCATCGAAACAGGTACTACTTACAAAGATGCAGCAGCAATCTTCATCATCTAATAGTGAGTTTTATAAAGACATGGCTTTAGCAATGATTGCTGCTAATGTGCCTTGGTACAAACTTCAAGTGCCTCAATTTAAGTCTTTCTTAGAGAAATACTTCAAACGTAATATTCCAGACGAATCTACACTCAGAAAAAATTACTTGAACGTTTGCTATATTGAGACTTTGGAAAAAATCAGAGCCGACATCGGTGATTCTTATATATGGATAGGTGTTGACGAGACAACGGACGCTGTAGGTCGTTACATCGCAAATCTTATTGTGGGTAAGTTAGATTCCGAGAATCCAGCCAAGCCCTACTTGATTTACTGTAAGCCCCTGGAGCAAACAAATCACTCAACAGTAGCTCGATTTATTAATGATGGACTGAAAGTGTTATGGCCAAATGGTGTTAAAGAAGAGAAGGTACTGCTGTTGTATACAGATGCAGCAGCATACATGTTGAAAGTAGGTAATTCTCTAAATGTGTTTTACCCCAACCTACTACATGTTACATGCCTGGCTCATGGATTGCATCGAGTAGCTGAAACTGTCAGAGACCTTTTTCCCGAAGTAAATACATTAATATCAGCAACAAAAAAGGTGTTCTTGAAAGCTCCTTACCGTATCCAGTGCTACAAACAAAGGCTACCTGACACACCTCTGCCTCCAGAACCCGTAATTACAAGATGGGGAACCTGGATCGAAGCCGTAAATTTCTACAGTGACAACTTTGAAGCTGTGAAGTCTGTGGTGGAAACATTATCTCCCGATTCTGCAGTGTCAGGGAGCGTATCCTTGTCTGCATTCAACAACTCTAATATGTTCAGTTTCGTACATCAAAACGCATTTCGGTTGGCTTCCCGATAGAAACTGGAGACTGCAGGTCTGACTCTCCAAGGAGCCATAGGAATAGTTGAAGAGGCAGTTAACAAGTTAAATGCTGTGCAGGGTGAAGTCGGTGACGAAGTTTTCACTAAATTAAATGCTGTGCTGAATAGAAACCCTGGTTACTCAACTTTACACACCATTTATCGCATATGTAACGGCGAAACTGTAGAATCGATTGAGAATATTCTTCCAAGTACGATTCCTCTGTATAAATATGCGCCGGTGACGACATGTGATGTCGAGAGATCCTTTTCTATATATAAAAACATACTCTCAGACCGAAGACAGTCCATGTCAACAGACAATATAGAAAAGTATTTAATAATTAATTGTGCAACTAAACAGTGGTAAAAAAAACTTACGTGGACACTTTATTCTTATGTAGAGTTCTATACATACAATATAGATTTTCAAATCAAAAATCTACCTTTAATTTCATAGTAATTTCAACTCTCCTAGTAAAATATTTTGTTAAATATTTAATAATTCTCAATTTTTTACTTTATACTCATGTCCTATACTACAGAAATCCATAGGTAAAATATTTTGTTGTTGTTAATTTTATAATATCAAGATTTCTTTTTCAATTCTGTTTTCTAAAATATGTTTTCATAAATTTTCTAAAGTACAATAAACAATTGAAAAGTAATTCATTTCTTATGCATGCTGTCTTATTGTAATCTCTTCAACAAAGAGTTGAACTTTCAGATACTGTGTATTCTGAGGGTTAACATAATTTCTGTAACAGAAGTGGTAATCTATCTGGTGATTAGTGTCAGCCCCGAACTTGATTAGTATTTTATGGATTACATTGACTTTACTCAAAATATATTTCCATGTTTTGAAAGTGATTTTAAAAAGTTTAAAATGAAGCACCTATTATTTTCAAAGCCTTTCAAAGAGGGCACTGTTATGTTCTCGTAAAAATGTAAATTACATTGTTGACGTGAAAGTATTTTAATACTACATATTTCTTAAATATTACATATTTAGCTACATATTTTCCTTACTTTTCCTACATATTTATGCACATATTTTGCCACTTTTTGCTACAAAAAAATCCGGGCCCTAGTTATTACGTTCTTCTACTCAACACTGAGCAACCAGGGCTGGCTGGAAATGTTCTGACTGTTTTGTTCATAGACGTTTTGACTGACCTGAAATGTTAGTAACGTTGCCTTTTTCGGCCCACTCTTAGCGCCTATAATTGATGAACAAAATGCCTATCTCAGTTTAATTTACCAAAAAAGTGTGCCTATTTACTTTTTCCATTCACTAGTCACAATTGAACTATTTCAATTGTAGTTCGTCCTTACGTCACGTATCTTCGTATGATCTAGTCTCGAGCATCCATGCACTCGACTGAGGAGCTTTGTTTTCTGCTTAAAATCATTCGCGAACCTTAGCGTAAATACACTGTACCTTACACAAAATAAGGATAACAAATTTTCCAAGAAACAAGCGACAAAATTTTAATGATCCAAGATGCTACGTTTGAGGAATGTCAAAGGAGAAGAAGAAGAAGAAGAAGAAGGAGGAGGAGGAGGAGGAGGAGAAGGAGGAGAAGATAACGTAGAGACATGTGGTTTCCGCAAGAGGTTAGGGTAACGTAAGAGTGACTACTTAGTGCCAGTACGAGTCAGTATAGTTGATATAATTAACCCCGTCTTTCGGTTTCTGTCTCTGTCTATCTACTCTCTCTCTCTCTCTCTCTCTCTCTCTCTCTCTCTCTCTCTCACACACACACACACACACACACACACACACACACACTTAAAGTAAAGATTGTTGTCGGGCATATATGTACGTTACCAGTTTCACAGAAAATGTCCGTTTCGCCAACGACACACGAAGGACTATAAACAACACACAGAAAAAACGTATTAATTTCAAACGGACCGGGCCATGTTCCAGCTCATAAATAAGTTGTATCAATCCGAGCGTAAGTCAAGCTCAGTGGACCGCTATTGAAGCCTTTATTCCCCTCCCCCTCCGCGGCAGCATGGAACATATAAATTTAACAACAGGCCAAACGTAGGCCTACTCTCTGTGTTCGTTTGAACAAAAAATATTAGGACAAAATCAAACTAGACAAGAGTTTCTATACTGTTTAAAATAATTTCAAAACGAGTTTTATCATCATTACATCATGTCCGCTTCATGTTTTAGGCACTTTGCTTGTTCCATTTTCTATTCCTCGGTGTACCACGGTTTCTCCTCAATCCACTTTACTCGTTTATCCGTTATCTTAGGCTATAGTTATTCACCTACAGCCATCAAAGACCTAGCCTTATATGAGAATTTAATGTATTTAATATACTGCTCTGTACAGATCATCATCATCACCACTAAGCGTTAGAACTGTTCCGGAACCGATCTCCTCCTCGGTCTACCGACATCTATTTTCCCAGTAGGGTAATGACCCAAGGCGGGCACAGGAAGACGGATATCAGGCATGCGGTTTAAGTGATGTAGGCCAACGGCTGCATACATGGGCTAAGTTAGTTAGCCTACTGCGACCGGGCAGAGGGAGCTCGTCAGCTGAGGTGAAAGCAACTCTCTAGGGGAAGGGCAGCCCGAAATCAAAGTTCCTGGTCCTCCAGGTTGGGGGTTTTATAGGATGCCAATAACCTGCTTAAGTAAAAATATATGTACTTAGAGATCCCATACGAGCCTCGGAAATCGGATGGGAAATACGGCAAACGACGTAAGCTAACGCAAAAGGACAAATGCAAATGGATCTGTACAGACTGATTCATTAATTAACCATCTCCCTCCGTCGAGCCTTTCGAGTGTAGAGGTCCTAAGGCACCAAGCGACTTTGTGCTCATCTAGGCAGGTATCTGTTCTCAGGCATGTGACGTTGGGACGTTTGACTTTCCAAGTGGAGTAACGATGAGTCAACTATAACATTACCGTACCTCTGGGTTACCAATGGTAGTTGGTAAATCTATGGTAGTTGAGTAGACAAATATAATAGGGCTGCCACTTCAAGATTTCTAGATGCCCCAGGTGTAGGGTGTCTGAGACACGAAACCGCCATTATTATTAATGGCTCTCTGTCTCCAGAAGATGCCATCCGATATACATCTGATGGTTGGTGCAGGAGTGAACCGACACTTCGGTTGTATCGGGGCTGATGTTTGTATGTCTTGCGCAGAGAACAACAAGAATTGTTGTCGCTGGCACGTAGGTATGAAAATGTTTCCGAAGGCGCCTACGTATATCACACTGAACTGTAGAAGCGCACATTGCGTGTCTACAACTCTGACTCACTTCCTGTCGACAGGGTAACATCCGTGACAGGAGTTTATCACCTGCGTGGCAGGTGATCCATCTCTAAGGTCTTTGGATTGAAAGGGACACCGGCTATACCACCGACTGCTGGAAATCCCTCCCAAAACCCTCCCCCGTGGTACATACTGGCCTTTGGGATGCGGATGTAAACAGACTTTCCGACCGCTGACAGGTCTGGGATCTGTTGCTCGCGCAGCTGTTACTGCGACCGCATAGCTGGGGTCTGTAACTCTTGACTTGGAAGGCACGGATCACTCTCTCCCTGTGGCTGTTCAGGGAACGAATGCCACCTACACGATGTCCCCGCTGGGCAATGTTATGTCTTGTATCACTATGACTATGTTGGTATACTGGAAACGTGAGCTATTCTTCTGAAGGCGGAGAGTATCCGATCTCCGCTTGAGGATTCGCCAAATGGACGAATAGGGTCTTTTCCAGAAAGCTGGAGTGGTTTTTGCGACTATACTAAGACCATATAAAGACAAAGGCATGAAGGACGCTCTTACTTAATTCAGAGAATTAGTAATATAAAGTCGAGTTACACCGAACCTAAACTGACAAGAGCATAAAGTGACCATAAAGAGCCTCAAGAGCAGGATTCAGCTTTAAAAAAGAGAAAAAGTTACATAGTCTGATGTAAAAACAATCTGGAAGATCATGGGTGTAAGCTGTGGATGGGGGGTTCAAACCCTCTGCGAAATGTCCCACTCAGCTAAAATAATGAGTTACTTTATTACAATTTTAAAGTAGTCTAAATAGTATTTATAATAATAATTATCTTGTTGGTACATCCTCTTCGTTCACTTTTTTTAAATATTATATATATATATATATATATATATATATTGCGACAGTACAAATAAGTGATGTACTGAGCATGAAATATAAAAATTTAAATTTACTTAATAAACTGTAAATAATTAATAATATATTAGAAATAAGCATGTTATGGATTGCAAGCTTGACTCAGACAAAAATTTGAACAGGTGTTTCGACCTGAATCAACGTGCACACACACACAAATGTAACTGAAAGTGTGTACACCAGTATTTTGCTAGTGTGTGTGAACGCAGGTCTCTGCAGGCAAGTTTGCCACCCCAGTATGAATAATTGCACAATGACGGTTTTTCCGTAATTATTCATAAACTAGAATTAAGAATTAAAATCCAAAAGCACCATAAAATGTAAATAAATTTAATAAATACTGTGTGCGAAAACCACGCGAAAGTGACACGCCGTACAAGTGCAATAGTGAAATAACTGTGTACAAATCAAAAGGGTTAAGTTGCAATGTCCAAAATTACAATGAACATGTGTTGTAAAATTAGTTATAAGATAAGTATAAAAAAATACTTACAGGACTCTGCAATTCGCAGAAATATAAAAAATAGTGAATTTGACAAAGAGTGGGGGAACTGACGCCAAAGACAGTTTCTAACATGTCGATTTTGTATCACTGAAGGGTGTCGACCAAGACATGGGTATAAATAGGACACGCAAGCTTCAGTGGTTCTCTTTCTTGAATCATCCACGATGCAGCGGGAGCTTATGCCCGTCAGCACGGCATATTTATTAATATTTTTATAAACAGTTTAAATTGCCAGTTATGTACAAATACGTAACCAAGCTAAAAGACAGACATTGTAATTAATAACAGCACTAGAGAAGAAGTTCCATAGCGATACGACGCTGGAAAAGAGAAGAAGTTCCATTGCGATACGACGCTGGACAAGAGAAGAAGTTCCATAGCGATACGACGCTGGACAAGAGAAGAAGTTCCATAGCGATACGACGCTGGACAAGAGAAGCAGTTCCATAGCGATACGACGCTGGACAAGAGGAGAGGACGAGAGAGTGAGAGACAGCCGACGCTGGACAAGAGGAGAAGAGAGACAGCCGACGCTGGAGGCGAGACGAAGATGAACACCGATGGAACAAAAATGATCGAGTATGATTGACGACAATAAGGTGATAGACAACTTATTCATATCTTAATCATACACAGTATACAAAGATAGTTAAAGACATTAATATTTTATTTAAAAATAAGAGTAATATTTCTTGTATAGTAGAGTTAAAAATCATAGATGTTTTAGAAATACGATTAACGTAACAAGAGCTCAAATTAATATGATATAAAATGATTACAAAGAATATAAATAAAAACAATTAGTATTTGAGAAAACAGTACTGAGAAGTAATAACTATTAATCTTTTGAGTACGTACCATATATAGAAAAAAAGATTTAAAAATTGATTTTGAAACATATTAATAGACTGAGTAGTCTAAAAAATGAGATTTTCCTTTTATATACTATTTAGTAGCATAGAATGTTTAGTTAGTAAGGATGTATATATCTTAAGCCTTACGGCATTATAACAAATAATAACTAATGTTTTTTAAATCGAAGTCAGTGCCATGTGCACATATTTTTTTATAGTATCAAATAAATTTTAATTACTGTTTCAAGTTCCGTAGAGTTCTTATTGCAGATACACCTGACCCCCTTCTTAAATGTTATATGTTTAAAGAATTTGTCAATCTTGAACGTGAGACCGTTCACACCTATTTATGTAACGTAACGTTGTTTAAATTTGGTGCTCCAAGATCGAAGGACTCCACAAATTTAAATTAAATTAAATTTGCCAAATCGCAACGTTGCAATATATATATATATATATATATATATATATATATATATATAAACTTTCTCTGTGAACACTTACTTTTTGGTTTTGTTTCCCAAACGTTTCAACGTGGTGTTCGTCTTCTTCAGTGGGATTAGAAGTACATTTCTTGAGACGAACACCACGTTGAAACGTTTGAGAAACAAAACCAAAAAGTAAGTGTTCACAGTGAAAGTTTATATATATATATATAATATTTATAATAATAGTATTAATTAATAACATTTAAACATATTTGCGGTGTACTAAGAAACACTCTGAAAAAGAAGACCAGGAAGGACACTAATTTAAAATTTTATAAGACGGTGGCTGTTCCAGCATTATTATATGCCTGCGAATCTTGGACGATGAGGAAGAGTGACTGGAATAAGATTCGAGCAGCAGAAATGAAATACTTAAGAACAGTAAAGGGACGTATAAGAAATGAGGATGTAAGGAAGGATTTGAATACATTTTCAATTAGAGAAAAGACAGTGTTATATGGATAAAAATTGAAAAGCCGTTTGAAACGAATGGGTAATACACGAAGGCTCAAACGTAATACACGAATGGGTAATACACGAAGGCTCAAACGTAATACACGAATGGGTAATACACGAAGGCTCAAACGTAATACACGAATGGGTAATACACGAAGGCTCAAACGTAATACACGAATGGGTAATACACGAAGGCTCAAACGTAATACACGAATGGGTAATACACGAAGGCTCAAACGTAATACACGAATGGGTAATACACGAAGGCTCAAACGTAATACACGAATGGGTAATACACGAAGGTTCAAACGTAATACACGAATGGGTAATACACGAAGGCTCAAACGTAATACACGAATGGGTAATACACGAAGGCTCAAACGTAATACACGAATGGGTAATACACGAAGGTTCAAACGTAATACACGAATGGGTAATACACGAAGGCTCAAACGTAATACACGAAGGCTCAAACGTAATACACGAATGGGTAATAGACGAAGGCTCAAACGTAATACACGAACGGGTAATACATGTGGCATGGGTTAGGCTACATGGAAGCCACATAGAAGAAGAGACGTTGGACGACCGGTGCAAGGTGACGAAAAACATGAGGCCGGAACAGGAGAATGCTTCCAAGCCCTGAAAGGTTGATGATAATGAGTAATAATTAATTGCATGTAACCACAGAAATGTTGTTAGGCGATGAATGGCTATAATATATCTACGACCCCCCCCTCGAAATAAAATTCTGCGTACTTCCATATGGAAGATAAAAACATAATAACTCCAACTTCTAGTTCTTTAAAACTGCTTAGTTAATTACCAGAAAAATAAATAATTCAGTATTAACTTAATTAGTACTAAATATGTTTATAAATATAATTATCTGTTCTGTCTTAAATTATACCATTAAGTAAAGGTCTTTCATATAATACTTCAAATTTGTTTTTTTTAATTGAAACGTCAGTTTAACAAACATATTATCGCAAGAAGATTAAGGAAGTTATTATACAAAATAGATCAAAATAAAATAATGAAACGGTAAATCAAGGGGAATTTTTATACTTCCTAATAGGAAACAGAGGCGCGGCAACACTGCTTCATTCAGTTGTCGGCAACAAATCTCATCGATATTATAATATTATCAACACAACTAATGCATAAACTGGCAATCAATTTGAAATGTAAACAGCCAGTTTACATTTTTGTTTCAAATCTTGCGATGTGGAAATTATTCTAGAAACCGGTTTACGGTCAGCAGTGACTGGGAGAATATGTCACTCGACCCAACAATCAGATTCGTCAACCTTGGACTCGTGACTCCGACATTGTTTTGCTGTTGATTCATCTTACAAGGAACTCAAGAGCTGCAGAACCAACGTCCAACGAACATCCAACGTAGTCTTAGGAACCGTACTGCTGCCAGCGGGTTTCAGAACCGACATATATATTTACAAAGTTTATTACGAAGACTAGTTTTGTACCTCTTGTCATATAGACTCCATTTATTTATTTATTTTATTCATTTTTTGTAATTTTGCAAATTTCTACGTACGCAAGCAGTTGAGTAGTGTGTGAAGCTGGTGACAGAAGCATAACAAAAAGTCGTTGGTGCAAAGTCCACAGATGGGTTCATCAGAACGGCGCTTCTTTCACGATCCATCATGCTTTTCGCACAAATCGGAGTTTAAAATAGCAAGTACCAAAAAGAATGAGTAAAAGACTATTGACATAATGAGATAGCTCGTAGCATTTATCATTAACTATTTTATGTCAAAATGTAAAATTTGCAATTTTAATGTTAAAAATGTGTTTTTCAGGTGCAAATCGCGACCAATAAAAGTTGAAATATCTATGCTTTTTTAATTAATTATCTTCCTTGTGCTATTCTTTACTTATCTAAAGCTTTAGCGTTTGATTTACAAAGAAAAAGTTTCGTCTTTTTAATTACGAAAAATTGATCAGATTTTATGATTTTCGGAAGTGATGCGCGACCGGAAGATATTAACCGAATTGTTTTCTTTTTTTTTATTTTGGTTATCTGTCCTAGAAGCAAGTTTTCGGCGGTATAGCGATTCGAAAAAAAAATAAAAATATTTTTTGGCCCACACGAACAACCAGGCTTAAAGTTGGTCGCATCTCTGTACGGAATGGGAAGGAAGACAGCTGAAGCAAGTCAAGAGCTTTAAGAAGAAATAATCACACGATGACGAAACAAATCGTCGAGTACATATTTCTAATGTTATTGTGGGTAAGGGTTAAATCACAGAAAAAGTTAACCTACGCGTATACACGACAGTTTTTTCTACCTAAACTACCCACAAAAAAAACTTCATCCTGTTACAGATACATGAAAGAAAACTGTAAGTCAGTAAAATGAGATTTTTGAGCGGGCAGCTGTAACAACGGCAAGAACATTGCCATCACAAATCGTTTTCAAGCAGCAATCAACCATCGAGATTATATACATAGTATGAAAATGGACAAAAGTAAGCCGAAACTCATGGAAAAGCGCCAGGAGGAGGAGGGAGGGAGGGAAAGACCAAGATTGGAATGAGTCGACTGTATTGAGTAGAGTAGATAATAGAATGGGGAAGACCATGTTAGACGCAAACGCTCATCCAGACAGAAGAAGGTATCGGAAGTGACTGAAGGACCACGACGACGCTTGGAGACGGAAAAGAACAAGAAGTGTATCACTTACTTTGTAAACATGGCCAACCACGTTTCCCAAAACGAGTCGGCATCATCAGAGACTAAAATGTACTGTACTGATACACTAATTAAAATCATTTAAAATTATTTATTTAAAATTTAATTAAAATTGATTATTATTTAATTTAAAATTATGACTTTCTTAAAAATTTATTTACTTTTATTTATTTAAAAATTAGATTATTTATTAAAAATAAAATGCACTGTATTGATGCAAAACTAAACTTATGAAATACATTTAGTCGTCTCGAATCATTCAGAATCACTGAATAAAATAAAGTAAAATAAAATATACTTAGAAAAAGTCAATTTGTAAAAATAATAATATGTACCCGCGCACGTGTTTGTGTGTAAAATTATGATGATGATAATCATCATCATCGTCGTCATGGTCATTAGGATTTACCTACTCCCTAGTGTCTCTCCCAGTCAATATGCATGGCGGTCAGCATGAGTCATGGTCAAGGTCAAGCATACATGAGCGCGCCTATGTGTTATTTTACACGGTGCCAAGACAACAACACTGGGCAGCCTTACAAAGGATAGGAACATCTTAAAGCCTGGTAGGGAGGATGAAGAGCGTATATGATATAGTAAAAGAGATACAGTAAAAGAGTTCGGGTGGAGAAAAATCTGTTGAATTCCGTTTAACAGAATATGTGTTATTGAAACTCAAACATAAGCCCAAAGATCTAAATACCTAGGTTTACAGATCTTTGCATAAGCCTGACCCCTGAATGTAATCCACACACACACACACTGGTGTGAGATGCCTGAAGACACCAACATTCGTTCTCTAGATGTCCGCCTATTGACGAGGCCTGTGGGACGCTCAAAAAGTCTGAGGGACTGCCTCCAGAGACTATTGGAAGATTCACGCTTACTTTGTCGGAAGCATGGGATGAAGTAACCCCCGTAATCGCTGCAGCTGTGTTGAAGCATCTTCGATGTACCGTAAGGGATAGAAATTACATAGGGGTGGAAGTGTTCCCTAAACTCTTGAGGCGTGAAAGTTCAACGATTTCGGTCCACTTGACGAATACTTTTGGCTGATACCACTTCCCGAGAAATAGTGTTTAACGGCTATCTCGCAGGGAAATGATGGCGCATGAGAAACGATTGATGTTTTTGTCGGTGAGTGTCCATCACACGCTGAATGAAGCATTTTTCACGTCCTTGGAAAACACAAAACACAAACGGACGAGTGTTCTGTATAATTATGTCGTCATAATCATTATCATCATCATCATCACTTCATGGATAGGATTTCTCCTGTTCCGGCTTCATGAGTCCAGCCATCTTGTGACTGGCCTGCCTACAGATCTTCTTCCAACCGGCTCATACTCATAAACCGACTTTCTGAAAGCGGGTATTGTCCATTCTTACTACATGTTGTTTCCAGCAATTTCTGTAATTCTAAATGAGTTCGTTTAGGAAAGCTATGTCAAGTTCTAGTCTAACATACTCGTTTCTTATATGATCGAGTTGCGTATATCGCTTTACCGATCTCAAACAGCTCATTTCTGCAGCCTGTAATTGGCACCAGTCCTTCTTCCTTATAGTCCAGGTCTCGCATACATACAGCTGTGCTGGTACTGCTAACGTCTTATAGAATTTGATGCACGTCTCTTGTCTAGCTTTCCTTCTCAATGACCTTCCCAGTATTCCACATATAGTTTGGAACCTGGCTAGTTTATTGCTGATATTATCAATTACCTTTACAAGAAGACTACAACCAAAGTATTTGAATGTAGAGACCTGTTCTATGAGCTGGTCATTTAACATAATTTTATATCGAATGGGGTATTTTCCACAAAAAAGCCATAACCTCTGTTTTTACAGTTGAAATTTTGTAATTATATTCCTAATAGTATTTTAATTGGACAGAATTAGATTGAAAACATTATATTGAATTAGAAGTAAAACATGCTAAAAATACAGAACGATGGACAGTTTGCATATTAAGAAACTGTCTTTTTCTTATTATTATAAACGGCCCTTGTATAGGTCCCTAGTTCAGAAGGATAACCGTCGGACGGCTTTGTTGTAATAACATGTTCTTAAGTGCGCGGCACTTCCCGACACTGTCTCTGTGTAGCAATCAGATTGCACCGTTGGTTAGAAGAGATTACCGTTCCTGTGTCCACGTTGCCGCTGTGTTGCCCCAATTAATATTCGTAAGCTGCAACTTATCCCCTTCAATGGAGCCTATGACTGACTGCTGTTTTCCGTGCGTCTCGATACATAGCCTTCCCTTTCGATACACCATGTGAGCCGCAATCCATGTTCTCAAATGCTTGCCACCATATTTTCCAAACGACTCCTTCGTCTATAATTTTCCTCTTCTATTTTGCTTTCAATTATTTCAAAGTCAGTGTACCGAAGTACGTGTCTAACTAGCATCTTTTTCGAATGTCTTAAGAAGCTTCTGTTAACTTGAACTAAGAAAGACTACAACCAAGGTAACTGAATCTAGAGACCTGTTTTGTGAGCTGGTCATTTAACAAAATTTTAGATCAAATGGGGTATTTTCCACAAAAAGCCATAACCTCTGTTTTTGCAGTTGAAAATTTTTAAATTATATTCCGTACATGTATGTGGGAGGATAGACAAGTTAATATGGCATAATTACGTATGATTGTTAACTGAACTTATCAGTTATAGCTAGAGTATCCGTTGTCGACCGTGGTGTCCCACATCCGTTTGATAATGCGGTTTCTTTGTGCTACCGGTATTGTTGCAGTTGTGTCGCATTATTGTTACAGATTTATCTGCAACTGAAATAATCTTGTATCTAAAATTTGGCCTTGGGGTGGGTCCGGTCTATTAGTGGAAAGTGAAAATGACTTACAAAGGCTTGTGTATAATTTTAACAAAACATGCCAGAAACATAACATGAAGGTAGCGGAAGAGAAAACAAAATCAATTACAATTTCACATGACCCATTAAGGTGTAAGCGTGTGATAAATTACAGAATAATGGAACAGGTAATGCAGATCGACTACTTAGGAACAAGGCTTACAAGCAGGGGTCCCTACAGGGGGTGGGGGTCGTGTCGCCATTGGCGATATTTAGAAAATGTTTGGGGGGATTTGATTTTACTATTGCATGAAAAATTTTCCCCAATTTGTGTAATAGGGCTTTGTGTTTATATTTTTTATTTTTCTTGCTTTCTGCTACATTTTAGTACACTACGAAAAGGTCAAAAAACAGACTGAAACTTTTATAGCATTTTATCGATAAAAACAGATTTAAGTGAGACGTTTAAGTTGCAAAACTAAGTATCTTTTCAATAAAGTCATAGAGTACTGGTATTGTAAAACAAATCACGTTTTACTGAAAATATTAATTTGTGATTTATTATTAGAAATCCTTATTTTTTAGTTTACAACTACCTACAATCAATATATCGTTTCGGTAAAAGGTAATATTTTGTAAACGTTTTGAGTTAGAAAGCTCCGGCCTTTGCTCGATTAGGTACGAAATTTTACTGTAAAAGAGAGAAAAGGTCTTGTCAGAAAAAGGGGGGATTTTTTAATAAAATTGGGGGAAGCGTCATAGGTGTTGGGGAGGATCGGCACCCTTGCTTACAAGTAACAATAGGGCAGATGAAGAAATAGAACATCAATCGATGAAAGCAAGAAGAATTGCTGGATGCATGAATAACCTTATACGGGATAATAAACACCTCACACAAGAAGCTAAAATTAGGGTTTACAAAAGCACAATACAATTCTATGCATCAAGACCAAGCCAGATATAGCAATAACTCAAAGAAAACGACAAACTATAGAAATGACTATGTTACGGAGGGTACTAGGAAAGACAGGGTACGATAGGTTGCCAAACAATAGTATAAGAGAAACGTGTAATGTAATAGATAATAATTCTTGGACTGCGGAAAGAAGAAGGATATGGAATGAAGACATGTCAAGAATGGATAACACAAGGCTAGTGAAAAAGGCAAGAGATACCCAACCAAACGCCAAGAGGAGCACTGGTCGGCCAAGGAAGAGGTGGAGTGGCAGCATGTAGGACCGTTCTTATAGAACAGGACAGAGTCCTAACAAGGAAGTTAAAGAAGAAGAAGAAGAAGAAGAAGGATGGTCCGGTCGTGTCGGCTTCATACAAAAGGAAAAGCAAGAGAAAGAAGAAAAGAAGTTGCAATACTGAAGATCAATATGTCAATCTTCAAAGTGGCTGAAGAACGTATGATAACGTCTTGAAATCAGTCCCATTAAAGTAAACGCTAATAACACGAGAGAAATATGTGTTACTGAAACATTATTTAAATGATGTTTATTGACATTTTACATTTAAAAAATAATAACCACAATTTTAATGAAAAAAAGTAATCCAAGACAATTTTGTACATAAAAAAGATACGCTGTTTGAAAATGTTTTAGAGTTTAATGTCTCTTCGCCTTGATATTTTAGCCATTTCATTAAGAACTTCTTCCGTGATCACTGAACTGAATTTGCTATATTTCATATTTCAAACATTGTATACGATTCCTTATTTTATAAATCGTATACAAAACGGTTTTGTGTGAAGACAATTTACAAGTGACACTACGAGTCACTTAAACTAATGTAAATATGTATAGTATGTACATATGTACCTTACAGTATGTATATATGTATGTATATATAGGTCATTATAAATAACATACAGTAAGCTTGTGTCTAATTTATAGTACCCAATTTACAAGTAAATTATCTATAGTGCCTTTACAGCATTAGAGGAAGCCTCAAATAAAACTGAATAAACTTGGGGAAAACAAAATATATGTTGTACGCTACCAATAAACTACCACTAAACCCAACCCTTCAAAATCTTGAAATAGGCACAAAAAATATAGAGGCAGTAAAACAGTTCATATATCTTGGCTCCCAGGTAAACAGCACTAACGACACCAAGACTGAAATTAGAAGGAGAATATATCTTGCAAATAAAACATATTATGGATTTAAAAAGCACCTGGCATCTAGCTTCATCTCAAGAACCACGAAATGCAAAATTTACAAAACACTTATCAGGCCAGTACTGATGTGTGTTTCAGGAGCGTGGACGATGACAAAAAATAGCGAGAGATTTCTAGGTTTCTTTGAAAGACGGATTCTAAGAACAATATTTAGACGTTTACTTGCTGAACTGCTACTTGTCATGTTCCGGACGATGCCTTTCAGTGTTCCCACCATTTTCAAGTCCTAAATCACGACCTTAAGTCCTAAGGAACGTGGTCTAGGGTTTGAAAATGGTGGGAACACTGAAAGGCCTCGTCCGGAACATGACAAGTAGCACTTCAGCAAGTAAACACGACAAAGTTGGAATTACAGAGACTGCTAATTCAAATAACAAGACGAAAAATATTTAGATGAGTAAAAGAAAATAGAATGTGGCGCAGGCGCTATAATTATGAACTACACTATTTTTACAAAGAGCCGGACATTGTCAGGATACTCAAAATATACAGACTAAGGTGGGGGTTGGACACATAGAGAGAATGGAGGAAGGACAGCCTACGATACATATCTTCTACCAGAAACCAATGGGTAGTAGAGCAAGGGGAAGACCCCGAAGTAGATTCAAAGATCAGAAAGAGGAGGACCTCAGAAAAAAGCTGAACATAAGAAAATGAAAAGCCACTGCATGTAATAGGGAAAATGGAGTCGCCTCTGGGAGCAGGCCAAGACCCACGGCCTGCTGCTGCTGCTGATGATGATGATGATGATGATGATGATGATGATGATGAACTTACAAGTAAACAATGTGAAATTCCCAGTATAATGTAAAATATATATAAACATGTGTAATATTAAATCAGTGTAACTACAACAGATTTAAATGATTGACTGTTTTCAACTAACAGATTTAAGTTATCAAGTAACGTACTTCATTTTGTCCCAAACAGCAGAACACGCACCTTTATTAAACCTGGGACTTTACCTGGGACTTTCCAATTACTCCCTTGGCCACATACTACCTCCACCCCTCCCCGCCTAACATACATTCAAATCTCTCAGTTCAAATCCAACCACTGGAGCTGTCGTAACTGGTGAAGCAATTGTCAGGAAAATAAAAATTATCAGCAGAACTAAAATACATGTTTATTTATTAAATTCAAGTATTAATAAAATGTTCTACCAAGACTAGTATTTTTTTGGACATTTATATAGAATGGATGACAATAGGTTAACAAAACAGATGTTCAAATATCTGTGAGGACCGAAGTCAACGTCAACTTGGATTAAAGAAGTCAAAAAGGATTTAGAAAAAAATAATATAAATGCAGAAGAAGCAATTGAAATGGAAGTTTTTCAGGCAAAAGTGATAAAAATGGAAGGAGTCCAGGGTAGGAGAGAGAAAAACGCAGGTTCAAAGTGGCCTGAAGACGGGAAGAAGAAACATAGTGAAAAGATGAAAGAATATTGGGGATAAAGAAAAGAACACGGAATAAAGAATTGAAATTGGCGTGTGGTCTTCGGATGGCCGATACAAATAGAAAAAAAAATGTTCTACCATGAACCGCGCGACCATTCGATCAGTGTAACATATTTGGTATTTTACGAGTAACAATGGATAATTTGAATATTTTTTTTACATGTTTTATATCCAATGTAGTATGTTTAAAGATGTTAGTTTATGTAATTGTATAGAAATCTGCATTGTTTAGGAACACTCAATGCTAATGAAAATTCTCAACATTTAATATAAAGTCATTTATTAATTTCTAAGCATTGTATTACAGCTGAAGTAATATATCGCTAACAAGGAGATTCCGAGTCAGGTAAAAATCTTCGACAGCAGTAACTTTGTACAGTTTTATTTCAGGTGGGTTAAACAATGCGTCGTCCTTGACAAGGCAGCTGTGCAGCTCTGCTTTTGACAATACCTTTTTAACCTCGCAGGTTTTATTTCCAAATAGTTTTACTTTACATTTTCGTTTGTCAAAGCTTCATCATGGAAAATTGTTTCAATGCGGAAATTGGTAAGGAATATATTTTGCAACGTTAAATGTGTTTAAACGTGGTAAGAGAAAATATTAATATACGAACACAACAGCGAAAATCCATAAGAAGTCCACATCTTGTGGATACGGGTTTGGCAATCCCGATGTGCCCTAGCTGGATTCTCACTTTGGATCCGGATCCAATGGAAGAGACACATAACACTCTACATATTCTTCTCGTGATGCCCACCTCAGGTGGAAATTTTTTTTTTCTATTCTTCCATATTATTCACAGTTTTTGCTAATATAATTCATTATACAATATATCACAATATCAGGGGTCCACATATTGTAGACACGAGTTTGGCAATCCCGATGTGCCCTAGTTGGATTCTCACTTAGCTTCAACTTGCCTTGGGTGAGATCCTTTCGTTTAGTCTTTTCTGCCTAGTCTCGCTTGACCGACCCATATTCCTTTCTGACCCCGACGCTATTAGAGTAATCTAGGGCTAGAGTGTCTTCCTCTTTACATTCTAATTTCTTAATTTTGGGTGGCTTAGGATCTTTGAGTGCTCACTGATGCCAATAGGTGAGCACTGGAAATACTAAGAAACGTTCAGTATCAGAATAACTGATACAAAGGCACCAAATCCTATCTCAGAACGTGAAGGGTGAGGGCGAATCTCCTGCGCCCCAAAACAGGCACCTTTCGGCTAAGGTATGGTAAGCCTGACAGAAGAGTCTCTGGTCCTCCTGGCAGGGGGTTGTGCAACAGGCCAGTAACCTGTTCATGTAAAACTTTATAATTCTTGTAGTACCCAAAGCAGCCTCGAAGTAAGGTCTGAAAACTGTAGCAGTAGGACTCTGGCAAAGGACAAGGACTTGAAGACAATGATGGGATCATCTGCAAAGGATGACAGAGGATCGATTGCCGAAAGCGGCACTGAACTATAAAGCCATTGGCAGAAGAGACGTGGGTCGTCCAAGGATGAGATGCGTGCTAGAACAGGTTTATATAACCTAATCCTTGAATAGGAGAAGTAGAGGAAGAAGAACAGTAAAATTTGTTTAAATCTCTTTATTAATTTAAGTAGTATCAATATAATTATATGTAGAGTATTATTTTTCATTTTGTAGACTGGCGTAAGTTAACTTTCATTTTAACAACAATCTATTAGAATGGAAGGTCGTTAATAAATAATACGTACCATATTTTCATATTTACCATTCATAAATTCGACAAGCAATATCCATCACTATATATAATAATATGTAGCTTCCTCTCTATACAAGTAAATCCTCTATTCGGACTGTCTCCATCGTAATATTTTTCTCGCTTGACGTTTCGATCCCTCGAATCTAGTACAGAGGCGCGCCATTAGTGTCCGGCGGCTGTGTGCAGAACTTTAGTTGGCGCCCCTATACCCTCCCCCCAGAATAAAAATCACTTTATAGAAACGTATCAGTGAGTACAAATGAAATACGAAATATATTAAGTACAAGTTTGTTGAACAAAAACCACGAGTTAAAAAAAATGTAGGCCTATGAAAAAGAATAAACATAACAAGAAGGGTAAAAAAACAAAAACATCGAAAATAATTTGGGAGGAAAACAAAGTAATTTATGTTATTTGTCAACAATATCATTTGCCAGTTGCATCTTATATAGTTTTACGGAAATTAAGAGATAAACTTACAGTTTCATAAAAACAAAAGTATTAAATATTTTTTGGTACATGATTAAACTTACTATATATTTTATTTGGCAAGAAAATCATTTTGAGATTTGTATTTTTGTATAGATATCATACGAATAAGAAACAGATAAACTTACAAGTGTATAAAAAAGGCATGTATTACACACATTATTTGGTAAAGAAGTAGGTAAGTAAATATTTAAACAGAAAGATAAATCGTTTAGTAAATTGAACTTTTCTAGCTTTTATTAATGAAAATTCTCGAATAATATCGTGTATACCAAGTTGATCCGAAATATCTGACTCTATTGATGTAATGGCAAGATCTGAAAGTTTGTCTTGTACCATTGTGGAGCGCAAGTAGTTTTTAATAATTTTAAGTTTAGAAAAGGATCGTTCCGCAGATGCTATAGATACCGGTAATGACAAAAGATCCGAACAACAATTGTAAAGTTCGAATAAACTGTGATTAAGTCGTTTGAATACCATTAATTTTAAGAATAATATTTTTTTTTTCAAATATTTCCTTATCGCCTGAAATTTTGGCGCCTGTGTGCGCCGAACACTTTACACACTGTGTTAGCGCCACTGATCTGGTATCGTCTTCAAAAGCTGAGAGTGGCTGAAAGACCTAACAACGATTTGTTTTACGTCTTCGTTGTTGTTACGAGCTGTTGTTAGGTCGTTCAACAGGGTCTTCAAACCGCCACTCGCAGATTCTTGGGTTCGAAACGTCAAGCGAGAAAAATATTACGATGTAAGTGGTCCGAGTAGAGGATTTCCCCGTAAGAAATGACGATTCACCCATCGTTTAGGAGTGTCTCTATACTTTAGGGACAAACCTTCACCGCCAACCAAATACAAAACTATGTACGTAGTTTTTAAACCAAATCTATTAATTTTATGTCCACGACGAGCAACTGAAAAATGCTCACAATCCAGTCTACGTTTTGTGAAACCGATCCCTAGACGCTTGTAAATTCCGCCTTTTACCGTCCGACATTTCACAATCGAAGCTCCTAATCAGTGACGGTTGCAGCAGTGATTCGTTTGATGTCTAAATGCTTCTGACAGAGAGCTAATCTGTAGATTCTGCGCGCGCAGATGGTCAGTCCTTGACGACACCCGACGACGAAGTTTCTGTTGGCAGAAACAGAATATGAGTACGAAAATCGTTTCGTGAAAACAGCAGGACGGACGCACAAAAAACAAACACACAAACTACAAAAGCGGACGGCATCACGACTTGCACAACACACCGAGACTGACTACCTATTTTCACACTTTACTGCATGACACAAGTACCAAACATATGTGAAGAACGCACAAAGACACGACAATAATAAACCACAAACTTTACTTAAGTGAGAGTTGAAAGTTATGTTGGGAAAATAAGAAAACTTCAACTGCTGTCTAAGGCTTTCATGGCCGGCGTCATAGTTATTAACAATTTGGTTTGTCGGGCTGTGAGGCCGTGGTCCTATGTTAACTGATGCAAACGTTTCGGCCGCTCCATCGGGGGGCCATCTTCAGTGCGTAAGGACTGTGTCTCAGATCTGTGTCAGCGTTCACTCCTTACGCACTGAAGATGGCCGCCGATGGAGCGGCCGAAATGTTTCCATCAGTTAACATCCGACCACGCCCTGACAGCCCGGCAAACGAAAATATTAATAAATAAGAGAACTTCCTTTCCGAAGCGAAAATGTGTGTGCGGGAGGGGACGAAAATTACAAGACTGAGTTGCATTAAAAGGAAAAATAATTTTTAGGAGGTATTAAGAGAAGTGATGGAAAAAAGACTTTACTACAAGTAGGCCTAATGGAATATAAGAAGATTACATTTTCAGGACGTACCGTAAGAAATAATGACTTTTTCGCGGAACACTGAAAGTCAAGGTCTTAAGAAGACGTAGAAATGAGAATATCAGACAAGGTGAAAAGCGTGTCAGATATCAAAACGAGTTACTGCAGTACAAGGTGATCGTGGCGGTGATAATGACGACGAGGATTATCTAAATGATACTATAAAAGGAGTAAAATTATGCAAACGAAATAGACTTGATAAGAAGAAGCTATAGAGCTTCAAGAACGGACCGCATTGGTAACGAGAAAATCAGTACAACAATGATGATGGACGCCACAAATTCTACAAGGTGATGCCCCTTCCCACACTTCTTCATGGGTCTGAGAATTGGAGTTGGTCTGAAAATTGGTCTGAGAAACGAAAGACCAGGCCAGACGTATCCAAGCGGCTGAAATGAGATTTCTCAGGCATGTGCCAGGGTATATTCTCCATAATCATAGAAGAAACACAGATGTACAGCAGGAACTGATCATTATGATTATACTTGACAGGATTTCCCAGTATCGGCTGTACTGGTGGAAACATCTTTGCCGAATGGATGACTACTGCATCTCCAAACAACACGGTAATATAAGCCGAAGGAACGGAGAGGTGTGGGATGTCCGAGGAAGTCCTGGAGTGACCAGACTTTGCCTGTTTGAGACCGGAACAAACCACCCTTGGTTTAATCCTTGCAGATGATGATGATAACGACGACGACGACGACGACGACGATGATGATGATAACAATGGCGATGGAAATTGAAAAACGTAAAAAACATAAATTTTTGGGGCGGGCTGGCACAGTGGTAACGTTGGACGCTCACAATCTCGACGGCTGTGCCGCATTCGTTGAATCCAATCAAGATCACGATTTGATCTGCCTACCCACCCCTACGCTGGAGATAAAAATACAGCGGTCTTGTCTGGTATGCCTGATCTAGATACCCCCCCCCCAAAACCATTATCGCTGTGCTGCTGATATAGTATCGGAAAACCGTGGTTCAATTACATAATAACAAAAGTAATAAACACGTCTCTGGGGCAGTACATGAGGTTATGCGAAGACGGATCTCATAGAGAACCATATTGCATTACTGCAGTAATTAAAAATGCTTACGTCTTGACAAAGGTTGTTTACGAAGTCACGATGCTTCGATACGGGCGACCAACAAGGCAGGAAGAATATATTTATACAATACGTCTCTACACACACGCGCGCGCGCATGCACACAATGTACATAAATAAGAGGTGGGAACGCAAGATGTCACTCAAACATGCAATGCGATGCACTAACGATACAAGCTTGCTGGCCCTGAACCAAGCCACTGTACAGTACCGGCATGCAGCAAACATTCGGCTCCACAGACCCGTCGAATCGACACATCAATAAACACAACACAAAGCGCAAATATAATGTGGCAAACAGTTAATTATAGTAATAATAATAATAAATTTTATGCGTTTAAATTACTTATTGTAAATAGGCTTATATTCAAACAATTGTTTTAATTTTTTTAATTATAGGCCTACACTAAAAACTCGTTTATCCGAATTTGATGGGACCGCGCCCGTTTCGGATAAACGAAATTTAGGATAATCCAAAACTTCTACTTAAGTAATAAATAATACATGTGTAAGTACAGTAACTTTATTTAATAATAGTAATTTAAAAGTTACTTACAGCGAATATGACACAATAAACTATAAAATGGCACAGAAATGTACTGTTATAATACATAACAGTATACAGTACTTTATGTTTACAATATATGAACATAACACTTTATGTTCATAAACCCGAACAAATCGATAATTCGGAGAAGCCTACGCCTTATCCCAATTAGTTCTGATTATTGACTTTCTACTTTATATCACGTGGAATTGTTTGTCTACGCTGTTAAATATAGATTATAGCGACAGGAAAATGCTTTTGTGTATTTTTAAAATTTACTAAAAATTGTTTCGGATAAACCGGACTTTCGGATAAACGCGTTTCTGATAAACGAGTTTTTAGTGTATTAGTACAGTAATATTATAGTTTATTTACATAGAGTATAATTATTATTTTATTTTCTCACTTTGTTAAAATAATTTTATATAATAATTATAATCCTTAAATTGGTAGTGACCGTCAATCAATGAATTTTTCAGTGAAGGGTTAGTGAGGATCGGTCAAAAAATATAACACAAATTTTTAACTTATTTGTGTCGACGTTTCGACAATGTTTATCGCCATCATCAGGACCTGTGTATGAATACAAAAGAAATGTCAAACACAACAGAACAATTATTTGGGTGAACGTGTTTGTGTATGTGAGTGTGTGTCTGCGCGTGTGTGCGTGCGTAAGTGTAATAATTACTGTAGTTACAGTTATTGTGTAATTTATATTTTTCTAAATTAATGATTGTTTTAATACCAGTAGTGAGTGAAACATGTTAAAAATAACTTTTAATAATTACATAGTTGAACATCCCTTAATCTGTTTTTAGTTATAATATATTTTACTATGCTATATGTAGACTGGTATATGTATACACGTTTTCTGTATCAATCTAACATCTAATTGTTGATTATTGCTTTTATAATTAATTAAAAATAGCATTACATACAGTAATTCAAATTGTAATAGTGTATAAATTAAGTTCTGTGATATTATATTTTTCTTGTTGTCTTAAAGAAAATATCTAAGATGTAAAGAAACTATCTCAACTCTTTCACATATACAATGATACATACATACGCACGCGTACACGCGCGCGCGTGCGCTCACGTACACATACACAGGTCCTGATGATGACAATAAACATTGTCGAAACGTCGACACAAATAACGTCGACAAAATTTGTGTTATATTTTTGAGCGATCCTCACAAACCCTTCACTGAAAAAATAATTAGGCCTATAATAATATTTTTTTTTTCTATTTGTATTGGCCACCTGAGAACCACACGCCAATTTCAATTCTATATTCCTTGTTCCTTTCTTTATCTCCAATATTCTTTCATCTTTTCACTATGTCTCTTCTTGCTGTCTTCAGTCCACTTTGAAGCTGCGTTTCTCTCTCTTTCTCTCTCCTACACTGGACTCCTTCCATTTTTAACACTTTTTCCGAAAAACTTCTCTTTCAATTGCTTCTTCTGCGTGTATATTATTTTTTGTAAATCCTTTTGGACTCGTTTAATCCAACTTGATGTTGACTTATTTCCCCACAGATATTTGAAGATCTGTTTTGTTAACCTACTGTCGTCCATTCTATATAAATGTCCAAAAAATACTGGTCTTCTTTTTCTCGCTGTTTCTGTTATACTTTTTGTACTTTGATATATTTCATCATTACTTCTTAATTTCCAACCTTCTGAGGTTTTTCGTGGGTTAATATAGTACCGGTATATAGTTTATTTATATTACACTATAATTATCATTATTTTATTTTCATATTTTATAAAGTAATTTTAATAATAATAATAAATATCATCATCATTATTATTATTATTATTGAACGACGGTAGCAAGTTCTCAGTTTTATCTCCTCTGTTTTAACAGTTTGTGTATTAGGAATGCATCATCCGGTTTTCGTAAAATTTGGCATGCGTGTCCATACTTTTCCCCTACAGACACCTACTGTTATTTAGATTGATCTGGTGGCGGTGATGTTACTAAAGATTACGCGACGTCGTTAAAGGAGGAAGACGAGTGTAGAAGAGGAAAACAAGAAGGAGAAGGAGGAGAAGAAGAAGGTGAAATAATTTATAAGTTTAAACGGCCGGAGTCAACATTATTAAACAGAAAATAAACCGGGCTGTTAGGCAGTGGTCGGTTGCTATTCACTAGCAACACCGTCGGCAACGTTTCAGTCCCGCCTTCGGCCGACTTCTTCAGGCCGCAAAGCGACAGAGTGTGAAACGAACAAGTATGGCAGATCTTGGCCGAACGATACCCGACAACTTTTTCCGGTATGAGTGAATTTTCCATAATCCTCCTCGATCCCCGAGGGTGGGATTGAAACGTAGCCGACGATGAAGAAAAAAATAAATAGACGATGACGGAGACGCGGTTGTAAAAGGAGGAAGAAGGAGAGAAATATGAGACCACGAGGTGAAACTGAGGGGACCGAAAAGGAAGAAGTCGTACACAATATTATTTTTGATTAATTTCAAAGAATATAATTCCATAATTTAAATAAAAACCAACAGGTGTCCATCACAAAGAAAAGAGTTTGCTATTAAAATTTTTAGTTAACCAACGAATGCTAACAAAACGTTTACTGAAAAACACGATATTAACCTGCAAGCTTCAAAAACGCGATTATCTCCGCTTTTATTCAACATCTACTCGGAAGGTATTTTTAGAGAAGCTTTAGATGAAATGTGACGTGGGAATCTCTCTGAACGGTGAAAGAATAAATAACATACGTTATGCGGATGACACCGTCGTATTCGCAGATAGTTTAGAGGGGCTGCAACAACTAATGAACAGAGTAACACAAAGCAGCCGTAGATATGGTCTAGACATCAATGCTAATAAAACGAAGCTAATGATTGTATCTAAGAAGAAGTTCACAAACTGCACCCTGAATACAAACCAAAGGCCAGTTGAACGTGTAAACAAATTTTCATATCTTGGTACTATAGTCAATGAACAATGGGACCACTCTCAAGAAATAAAGAGCAGAATTGAAAAGGCAAGAGCAGTGTACACTAGAATGAGCAGTTCATTCAAAAGTCACGATTTAACAATAAACACAAAGATGATACTTCTACGCTGCTATGTATTCTCGGTCCTCTTCTACGGTGTAGAATCTTGGACTTTTTCTGAAGCCACAACTAGAAAATTGCAATCTTTCGAAATGTGGCTTTCCCGTAGAATACTGAGCATTTCATGGACATGTATGTATGTAGCATATAACTAATGTTGAAGTTCTTAGAAAGATGAAGAAAGATAGGAAATTTATAGTACACAGTGAAGATAAGAAAGCTTCAGTGTCTGGGACATCTCGTGAGAAATGAACAGAGATTTTACTTATTGCAGTCCATACTACAGGGAAAAGTACTTGGAAAGAGAGGAGTTGGGCGACCGAGAATCTCATGGCTGAGGAATTTAAGGACCTGGTTTGGCATGAATACAACTGACTTATTCCGTGCAGCAGTACAGAAAGTTAAAATAGTCTGTATGTTATGGAATATCCGAAACGGATAGAAAGTATCGGAAGGAGAAGAGCATGAAATGGATAAAATAAAAATGCAGATCAAAGCAAACGACTAATAAACCCTAACTGACTGAGTACTAAAATCATAAACGCTCCATTTACAATATAAACAATTACGAACTGTATCTGCAGTAATAATCTTATCAACGCGTTAGATCTGAAACAACGGAATTTGACAATTTTTATTCTATTGTTGTATCTATCAGAGTATGAGATTAGAGTTCCGTTAAACCTAAAGAAAAATTCTCTTAAAAAAAATAAATATTTTATACAAAATATCCACTAAAGACGTATAGTAAAATAACCTGATACAGCCACAAAGTAATTTGATACAACTGCCAGTAAACGACAAAAATACTTCAAATCTCTTTTAACGAGTCACGAATAATAATATAAAAAATAACAACAGACGACGTTTTAGGACGTATGTGAACTGCAGCTGCAAGCAGCAATAATTCATCTTTACAGCCGTCTCGGCCGTACTATAGCTGTTGACTAGCTTCAATAAAATGAAGTCAGATGGTTACCTTGGTGAAGACGCGGCATAAATAAATTGTTCATTTCACGGAGTGCTGTATTATTAAATTGTCTGCCGTGGTTTTTTTTAAGTGTCTTCGTTTTATCGTAGCGGAAACACCAAAGGGATGGTATGTGTTATCAACTAATTTCGCTCTCACACGTCACAGATCTGCTACGAGAACATAATGTCAGAAAAAACGTCAGAAAATAATGAGTGAAGTTGTAACACGTTTATTGTAAACATCAGTGGCGTAAATACGGGAGGGAGGTGGATCTGGGGGGTAAATCCCCCCTCAGAGCTATTACAAATTTCATCGACATTCCATAATCACTTAACGTAAGCTTATTTCTGAAACCAGTTGGGGCGTGTATTAAAATAAGGCTTTTATAAAAGGAGAATAAAATGAATTACAATATTTTTAAATTAATAAAATAAAGTCATCATTACTTCCAGTTGCGTATAAAATATTTTCAAATATTCTATTGAACAGAGTAGAAAAAACATTGGATAGCCATTTGGGTGAATATCAGGATGGTTTTAGGAAGGGCCAGATCCTGTCCAGAACAAATATTCACTCTGAAGTCAATGATCCGTCACAGGCTACTGAATTCAAAGCAGGTTGTAGTAACATTTGTTGATTTCAAAAAGACCTTTGATTCTGTTGATAGAGAAACTATAGACAAAATAATCCGAGAATCTGGTGTTAAATCTAACTTGGCAAATCTAATCCGTGAAACCCTTACGGATACAGTCTCAAAAATAAAATTCATGGGAGAAATATCTCAACCGTTCAAAGTAAATATGGGTGTAAGACAGGATGATGGTTTATCCCCAATTCTTTTCAACTGTGTCCTCGAGAAAGTAGTGAGAATTTGGAATTAAAAATTAAAAGAATGCACAAAATATCACCAATCATGTTGGGAAGAAGGAACAAACATATTGAAATAAACTGTTTGGTATTCGTAGATGACCTTGCTATACTTTCTGAACATCTGACATCTACAGTAACACAAGTTAATATTTTAGAGAACATATCCAGTAGAACAGGCTTAAGAATGTCTGCAGAAAAAAACACATTTTCACGAACATTAAAAACGCGCCAAAATTCCTGCTAACAGATATTGGTCGAATAGAGAGAGTTAGAAAATTTAAGTATCTAGGAGAAATAATTCAAGAGAACTGTTTAGAAAAATCTGCTATAGAAGAAAGTATTCATAAGATGGAAAGAGCATATGTTATAACTAAAGATATTTACAATAAAAAGTGCATATCAAAAAATGCGAAAATAAGGCATTACAGTACAGTAGTGAAGCCAGAGTGCCTAGCATTGAATTACAATTTAGACAAACTAGAAACATTGGAAAGACGAATTATTAGGAAAATATCAGGCGCAAACCTGGTAAAAACTTACGCAATGTACTTCACGTCGGTTTTCACAGAAACTTTGAGACGCAAAGAATTTATAAAATTATATGGGAAGAAGCCTAAATTTCTCACTTGTCTTGAACAAAATTTGGAATTCAATCTTCAAGTTAGTTTCATCCCCTTCCCATAACCAATTCTCTTCCTCCCCCCAGAAGCTAGTCTCATCCCCCCCCCCACCAGGAGCATCTTCTACTAGTTACGCCACTGGCAAACAGAATATGAAGACGAAGAGGGAGAAGGGTGTGAAGAGTAACAGGAAAATAGTGGAAGAAAAAAAGTAAAAGACAAAAGTAAGATAGGCGAGTACTGATTTGGGTAAAGGAGAAAAAGTGGAAAGCCAAAATAATGGATGAAGTTTATGTTGCATCGACGAGTTGAGGCTTACGGACGAAGTTTAGAAACGTAATAAATAAAAACAGATGGAGACTAGGACGCGATAATGGAGGCAGTTGTAGACATCTGGCTTGTGTGTGTGTTGGGGGGGGGGGGAAGCTTGTTTACATTGTACATTGGCTCTGTTATATATAAAGCTGCGAGCACTGTTCGTGAAGTTGAAGAGACGATTCGAAAGGAAGAAAATTGTCTGAAACGATTAAAAACAAGTGGAAGTCAAGACTGTACTCCAAGAAAACTGACAGTTACATTTTCTGCTGAAGCAATTTATTTGTCTTCTTATACGGTTCCGAGGGCTTGAAAGGTGTTACGAGGAAAATCCAGGTGTTTACAGCTCTGTTATAGATAAAGCTGCGAGCACAGTTCGCGAAGTTGAGGAGACGATTCGAAAGGCAGAAAGTCGTCTGAAACGATTAAAAACATCTGGAAGTCGAGTCTGTGCTCCAAGAAAACTAACATTCGCATTTCCTGATGCAGCAATTTTTCCTCTTATACGGTTCCGAGAGCTTCAAAGCTATTACGAGGAAACTCCAGGTCTTCACAGATAGACGTCTACGAAGAATACTACACGTTTTCTGGCGAGACCAGAGCACAAACGCTGGACTGTGGAGAAGAACAGACATGCAAAACATAGAACCGGATGAAAAATACTTCAAAGACAAAATGGAGTTGGCTAGAAAACCAGCTAGTGACACCTTGTGACAAGGCATTAGTTGAGTCCAAGATTCAAGATCGAGAACGACCGAGGACCACATGCAGGGGAATAATCCTCAAGGAGGCAAAGAAGCTGGTAAATTTCTCAGGGGAGAAATTAAACGAATGCCAACAACCGAGTCATGTAGATACAAGTTTTGAACTCCCTGTGTTCGCAACGGACACACACAACTCGACGGAATGTTGCACTCGATTGGAAACATAATTGCGCGCGTGCGCATGTAAATAATCTTTATATTTTTGAAACAAAGATATATTTTTTATTGTTTTTTCTTTAGAATGGTTCGACAGTTTCAAATTACTGTCATAATAAAAAGTATAATGTGTGAAATATAATTTATAATTAGATTTTTAAATTATAAATATTTTAATTATAATTTTAAAATCGACGCTTTTTAATATACATGTTGGCGACATCGTACAATCATGGAGACGAGATATTGCCTCAGGAATTCGACTTAACCAGAACACGAGTTTGGATATTTTATTATATGCTGACAATGCAGCCTTAATACAGAAAACAGAGGATGAGTTGCATATTCCTTACATCGTTTAAATCATACTTGTAAACAATACGATTTTCAAATATCTAAGCAGAAAACAAAAAGCATTTCCTTTTTGAGGAAAGTTTCCACTCAAATCAAAAATTGTTCTTGAGAGAACAGTTTTGGAACAAGTATCTGACTTCAATTACCTGGGTTCCACTATCAGTATTGGGAATTACACAAGTCGAGATATCACTACAAAAATATCGAGGTTTCAGATGATGTGTGGCATTATACATAGAACGTTGAGAAAAAATACAAGGAAATAGACAAGGCTTAAATTTTATAAAACAATGGCAGTGCCTGTTCTACTATATGGATGTGAAACATGGGTTCCTACAAAGAAGATTAAAAATCAGATTCAAACTTCAGAAATTACGTTTCTGAGAAGAACAAAGGTTGCAAGAGACAGGATCGTTTGCGCAGTGAGGATATTAGAGAAGAGCTACAGGTATTCTCCATAAATGATAAAATCCAGACATATCGCAGGGAACGGTTACAGCATGTGGACAGAACGGAGGATAGAGGACTACCTAAGCTTGCGTTTCGATATAGGCCCTTTGGTACAAGAGATGTAGGAAGACCGAGAGTGAGATGGAGAGATACTCTGTGAAGACGGAACAGGCAAAGCGCCCACTCCGTGAGTTGCAGAAAAGAAGAAGACTTAATTTTAACTGTCGAAACACTGTAAAAACAATTCTACAAAATATATTCTTGTTATAAATATAAAGTATTATATATTATTAATTCGAATAAGAAGGATAATGCGAGTGAATTATACTAATTATATCCATAATTAGTCACAATTATTTATTTAGTGTACTTATTTCTAATAAGTAGTACAATATTTTTTATTTCTGTTTTTTTTTTACAATAATACAATCTTAATTATTTACATTCTGAAACTGTTTCGACAGCTTCTTTATTGTCATCTTCAGAAAATATAAATATACAAAGAATTAGGCCTAATTAATTACATTTTTAATACATGTGTGTGTGTCCGTCAGTCTGTCTGTCTATCTACCTATCTATGTTTAAAGAAAATATGGAAAGAGGGAGGAATATGCAGAGAAAAAGAAGCATAGAAGCAATTTAAGTAAAAGTATCTTCTTCTTCTTCTGATAGTTCCTATGATACTTTCTGTACTACTGCACGGGATAAGTCAGTTGTATTCATGCCAAACCAGGACCTTAAATTTCTCAGCCCCGAGATTCTCGGTCGCCCAACTCCTCTCTTTCCAAGTACTTTTCCCTGTAGTATGGACTGCAATAAGTAAAATCTCTGTTCCTTTCTCATGAGATGTCCCAGATACTGAAGCTTTCTTTAAGGGATGTAAGGCATATGACGCGCAATATACACCCTCTCATGTACAAATGTCAACCTCACCTTCTCGAAGTACAGCCTCGGTTGTATGGTGCGCCCTGTTAACTGACGAGGAAATGGCGACCGAATGACTCCCGGAATAAGTAGTCCCCCACTTGCTAGTTAATCCAACAGCTTCGGGTGGATGTACTGGCAAGCGGTAGGGCATCTCGTTGTCCTAGGGTTGATAAATCGTCCCCGAAGGCGGATGAACTAGTTACTAGTCAACGACATTGGGATGTAGAAGCCGACGAGAAACCACTACTTTAAAGATCGTTTAGATATCTCTGGTAATATCATCATGACTATGTTCAAGGCAAAATCATCCGGAGCTTCATAACTGTTTGAGCTGGAGTTTTTAGTTATGAAGTAAAATAAAAGTAAAACTATAAACAGGTGAAAATTAATAATTCAAATAATACGAAAACAGAAGGAGAAAAGACAAGAAAATGCCATTAGGCATAACAATAATAATTTTTCATATAAAAATTTACGAACGCAGAGGGCAAGTAGTGGTAGTAATAATTCTACTTTACAACCGTCTCAGCCATACTGTTGTTACGGCTGTCTGGCTTCAATAAAACGAAGAAGTCGCACGATTACCAAGGTGACGATGCATCATAAATAAATTGTTCATTTCGCGGAGTACTGTATTAATTACTAAACTGTCTAGCGTTGTGACCTCGTTTTGCTGCAGCGAACAACAGAGGTAAAATTTAATTCGCCTTCTCTCTTCCTTTTTAATCTACCTTTTCCTTGTATCCGTCGTTCCTTTCGTTCCGCTACGTGCAATAAAACGTCAGTAAACATAAAAAAAACCCGTTTTTTGAATCATGTTTCACGCAGTTAAATTTAAAAGATGCTGACGAGGAAATGTAGTAGAAGGATATTAGAAAATAGAGGAATTCAGAAGGGAAAGAACGAGAAAGAGTAAAGGAAGCGTAAGGCAAGTAACAAAAAAAATCGTTATGGAGAACCATACACAATTTCCATGTTCTAAGATTTATATTTAAAATCATTTTCGAAATGAAATATTTCCATAGAAACTACTTCTTTTTTCAGCCTTAACCACAGTACTGTGGTCACAAACGTATACTACCTCACGTTAGCACACTCGATTTTCACTGATGATGGCAGTCCATGGCACTGCCGAAACGTCTGGTTTTGTAGAAAACATTGGACCACGGTCAAACAGCCCGGGAATGAATTTTAACAACAACTACTTCTTTGTTGCCGATACCGTTGTACACATAAAAATTTACACCCTCCCCCTTCAACTATAATTTTTATTTATAGAAAATTACCCCCCCTTTCAACTACCCTTTTCATTTATAGATATTTCATCTACCTTTCTGCAGTGGATTTTTATGACCTTCTTTTCAGGACACTTTATTTACCAAAATTATGTACTTTACTCGTGTTAGTTAAAACGTAAACGTTGCAGGTAAACTACCCCTTCCCCTTAACTGATCTTCACCAGAATCAATAGGCCTTGAGTCCTCTACAACTCAGGCAAGTGTCCAAAAAATTACTTGATTCTGTTTGAATTTGCAGCAGTTATCGTTCGCCATAGAAAACATTCTACACACAGACGCACAGACACACACACACACTTTTCGGTAATTGACTTTTTTCATGTTTTGAGAGTAGTACAATCAGAATTAGCCCTTATCTCGAACACGATTTTTTTCGCCATCACCAGGCTTCCATTTCCTTATGGAACATTGAAGTAAAAAGAAGACATAAAGAAAATAAACGGAAGGAAAAAGGCGAAGAAAAGAGGAAAAGGGAACGTAATTCTAAACAATAGTTATGCAACGTGAGGTGAACTTAAAAAAAAAAGAAAAGGAATGCAGCAATTTCAATTCCACAGTCGTAGATATCACATTACAATAAGAATTTTCTGAAACAATTCATTACAATTTCATTTAAACAATGTAAAAGGGTGGTGGACAAATCGCGGCACTTTGTGGCACGCGATAACAGAGAAAAATATTTTATAATTTTTTTTACATGAGTCTTGTTACTTCTTTTAAATATTTTAGTAGACTTGTAATAAAAGAGCCCGTACATTAACTAATTTCACAAGGGGGCTTTTATTGAAAGAAAAATTGTACCTCACAACAATAATAATCATAACTAGTAGGCCTACATATAAAGATATACTTTTACGTGAGGTCCTACTGACATACATCAGTCTACGATTGTAATTAAATTTATAAAATATTTTATAAAAGACTAGCTTGAAGGCTGGACTCACCATTTTCCTCAGGGCAAATGAGACACTGAAGATTTCTTTCATATAATTTTCTATTTGTATCGGCCATCTGAGGACCACGTGCCAATTTCAATTCTTTATTCTTTGTTATTTTCTTTTTCTCCAATATTCTTTCATCTTTTCACTATGTCTCTTCCTCCTGTCTTCAGTGCACTTTGAACCTGCGTTTTTCTCTCTCCTACCCTGGAATCCTTCCATTTTTTTACACTTTTCCCGAATAACTTCTCTTTCAATTGCTTCTTCTGCGTGTATATTATTTTTTTAAATCCTTTTGGACTTCTTTAATCCAACTTGATGTTGACTTCTTTCCTCACAGATATTTGAAGATCTGTTTTGTTAACCTATTGTCGTCCATTCTATATAAATGTCCAAACAATACTAGTCTTCTTTTTCTCACTGTTTATGTTATATTTTCTATACTTTGATATATCTCATCATTACGTCTTAATTTTCAACCTTCTGAAGTTTTTCTTAGGCCTAATATTTTCCTAATAATTCGTCTTTCCAGTATTTCTAGATTGTCTAAAATAAAATTCAATGCTAGACATTGGATACCCCCATACCTATAAAATCAGAAGTTAAATACCTGGGGCTGCATTTGGACGACAAATTAACATGGAAAGCCCACATTCAGGCTAAGAAACAACAACTCAACTTAAAAGCTAGGTAAATGTACTGGCTCATAGGTAGAAAATCTCAACTATCTCTCGCCAACAAAGTCATCATATATAAAGCTGTGCTCAGACCAATCTGGACTTACGGTATAGAATTGTGGGGCTGCTCTAAACCTTCCAACACAAAGATTCTGCAGACAGTTCAGTCAAAAATCTTGCGCTGCATAACGAATGCTCCCTGGTTCATCTCTAATTATACTCTTCACAAAGACCTCAACATTCCATACATTTCTAATGTCATCAAGATGCACGCCGCTAAGTACAGGAATCGCAACATAGGACACAGCAATAACCTGATCAACGAGCTCCTCAATCCATCACTGGATGTAAGAAGGCTGAAGAGACAGTGGCCAGATGACCTGACCCGGTGAACGTGGTAATCATCGCTGGATGGTTCACACCTCAAGTGACGACTTCTACATCACTTTTACTTATTACTCTGTGAAATGAGTAGATTATAAAACTTTATTATAATAAATTAAAAAAAAAAAATGCTAGACATTCACTTGCATATAGGCATTCTGGTCTCACTACTGTCGTAATGCCTTATTTTCGTATTTTTCAATATGGACTTTTTATTGTAAATATCTTTTGTTATACCATATGCCCTTTCCATTTTATAATCCTTTCTTCTATAGCAGATTTTTCTAAACCATTCTCGTGAATTATTTCCCCTCTACACAGTTAAATTTTCTAACCTTCTCTATTCGACCAATATCTGTTAGCAGGAATTTTGGTCCATTTTTAATGTTGTTCGTGAGAAATTTTTTTTTTCTGCAGAAATTCTTAAGCCTGTTCTTCTGGCTATGTCCTACAAAAAAATTAACTTGTGTTACTGCAGATCACATGTTCAGAAAGTATAGCAAAGTCATCTGATAATGTTAAACAGTTTATTTCAATTTTTTTTTTTTTATATAATTATTTATACAATTACTTTTAAGCCTTACTTTAACAAACGCAACAGGCTGATAAAGTAGGCTTACATTAAACGATTATAGAATTTCACTGAACACTCTCACCAGTGGCGTAACTACGGGGTAGCGGTAGAGGATTGATCCCCCTGATTCCCAATGTAGTGACGCCACTGGTGAGAGTTAACTCCACGGACCGTGGTCAGTTGCGACCGAGGTAAAAATTTCAACCCAGTAAATTGCGATCAATTGCTTTTTCTTGTTATTATTATAATAATACAGAAATTACCGTAATAATTCTATTCATTTCTAGCCTAACATAACATAACATAACCTAACCTAACCTGACCTGACCTAACTTAACCTGACATGATCTGACCTGACCTAACCTAACCTAACGTAACAAAAATGTTGGAAGAAAGAGGTTACTCGCTCAAATAAAACGTTGCAGAATTGAAATCTCATCGAAATTCAGAATAGTGGCGTTTCTAAATAACAGATTTGTTCAGTAAGTGAAAGTGCGGGGCACAATTTACCGGGTAAGAATAGGTAAAAGCGTTGTTTTGTTGCAACTGGCCGAGACCGAACTCCACATAACAAAAGTAGCAGAAACCGTACACGGTAACAGTGACAAGACGAACCACCCTTTATATCCTTTTGACCCTTTAAATGATTGTTTTTAAAACATTTCGTAGTTATTACGGCGGTCACAATAAAAGGAAATCACACGATTATCACGAAGACGACGACACGGCATAAATAAATTTTCATTACGCCGAGTACAGAATTAAAACTGTCCTCGTTTCGCCTTGCCGCAGTGCCGTCACAAAAGGGTAGGTGTAAAACTAATTTCATCCCTCCCCCAACCACCGTCTACCCTCTGCTTTGTCTTTCTTTTAATCTGCCGCTACACACACACACACACACACACACACACACACACACACACACACACACACACACACACACACACACACACACACACACACACACAGAGCCCGTGGAAGTTTAATACAACGACCAAAAACGAAAAACAAAAAAAAACTTTATTACTGTTTGTGTTTAATTTGAAACACGACCAAGTCGACAACGATCTACTTGTCCGAAGTGTTGTATTTGTGTGCGCCTGAATTCGTCTCAACTTTGGATTAGCGTTTCGATTGACCCAAACACTGTCTCTCTCTTCGTTACAATCAATTTTACGACGAATTTTATCTGATACAATTTCCTTTAGTGGAACAGTAAAACTTAAAATCTACATTGACGATCTGGTAAGGAAATGAAAACATCTGGTGAACCCTGGTATTAAGTTATCACGAGACAGATATTTTGAATACGCTGTTGTTTGCTAACGACTTGCTTGTACTTTAAAACACAGTATCTGACTTGCAAAACAATATAATATGAAAATCTCCACAATAAAAACAAAATTAATGGCATTTCGAGGCAAGGAGCCAATAAGAACAAAAATAATGACTAGTGATCGAATTCTAGAACAGGTGAGGTACTTTAATTATTTGGGAAACAATACTGGTTACGATAGGAACTATGATATTGATGTTAAGTTGGGTAAGTTCCAGACGATCTGTGGGACAATCAACCGTACTTTTAGAAACAAGGTACGTCGAGATACAAAATTAAAGTTCTACAAAGTTATGCACAATAGACCTGTACTGTCTTATGGGTGTGAATTATGGGCAACAACCGAGAAACAAGACGGTAAAATACAGGCCTCGGAAATGGCGTTCTTAGGAGAAGTTAAAAGGTGTTGTAAACTTGTCCGTATAAAGAGTGACGTCATAAGAGAAGAATGACGAGTGTTTAACTTGAATGAAAGATTAAAACATTACAAACAACGGTGGAAAGAACACCTAGAAAGAATGTCAGATTCCAGACTGGACAAACACACCTGGGCAGATGTTTGGGTATACCCAGGAAGACATAGCTTAAGGATTTTTGAAGGCGGAACAGGAAACACCTTGCCTACGCCGTGTTGTGAAGATGATTATGATTTATTGAAATCGAGTGTTTTGTAAAATATTTTATTGTAGGCTGCGTTTGGTCCATTATTTTCTATGTTGCTGTAATTTGCCATCTCGGTGTAATTATTTTAATAAATCTCACAATATCAGGTTGTCCGTATACATGATAGGGCTCAGTATTATAGAACCTCCAACAAACGCCACTCTCAACCAATCCCTTTACAGATGCGCTACCTATGCTCTCTTTCGCTTACATTCTTCTTCTGACCTCCTCATTATGGATTCTTTGCGATCTCGGCATCCCTCTACTGCCTCTCAAATGGTTTATCTCGACAGCATTCTTCTCTTAGCTGAAGTGTTCAAGCTCTATACTTCCAATCCACAGCTTAGCACAGCGACTTAAAAACTTGTTGTTTAACCTTCGTGTAAATGTATTTGTTCCACCATTTGGAGTTTTAACTTTCCCACAACTTTACGGCTTTGTTCTGCTTGTCGTTTTATTTTCTCGATTCCTATACCTTGCTTTGTCATCATCACCCCAAGATATTTGAATTAGTTGGTCTGTTTCACTCGCTCTTGATCCTTAATTATAACTGTGCTGTTCTATATAATATTGCTATGGTATTTAAGTAACGCTCTCGACTTTTCGAGTTTCGACTTTACAAGTTTCTTGACTAGCCAAGCAGGCGCAGTGCCTCGGTAAAGGCCGTGCAGTCAAACAGCCACTAGACTGTTCCAACACTAGTAACTACACAACGTATCCCGGCACGCGCGCCGCCAAAAGAATGGAAAATTATCCTGGAACCTCTGCGCCACCTTACAGCGGCCAGCTTAGAAGTTAGTTACTCCTGGCGATATTGTAGAGTGCGGATCAAGTGATTGTTGTGGATTAGTGAAAAGTCATTACTGTGTTATAATTAGTGCAGAAGTCTAATAGTTGACATTATCATTGTGTGTGGTCAAATTTGACTAGAATTACTGTATGAGAGAGTGTACAACTTGAAAATCTAGTTGGGTCCATTCACCTACGTGTAACCAACACGTAATTCCGTTTTTTTTACCAGGAGATTTACTCATTTAAGCTTTCGGCTATGGCTAGCTCCATTCTACTATGATTATTTCTTATGAGATCTCGCCTGGTTCAACCCTTTACATACCTCAAGAACCTCATTTCCTCTTCTTAGCACTCCGCTCGTGCACTTGTAACTACGCAAATTATGCCGGCACGCAGCCCAAAGAATGGAAAATTATTCTGGAACGTCTGCGGGTTATACAAAAGGGTCTACGGCCGGTTTAGAAATTAGTTACAGCTGGCGATATGGTAGAGGGCGGATCAAGTCATAGTTGCGGATTTGTGTAAAGTGATTTTTGTTTTAATTAGTGCGGTATTGTAATAAGGTAACATTATTATTGCGCGTGAACAAATTTAACTTGAATTATTGTATAAAAGTACCTTGTCGATTACAAATTGTTATTTATGACTAATTAAAGCTGGTAATTAGTGACTTCACTGAGGTCTGTATTTTGTTTCCACTGTACCATACGACGATCCGTGAGACCGTCGTCGTAACAATAGCCTATAAATATTATAGGCCGTCGTAATATTATCCCCTACAAATATTATACGCGTAGATGTCACTGGATCGTTGCAGCAGAACGCAAACATTTTATTTTTAGATAATATATTTTAAAATTATTCAACAAGAAAACAAGTGTACGGTAATTTCGAGGATTCTTGAAGACGAAAAACGGGCGATGAATGTTAACTGCGGCAATCTCGACAATTGGTCGATAAAAGTAACTACTACGATTAGAGCACAAAACACAACACGACACGACGCTTTTTTAATTAAAAAACATGGCATTTAAATGTAATCTAATATAATGGGCGCTGTACGGAGCTGTATCACGCAACTAGGGCGACGGACGCCCTATCGCCGACTATATACGCAGAGTGTTGTCATGCCGCTTACTGTAATACTATAACTATTAGCATATATATATATATCCGAAATACTTCTTCTTCTTCTTCTACACTTCAGGGATTAGGCAATGTGCCTGTTCCGACTTCACATTATCGGAACCATTTCTTTCTTGACCTTCCTACATCCCTTCTTCCAGAAGCCTTGTATTTGTTTACAATTACTGGTATTCTATATTCATCCATGCGACTTCAATGCTGTCTCCATTTTCCCCTGTATTTTTTTTTCAATTTTGTCATTTAGGTTATGTATATTTAATTCTTCCCGTACATCTTCAATTCTAATATGATCCCTTCTTGTGCATCCTTTAACCCTTCTTGAAAATCTCAACTCTGCTGATTGTGTGTTGCTTTTATCTTTTTGTTTTGTAATCCAGGATTCACCACCATATACCAGCATTGGGACAGCCATTATTTGACAGACTTTTAATTTTATCTCTCGTCTCGTTTTATTTTCCAGTGAATCCGAAATACTAGTTACGATAATACACAGGTCCTATGACGACGCGCCATCAAGAGCATACTTTCATAGAGCGCATTACTAGTGACTCTTCGGTTACCGACGTGAAAGTAATAACTATAAACAGACATTTTTTCGCGTACCGTCTAGTATAAACAAGGCTACACCAGCACGACGGAGTAACTGCCTCTTGTTATTGTAGAAATGCCTTGAACGTCCTAGAGTTCATTTATATCACAGATGGTCTACGATGCAGATGGCAAAGGTCAGTAATTTTACGGTAATTAGTGCGCTTATTGATTCCGAAGTACTATCATAAGTGGCATTTACTTATTATAAGTGCTGTATAGTAAATTTCATTATCATCGTCAGCAAGGATTAAGCCAACGGTTGTTTGTTCCAGTCTCAAACAGGCAAAGTCCTCGGAAGTCCCACACCTCTCTGTCCCTTCGGCTTATAGTTCCATATTTGTCTGGGGATGCGGCAGTCATTCAGTCAGCAAAGATTTTCCCACCAATTCAGCCCAAGATACTGGGCAATCCTGTCGAGTATACTCATAATATTCAGCTCCTGCCGTATATCTGTATTTCTTCTATGATCATGGACAGTATACCCTGCCACGTGCCTGAGAAATCTCATTTCAGCCGCTTGTATGTGACTGGTCTGGATATAGTAAATTTATTCACTGTTTTTATTATTGTGAATGACTTATATTGTTTAAACAGTATGATTTTTTATCACGACCTTCATCTTTTCTCTACCATTTTACTTTACCGTCTTACTCCACCGTTTTACTCAAAGCATAGTCACATACTGCTCTGAAACTTGAGAGATAAATCAAAGAACCTCCGGAAGGCTCCAGGCGGAGGAACCGGAATTCTGGAGATTTTGTGACGTATCCAATCCCAAAGGCATTATAAGATGCAGAGAGCACAATATTAGACACTGCACATGAAGCGCCTGCCGTGGTTTGTGGCGAGGTGAAACGAATACTTGATTATCGTTGGCCCAAAACGTTATTAAAATGGAAGAAAGAAAATAAAAGAGATTTATAACAAGGATACTGGGAAGACGGACACCTCTCGCGAGCAGGAACGAGAGGGCAGTAGCTGTATATATACTCGCATACGATTATCTTCCTCTACGCATCAGAGCCATGGCCTGTTATGTCCTCTAGTCGTGGTACGGCCCACACCACACCGCCGTGAGAGTCACGACGATGACGACAGTGATGCTGTTAATCTACACTGGAACTGATAATAAAAAAATTAAGTGAAAGATATCATGGATTTTACTTGGAAAATTCCGTATGCAAAGTAGTCAGCTGTATTTCTTCTCCGCGAGAAACGGTTTACAAAAAAGAGTTTCACAATTGATTTTGAAAATATACGTTCATAGGAAGTACAAAAAAATGACCTTTAAATGGAACCGGGAATATCGAAAAATCATGTTAAAGTAATATTCATTTGGAAATTCTTGTGTCGACCAAGTGATACAGTAACTTAGCTATTAAAAATTGTATTTCAAAGTTTAGAACGCCCATCCGGAGCTAAAATATAACACATGGACCTTAACGTATGCTTTTTAATGTCCTTTGTATAAGTAGTTGACACTTTCAAAACTTATTCAACAGGTCAAAAAAAAAGAAAAAGTTTCATATAAAAATATACTGAAAATCGCTTTCTTTTCAAGAGTTCACTTTCTTGGTCGCAAAAGTGAAAAATTCAATAATAACACTATTTGAGAAATTTTTGTTTCACAAGTTGGCAAAACTGTATTAACAGATAATCAACAAATGAGTTTTGAGTATTGTGTCTGAATAATTTTGAAAGCTTACAGAACTGTACAGAAGTTGCAGGGTGTTGTGTGATACCACTAGAGCCAGCAGGAAGTGTTGTTCTCTGACCAGTAATTGAAAAGTATATCTTCGACTCATATGATTTTGTCTTTTCAACAATTTCCTCGGAAGCTATTGGAGATACAGTTCTCGGACGTAACGGAATTAGCCTATCTTTTTAGCTTTGTAAAACACAATTGAAAAATCTTTGACTGGCCGCAAATTGAAGACAAAACGTTACCAGATATCTTTGTATGATACTTTGTCTTTAGTTTGATCTGCAGAATAAACTATGAAAAGGCGACGGGGTAAAACTTTGCAGTCATCCTGACTATGAGTGAGAAGTGCGAAAAAAATACTACGAATCAGTCGGATAGATTGTAGGAGAAAAAGTCACTGTGGATAATGCGTAGAAGAGTTATCGTAATTCAACTGGGATTTTTACTGAAGTATTAAAAGAATGCCAACCCCATATCATGCAATGGGGTTGGATATCCTCGGTGGCGCTTTCTTCTATACGCTATTATTAGGTGACGAGTCATAATAAGATATTATACTGACATAACCATTAGCAATGATTAGCAAACTCAGAGACGAATATAACGACTGAAGTTTAGATATAAACCTAAAGGAAACGGAACACCCATTCGTAATGAGAGTTGAATGAGAAGACCTAGATTTAGAACATAGTTTCATTAAAGCTTTATGAAATTTAAGTACCTTGATTCCATATCTAATACGCTTCTTACTTGGAAAAGAAACATGGAATAAATTAAGAAACAAGAACGTAAATAGATGAATATGGTATTGTGGAGTAAAGGAATACAGAACATAAGACATGTTCGAATGTCTTTCATAAGACACGGTAATACACATAAGACATGTGTGTGTGGGGTGTGATATGTTCGAATAATGCGTGTGATTTGAATTGTGTCTGTTCGTTTAGGATGTCGTTTTTATGTATTCTTGTGTGTTTGTATATTTCCAATTGTCCAAGAGTGTCTAGTTTTCGGCCTTTTGAGTGTACGTGTAGAATAGCCATGTAAATATCGATGTTCACCAGTTTGCGTTCACTAACTGCAGCTTATCACCTTCAATGATAATGTGATAAGCCGATCTATCGTGTCGTCGTCATTCTGCTGCCGGTATAGCCGTTGTTTCATTATGTGCAGAGACATGTCGACAACGTAAAACTACGCTGATACAGATAAAAAAAATAATTACAACTGATATCAGTTACTTTGATGCCGACTGTCGTAGTTTTGTCCGAAGCAGCACTATGGATCACCTCAGATGAATTCAGGAAACAATATGGCCTCTAAACACATTCAATTGGACAACTACAGAAAGAAGACGGGGCAGACGGAGATGGACACGGAAACAGTTGTAGGTGACGCCAATGGTGGACAGACAACTTATCCGAAGACTGTACACAAGATAAAAATGCTTGACATATTGGTTGTGAAAAACAACAATTGCTGTAAACAATCCACAAGAATATGTGTGTGCATGTTGTTTATTTTAAGTAGAGCCGTCAGTACTAGTAAACAAATTCTTCACATGATTAGTGTTCGTCTTACTGCATACCATCAATGTATTCTATAGTATGTAGTATACATCGATGCTGCATACGCACAGCTGATAAGTCGAATTCGAGCTGAGTACAGCATTCCAGCTGTTGGTCATCATCACGATCGGAGGAGTAAACAGCTATCCAGACTGTCTCTGCTATCGCTGATGCAATTCTACGATTAATATCTAACAGTAAGAGAGAGTTAACGATACGCATTGGAATGGGTTCAGCATTACACATCTGTGTCATGTGAACAATTTGTTTACACTAAACTGTCTGCCTGATTTGGACAGACCTATAGTGACTAGGTATTGATGTTGATTTCTCTGGTTACAGTGGTTAATGTATTACACTGCAGTAAAGACAGGAACGTTTTACTAACCGCAAAATAATTATTTTTAAATATAATAAAAAAATATGTAGCAACTTTACATATCTTGGTAAATGAACAATGAACAATGGGACCACTCTCAAGAAGTGAAGAGCAGAATTGAAAAGGCAAGTGTACACTAGAATGAGCAGTTTATTCAAAAGTCACGATTTAACAATAAACACAAAGATGAGACGTTAAATCGCTCCTCCGTATTCTCGGTCCTCTTCTACGGTGTAGAATCTTGGACTTTGACTGAAGCCGCAACTAAAAAATTTGAGTCTTTCGAAATGTATCTCTACCGTAGAATACTGAGCATTTCATGGACAGCATATATAACGAATGTTGAAGTTCTTAGAAAGATGAAGAAAGAAAGGGAAATTATTAACACAGTGAAGATAAGAAAGCTTCAGTGCCAATCTGGGACATCTTGTGAGAAATGAACAGAGATTTTACTTATTGCAGCCCATACTACAGGGAAAAGTACTTGGAAAGAGAGGAGTTGGGCAACCGAGAATCTCATGGCTGAGAAATTTAAGGACCTGGTTTGGCATGAATATAACTGATTTATTCCGTGCAGCAGTCCAGAAAGTTAAAATAGTCTGTATGATATGCAACATCCGAAACGGATAGGAACTATCAGAAGAGGGAGCAATATAATATGTAGTGGAATTCGGTGTCAAGAGATGGTACCAACGATGTCCATGTTTATTATAGTCTCAGACAGTCTCACGTCATGACGACAATCACGATGTGGTCAGTTCAGTGCAGTCACAGCCGCCAAACGAATTCCTGCACGTTTAGCACCGAGCTATCTCGCATACACACACCATCACGTTCACATAACGTCTCTCACTCACTCACACTCTCTCACACACACACACACACACACACTCTATCTCTCTTCACATACCAGTTTTCTCTCTGCTACACTTCTCTTTCCATATATATACTCGTCTGTAATAACTGGCTGTTGCAAGTGAGAGTGATGTACGACAAGACAACCGGTTTATTGTCCAGAGAGAGGAGGCTTTCTGATGGAGAAGTATCAATTCTCCACTTTAAAAAGTCAATTGTAGGTTTTACTTCTAACCGAGGTCGGCGTTGCAATGCTGGATGTAAATGAACCCGTAAACTATCTGGACAGTTCCCATGGACTATACTGCAATTGTTAAAAATGGTCGTGTTCACTTGAGGTGTACCAAGATTAAATAATTTGACATTAAAATTAACTACCCGATACAGGTCGCTACAACAAACGTAAAACGTCGAAAAATAAATATTTATAAAATGGAACACCAAAAGCAGGGCTTGGTTTCAGGAGGAACGCGCCGGAACCTCTTGGATCCAAAAATAAATTACCGAAAAAATTATATGAAACGAAACACCTAATTATTACAAAAATTTACTACTACTTTTTAAATTGTGCCCCTCATCAGCACTCCTACAAAACTAAACATTTGTCAGAATCAAACACCAGCTCTAATCTTTATCTTAACTACTATCATTCTTTTCTTTTTTTTTTGCAGAATGGCAATGTTGATCTGGGTTTTGCCAACGAAAAACTGAAAATTACAGCTTCTTTATTTGAAAGCAGAAAATCAGCACAAGGCCCCCATTATTCTATAGCCCTGAAAGCAGTACAAAACTTTTTTTGGAGTTCCGCTTCAACAAAAGGAAGGTAGGAAAAACAATAATCCCGCATACCCTGAAAAACTTTATGAGGTACTGAAACAATCTATTGAAAACAGACTGCTCAGTGAAGAAGTTCTTGAGCAAGTGTAAAATAAAAGTATATTTGTATCTGTAAAACATTTGAATTGATGCGTTCCGACACCTATAATTTTAGAAATCAACCACTGACCAAAAGTATAACAAAATAAAAAAGTGAAAGAAAACTACAATAACAAAACAAAAGAAAAACTTGGATTTTGTTGTCCATAACGTGTTAGAATTTGTAAACACTATTCCGATGAGAAAACTAATATCTTAGATAAAATTAAGTTATTCGTTGGCTACTCCATTTATATTGTCTCTACTTTCAACAAGACGAGGGAATCGTCTTCCCGAAATTTTGTGGAAAAATATTCATAAATTACGGAAACGATTTTCTGAATTACAATTAAATCAAGTGAGTTTTTTGTTCTTCACTTTCGACAATTTAATATATTTAGTATTTCATTTTTTCATAGATTTTAATTTGAAGTATTCAAGTAAAGTATTTGAGGCAAATTACCTCAAATACAGATTAAGGATAAAGTAATTCTGAGTCATACGTTTATGTTCATACGTTCTCTCGTTGCGCACCTAGAAGGACTTAATTGAGAATACTTAGATACCTGATTATATTTTCCTTCATGCAACTTCAGTTGTTAGGTACGACGCGTTTCGGGCTCACAGTCCCATCTTCAGGAGAAAATCACTCGAGGCGAACTCGTCAGTAGAAAACAATTAACACGCACATAAAAACACTGAATTCATTATATAGGCTACTCATATCGCAAGGGAACACGATGCGCATCGTCGAGAAAATAAAAGTGTACACTTTTTCAACTTAAACCCTACCAAACATTTTTACCCCAAAATACCTCTCTCTGATTCAGACAAAGTGTACACTGTACACCTATTCTCAATTAATTAATGGAGTGGGAGACCACACACAATGAATAGAATGACTTGGTTTTTTTTGTCTTGATAACCTAATTTTACTTTACAATAGTTTCCCTAAGATAATAACTATTTCCTCAATTGTCACAAATATTTTTAACAAATCGATGACTACTTCATATTTTTTAACTTATTTTTGCTTAAATTAATTATATGCCTTGATGTATTGTGATTTATTGAATATAACAATTTGTACACAGTTGTTTGAGATTGTTGTTTTGTCTACTAAAAGTTATAATTTTTTTATTCTTACTTTTTATAGGCTTATTAATTAATTACAAACAAAAGCACAGAAAAAATATTTGTTTGTAACAGGCTTTCTTATTATTTTTTATTTGTTTTTTTATCTAATAGGTTTGCCTCCCCCCCCCCCCCCCCCACAGAAACCAAGACAAACTAAGTCAGCCATGACTGACTTTCTATTGAGAAAGTCCATGTTGTCCATGGTGTCATGTTTCCATGTTGTTCCCTTTGAGAAGAGAATCGTAACAATCAATTTTTTTTTATGTTCTTTCTGAACTTAAACCTTTTCAAACATTCTTCCCCAAAATACCTCTCTAATTCAGACAAAATGCTTGTAGGCTATATCTGCAAGCCGCCTGTTGTCTGTCTATTGTTTCGTGCACATTGATCACCAATATATTTACAATGAAACATCAAATACATTCACAATTATGATCAAATTTAATTTTTTTTTTTTAAGTGAATGGCCATTGTCATGCGTACAATATAGCCTATTGTAAATTAACAAAATGGATTTTAAATACGAAGCAATATGTTCGGTTGAGTGTATATATCGGTTGGGCGATTTGTTCAGTTATATGTTTCTTACAGTTGTTACACATAATAATGTTGTACAATACGTTAAAATTTTTAATAGTCGACGAAGAGAATAATTTTTAATTTATAAATCATTTTTTATATACGTAATTCAACGTTTCTTGCAGTAATTATACAATATGGTGATATTATTCAATGTAGCTTCTTCTGCAAGTAGTTTATTGCGTTTCTGTCGTTTTAACACCTTACACACATTTCACTGAAAAACATCAGCATCATCAGAGGTTTGTAAGTAAATCAGTAACACTAGAAATTAATTCTATTTTAATATAGAAAATATAGAGTTTCTATATTAACATAGAAATATTTCGAAACTCTGTATTTTCTATATTAAAATAGAATTATTTCGAGTGTTATTGATTTAATTACAAACCTCTGATGATGCTGATGTTTTCAGTGAAACGTGCGTAAGGTCTTGAAACGACAAAAACGCAATACACTACTTGCAGAAAAAAATAAATTGAATAATATCACAATATTATATAATTTATAAATATATAATTGTAATTAAATAAACATACTTTTAAGCTTGCGTGCGCGCGCGCGCGCGCGCGTGTTATTAATAATAACACTTATTACAAGAATATATTTTATTATGTAAATTACATATACTTCGATAGTAATCCAATTATCATATACATATTTGGATTATATAAAATATATAATCATATATACGCGTATATCAAAACCATCGAAACATATGTAATTTACAAAATAAAATACATTCTTGTAAAAAGTTTTATTATTAATAATAATATAAATATATAACAAGAAAAATTTGAGCATTTATGAATATATATATATACTTATTTGTAAGACAAATAATTCTTATATCGTTGGCTTACGACCATCATCGCCAAGTATAAAACGTTTTATGTTAATATAACATCTACGTTTTATAGCCGACGATGGTGGTAGTAAACTTTTGAAATACGCACTACATGTATTAAAAAAATATATTTAAGCTTTCTGTAAAAGCATGTATTATTAAATATTAACATATTATTAAATAATATATTAGAGAAACGCGAGAGTTCAATTATAAATTACGTATTAGTTAAATTGTGTGCAGGCCCGGATTTCCCACTAGGCACGTGCCTAGGGGCGGCAGGCTAAGGGGGGCGGCACAAGGTGAAAAATTATTTGTTAAAATTTCATGTTTCCGGTTTTGAGATATGCAAATGAGATATTTACAATAGAGATAGTTGAAATCACTATTTTCAGCAACATTTTTGTCAGCAGTCAAGGAGAATTTAATATATAGAAATTACTTGTTGGAGGGGGGCGCTAACAATAGTGCCTAGGGGCGGCAGGATACGTAAATCCGGGCCTGATTGTGTGCGTGTTTTACAGTTCTGATGCATTAATTATATTAATTTACTAATTACTGTGACTGTTGTTCTAACAATGACTAGCATCTTATGTTAGTCAACATGTGTTTTTAAAAAATATGTTTGTTTACCAAACATCTCTTACGTGAGAACACATCGTGACTTGTACACCATAAATTACATTACAATATAAAAAGTTACATATTATAATAAAACTTTTTACAAGAATATATTTTTGGTTATTATTTTGTAAATTACAGTGTTTCAATAGCATTCAGCTATCATCAGATATAAATTAATAAATTTAAATTTTTAAATCAATTGTTTAAAACAGCTGTTTATATAAGACTATTTTTATATTAATAATATAAATATGTAACAGGAAAAATATGAGCATTTATGAATATAGAAAAAATACAATATATACAAAACATACTATAACAACAAATAAACTGTACTGTAATATTTAGAACATCAGACGAAGACTCCGACAGCTTTCACTGTTTATGTTTTGTTACGCTGTGGGAGGTCAGTGTTATCAAGTACCGTACAACAAACTCAGCATTACCCGGTCTAACATGTAGCCTGATAACTGAATCGTTAAACGTTAAACACGTATATAGCATTCGATTTTAAATGTGTTATAATACTTTTACAAATTATCACTTTTTTACTGTTTGTTGATCTTTTTTCAGTTGTCACGCGAGTAATTAATTCAAACGTAATCGCGGGAAAACGTATTTATTTTTCGTAAATTTTATTTGCATAAAATACTTATTAAGACAATACACAATCAAACAGAATACAAATAAAGTAGCATTATGTTAAACAATCAGACCAACAATTGTGTTAATAATGAGTCTAAAATTATTTCAGCTTTCGAAAATTCCGTCATACAGTTACTTACCTGTCAAAAATCCCATCTGTCAGCTTTTTTGGTTAGAATTCCACACTGCGATTTTCACACTAAAAACACTATATTTCACAAAGACACTGGCACTGGTTCACGTTCACTGGACAAAAGAACTGCAACGGTTTTGTTTACGAACGGCAAAAACTGGTGTCGCGTTTACAAAACACGCAAAACTCATCTAGTCTGTCGGTGAAATCGCGTAGTGGACTGGCCGTTCCACTTTTGTTTCCGTGTAAACTAAGATGGCGTGCCGCGTCGTTCCTTTCTAAACCGAGTGGCGGGAACGCGGTCCGAGCGTTTCAAATCCATTCCCGTATAAAAACTATTCTTTGTCTTTAGATGGCTCCGTTTATATAAATTAATTATGGTCAAATAAATAAAAAATTATGTTTACGAAATATTTTACACTGCTGTTTACTAAGCTTTATTTGTTTACTGAAATAAGAATCAGTATTTCATTACAAATATAAAGAAATTAATATACTGTGGTTGGTCAGTTCCGTATTTTATGTTAAAACTAACAATTCGTTTCCTTATTCTCCTTATTTCATTTACGATAGGCCTATTATGGTGTTGTTTTTCTAGTAGTTTCACTAATACACTATCCATTTCCTTTAAAATTACTGACTGTAATCATAAGAAAGCATTATATTTATTTCTTTTTATTCCATACTAAGAGGCTTGTACTTTACAAAGTGTTAAAATTGTTTGAATTTCAGTAATACAAAACTTGATTAATGTTTACTACTTGTATTTCATTCAAAAACTCCTACTCTAACACCCTTCAATTTTTGGAATCTACCTACATGAAAAACGGTGCACACACGCGCGCGCACGCACACACGCACACACACACACACACACACACACACACACAATTATTATAAAGTAAGAGTTCATCATAACTAATCAGAATAATTAACTTATTGTAATTTTATAAATATAGTTTCCATAATGAAACTTACTGTGTGTTAGTACCAAGATTTTATAACTATTAAGCACTATCATTTCTTGAATAAGACAAAATCTCAACTTTTAATAAAGTCTGAAACTGAATAACTGATTCTGCAAAGAAGTCTTAAAATAAACATATGCACAGTCTAATAAGGTGTGTGTGTATGTGTGTGTTAGAGGGGGAGAGAGTGGAAATTGTAACTCTTGCAGTTTTATATTAAAATCGTTTCAAAATATATACCGGTATTTAAAATATATTATGTTTTATTTTAATATATCTACTCTGCCTTTATAATTTCGTTCTGATCAGTTCTGAGAAAAGCTATGGTGAAAGGGTGTCTGGGTACATATATTTAATTCTAGAACAGGAAAATAATTGTGTCTTTACTCTTAGTCTACTGTTATAATATAGAGGCCCCTCGTCTTCTATCCAGGTCTTGTATTCATACTATTAATACATGTGACACTTAAGGAGTGCTGCCACTCAGTACAAGAAAATACTATTTTTATAATTATTATTGCAAGATTAATCTTGCGTCCAGGTATTCAACTTCTCTTTATCTGACTCAATTGCACACCGTCCGACAGAATCTCCACTGTCATCTCCATTTACCATTAGGGATGCCCTAATGGCCAATGGCGTAAATTTTCCCCAAAAATCTCCTTATTCCGCCAAAGTTACTTAATTGGCCTCTAGCTCGTTAAATTACCTTCAGGTATTGTTTTATTATTATATTTTGAATATTTCTTCAAATTATAAATACTTCTACGAGTAAAATTGTATTGAATTGTATTATTGCGTTTTTTATTTGTAAAAAACAATCATATAATTGAATAAAATTTTACTTGCAGAAGTATTTATAATTTGAAGAAATATTTCTAATACAGAAAACCTGCAAGAGTTGGAAAACTTGAAGAGTTAGATACAAAATAAAGATTATTATATTTATATATAATTAAGATTACGCCGATTTAATTGTAAAAAATTGACACTTATTATGAACAGTTTTTAATTATAATGTATAATAGTGGTATTCTTTTCACTTTAAAAATTCTACGAACTAACTAAATTTATGAAATGAATCAGTTTAACTGAGGAATATGCTCGATTTCTTAGTTTCCATTTTTTTCACACTGAATAAAACTTTATTTTGCGAAACCTTTCTAAACTTTCAAAGCTATTACGAAACAATGAAATAAGGATTAAAATACAAGAAACACAAACAAATATATTTATTTTTACAGAAAACCATACAAAATGGAGCAACTGTCAGAGTAAAAAGTGTACAAGATATACAAATATGTTGTTTATTTCAAAATTTTGAACAAAAACCAATATAGCTGTTTGTTATTAAGTTTTTCTTTCTACTAGTAATTTTATACAAACCACTATGTTGTCTTTGGTATTGACGAGCGCTTTCGGCAGTCAAGCCATCTTCAGGTCATTTACCAACCTTGATAAATTACCATCTTCAGGTCATTTGCGTCGGTAAATGACCTGAAGATGGCTTGACTGCCGAAAGCGCTCGTCAATACCAAAGACAACATAGTGGTTTGTATAAAATTACTAGTAGAAATATTAGTGAGACCACTAACACTCCAATACAACAATAAATTTTATAAAGTTGTTTAAAAAATTTGAAACAAAAAATTTGTATCCTCTGTTCACTAGACCTATCAGATTCGTTGATAAGGAAGTTTTGATTTAGGATCAAAAGTATTAGTAAAACTTTTGATTTAGATTTTTACGAGAAAGTATTAGTAAACTGGATAGCCACTTTATTAAGATCTAAAAACTAGCCATTTCTCCCCCAAAATTCTGACGGCAACCTTGCGCCAAATCCTCCTCCTGCGGGTACCCCTGATTACCATTCCATCATCGTGCAAAATCACAAAAGCCTTTTTCCACATAAAGTGATTACTATTTTCAGTCAATAGAGTTATGTCGTCTGAATATCTGAGCATATTGATTATTTAGCATTCCAACTTTTTTTTTTTTTTAAATCGTCTTCCTCTTTCCTTAAGAAGACTGATCGCCTGTTAAATGTACACTTTGTAAGTGTTAAAAGTAATGACAAGGTACAGCATTGCCTTGTGTGTTTCCATATTTGAGCATCTTTCCAGAGACATGCACACGCGTAGACATCTTACTTACCTTTCCTCGTACACATTTTTAAATCTAATAGGTACGTTTCTATTACTATAGTCAAATGAGAAGGCACTGGAAACTTTTGAAAGGTAGTACCAACTAACTAAAATTGTCAAAGGTCTCCAGACTGTTTCATTTTTACGTAAACTGTAACACTTGAAGTAAGCAATAATTTTCTTTTATGACTTTTCTTTAAACTTTCTATTTCTTTTAAGACATAGAAACATAGTAAAACATATTTTTGTTTATATTGAAATCAAGCAAGCAACGACGTTGTGCATAAGTTGCATAATTCAACCTTATGTGCGGGACCATCAGGCGACCCCTTAAGTCAGCACGTAAAGGTACACGCATAAAATTCTACAAGGTGATGGCTCTTCCCACACTTCTTTATGGGTCTGAGAATTGGACTTTAACGAAAGGGCAGGCCAGTCGCATCCAAGCGGCTGAAATGAGATTTATCAGGCACGTGGCAGGGTATTCTCTCCATGATCACAGAAGAAATACAGATATACGGCAGGAATTGAATATTATGAGTATACTCGACGTGAACGCCCAGTATCGGCTGAATTGGTGGGAGAATCTTTGCCGAATGGATGACTGCTGAATCACCAAACAACTATAGAACGGATCCGAGGGGACGGAGAGGTGTGGGACGTCCGAGAAAGCGCTGGAGTGATCAGATCTAATCTTTCCCTATTTGAGACCGGAACAGACCATCCTTGGTTTAATCCTTGAAGATGATGATGATGATGATTGAAATTGAGGACGTTAAAGAAGAAATGGAATAAACTAACACAATAAACGGTCAAAAGAACTCAGCTGCTACAGCGCCAAGCAATAATGTAGAGTTTTCTAGATGTTAATACAGATGGAATAGAATTTCACCATTAAAAAAATCAACCACGTTACCCGGTACTAAAACTAACCCGTATGCACTCCTAATAATTAGCAAAACTGTGATTTCATTGCGTTCAATATTTCTACCTCAATCATTATCATCGTAGCCATGTTGCTGCAACCAAACACTTCCGACTTCAGCTGGTGTTTGATTTATGCGGGAAGGAATTCTTCAGCCCATGCTCATCTCGAGATCCTGTCTTGACATTTTCCTACATCTTCTTCGTACTTTCCTTCCAGGAACATTAAAAAAACATTAATAAACCTTAATAAACTATTGCTAGACCTTAATAAATCACGTGCTAGAAGATCTAAGAAGAATAAATGTAGGGGATTACACTGAAATGGCAATGGATAGGAGAAGGAGGACTTTGGAGAAGATTGGTGTTGGAAGCCAGGGCTCACGTTGGGCTGTAATGCTAAAGAAGAAGACACCAGTAAGCTGCGTGGATTACTTCTTACTTTTCCACAGCGTTAAATTTTAATTATTACCTGAAACAACGTGTTACGCTTTAATTAGAACTCTTTTGGAAGTATATCGTCATTTATTACAATAGAGGCAGATTCAAATGAAATAGGCCTACAGGAATTTTCTTTTAATTTATTGTAAATTTGTAATGTGTTTGTCATGAGAACAATAAATAAATTTAATGATATACACATTCGTGATTCGAAGAATTGTCCACTGACAGTTCTTCATATTATTGTCCAAAGAATACACACGTACACAAAAAGTATAATTAAAACTCTAAGTGTGTGAGAATCTAAACATGACACTACCACTTATTACTGGCATGGACTGAGAACTTACATTAACATATTAAACACTGGAGCCTGTAGGGCAAAAATATCGGTTGACACTAACACTTAATGTTACCAAGAACACAAATGATACAGATAATACAGATTGATAACACGTTGTTCATTAAACCTGCAGAGTAGATCTAACGATTTATGTCCTTTTAGTCTACAAATGTCTTCACTGTTATCAAACAAATTAATAGCTAGTGGACTGGGACGATAATTCTACTGTAAATGTGTAGTTCCCGCCGAGGCGCATAATTTCTTCTTTTACAATAGGAACTTTTAGGTCTCGGTGTATAGAGCTGTTGGAAACAAACCATGGAGCGTTGACTAATTGATCTTAAGGTTTTGGACTGAAAGCAGTGAACTATCTCTATGTTGCTCGTACTAGCAGTACACAAAAGTTGAATGTCATAAGTCCAAACCGGTTTACGAATTTCGTTGTATCTTAAAAGTTTGTTGATGAAACTTGATGGCAATTTTCTACCTATCAGCCAGTAGATACTTCTTACCTTGACGTTACGTTCAGTCTTCTTGGAAGTTTTCTTCCACGTTAGTCTCCAGTCCAAGTGCATCCCAAGTTATTTAGCAATTCCAGCTACACCAATAATAAACGCTAATCCTGTCATCCACGTAAACATAAATTCACATTATTGAATTATCATCATCATCTTCTTCTTCTTCTTCAAGGATTAAACCAAGGATGGTTTGTTCCTGTCTCAAGTAAGCAAAGATTTGAGCATGTCACTCCAGCGCTTCCTCAGACGTCCCACACCTCTCCGTTCCATCGGCCTGTAGTTCCATAGTTGTTTGGTGATGCTTCAGTCATCCATTCGGAAAAGATGTCCCCACCAATTCAGCCGATACTGGGCGATCCTCTCGAGTATACTCATAATATTCAGTACCTGCCGTATATCTATGTTTCTTGGATGATCATGGAGAGTATACTTCTCTGCCACGTGCCACGGGTCTGAGATGCGACTGGCCTGGCCTTTCGTTAAAGTCCAATTCTCAGACCCGTAAAGAAGTGTGGAAAAAGCAATCACCTTGCTGACTTAAGGGTTCGCCTAATGGTCCCGCACATAAGGTTGAACTTATGCAACTTATTCACAACATCGTTGCTTGCATTATAAGACACACTGTAGCCCAGGCATTCAAAATTGTTAACTTGAACCAGGACAAGTTATTGAATTACTGACACAAATTTACAACATTACATAAACACTGTTGAAGAGCTTATTGCCTGACCAACGGTTAACAAAATCTGTTCACATATGATCCACTTATAGAACAGAATTGTTCAGGTAACTGAAAAAAGCATAAATTTTCAAAGTCGTCAGTATGACTTTCAATATGAGTCCCCTTAACTTAGAGCAAGCTCCTATACACCATGCACCTGTAGATCAGCTGATTCAAACGCCTTATCACTGATACCATGTACACACCTGTTAGACGCTCGGGTCAGGCCAAACAAACTTGTTATAATTGCACTGCTTCGTTAGCTTGCACACCATTCGTAGAAATTTCTTCAGCGTTTGATTCGTCAACGTTACTCTCTTCCACACACCAGTGCTGTAACGTCCTATTAGATTTTCTGAAACAAAATCCAAGACATTTTTAAAGAACGATTTTTTTTCCATAAACTAATTTTATTGAAACGATTATACTACGTACACTGATTTCTTATAACTATTACCATTCACGTTAAACACGTGCTCTCACGCAAAGGGGTTGTGTGTAATGTTCTCACAAACAAGTATGATTCTCTGCGTGCTCGTGGAGAGTAAACGACGAACCAGTAGATTAAAGAAACAATTAAGATTCCTCTGGCATCCGGAACCGTGTTCCTGGACACTAGGAAGAAATTCATCAAGAATTTCATGTGGAGCACATTTACATATGGTTCGGAAACCTGGACTCTGAGGAAATTGGAGAAGAGCCATCTATTATAATACGTTATTGTATTAAAAAGTACAATAATATAGTTTACGCTACGATAAAAATTAAATTGTCGATTTCGTAATACACTATTTTTGCGCATTGTCTGACCTGTTTTAGAAAAGAAAAAATGCAGCTCTGCAGCTTTTAAAATTTGAGACAAACCAACGACCAGATATGGACTGTGGACGTAGGTTTACGCTGCGGGATGAAACACGCATTTAAGGAATGTTTGCGTACACTAGTAGACACTGACGTAGGATCCCAGTTCTGTTACATTCTCGCATGTATGAATTCCAATCCACGAATGTGCCGAGATTCTTTTCCAATCATCTTGACAGTATTGCACGGTTGTGTACTCCTTACTCCAACAGTAAATTAAGTATACGATTGTGCGGCAGTCTAATCGAGAATTATTTAGGAATGTATCCTGTCGCACTTGTTTGGATTCCCGGCCGTCCTTTTTAGAACATACCCAACGGTCTTTACCTGTCGTATATACAGTTTCATTTGATGGCCGTTCTTACAAATTCTTGGGTTTGTAAAACATTTTTGTCTCTTAGAAACTGTATCGCTGAATCTGTGCTGTTAACTGAAGGAAATTCATCATACGCTACGATAGTACTACACTTGCGACTGCGGCATACAGAGTGACATAGCACGCTGTCATCATGGAATGGTTGCAAAATGCGTTGTTACTGGTGGTTGCTACGTAGAGTAATTGCTCACTGCATGCTGCCACTTAACCCGAAAAGATCCAAGAAGAGTATCATTTTTCTATACAAACTTTCTTTTCTTTTGTGACCACAGGCGAAATCCTATTGACTTTTTTTGATTCTAATACTTAATAATCTTTTTTCTGGTAAGTTGTGACGATATCTTTTTAGTGTTGATAGATACAATGTTGTAAACAGTTATTTACACCTGAGAACGAGCTCAGATTTTTGGATATCGAAACGTTGTGATTAGAATTGTTTTTAAAAAACGATGGCTAATGCGAAATATTATAAATAATGATATTATAAATAATGATTATTAAAAGTAATGATAATAACTACATGCCATCGAGTTCTAGTTTTAAAATTCGTATCATTTTTCTCCTTCTTCTCCTCCTCCTCCTCCTCCTCCTCCCTCTTCTTCTCATCATCATCATCATCGTCATCGTCATCTTCATCTTCATCTTCATCTTCATCTTCTTCTTCTTCTTCTTCTTCTTCTTCTTCTTCTTCTTCTTCTTCTTCGCCTTTTTCCAAAGCGCTACAGCCCAACATGGACCTTGGCTTCCTATTCGCCTCATGTCATTTCTTCCTTCTTCCTCCTACCAGGCGTCTTCAGTTCCTAATACCCGTCCTTCCCAATTCCGCTTCGCCTGTTGCAGCTATAGCCCTCTCGGCCTTCCTACCCGTCTCACTTCTCCCACCTCACCACACAGGATTCTCTTTCGTTGTCTATGTCGGCCCATTCTTCCCGCATGCCCTAACCAGCCAAATATTTCTTGGATAATAAGTCATGAAACATCTCTTTCTCCGAGTACGGTATTGATCTACTATAGTATGATCTAGTCCTCCAGATTTCTCTTTGCTTTACAGTGCCGTACATTTTCCTTATTATCTTCCGTTGAAACATTATAAAAGTGGAGATATCTGCTCGTGTAAAGGCCAAAGTTTCTGATCCATATGTTACCACTGGCCCGATCAGAGTTCTACACACTTTTAGGTAGGGAGGTTATTTTAGATCAGATGAGGTTCTTATTTCATAGTACCATGTTTAATAAGTAACATTTTCATGGATAAAAAGAGTATTAACAACTGTGCACATCAACGTAGATATGCAAAGGTCACTGGTATGGAGTATACTGCTATGTGAACGTGACAGTTGGAAGTCAGGAGAACATCCTTTGCCAAAACAGCAGAAATTTGGACCTGGCAAAAAACGACAAGAAAAAGTTGTATTAAAAGGAAGGACAATTGGAACACAATAAGGGAAATTAAAGAGGATAGCGTGTTCGTACAAGAAAACAGAATTTATGAAGATTAAATATATAGGCCGTGGGATAAGTAAGGCATAATGACTTTGTCATAAACATTTTGGATGGCGAGGTCTTTAGAAGGAAAGGTCCAGGAACACCTATAGGTAATAGTATTTCAAAGATGGAATGTAAGTGTTGCCTGGAAATGTGAAGCTTATAGCCGCCTCGTTTAAACCGTTATCCGCTGGCAATAAAAGCAATTCTTCTTCTTCTTCTTCTTCTTCTTCTTCTTCTTCTTCTTCTTCTTCTTCTTCTTCTTCTTCTTCTTCTTCTTCTTCTCCTTCTTCTTCTTCTTCTTCTTCTTCTTCTTCTTCTTCTTCTTCTTCTTTGTACAAGGCTCAAAGCCTATTACACCGTCCGTCGTTACAACTGATCTCCCCATCTTTTCATCAGCCGTCCCAGACTTCTTCTACCTTTAGGCATATATTCTGCACTCGTGTGTGGTATTCTTGATGGGTCCGTACGTAAGGTGACCAGACGTACTGACTTTTTCAGTACAGTACCGAATTTAAAGGCTCTGAACTGATTTGAAATTTGTACTGAATCCTGTATTGATTTTAAGAAAAACAGCTCAAAATGTACTGCAGTATTAACATTAGTATATTACTTGGGTAGTAATTATACAGAATATATTGTAAATTTTGTGTTTCTCTTTAAAAAAAATAATTAAATTAAAACGTAGTAATTATGTTCGATTGCAGCTGCGAAGTAGACGTATCTTTTTTATGCTTTACTAAAAAAACGTACTGAATTTGTCTGCAGAAAATCTCGTCAGTTTATCCATACGTCCTACGTGATCAAACCATTTCTGTCTATATTCCTTCACCATATCATTCGTTGGTCGGACAGCTAACTCATGGCGGATGTCCTCATTCCTTTTCTTATCTAATCTGGTACACCCGGCTACTGATCAAAGGAGCCTCATCTCTGCACTTTGCAGTCGATTTTCATGTGCGCACGTCGTTGTCCAAGTTTCACTACCATTTAGACCAATGGTTCCCAAACTTTTCAGTCCGCGGACCCCCCAAAAAAAATTAAAAAATTTCGTGTACCCCGTCTGAGTTATGAAATAAAACAAACAGTAAATATGATACTCTTATATTTTAATTAAAATGTATTAAAATCAAAATTCTCTTAACTTGCAAAATTATAATATTAATGATATCAAACATAGTTTAATGTGAACAATGAAACTGCTTTTGAACAATTTTAGTTCTGCAATATTAGGTTTAATGTCTGATAATTTCAGTATTAAGTCTCTCTCGACATCAAGTTTATTTCTTAACTTTGCCAACCTCTGCTCTATTTTTCCAGCCACAGATGTCGAAATCCAGCTACTCAGGCGTAAAACCAGCTACACGGAAAAACGTTATGCTTAGATACAGTGTTTATAGGGTACGCGAGATACAGTGCTTACGTGGACTAAAACAGCGCGATCAGTTCTGCGTTGATGCGGCGCTCTAGTGAGTCCGGCTGACAAACTAACAGATCTGGTACAGGACATGATTTAAAGACATTATTAGAGCCATTAGTTTGAAATTACTTTTACAATTACAATTAGTTTGAACCAAAAAGAAAAAAATACTGGAATCTTCTACTAATTGTTTTAAGATTCTAAAATTTAGATTTTTAGACTATAAAAAATCGGAGAAAATTACAGTATATTTTATTTTTTTCTTAAAAGTGTCCGCGGACCCCCTGAAACATTGCCGCGGACCCCATTTTGGGAACCACTGATTTAGACAGCTTGGAATGGACATCACCGTGTAAAATTTTAATAACGTCTCTTGCCTAACGTTATTCCTTAAGGAACCCTTGGTAGGGCCATTCACATGAAAACAAAGTTCATGTTACTTACATGAAAATGTGTATATGTGTGTTGGCGCGCAATCCCTCGACGCTTATTATCTCTTAAGTTCATGTAACGCACTAGAAATGCAAGCTAATGTCATTAACAAGCTGGTTTCAGTTTCCATTTTCGAATTACTACATTAAAAACTTCTACAGTTCACTAGAGACAAAATGTTTTGGTTTGGTTCCGTTTAACGGATGAGGACGTGTCTACTGTAGCGAAGCGCCCGCTGTCGTGTGGGAATGACATTGAAATGTATTTATAACAGGGACAATACCAGAGTGCATCGTGAACTAACACTCTTTTATTATCAGAGAGAGAGAGAGAGAGAGAGAGCGTGAGCGAGAGGGACACGACTACAAAAAGTTCAAGGCTGCAACTACCACCACCAACAACAACATGGCATTGTGTCTGCTGGGGCTGTCTAGCGACCAACATTGACCGCACAGCGCGCCGATAACATAGACCTTGAATCTTTGTGTATTCATTCATGACTGGTCGCCGCGTGGCGAACTTTTCGTATTGTTTGCTTGCGTGCGCACACGTGCATGCGCAAGGTTTTAATCTTATCAGTTTTACCGGTTTCCTACAAATAATTTCATCATATCAAATAAATCTCGTTTTATGGTTTGAATCCATTGTTTACTACTACCGGTACTGCAATTATTGTTAACAATACCGTCTGTAACTATTAGACAACAATAGATCCTACCATTGTTATCACATCCACTACAATTATTTCTGTATTATTTCTATTAGTATAGCTAATAAGCTACCTGAGCTGCAGAACTCGTTCACAATATTGAAAGAAACTATATTTATTATTAGCTAAATAATTATTACACCAATTACTCGATTTATTTTTAATAAAAATGACGGGTTACCGAGATTCTCTCGGTTGTAATATGTGGTAAAGTATAATGTTCTTAATAAATGCAAAATGTTAAACGAGTAGATTTTTATAATTTATAATAAAAATAAGTTTATAAATTAAAAGATTCATAATGAAAAATACAACTAAGCTAATACTTCGTTAAGTAGCTGTATAATTTCAAGGCTGTAATACATCGTAAATTAACTTAAAAAAAATAAAATAAATACAAAAAGTTGCCTTCTCCTGCGAAACATTTTGATGGCAGTCCAAAATCTGGCAAATAGCGTAGCATTAATATTGTGAAATTATTAAAGATACCGAGTTTGTATTTTGAATAATATTTTTTGGAACTTGATTCCCCAAAAAGGCCTTTACAATTTTGATTAGATTTTGACTTCCAGTTTTTCCCCGGTGCACCTAACGTAAAACAATGATTAGAATAAACATTACATTTGAATGTGGGTTGGAATCCCTTTTACTCTGGTGATACCCGGCATGCATTTTTGTAATTTTTCAAATTTATATAAACCCTTCCTGGTCCATGGTATCATAAAATTGTCGAGATATACAAACTAAACACTATATTTAGATTTTTAAAAAATTCTCTTTAATTTGATACCACAGACGGGTTTCTACGGTGTCTTCAAAATTTTGATCCACTTTTTGGGGACTGGCATTCCAAAAGTTGAAATTTCCAAAACTCGATACTGCGTTAAGACTGGTTAACTATATGACACCTTATACGACTTTTATGATTTTTTTTTAGGAATCTTAACCCTTACATGTTTGTTTTCTCCGGCCCCCTTCTTTGGGGGAGGGGTCTATCTAAAAACGAATAGAGTCCTGTGGAATAAAAGAAAGGTCATGCATACCATGTTTACCGAAAATCCGTTGAAACATTCAATCATTATCGTGAGAAAACCCAAACAGATAGACAGACTGACACAGACAGATAACAAATACAGTAGAGCATCGATTATCCGAACCTCTCGGGACGAGGGCCCGTTCGGATAATCGGTATTTCTGATAATACATCGTAAATTGAAAAAATATTTCTCTTTACAAAAACAAAGGTTTTTATTACAAAATCATTTCTAACATACTGTTATATAATTAAAGCGACCTGTATAGTGTAAAGTAATGTATTACTAAGGCTAAAAATCATTGAATTAAAACTGAGTGTAGTTAATAAAAAACCAAAAGTTAATTTACACAAAATCAGAGTTTAATAACAAACACTGTACTATAAAATTAATTAAAAAACAGACATTCGGTGACAGAGACTTTCGTTGACACGGTTTGTTTATCGATTGTAATTGTGTTTATCGAAGTTTGTTTCTGTAAGTGTGTTTATCAATACTGTATTGTTGAAATTAAATTCCGGGCTATTGGGCTGTGGTCTAATTTTGTTATTATTCTGAAAGATGTTATTCTCAGACGTTTCGGCCTCTCCTCTGGAGGCCATCTTCAGTGATAAACGGTTTTTAACACCGTGCCACAGTATGGTAATATCATTCTTTGCTACAGTACTGTAGTTGCTGACGAACACCGTGTCAGTTGTGTTAGAAACCGTTATCACTGAAGATGGCCTCCAGAGGAGAGGCCGAAACGTGTGAGAATAACATCTTTCGGAATAATAACTATAGTAGAATTCTTTGCCACAGTACTGTGGTTACCGACGAACACCGTGTCAGTTGTGTTAAAAACCGTTATCACTGAAGATGGCCTCCAGAGGAGAGGCCGAAACGTCTGAGAATAACATCTTTCGGAATAATAACTATAGTAGAATTCTTTGCCACAGTACTGTGGTTACCGACGAACACCGTGTCAGTTGTGTTAAAAACCGTTATCACTGAAGATGGCCTCCAGAGGAGAGGCCGAAACGTCTGAGAATAACATCTTTCGGAATAATAACTATAGTAGAATTCTTTGCCACAGTACTGTGGTTACCGACGAACCCCGTGTCAGTTGTGTTAAAAACTGTTATAACTGAAGATGGCCTCCAGAGGAGAGGCCGAAACGTCTGAGAATAACATCTTTCGGAATAATAACTATAGTAGAATTCTTTGCCACAGTACTGTGGTTACCGACGAACACCGTGTCAGTTGTGTTAAAAACCGTTATCACTGAAGATGGCCTCCAGAGGAGAGGCCGAAACGTCTGAGAATAACATCTTTCGGAATAATAACTATAGTAGAATTCTTTGCCACAGTACTGTGGTTACCGACGAACCCCGTGTCAGTTGTGTTAAAAACCGTTATCACTGAAGATGGCCTCCAGAGGAGAGGCCGAAACGTCTGAGAATAACATCTTTCGGAATAATAACTATAGTAGAATTCTTTTCCACAGTACTGTGGTTACCGACGAACCCCGTGTCAGTTGTGTTAAAAACTGTTATCACTGAAGATGGCCTCCAGAGGAGAGGCCGAAACGTCTGAGAATAACATCTTTCGGAATAATAACTATAGTAGAATTCTTTGCCACAGTACTGTGGTTACCGACGAACATCGTGTCAGTTGTGTTAAAAACCGTTGTCACTGAAGATGGCCTCCAGAGGAGAGGCCGAAACGTCTGAGAATAACATCTTTCGGAATAATAACTATAGTAGAATTCTTTGCCACAGTACTGTGGTTACCGACGAACCCCGTGTCAGTTGTGTTAAAAACCGTTATCACTGAAGATGGCCTCCAGAGGAGAGGCCGAAACGTCTGAGAATAACATCTTTCGGAATAATAACTATAGAAGAATTCTTTGCCACAGTACTGTGGTTACCGACGAACACCGTGTCAGTTGTGTTAAAAACCGTTATCACTGAAGATGGCCTCCAGAGGAGAGGCCGAAACGTCTGAGAATAACATCCTTCGGAATAATAACTATAGTAGAATTCTTTGCCACAGTACTGTGGTTACCGACGAACACCGTGTCAGTTGTGTTAAAAACCGTTATCACTGAAGATGGCCTCCAGAGGAGAGGCCGAAACGTCTAAGAATAACATCTTTCGGAATAATAACTATAGTAGAATTCTTTGCCACAGTACTGTGGTTACCGACGAACACCGTGTCAGTTGTGTTATAAACCGTTATCACTGAAGATGGCCTCCAGAGGAGAGGCCGAAACGTCTGAGAATAACATCTTTCGGAATAATAACTATAGTAGAATTCTTTGCCACAGTACTGTGGTTACCGACGAACACCGTGTCAGTTGTGTTAAAAACCGTTATCACTGAAGATGGCCTCCAGAGGAGAGGCCGAAACGTCTGAGAATAACATCTTTCGGAATAATAACTATAGTAGAATTCTTTGCCACAGTACTGTGTTTACCGACGAACACCGTGTCAGTTGTGTTAAAAACCGTTATCACTGAAGATGGCCTCCATAGGAGAGGCCGAAACGTCTGAGAATAACATCTTTCGGAATAATAACTATAGTAGAATTCTTTGCCACAGTACTGTGGTTACCGACGAACACCGTGTCAGTTGTGTTAAAAACCGTTATCACTGAAGATGGCCTCCAGAGGAGAGGCCGAAACGTCTGAGAATAACATCTTTCGGAATAATAACTATAGTAGAATTCTTTGCCACAGTACTGTGGTTAGCGACGAACCCCGTGTCAGTTGTGTTAAAAACCGTTATCACTGAAGATGGCCTCCAGAGGAGAGGCCGAAACGTCTGAGAATAACATCTTTCGGAATAATAACTATAGTAGAATTCTTTGCCACAGTACTGTGGTTACCGACGAACACCGTGTCAGTTGTGTTAAAAACCGTTATCACTGAAGATGTCCTCCAGAGGAGAGGCCGAAACGTCTGAGAATAACATCTTTCGGAATAATAACTATAGTAGAATTCTTTGCCACAGTACTGTGGTTACCGACGAACACCGTGTCAGTTGTGTTAAAAACCGTTATCACTGAAGATGGCCTCCAGAAGAGAGGCCGAAACGTCTGAGAATAACATCTTTCGGAATAATAACTATAGTAGAATTCTTTGCCACAGTACTGTGGTTACCGACGAACACCGTGTCAGTTGTGTTAAAAACCGTTATCACTGAAGATGGCCTCCAGAGGAGAGGCCGAAACGTCTGAGAATAACATCTTTCGGAATAATAACTATAGTAGAATTCTTTGCCACAGTACTGTGTTTACCGACGAACACCGTGTCAGTTGTGTTAAAAACCGTTATCACTGAAGATGGCCTCCATAGGAGAGGCCGAAACGTCTGAGAATAACATCTTTCGGAATAATAACTATAGTAGAATTCTTTGCCACAGTACTGTGGTTACCGACGAACCCCGTGTCAGTTGTGTTAAAAACCGTTATCACTGAAGATGGCCTCCATAGGAGAGGCCGAAACGTCTGAGAATAACATCTTTCGGAATAATAACTATAGTAGAATTCTTTGCCACAGTACTGTGGTTACCGACGAACACCGTGTCAGTTGTGTTAAAAACCGTTATCACTGAAGATGGCCTCCAGAGGAGAGGCCGAAACGTCTCAGAGTAAGATCTTCCAGAGTAATAACTATAGTAGACCACGGCCCAATAGACCGGAATTTAATTGCAAAAATGACGACGCCGGCCGTGAAAGCCTTGGTAACAGGTTAAATACCAAGTATTTACAAGTAAAACTGACAACTCGCTTCGTTCGTTCAATTATTATTATCAGGGCTTGATTTCAGGGGGAACGCGCCGGAACGGCGGCGACTCGGAACCTCTTGGATCCAAAAATAAATAACTGAGAAAATATATGAAAAGTAAAACCTAATTATTAAAAAAAAATACTACTTACTACTTTTTAAATTGTGCCTCTCATCAGCCCCACTATAAAACTAAACATTTGTCAAAATCAAACACCAGCACTAATCTTTATCTTAACTACTATCGTTCATTTTTTAAATACGTTGTACATAAAATTCTCTTGTAAGTAGAACGTATTTTTAAAACTTTCTGCAAGGCTCGCTCCATCAAAGTGCGTGGATTCATGGGTGATTTCTGGCCATCATGCAGAATTGAACACAAAGAGTAAGAAAAGGTCAAGAAACAATCAATATGACAACACAGTGATGAAACTATGGATGTCCGAACCACCGAAACCAACGCTAAGAGTTTGATCGAGACTCCGGGATGACGCCATCATGAGTGACATGGTTTCGATTGTCGTGCGGCTAATCTGATGATGAAGCTCTTTAGAAGTATCAGCACACATTATTATCTTTTTAGATACAAGTTTATACCTATGTTACGTTTTTTATAAGGCTTTAAAAATGCAGACCACCTTGTAATAACCTGATGTACGCTTATACGCTAATATAAAATGTAAGTATATTTGTGTGTGTAAAACTTTTGAATTCCTGCGTTCCGGCACATATAATTTTAGGAATCAATCACTGATTATTATTATTATATTTAATAGGCCTACTATTATAAATATTACTACCACGATTACTATTTTTATTGTTGTTGTTGTCAATGTTACTATTAATCGTCTGAGTGTCGGGGCAGAATTAGAATCGCCTGAGTCAATTTATTTTCTTGCGCACGCGTGTAGAGAACAGCCCCACAGTCGCAAATGTCAACTCGGTTTCGGCACGATTGAATGCCGTACAAACTACACTACAGTCAGACAACCCCAAGAGACGTGAACTTTTAGTTTATTAAATAAATTCTATTTCTTCTCGTAGCCGAATATAACGCACCAAAACAAAATAAGGTTTTACTGCCTGTACCAAGTGAAGAGACAAGTTTACTATAATATTGTATTTAATGATAAACCGACGTTCTACACTCACGTATGTCAACGCGTTTGTATGCCTACTTATTCTCATTTATGGTTTGTTTGTGTGTATAATCAGATTGTATATGTAGGTTTCTGCGAGTCTGTCTGTCTGTGTATACACACGTATATGTATATAACGTGAATAAAGAGATATATGTAATATTACATGCACTACACGTAATATAAATCTAACACGTATGTAAAAAGCCTAACACGATTAAAGACCATATAAAAACATTAAACACATATACAAGACAGATTAACTGAGTCCGTGAGACGGCTTAAAATGTACCAGGTCCTCTACTTTCGGAAATTCGACTTTCGCTCTCTCGGACATTCAACAGGCTACCGACACCCTTTATTCAAGTTCCGCACTACAGCCTCGGATTTTCGAACACTGACGGCGGTGTGAGGAAATGAATAAGCGTTAAGACAAGCGCACACATTATTCTCGCTACTATAGTTATCACAACTAGTATTAGTCTGTTAGTCTATTAATATAAAGAATGCAAAGTGTTAAAATGATTAATTGTTGTTATATACTAAAGCTGTGCCGTAGGCTGTTCCACATACACTGCTTAATAACTTTACTAGTATATGAAAATTATTAATTTAGCATGTTACTGTATTATGTACTTTTGTAGTAAGAGTGGTCATGTGATGTAAATATAAACGAGAATAGTATCCGATTTCACTACAGTACAGTGTATTACAATTCAAAGAACCGATCCTACGAACTTACATGCACAGTACGCCTACAGTAAATACAGTCTACTATAGGCTACATACTGTACAGTATTCCACTTTCGCATAACTCGAGTTTTAAACACGTTTTCAGGAACTGATTATGTTCGAAAGTCGAGGTCCTCCTATATAGGCAGTAGTACAAAAGAAGGGGCGAGAGGGAAAGTATAGTGGGTAGGGTGAGAGGTGAGGGAGAGAGAGAGAGAGAGACTACCCTTAAGACATTTTTTGAAGTTACTGTATAAATAAATAATTTTAATAATAGAAGAATACAAATCACCTATATCTACTTCTGTACATTGAACAGGAATTCGACAGAATGTGGCACACACGATTCCTATATACCGTAGGTTGAAGATCTTATTACCTACATTCTTATTAAATCCTACATGGTAAGACCGTTTCTTCCAAGTTAAGTTTAACCTTGCCCTCCCCCTTCTACCGAATCCGCTTAGGAGTAACACCCTTGCTCTCGTCATACAGGAAATCGTTACAGCTAATATCCCTCAAACAGACATTACGATAATCGAAACTTTCGCTTAAGATGCAGCACTTCTGGCCACAAACCTCGATCTTCATGTGGCCGCGGAACGTCTTCAGCACCGTTTAAACCTACTAGAAACTTTGTGTGACATATGACGGATAAATAATATCCAAACAAATTCAGCGCAAGTCATCTTTACGACCCGACATACTGAGTGCCCAGCAGTAAAAATAAAAAAACGTTCCCCTTCTAATGCAACATGAGATAAGTACACGGGCCTAGCAGTAGATTAAAAAAAAAAAACTTACCTGGAAGCCGCACATTACAACCAAAAAATCTCAGATTCAATTCAAAGTCCAACAACTGTTCTGGCTTCCTAAAGGAAATCAAAATTTTCTGTTGAAAAAAACTACTTCTATGTAAGACCGTCATCAAACCTATTTGGTCAAAAGGAGCTCAGTTGTGGGGTTGCGCCCGACCATCCTACACCAAGATTAGCCAGAGACTCCAATCAAATATCCTACGATCTCTACAGGACGCCTCGTGGTACGTCAGTGAGACTACTTTCACATGCAAGGATTTTGTACCGTACGGATTTTTTCTTTGATCGTTTCCTTTCACACAACATGGTTTTCCCCGATCCAATGGATTCAATCACAGCGTGTTTTCGGATTTGTTCAGGTTTGCTTAGTTGCTCTTGCTTGTGAAACATTGGTATTAAAACAAAACGACGAACACAGTATCTCAGAATATTTGAACGAAAGACGCTACGAAATATTTTTGGACCGATGGAAAATAACGGCGGCTCGTGGAGAACACGAAGGAATCAAGAAATAAATAATCTGATACACGACGATGAGACAGTAAGGTTTATAAAGAGTAGAAGGATAACCTGGCTGGGACACACAATGTAGATGAATAACGTAGAATTACCAGAAAAATTATAGAATGGATACCAGAATGTAGGAGGTTAAGAGGAAGACCAAAGAAGAGATGGGTCGAGAATGTTGAGGAGGATCTGAGGAATATGGGCATAAGATGATGGAGAATATTATGTAATGAGAAAAAACGTTGAAGAGGCTCAGGGGGTATTTACGGGGGGGGGGGACGAACAGGACCGATGGTCGAAAAAGTTGACGAATTTTGTTGACCCGTCCAAAGAGACGATTCAGACCACAGAGATTTTAGATTAGAAGAGGCAAGACGTAGACAGGCCTGTAAGAGGAAGTGTGTCTGGGCGGAGAAGACAAAGGTGGATTAATAGGATTTTCTTTGCTTTCTTTTTCTAGCACTGGTGTAATTGTTTTTTAAAGATGCAAATCCGTACGATATTTGCCAAATATTTAGTGGCTGTCACATTAATACAATTTTATTTTATTAATTTACAAATATTGTAATTTCTTTTATTTACATTCATATTTGCTCACATTATCCTTGTCTATATATTTTTTATTAATATTATTAATAATAAATAAAACCTTTTTTACAAGATTTTTTTATTTTATGAATAATTACTAAAACAATGGCATTCAGAGAGAAGCAACCGGTAAGAACTAAGATAGTGATAGTTATAGTTAAAGATTGTGGAACAAGTACAGCGTTTCAATTACTTGAGATGTTACTTTACATATGGGACAGAAATTGATCTGGATGAAAAATTAAACAAATTTAGCAATATCTGTGGAACAATTCACAGATACCTTAAAATAAGACAAAGAAGGAAACAAGGATAAGGTTTTTTAGCACGGTAGCGGTACCAGTTTTGATATATAGAGATGAAGCCAGAGTTATGACAGAAAGAGACAAAGGAAAGACCCAGGCAGCCGGACATGAAGTTTACTAGGAGTACTCTGGGCTGTACCGTTCTCGATGAAAAGAAGAATGTGGATATAAGGACGGATCTGGCGGTCGACCCATTGATGGAACAGCTAAGGGACAACAAAAGAAGGTGGTGTGAACATTTGGGAAGCAAAGAATGGCGGGTGACAGGCGTCCAGTGCTAGCAATGGAATATAGACCGGTGGGGAAGAGAGATGTAGGACGGCCGAGAGCGAAGTGGGTCCCGGAACAGGTTCAGGATGAGCCTAATCCATGAGGTTGATGATGATGAATATTGTTACTCGACGAATGCCGGTTTTTAAAAATATTATTTATTTATGATTATTAAGTAGTAGTCTCAGGGTTAATTTTACTGAAAATGGGTCTTGCTCTCGGCTAATCGTTATTATTCAATATCAGATTTTATTATTATTTAACTGTTTAGTGACTTATTCCCCTCAATTCAACCTATTGTTGAATCCAGGATTGAATAAGCCGGTTACTTACACTTCTTTCGTCGTATTAGCTATCTGTTTAAATAGTTTAATTTTATGTATTATATTCACTGTTATAATTATTCCACTTGAAGTTCCGTCGACTCTTTGTTGATCAGCGGTTGTGAGGAGATCAGTTGTTTTCTTCCTATATACTAACATACATAAACATAGACATGGCATTCGTAATAACTCATGTATAATATTACTTGATAAAATTGTAAATATATAGGTCTGTGCGGTTGTAAACAAAACATGGAATCACTCAATTTGAATGATTCGCATTCTCAGCATGGTACCAACCGCCTCGTTCTCCTCCTCTAAGCTGTATTTACTGATACAATAAAGGTCAACTCTTTCACTGGTAAAAATAATAATGGTAATTTATTCAATATGAACATAGTGAAATTCAATACAGTAAGGCGTTTTGCTCTTCTTTTTAGTTAACAATTAATATTTTAAAAGTGAACATGGACTCTAAAACAAATGATGAGCTCGAGTTGGCATGACTGCCTCTGGTTAGTAATACAATGTGTGTTGACAAACATATAGGTTATGTCGCATTATTCGACTTGCAATGTTATTAATTATTATAATAATAAAAGTAGTAGGTTCTTTTAGACTGCAAAATACACTTATTTGAAAAATAGCTACGGTTAGAACAAACATATAAAACAAGAATTCATTGATTATTATTGAAAAAAGATAAAATATGAACTACTGTTCATGGTTAGGCATATGCTTCATATATTGTTTAGTGCAACCTTGTTTGGTTAAAAGTAGTGAATTATTTATTATTAATTAATAGTAATTGTGATAATCCAGTATCAGGTACTACGATCATCTGTAAAATTGGATATTCCTATTTCAGGTAAAGGTAACTCATTTATTGTAGTTATCGCACTCCGGCGAAACTCTTAATTGAATTTAGTAACAAAATATTTCATACTCCCATCTACTGATAGCATAAGAGCACATATACTCTTCATTGATATTACAATGTCTTTACTTATTCTAGATATTTACAGTATACAAATAGTTAAAACTGTCATTACTCAGAACGTTCAATTTCGACATTGTTCATTTGTATTTATCAGCTCCCTTCTGTTAAGGATAGGGAATTTAATTGTTTCTATTGGTCAATTTGAATCGCTTTTAGCGTTCAGTTATTTCTCTTATAAACTAATCATAACATTATATTTGTAATTATGAATACTTGCGTCTCTTGTCGTTCGGAGGGTTACACCTTTTTATTATTAACACTTTTTAATTAATTAAAATTTATTAATTAATTATTTAAATTTTGTCACTACACTGCACCCACTCCTATGCGCATAAACTCCGAATAAAGTACACTTGTAAATATACTGCACTGATTCTTCAATGTAGGTAACCTATGTCTCAGTTTGAGGTTAATATGGTTGACGCTGGGTTGCTGTCAAAAGCACGTTTTTCTGCAGCGTCGACGAGCGTGCAGCTTGCTTCGTTGTTGTTGAAAGACTGTCTCTGGTTCCTCTGTCGGAATGATGAATTTCGGATTTTTTATATGCTCTGATTGGTCAGTTTATTTCAATTCGTTTATTTACGGTAGACTTCGTCAAAACAGACGCTCTCATCAGCGTCAGTCTTTGGGAACAAGATTAAGAAATTCTGGTTCACACACCCACGCGAAAGGGCTAAGCACAATACAATTATTTTTAAAAGTCCAATATCTTCCTTATAATTGTACTGAGGATGTTGTGCTTACTCTCATTGTTCATGATTTTAAAAGGCGATTAATTTGAACCCCCTCATCATATATTTCTTATTAGGGTTAGCTGACTTAGCACTTAGCATTTATACTTAGTGTCCATTAAACCATTAATTATTAATATTTTATGGTTTTTTATTTTATTTTCTATGGTAATGTCTCGTTCTTAAGCTACTGTACAATTTTCCCTTAAAACTATGTCTTAATATTAACACTATGTCCGTTTTCATAGATTCACACTTAAACTTATTGTCATACATTTTTGTTTTTCTTATTAACTAGTAATAAGAGTATTTAATTGACTTTTAACATGTTGTAATTAAATATTGATGGGTTAAGTCACTACTGGCAGTGTTCTTTTTCCCTACATTATTGGTTTAATGCCTTAATTATCACTTATGAATTAGGCTTGTTATGCCTATATGGCGTTACCTGGTAGTATGCTTGGTATCATAGACATTTTAGTTGTATTATTTTCTAATTGATAACTGAAATAGTCACTATGACCTTATCGTTATTGTGATGCAGTTCACTCTGCATTTGATTCTGTTATTGACTAGGTTTGGTGGCTGTAAATTTTACTTGCAACTAACTGTCACAATGGTTTAGTTATAATTACATTTATATAGACTATTTAAATGGTTATTTTGGTTGCAATTGCTCATATGAATAGTATTCTGTCTGATATCGGGTCATTAGTTGAGTTACTATCTTTGTATAATGTGTTTATAACATGATTTTGGTTGCATAATGTCTCTTTGCCATTACAAGCATTTTGTCATATTTGTATTACATCAATATAGCTTTTATATCCTGTTATACTATTAGCTATCGTGTACAAAACATTCCTTATATGCTCTATTTACTTCCTAGCTCATTATATTTTGGTTTAACACTGTTTTGATTTATTTTTTATCAAGTTTTACTGGAAACTGGATGCCCAGATTAGGTTATGTTATAGGTTCAGTGAACAGTAATGTGTTGTTTATGGCTGTGTATTTCTATCTTAGTCTATTCGACTGGTCTTCATTTCATGTTTGTGCATTGGTTATTGGTTATCAATAGTTCACATTTAGTTTACTCCTGTATTATCTTATTTGTTGTTAATTAGTGGGTTTGTATGAACATCATTCCCACTGTACAATTGGTCATTCACTATTTTGGGACTTATTCCTCTGTTTATTCTATAACTACACATCATTTAGCTATCATAAACTCATCTTGTCCTCATTCAGTTTGCTTGTGACTCTTTATTTACAATATTTAGTCCTTAATTACTATAATGTGTTTCACATAGACAATGAATGTATTCAATAAATGAGTTGTTGTCAGTGTTGACTTTACCATACAGCTTAGGGATTTATATCATGTAATTAATTAACATTTCTTCCTTCTTCTTAATACAATTATTCTTTCAAAGGTTTATGTTAGTTTGTTATACTTCAATTTCCTTCCCTTGTTCTTGTGTTTGGTCTGGTTATCTTCCTTCTTCTTTCTTCACTGATCTCCTTCTCACTATTGTTCATTTTTATACATGATATGGTTTTCACTTGTCTTCTTCACCTTGTTTCTTCCTTCTTCTTTCTTGAAGTGGTCATTGTTGTATTCTTCTCACTGATTTTTCTTTCTTCTTTTGTTCTTGTCCTTCTCACTGATTTTTCTTTCTTCTTTTGTTGTGTTGTGTCCTTCTCACTGATCTATTGGGTATAGTATGTCGGTCGTCTCGTCTTTATTCTTCTTTTCTTCTTTATTGGTGCATTTACTAGTGAATTCCTTTCAATGATGCTTCACTTATTCAAACTTATGGCACTTTTCTTTAGTATACTTGGTGGTATTCTAGACCTTTTAATGTATTTTTACTAGTGGTGGCCTTTAAATTAATTTTCAGTACTTAGGTGGATGTGGTGTCATATGTACTGTTACAATATTTACAGTGTTTCGATGGTTTTAACTAACATCATCAGAAATTACAAATTAATAAAATTAAAAAAAATCAAATGTTCATAACAGCTGTTTTATATGTAGACTAAATTTAGTGATAACTTAGTGTAAAATGTAACATAAATATTAATGTAGTGTAATAAATTAGTGTAATATATGTAATGTAAAATTTATTATTTTATTAATTTAGTAATTTTGAAAATACTATCATTTTTTGTATTAATCTGGATTTGTTGTGGTATTAATTTATTATTTTTGTTTTATGTTTAAATATTTCTAGATTTTCCTATAAGATCCTTTTTGAAAATGTGTTTTAATAAAGTGATATTATTTAAATTTGGGGATGTATAATTTTCTTTTATTTGTATAATTAGACTATTTATAAGCACTTTTTTACACACACAACTGGCTTAGAAATAGGACAACATTAAGCGATTATGAAATGTTGCTGAATTTTTCATTGTTTAGGGGAGGGGGATTGATCCATCCCTCGTTACTTACGCCACTGACGCTAATCTGTCTAGTTGTTTGTTTTCGAACGAATTTTAAAATAGATTTACATACCGTTTCAGGCTTTGTATTTTTTCTTTCCAGGCGAGCTTTACAAGAATTTGTATGAATGGAAAGCACAATAGCGAACAATATAAAAGAAGTGACCAAAACAGGCATTGTGTAAGTTGATAAGAATACGGTATAATCTGACGTTTGTTTACCTATTGGTAGGAACACATTAAATGATAATGTAACGCAGTTTTTGTTGTGGCCTTTGCATACGTGTAGACTCATACATTATGGCATCATTGTTTGGATAAAATTGGGTTTTGTATTAACGGCCTATGTAGAGATAAACAAGAAGAACGAGTGAGTGTAATGAGTACAGTGTGAGGAAGCGGTTGCTGAACAAAGAGATTAACAAAGATAGGAAATAAAAAACTGTGTAATCTAAAACCCTGCACTACTACGCTTTTGATACTGCCCTCCCTACCGTTAATATTGTTTGTAAATAAAACGTACTTTATTATTTGTGACTAAAAAAATTTTTTTGAATCTTCCTGTTTCTTTTCTTCTATTACCTCTTTCTTCTTCTTCTACTAGAGTTACAACCCAGTATAGGTTTTAGCCTCTTCAGAGGCATATCTAGAATTTGACCTAGGGGAAGGGGGAGTCCGAGCTCGGGTCGGCTTCATACAAAAGAAAAAAACAACTTAAGACTAATCAACATTACTATCTGCAAAGTGGGTGAAATCAGTCCCATTAAAGTAAACGGTAATAACACACTAAAAATACGCGTTGATGAAACATTGTTTACAAGATACTTATTGACTTAATTGATTTCCTTGTATTTCATATTTCAAACGTACACGCAAGTGCTGTGTACTAAACTTGTTTGTATACCTACATTTAAAAAAGGGTTACTACTGAATTAGCGTACACAGCTGAGAAATTAATAAAATAGCTTAAAAATTAAGAGCTTAACAAAATTTCTTGACAACTTTCGACCCTCTGCGAGGGGGGTCCGGTCCCGTTCGTCACCCCCCGTAAATACTCCCCTACCTCCAAGGAGCATACTTATTGTAAAAACGTGTTGTACTAAGAGGACTTGGTTTCATATGAACACTCAGCGAAAACACCAGTTGCCTCCTCAGTCACACATACGTGAACACTGATAAAGGTGACGAGCTGGTTAACATTTATGATAATAAAAATCTAAATACAATAATTACATTTTGTTACCGCCACACAAAATTAAGTGTGTGATACAACCCATTATGGGGCAGTAAACACTAGGTGTTTCATAAATTTTAAATTTTACGTATGTTTTGTATTTATTACGTGTATAGTTCATAAAAACCTCTTTAATAAATGATTGTATCGCTAACTTTAGTCAATCATTTCTAATCATCAGGCAGTAAGCTCTTATATAACGAGCAATTCCTGAGTAAAGGAATGACTGTAATGAGTTAAAATCGCTCTGTATGTGAATGAGCGTGTGCGGTGTTGTTTGGAAGCCCGCATTTTTATTGACGATCTTCTCCTCCCCCGCCACATCATCTGGTAAACTCTATCCCGGTAACAGAATCTCTAAAATACTTGGGCATCCACCTAGATAAACAGCTTAGACCTAGATGGCACAACCACATTTGTATGAAGAGGTAACAACGGAACACGAAGTTTCGCAAACATTATTAGCTTGTAGCAGACAATCTCTACTGTCGATGAGAAATAAGCTGCTGGTTTACAAGACATACCGGTCTTCTGGTCTGGTCAACGCTGGTTTCAAGCCTGTGTGGATATATGCCTTACAACTTTGGGGAACTGCTTTCAAATCCAACATCGCTATAATGGAAAGGTTTTAGGCAAATGTACTGCGTGCCATAACCAATGCACCATGGTTCGTCAGCAACAAAGACATTTATAGCGTATATAACATTCTCAAAATTATTAAATACAGTACAGGGCTGTTAGGCCGCGGTTGGTCGCAGTAAATTCCCGACATCGTCGGCAACCAAAAAGTTGTTTTTACCCGGAAAAAGTCTCGGGTATCGTCCAGCCTAAGATCTGCCGTAACTGTTTTCGTAACACTCTGTCGCTTTTTTTCGGCCTGAAGAAGATCCCCGACGGTGGGATACGAAACGTTGCAGCAACAGCAACCGACCGCGGCCTAACAGCACCGCTGTTTAATAATTTTGAGAATATTGACACCGGCCGTGTAAGCTTAAGACAAATCTATTAAAGCTTAAGACAAATCTATTAAAGCTTAAGACAAATCTATTAAAGCTTGAGACAAATCAGCAGAGACAGATATTTCTAGGTAAAGGAAACACTCTTTGGTTTACTTCTGCTTTGCGAGTCCAGATACCAGATTAAATTTTTTCGGAAACTCAAATCCAACCCAAGGTAAATTAGGTAGCAAGCCACACTGTCAAGCACACCAAACATGAGATGAGGTGCAGATACCTAGTTGATCTGCCCACAGTCAGTGAAACCATCGCAGTGTTCAGAGAAAGATTTGTGAAACGGCTTGAAGAGCACACAGATCATCTAACCATAAATCTACTAGACAACAGCCTGCAGGCAAGACGATTAAAATTAACATTTCCGTTAGACATACTTAAACTTTAAGACTTTAAATTCGTTGTATATAACATGTCACTTTTAAATACTCGTATAGAGAATTAGTCATTGAACTACACTGTAGTTCTCTTCATGTATTCTGTCAACAATTATGGTTATTGTTATGTAATGACAGACTCCGTAAATAAAAGTAAAATAAATATTGTAGACACGTCAATAGATATTCCACATTCGTCAATCTTACATTAAATAAAAAAACACAAATTGACACGGACACTGTTCGTTGCGACGGAAACGGTTTAAATTCACTTCACATTCATCAAAGTGACTAGCGAGACCCCGATATTTCCAACCCACTGGTCTACAGTGACTCGGTGAACCGCAATGACCGCGTGATTTAATTTCCTTTGTTGTCTCGAGTTCCTTAACTCTCCACATTGGTGGCTTTCCCCCAATAATCTTCGCTCTCACAACAATACTTACGTCACTCAAGATTACATAAATTCAACTATAATAACTTTTATTAGCTTACCCCCACATAAACTGTCGGCAACAATATGATTTTAGAACAAGTCTCACGTTTTCAGTAGACTTGCTGCGACATTTCTTACGAGGAAGACGGGGACATCAGCAACAAAATGATAAATTTCAAAGCATATATGGTATAGTTATAAGAACTCTTAGGAATAAGACGTTAAAAGGCACGTAGCTAAAATTTTATAAGGTGAAAGCAGTTTCCACACCGTTGTATGGTTCACAATGTTGGACACTTAGGAAAAGAGATCTTAGACAGATGGAGTCATGAGAAATGAATTTTCTTTAGTCAGTGAAACGCTCTATTAAGGGAGATAGGATAAGAAATGCAACTATTAGAGAGGAATTAAACAGTCAAGAGGTTGCACTAGAGACAGAGATGTATTCAGAAAGGAAGGATTCCAAAGCAGCCTTAATTATCACCCGATAGGTACAAAAAACGTAGGAAGACCGAATATTCGATGGTGAAGTCGGAGCAGACAGAATTGCCTGACCCTGGAAGGGAAGAAAAGGAAGAGATTAACTTACCCCCATGGTTTATGAAAGGAATCCATCAGATCTAGAGCACCTGCTCTGAAGGCCCGGGAATTCGTAGGCACCCGTTTTTCGAAAACGCCTTTTACAAGCAGTTAGTTCCAGGAATATTCTTTTCTTCAGAATACCTCTGCAGATGTTCTTTCAGAAACTTCTACCGTCGGGCACCTTGCAAGAGACACTGTAAGATAATTTCCCATCAATGAGGACATCTCTTCATTAAAACTGTTCTGCAGGAAACTTTTCCTCATGACGCTTCTCTCTATATCAGTAGATGTCCTTTGAACACCCTTCCTTTCCTCAGTTCAGTCTAGGTTTTCCTATTATCGATTAGTAGGCTAAGAACCCTTAACCTTTCTATGTAGCAGGAACGCTCACTATGAACCGTATCGAAGCGGCACTTGAACCTGTAACACTATCTTGGGCCTCTATATTGATTTGTTGTAACGTATAAGCCTGTATTTGGTTAGAAACATTCGTCTTTAGAGACATTCCTTCATCTTTCTTCAGTCTCTTTAAATGGATCCCTAACGACCAAGAACACACCCTTGCGACACCTGTTCTGCCACCACCTTGCAGTAAAGGACGAGATCGGGAACATTCATGGGATCAAAACATAGAGAATCCTTCCTATCAAACTCATATACTCCATGGAGAAAGAAGTCAGTGAATGTCATCGAATAGATGGAGGAACGTTTCAAAAAGAACATGTGTCAAAAATAGTTGTATAAGAAAATTCAATACAATCATTAGAATTTTATTCTGTCAGTTACATTAATAATACCTAGTAAATTATTTCATAGTTTTTGTAGAGCAACATATTTTTTGACATGCGTCACACATCCATAATCGATCCGAACGTATAATACCTCATGCGCGGTGTGTTCAGAGACAGTATCATAGACACTGGAAACTATAATTAACGCTGCCATCGAGAGGGTAAGAAGAGAGAGGTATTTCTAGGCAATGGATACACTCTCTGGTTTACTTCTGCTTTGCGAGTCCAGATACAAGATTACATTTTTGCGGAAACTCGAATCCAATCCATTGTACGTTGAGTAGCAAGCCACACTGCCAAACACACCAAACATGAGATGCAGATACCTCAGTGAGGAAAAAGAAGTAATTCATTTCCTTACAAACTCACAGAAAACTAAATAGAGGTTAAAACAAAAAACAAATATTGTTCAACCTTGACTTTATAAAAAGATATTAAGGTAATAACTAAACAGTGGTGTAGCCAACGAGATTGCTGGGGGGGGGGGGGTATCCTAGGAGGGGTTATTGGTTAGATCACGTCAATGAGGATATCCCTACGTATGGTCTATAGGGAGGTAGTTATATCGTTACTGGCCATGATACAGCATACACATTAGTCTATAATTGGCAAATTTTCTACTACTATCAAAACTTCTTCCCCTGCCTATCATTAGTAACCTGCCACCTTGAGAAAATTTTGATTTATGACCCCATGGGAAAATCTTTGACAATAACCTCCTCATGGGAAAATTATGGCTTCGCTACTGTAATTTATTTATTGTTAATTAAATAAGGGATCGAAGGAATTTAGAGAGGCAGTACCTTTTGTACCCGGTTGACTGGGCACTGGTTGTCATAGGTTCCCAGGGTTGGGTGAAGTGATGTTAGCTCCCAAAGGAGCCCTTAGCCTCTCTCCAGCCAAGACCGTACTGCGTGGTGAAGTACCACATCCTACAAGAGGTGACCCTGTTGATGCAGAATGGTACGGATCTAGACCAGAAGGTTGATTAATGTTCCTGGTGGAGGGCAGCAGTAGCCACAAGTACCAAATTAGGGAATGATCCTAGTCCGGCGTATCTTTGGAATAATACAGTCATGAATGTAGTTGGATTTAGTCGGTTTGTAACACTGCGTCCTATTGTTGTAGGATTATATTTTGCTACCTTGCAGTTGTGTGTTGGGGCATCAAAGGCTAAGGGAAGACAGCCCTGAATAAAAATTACTTGAAGTCATGTTCCGTAAGGAGGCACCGTAAGTCCCTCCACATGACTTACCCGTTATAGGCTGGCACCATATAATGGGGAAATTAATGTACTCAGAACCTTTACCTATAAGACTCAGGCAGCACCTTACTTATGGCGTAATGTGGGGATGATGATGACGCTTTAATCCCATATGATTGGGTGTAGTTAGTTTTGTACACTTTCGTGTCTGGCCGAGACGGTTATTTCCTCTATCTTTTCCTTTATATTTCGTTCTATTCTTTATTTTATTCATTATTTAGTTCTGCTAAAAATGTCCTCTCGTTACTTGTACGACTCTACTGGGGTTTTCATTTTTTATGAGTCTGGCCCAAGAGACTTGACTCCCCGCCATAAAACACAACTTTAACGGCAGTCGCGTCCCTTCAGAACATAAACTACTCAGGAGGTCGTCGACTGTTTTCATTTTCATTACCAACGACCCTTTGAAGGTTTCAGTTTATTACCTTTCCCTACAGTGTTTCAACTGTAATTAAAATTTTGTATGCCTTTACTGCCTTTTTTATTACTACCCGACCTCTACAGGCTTGGAATTGAGAATGTGACTAACTAAATCGAAAAGATCATTTTAGTTAAAAACTAATTTTTGTTACTTTTTTCTTTGTTAAAATTTGTATTTTTAGCATTCTTTAAAATTGTTCGTTGATTACTATTCGTTTGCTTAAACTATTCATTTTAATTTATTTAAACGTTCATTATTTGATATCTGTTTAATTATCTTTTGCAGGCCGGCAGCAGAAATGTCAAAGGAGATAGCGGTACTGGGGCCGAGGTAATAGGAGAGGGGCTCTGCCGTGAAGAAAAAAACATTCGTGAATGAAAAGTTATTTTTTATCAAAATTTAGTCACTATTTAAAAAATTAAAATATTAAAAGTGGAAATAAAACTATTTAGAAACATTTGTGGACCAAAACAAATGAAGGACTTTACTTTAAGATTAAAACCAGCTGAAGACATTTACAAAGATTTTTCTACCCTTTCCATAGAAATATAGAAGAGAAGAATAAAATTTTACGGACATTTATTAAGAAAGGAAAATAAAAGATTAACGAAACAGATATTTTAATACCTAAGGACATGAAAACAAAATTTAAATGACACAAAGAAGTACAGAAAAATTTAGAATAGACCCCAAATATAAACGAAGATACAATTAAGGACAGGAATAAGTACAGAAAAATAATAGAGGAATTCAAGATAGCAGAAAAGATAAACAGGCAAGGGAGGCGAGGTGAAGTCACAGAAGAACAAAGAAAGATCAGAAGTGAAAGAATGAAAGCTTACTGGGAAAAAGAGAAAAGAACGAAATGTGCAAAGCGGTCCGAAGAAGTTTTAATTGTAAGTAAAGCCACTTAGTGTACATTACGATATGGCAGGAATACCATGAATACAATTTAGTTTAGGATTTAAACAAGTGAACAACAGTATAAGACTAAATATGGCATAATATTAATACGATAATAAATACAGGAGGTCCTTTACTTTCGGACATTTAAAATTGATACCCTTTATTCCAGTTTTGTACTACACCTTCGGACTTTCAAACACTGAACGAGGTGTGAGAAAATGGATAAGGCTTAAGATAAGAGCACATATTCGTTATCCCAACTTCTTCTTCTTCTTCTTCTTCTTCTTCTTCTTCTTCTTCTTCTTCTTCTTCTTCTTCTTCTTCTTCTTCTTCTTCTTCAGCGGCACGACAACCCATTACTGAGTCAAGGCGTCCTTTAACAGCCTCCGCGAGTTTGTAAAACTGACTGGCTGAGAAACTGATACGTTTCTGCACACAAAAGAGTTTGACAGATGGGATATGTGAATTCTTCTATCCAACCCCCAACCTGGAGGACCAGGAACTTTGATTTCGGGGTGCTCTTACCCTAGATAGGTGCTTTCACCTCAGCTGACGAGCTCTCTCTGCCCGGTCGCACTAGGCTAACTGACTCAGCCCATGTGTGCAGCCTTTGGGCTACTATAGCCTCCTCCGCCTAAACACTAGATCCACACCCTGATGCCGATGTGCACCATCCTGCCCGGCAGGACCCAGGATACCCCCAGGCTGTCCTGACAGAACCCCCATCTCTCGTTTGCTTACCGGTCCACTCCGCCGAAGGGATTGGTTACCACAATCTTTATTATTCCCAACTAAGTCAGAATAATTTTTCATAAACATTTTTATAAATTTAAAAGTTATAATTTAAAGAAAAGTCATTTTTTAGGATTACAGTAATGGTTTTTCATAATTAATGTTAGTCTATTAATATAAAGAATGTAAAGTGTTAAAATAATTACTTTTTTTTATATAATAAGACTGTGCTGTAGGCTGTTTTACAAACACTGCTTATAAACTTTACTAATGTACGAAAATTAGTATGTAGTTAATTTTAGCAATTTACTGTATTATATATTTTTTGTAGTAAGAGTTGTCATATGATGTAAATTTAAGTGACAATAAAATACGATTTCATTACAGTACAGTGTACTACAGTTTACAGAATCGACCCTACTAACTTACTTACTCAATACGCCTACTGTACGTACTGTACAGTACTCGACTTCCGAACGATTCGAGTTTCGGACACTTTTCGGCAACGCATTATGTCCGAAAGTCAAGGACCTCCTGTAATAATAATAATAACAATAATAATAATAAAGCATAATAAGAATATATAGGGAGGATCGTCAGATTATGGCTGGGCGGTTGAGAGGGGCGCCAAAATTCTAAGTGTACCAGGCCTCACAGTTACTATCACCGATCATTATCTTGTATCTAGAATAGAAAATTACAGTGCAGTCTACGTATGAAAACGAAATACAGAGATGTGTTTATAATCAGTATGGAAAGTACAAAGACAAAATCTCATATTTCGGAATACTGGAATATTATATTGACAATAAAATATAAAAAAGAAACTATATAGGTAAAGGCAATAAATTCCTCTTTATCAAGATAAAATAAACGTATATTGTCATAAAGAGATTTTAAAAAGTATGACTGGTTAAAAAGTTCAAATTTATGACTGTACCAAAAACAAAAGACCGATATTAAAATTATGCAGCGCTTTCAGAATTAAGTAACAGGGGATTCCGTTTATGCGCTATAGTTCGTCAGGTACAACTTGTGTACTTTATGACGGCCGCCAACCTTGGTGAAAGCACTGTGCGCAGAACACTGTTTTTTGTCAGTGTAACGGCACGTCTCACTGAGTGCATAAGTGTTGATGCGTTTTCAAAAACATTTACCGTGTAGGCCTGTATTTCATTTAATTACTGTATTTAGTTTGTATCGTTACTAGTGTTTAGTTTGGGACTGTGACATGTGATAACTAACCTAATTACATTTTAATGTCATTTAATATTGTCTGTGGTTGTGTTTTCAGACATCACGTTAAGTTAAACTGAATTTTATTTTGCTTAACGTATTGTTACTTTTACAGTACATTTTATTTCATTACGTAATCAGAAAAAATGCCTCCTATTAAATCGAAGTTAGGTAAAAAGACTGTGCATAGCCAAGCTCGGGAAGTCATTTCTAATGTATGTAAATTTATGGAAAGTGAAACAAATGGAATTAGTATTCCACTAAAAAAGGTTTAAAAACGAATAGCGTCAGCAACAGGAGTTTCTGAAAGAACGATTCGCCGTATTAAAAGTGAGGGTATAACAATAGAAAATGAACAGTCACCACACTTTATAACACCTCGTAAAGAAAGAAAGAGGAGGTCAACAAAATGTAATATTGATGATTTTGATAAATGTGTGATAAGACGAACAATTTACAATTTTACAACAACACAAAAAACATATCCTACGCTACGAAAACTTCATCAACTTCTGAAGTCTGGTGTGAACTTTCAAGGTAGCTTATCATGTTTAAGGAAAGTTATTATAAACTTAGGGTTTAAGTGGAAGAAGATTAGAAATAATAGAAGTGTGTTAAATGAACGTCAAGAGATAAAGGCAAAAAGAATTGACTACCTTAGGAAAATAAAACAATCCAGGACAGAAAACCGGCCAATCGTTTACACAGATGAGACGTATATACACACGTCTCATGCAGTAAAAAAGTCGTGGTACGACGAAAGTGGTGAAGGCGCGAGTGTACCGTTAAATAAAGGAGACAGATTCATAATAGTTTACGCGGGTACAGATCAAGGGTTCATCGATGGTGCCTTATTGGTTTTTAAATCGGGAAAGAAAACAGGTGATTATCATGGGGATATGAATAGTACAAATTTCGAGAAATGGTTAGTTGAAAAGCTAATTCCGGGATTACCAAAAAACTCAGTGTTAGTATTAGATAATGCACCATACCACAATTACCAATCTGAAAAATGTCCCACATCAAATTCTTCAAAAAGTGAGTTATTGCAGTGGTTATCTAATAAAAAAATTCCTTTTACACCTAATATGTTTAAACCAGAGCTACATAAGTTAGTAAAAATGAATAAACCGTTAGAAGAACCCTATTAAATAGATAGTATTTTAGGAAATCACGGCCACACTGTTATTCGTCTACCTCCGTATCATCCTGATCTAAACCCCATTGAACTTATTTGGGCTCAACTTAAACACTCTGTTGCAAAAAACAATACCACCTTTGATAATAAAAACATAATAGATTTAACTAGGCAAGCATTTGCATTGGCAAACATAACTATGCCAATCAATAGAAAAACAACAATGGACATCAGTGTGTGAACATGTAATTAAAATTGAAGACGAATATTTGGAAAGAGAAGGAGTAACAGATGAAATGCAAGATAGGCTTGTAATTAACTTAGACGAAGATGATGATGACGATGACGACGACGACGACGACGACGACGATGACCTATCAAGCGCTGAATCTTCTTCAGACGATGGCAGCTATATCTCCGGTGTTGAAGCAATTTTGGACAGAGAAACATCGCCGGACTTGGAGAATGATACTGAATTGCCAGTTAATTCTGACTTCGTATATACTTCTTTATAAGTCGGTAGGTTACTTACATTCATTACTTACATATTAATTTTAAAATTTGTATTAATAATTGTATTAAATGCAAGAAAAATTAATGAGCTCGATTTTATGTGATATTTTATATAAAGTATGCACATTTTTATGCGTGGTTACCCACTTTTACCCACTTTTTTCGTTTAGGTCCTATTTTAGCAGCACTTGCATAAAGCATATTTATGGTCATTTTAGATTTAGATTTCTCTATTTCTTCTATTAGTATTCCACTTTACACTAGTAATTATTTATTATTTACATTATGTAACAAATAACATTGTTATGGTATTACAAATACATATTTCACCTAATACTGAGTAATATAAATATGTTGACATATTTCGAGTAATACTGAGTAGAATTATAAATAGTAGTTAGTTGAATGAAATCCGGAAATGTCAACAATGTGTAAAACCCGAGTTGTAATAATTAAATAGTTAAGGGCACCCATACAGCCGGCTGTAGCAACAGTAAGACGGACGTTTTTGAAATGAAGTGTTACAACTTAGCACACTGAGTCTCCCCACTTTTCGCGCATCTATGGATAGGCCACCGGAAAGTAACGTGAATGCGCCTGCCGCAGGGAACTGAAAACGGGGCTCATGACTAACGACATTCAGAGGTATTCAAGGAAATAAAAGAATAATTGCCTTACAACGAGAACGCTATTGCGCTATCAGTCTGTTAGTGAGCCGAGGTGCGAAGGCTTGGTATTGGTATTGCGAACATTCGATTTGGTATAAACAGGAACATTTTAAATATCAGCTAACCTAGAACAGTTCTGTGTATTGTAAAACTTATTATATATATATATATATATATATATATATTTATTCATTTATAACCTACTCAGTTTTCATTAATAATTCCAAAAAATTCAATGCATCCTCTTCAATACAAATATGCTCCATTTACTTCTATGATATATAGAATGAATAATATTCTTTTAAATAAATTAGAAATACAAAAAGAAAAAAATGTATGTGATTTGCAATAAAAAATGGATATAACCCAAAAATTAATGATAACATGGCAAACAAAATTGATCGAAAAATGCTAAATAATTCTTTTAATAAAAATACACGAAACAGTCAAAATATTAAATGCATTAATTTCGCATACATAGGCACTATTAATAATAAAATTACAAAATTATTCAAAAACCAAAATATAAAAATTACCTATAATAGCAATAAGACAAATTTTGACAGAATCAAACCTAAAGCAAATAATTTAATTCATACGTTAAATAAAGTATATAAAGTTGAATGCCCTGACCGTAAAAATTTTATGTAGGCCAAACTAAAAAACGTTTAAAAGAAAGATTTATCAACGCCGTAATTCATATTTAAAACCAGATTTATATAAACAAAATTTACCTACTCACTCAATAAAAAAATAATCATACATTCCAAAATTTAAAATATATCACTTTATTAAAACACATTTCCAAAGGTCAAAAATGACCACATGGTAAACTATAGAAATATTTAAACATAAAACAAATAATAAATTACTACCAGAAGAATTCCAGATTATATGTATAAAAACACGCATTAAATTTAGTCTACGTTTAAAACAGACAAAATCTCATATTTCGGAATACTGGAATATTATATTGCCAATAAAATATAAAAAAGAAACTATATAGGTCAAGGCAATAAATTCCTCTTTATCAAGATAAAATAAACGTATATTGTCCTTAAATATGAACGACTGATTTTAAAATTTTTTATTAATTTGTAATTTCTAAATATAATGATAAGTTCTAAATATAATTTCTAAATATAATGATAGTTTAAATGAAAGTTTAAACTATCGAGTAACACTGTAAATTATTCAAAAATACAAGTATAAATATTTAAAAAATACAAAATATATTTTTGTAAGAAAAGTTTTATTTATTATTAATAATATATATATATATACATACATGTTTGTGTGTGAGTGAGTGTGTGTGTGTGTGTGTCTGTGTGCGTGTGCATATTTTGCAGTCGAAACTGCACTTCGTATCTCTATTTCCCACGATATGGTGTTTACGTCTCTTTCAAACGAAATTTTCAACTTTCCAAACGAAGCCTCGGAATTTTTTAAAAATACTCTACGGTTTTATTTCTTCACACAGGCTTATTACATGAGTTTTTTTCTTGTCTTTATGGCATCTTGTCTATTGTTTCGTGATCAGTTTTCTTGTTTTTTTTTTTTATTTGTATGTTCTCAATTACGCAGGTTATCCCTTTGTTGAATATCGCTACAAATATCATGTGAAATCTACGGTCTACCAAACAGGACACCAAACAATAACAACACTTATAGTAGCTCATTGTCAGCGGATAAGGATCAGAACACAATTGTTGTAGAGAAACACAATGGGTAGAGAAAAAATACTGCTAATTGTAACAGCGTAGAGTGGTGACTTCTATCAGAGAACTGTCGCTTTGTGTAAACCTCTCTTGGGACAAGTTGTTTGTTTAACGAACATATACGCTTTGTTCTATGACATTTATGTCCACAGCATACTCAATATCGAATTTTAGGCCTACTTTATTACATTTAAAGAGTGATTTTACTATAAAATTTTACTTCCAAAATCAAAAACTGCTCATTGGAAGCTCATGGGTGACGATACTCTGTCATCAGATTTTTCTGTCACTTGAATTCCCTTTTCTCTTGAAATTCCGTTACCCGATTTATAGTCTTTAAAGCCCCTATTGTTTCTGTACGAATCTTCTTCCCCGAAACAATTTTTTTTAATTTCATTCACATCTTCATTGTTATCCGTATTCACTTTGTCGTTATCACCTTTGTCTTAAACCACGACCTTGTTCGTAGTTTAGGACTTGAGAATGGTGGAAACACTGTAAGGCCTCGTCCGGAACATCACAAGTAGCAGTTCATCAAGTAAACACGACAAAGTTAGGAGACTGCTAATTCAATAACAAGATGAACAATTGTCGTTATCAGCTGATTATCATCAGTCTGATCTTTTCGTTCTAGACAAGGCGCTTTGGCGTATCCACAGTTAAAAATTCATATTCTACAATAATCTGCCGCTAGTCCCTTTCGTGTATATTGTAACAAGACATATGAGCCCAATATTTAAGTAACCAAAATATTAACACATGTCATAATAACTGAGTCAACAAGACACACCAAGTGTTTAATCCAAAATGTCAAGAATCTACATGAGCAACTCATCAAGAAGAATAAACTCACAACACAAGAGTTAATAAAAAATTAATGGTAAATAACAAATATAATAACATTGTAAGAAGAAAGAAGATACAGCAAACAATGATTATACCACAGGAACCAACAACCCAATAGTTTCGGTCAGTAAGGAACCAATGAAAACAAGGAAGAAACATACTACGAGAAAGACACATAACAACCATGGCATAAAATATAGATTTCAAGAGCCAGTCAACTATAGATTAACATCTTACCCGTATATACAATAACTGAAGAACTAACAGATTGAAAATATAGACAATAGCTGACTAACTTAGATGACCCACATACAACTAATAATATTGTAAATGAGTAGGACATCCTATATTAGACAAAGAGTGAAGGTAACAATAATGTTAATATAAAAGAAGCTGTAAATAAAGGCATAATGGCATGTTATGCACAGCATCAATGTAATGTAAGGAAGAATTAGAATTGTCTCATAATAATAATAATAATTGTTAGTCAAATAATCAAAAAATCATGTAAGATAAGAAAAGGAAATAAATAATGAATTACCAGTTGTCATTAATAAAACTAGACATGAAAAAACAAGGTTAAAAGATGTAAATTTGTATCAACTTAATACACCCATTGTTGCTACAAATAATATAACCACATAACCTAAATACAGGTATTTTCCACCTAACTTCATATTTAATAGTAGGTAAAACATATCTAAACTAAAATATTTTGTACCCCAAATCAAGTAGAAGTAATAAGCTTTCTACCAATACCAATATAAGATACCAAGAGTAATTTTTATATAAGAATTCAAGTAAAGAAAGTGAACAAAACCAGCCAAAATGAGATTCACTATGTAAAACATAGACACAACCACATTGTAATGCTAAATAGAAATAACAGAAGAATACCTATGTAATAAGTAAGATGTAATACCACTATTATAATAGCATAAGAGTATTATAAGCAAGGACATAATGTGTAATAAGAATAATTAAGCACACCTGTCATGTGACACCAGGTGTAATTACTATTATCCAATGCTATACGCTAAGGAACAGACTAGTGTGTTAAAAAACACAAGACTAACTATCAATATGCTACTACTAGTAAACTATTCAAACTAAATAGTAGTCTGAAAAGACAATAGAATCCCAAATAAGAGTTAAAATAAATGTACACCTCATAGTGCCATATAGAGGTCATATTAATGACAAAAATACTAAGGAATAACAATACATTCCAGACAAACAAAGACTAACAGTAGTTGCAACAACTTAATGTTTACAACTGGGGTAATACAGAAGTTACCCAGATACCTTTTATTATAAATAATTTGTAAATACAATTGATAGACTCATAGGCTAAGTCAATGATAGCATAAGCACCATATTTTGTCATTAAAAATAAGTAACAAGTAAGTGAGAAGTGTGGGAGGACATGGAAGGCATGCCCACAAGGAGGTATGATTGCCATTAAATAGTTTTACTTTAAGAATAAATACAATTAATAGTGAATAGTGTAATGTGATAATCTCAAACATTAACTCCCTTAATAATGAACCGAAGAAAACCATGAGTGGACTCAAAATAAAGAGCCAAGTATTACCAATACAGTGATAAGCTTAGATTTTAAATCTATGCCAAAATAAGAAAGTTATTACAATTATAAGATATCTGTGTCAAATCGAGCAAATGTTTATAATCTCCAAACCAGCCACCCCACGCTAATAACAACAATTAAAATATTGCGCGGAGGGGGTATGTGCATCAAATTAAAGATCGTCAACCAATCAGATCCAAGAAATTAGCCAAATTTACAACGATCACAAGACGGAACGGCAGAGAGAGATGCTTTTTCGAGAGACTTTATCATCAACTTCAGAGGAAGGCAGACGGCTACTCGACACCGCTAAGAAACAGCTGTTCACATAATTTGTGCGCGTCACCGTTGTAAACAAAGCAACATAACATCAATTTGTGCCAACATAATACTAGTATTGAAGGTGTTTTAAGTGTAACAGTGCGTAATAAGGGTTGCTAAGTGTATAATCCATAGCAATTCCGGGATTTAATTTAAAAAAAGGGAGTTCGGTGATTTTTTCAATATTAATTAAGAATTTGAAAGACGATATAATCGAACCACATTCCAATAATGTGTGTAAATAAATTATGTAGATTAAGGCGCATTATTAATATTAAACAATCAACAGTATTAATGACAATCCTCAACTTAATTTGAATATTCTATTTTTAAGAATTTTACTAGCAAATAATCATTTATTATGTATAAATACTGAGTGTGATATAACCACACCCGATTAAAGTTGTTGTTTATTAAACATAAATCAAACCAACAAGCATTCATAAGTGATTGAGAATTGTCAACTGTATGAAACAATTAACGAAAGTTAATGAAAAATTCCAATGCTATTTATGTTTTGTAATTTAGGAAGAGTCTACTACTATTACTATTTAAATGTTTATGTCCATTATGAATAAGAAACTAAAGTTGTCAAGCTACATAAATACTTACAGCTATACAATTTTCTTTTTGTAGAGTCAAATGATGATTCAGATGTTCCATTCAATAACACTGTTTAAAAATATTATTTTATTGTTCACATTTTAAATGTTTTATCAAGAGTTATTTTAACGTTAACAAACATTCTTTAAATCATTTATTGTCGATTGGCTAATAATTTTGTTAACCTAAAATGTCCAAAGCAGGCATGGTTATAATTTTGAATGTTAATTATTAAGAGATGATTGAATTGTAATCGTCTTCAAACTGCCTAATAACGGTAGAATAAGAGTTCTAGTAAATAATTTGGTATTCTGCAAGCTAAAAGAACCCACATATGAATTAACTTATTTTACCCAAAAAGCATTCTAACCATACACTGATATTGTAAATCAGTTTTACCACCCTGAGACAAATTTTATAAAACAAACAACTAATGTTATTTTAATTTGAATTAAAATATTCAATGATACTTCAGATCATTAAAAAGGAGTGTTAAACAGAATAAATTATCATTTTATACGAGCAAACGGAGTCAGTTAGTTCATTACAATAGACTGGATTTCAGAATAGGTGAACGACTCTTATTGGATAGCCCGACACGCCGCGGCGAATTTGAATACGGTAAGTCAATCTACAGATTAGATTGCTACATCGACCCTGCAAGATCGGCAAGACTCACCACAAGTAAGTGATCATTCTTACAAAATATTTATGTTTTTAGCGAGGAATCTACGTCACCATTTCGCCTAGTCGACGGAAGAATATCCATTTAAAATAAATTAACCGAAGTTGAAAACACTTCACTAACTAACTTCCAGTGAATTCATCGGATTTATATACATTGGATTCAATGGTAGATTGAATTGAATTAAATAAATCAATAAAAATAATAAACTAAACTAAAAGTTATTGAAATTTAAAACAAAATAAACGGTCATTAAAACCCTGTAAACAGGTTACGTTATATCTTTTAGGTTATTATATCTAAATATATATCTCTCAGGTTATTGTATCTGTTTGAATATGCGGCAGTTATCGTTCGTCATAGAAACAATTACTCTTGTTAAAACATAAAACGTGGCAGGTAAACTACCCCTTTCCCTTAACCGATCTTCACCTAAATCAATAGGCCTTCATTCCTTTACAGTTCAGGAATGTATACAACAAAATATTTGATTCTGTTTGAATGTGCTGCAGTTATCGTTCGTCATAGAAAAAACTACCGTTGTTAAAACATAAAATGTTGCTGGTAAACTACCCCTTTCCCTTAACCGATCTTCACCAAAATAAACAGATCTTGAGTTCTTAACAATTTAGGAACATATGTAAAAAAATATTTGATTCTGTTTGAATGTGCGGCAGTTATAGTTCGTCATAGAAAATTACCGTTGTTAAAACATAAAATCTTGCAGGTAAACTACCCCTTTCCCTTAACCGATCTTCACCAAAATCAGCATACCTTGAGTACTTAAAAATTTAAGAATGTATGCAAGAAAATATTTGATTGTCTTTTAAAATGCAGCAGTTATCATTCGTCATAAAAAATTACCCTTTTGAAACATAAAACGTTGCAGGTAAACTACCCCTTTCCCTTAACCGATCTTCACCAAAAACAATAGATCTTGAGTACTCTAGAATTCAGGGCTGTATGCAAAAAATTATTTGATTCTGTTTGAATTTGCAGCTCTTATCGTTTGCCATAGAAAAAAAATCTACACAGACAGACACACACACTTTTCGAAAAATGACTTTTTTTTCATGTTTTGAGGGTAGTAAAATCAGAATCTGCAATTATCTCGAACACGATTTTTTTTGCCATCACCACACTTCCATTTCCTAATGGAACATGGAAGTAAAAAGGGATTATTATAATTTTCAATTAAATTTAAAGCGATTTAATAATTAAAAACTCTTCTTTAATTCCAAGCAGAATTAATTTTACGGCCCCCCCCAAAAAAAAACCACCACCATCTTACAAATGTTTATGCGGGCGCTATAATGGGTATATGTAGCATGCTGTGTAAAAAAGGTTTGAAGAAGGAGGAACCGAAATTGCAGATAAGCCTAAGTCAGCGTCAGTCAACGATGTGAACCGTCAACGTGCCGGCGAATGGATTCGAGAAGACACTTCAGGCTGTTGCCGATGTGTCGCTTGTTTCTGTACAAACGACAATTCCTGTACTGGGACATCGAAAAGTTTGTGTTAAATGGGTTAGCATGGAGCTGACTTGACAATCGAATGAGCCGAGCGGTGGTATTCAAAAACTCTTGGACCTAATTTAAGCTGGGGAACAGGGCTACGTAGTTTCAGATTCGAAAACTCGAATCAAACTACATCAGCTTTCAGTCGAGAAGCAAAAATCAGAATTTTTTCAAACCGGATTTCACACTTGTCTTCGATTACGGATTAAATGTATCGAAAGTAAATAAATACATAGTATCTACTTCATCACCTTCTTAAACAAAACATACTCTCTACGTCATCACAAGCGACAATTGGGGGATACCGTGCCAATTGTTACCGACACTGATGGCGAGGCCGAAACGTCTGTCAGCGTAGATTCTAGACCACAGCCTAACAGCCCGTCCAATAATGTTTCCAACTGTGTGAAAGTAATAGTAGTAGTTTGTGACATGAAACTTCAGGCTATAATCTGATTAACTTTTGTTTTGATCTGTTTATTGTTGTGTTGTTGTGCGACGGTGAAGGCTTCACTTTTATATCGACATGTTAGGCCGCTTAAAGACGGATCACGCAGTGGGAATACTCAGTAGGCTCGTATGAATGGGTTCGCTGCAGAGTCGCGCCACTGTTCATTTGCTCAGTGATAGAAAATTGTTTTATATACGTTTTACGTCAGTTTAATCATCGATTCTGGCGAAGACGTTCTTCTCCTTGCTCTTCCCGTACGAAGACATCACCATCGTGCACAACGTCGATTCTGGATGCTTCAGATAACGTGTGAACGGTTGACAGTGGGACAGTTTTATACATTAATGAGTCATCTGGAAGCGGACGATGCGAAGTTTCTTAACTATTTTATAACTTCACAAAAAACTCTCAGTCAGTTCACTAGAATTTACTGGAATTTCGTATCGTGAAGAAAAACACAATCATGAGACTAATTGTACCTGCTGAAGAGGCGAATCATTGAGGTGAATTATAATGTTAATTCACATTGGATCCTAAGACGAAAATATTACCAAGTTCTTCCCGTGCCTTCCCTTTCGTTAACTTATTAATATACTTATTCCACCTTGAGTCCCAAATTGCCGTTCTTTGCTCTACTTCTATTATACATCGGTCCGAACCGAAATTCGACGTCATGAAAGAGTAAAGAAAACCTCAATGAAATAGCAGTTAAATCACACGACCTTGACCATATTACTGTGTGCACTCCTGTGGCGCGACTGAAAATTAAAAGTGGCCCGTGCGAATGCTCCAACGCTACAAAGCGTCGCCACGTGTGGTGGAGATCCTTTTCTGTCTGCCACAGACGCAGACATACCACTAACGCTTGTGCGAAAGGATACAATTTAATACTACGGAAAGTACGTACAGTCCACTGTGTAGTAGACGCTGGTATCGTTATGTGGTTATTCAAAGAAGTGTAAAAGGGCCACAGTGATATACAGCGATAAGATACGAGGACATACTATTGTAGCGTGGTCGCGAACACTGCTATCAGATTACAAATTTTTACATAAATTGCATCACGCGAGAGAAACTTCTACCCCTTCCAGAAACATCACAGACTCAGGAAATTGCTTGTGAACGCTGAACTAATAAAGTTAACTACCCTCTTGCGAGAACTATTTTAATTTTTTCTAAGTTTTTAATCTAATTCAGTTTTTTCTTTATTACTTGTTCAAATGTGAAAGGCGATGAAGTTGTCCGCTTTCCAATTTATTTTTATAATTGCCTTTTGTCGAGCACGGAATAAATGTAAAGAATATTATTGTAAAGAGTTTTACTTTATTTTTATTTAAGACATTCTGTGAATATTTTTTACGCTACTTTAAAGTAAAAGATACCAAATCTTTCATACTGTCGTTATTCTTGATCTACAGCAGCAGTAAAACGGTGGTTTTCAACCCGCGACACCCTGGGGCGCTATGAATGTCTGCCAAGGCAGGTAAATGTAGATTTTTTAAAAATTAGTTTTACTACTAAAATTTGGCAAACTTTCAAACAAACAACCTTAATTTTTGTGATGATGTTGATGAATATTCTCGGAGTTACAGCCCCTGCAGAGCCCGGGCTTCCAACAAAACTCCCCTACACTCGTCTCTGGGTTCGGCGTGTGACGATTTAATTGGTAATAAAATATTTAATAAAACAAAAATTGAGAAAGCATTTAAGTATTTTTTAAATCGCACAATTAAACCTAATACCCCTGTACTAACTCAGAATAAGTACGAGATTTAAATGGAAATGATCTAACTAAACAAGTAATAAAAAATCGTATTGTTAATAGTTAATAATATTACAGTTAACCCTTCAGTAAATCATCATGCGCTGACCTGTTTAATTCCGGACACAACGTGCTTAGCGAACCGTCTGTAACTTAGAAATATTTGAAAATCTTAATGTAAGTAATTAATAATTTGAAGGCACAAATAGTAGTTAAAATAATTCCTGTAAACTAAATAAGTCTAAATAATTTGTTTCATCTTGCTATAAGAATGTCTATTTAAATAAAAGTTGGAACTATATTATGGCGGAGTACTCGCTCCGCTTCGTTGTTATGTACCAGTCGTATCAAGTTAAGAGTTACGATGCGGCGTTCAGACAGTACACACCTCCAAACGAGGGCTCTTCAAAAGTGTGTTATGTAAACTTTAAAATAACGGTTAGCTACCACAAAAAAACGTGGGGAGCTAGTGATTTTTAATGTATATGATGTAGAAAAAGTTTGTTCAAGAAATGTAGTAATATAAGAAAAATTATCAACACGTAAACAAGGTGACGTCTCTACTTAAGATGTAAACTCCAGTACAACTCTACATGTGAATATGTGACCTGCCTAATTGCACATACGGACGTCTGCAACCCATACGACGCTGACCAGGACCGGCGTGGATCAACCCAACTTCATGCAGCATTACATCAATCTACTCACTAATACGGCTATTAGATATTCACCAGAGACACGACACAGATGACTACCCCGACTACCAGAATTCCGAAGAGTCACACCCCAGGACGAGGACAGCAAAGCTTATTTTAGAGGTGACTCGATAGCTTGGCTATCGAGAATTAATTACATTTGAAACATAACTTTTATAGATGAAAGAGACTTTTCAAAGACAATAATTTTCTCTAAGCAATAAATAAAACCAAAGAAATGTAAACTGTAGTAGTGAAAATCATACGTTGTAACGTTAATATTGAAATGTAAATTATAATCCCTTTAATAAATAATACCATTCTTCAAATGGTTAATGTTATCTTGCAAGCTCTTAGATGAGCATAGTATAATTCAGACGACCTTACTATATTTAAAGCAGACTCGGATCCGAGGTAAATTACATGATCTATATGATCCCTTGTTTTACAGAAAACCCTTTTTAATTATTTCAGTATAAATTTTTATGTTATGGGATTTTTTTTTATATAAGTTGTTAATAAAGAGATGTCATCTTATTACACTTTGGAGTGAGTGCATAAATCAGTGGAATTAGGACCCTTGTGTCCTAATAATTAGCGTAAATATTATTGTTGTTTGTGTTGAGTTTAATTTCAGTTCGTTACAACGTAGGCAGCCTGTATAATTGGCTAGCGTCAATTATGATGGGTTCCCTGGATTTGTAACGTAGCCCGGAACGTTACAGGCGCTAGTCTGTGCCATGGCCCTTCTCCCAGGCGATGCATGTCTTTTTCAACATCTTCTACACACCTTTTCCAGTTCCTCGCTCTCCATCTTCTTCCGCCAGAATTCCCATTGGATACTTTCTCCACAGATCTATTGTCCATCGTTCGATGTACATGACCTACCAACGGAATTCTATTTATAATTTTCATAACTTATAAACACTTTAATTGTCACACCAATGAAATACCTAAGCTGAATGTTCCATTCCTAACTCTTTCTATCCTGGATGTACTACCCGGTCTTCGCCAGTTGAAAACGACCTCTTCTGACGTTGTATGTTCATCGTCCACTTTTCTGCTCCATATAGTATTATACTCTCAACAATTGAATACATTTACCTCATTCGTATTACCTAGAAATTAGATATTTGATAATACAGTAGAGTAGAGTCCTGGGCTGTGCGTGGAGAGACACACTGGAAGGATACCCAGTTACAAACTACTGCCTCGAACGTCTTCATAGTTCTGTCGAAGATGAACGACTATTTCTGACTTAGTCTACAACGGCTTGTTACGCTAAATCAGTTTTGCGCGGTACGTACGGAGATCGTTTTCGTGTATTATCTCATGGATACGAGAGGACTGTCTTGGGCCGGCTCTTGTCGCTTCTAGTATGTAAAACTTACAAGCAAGTCGTTTCACAAGTCCACGTCTCAGAAAGTGAGAAGCGAACGGAGGGGGAACTTTGGCCACCGTCTGTCCGTCTATCTACATTCTACAACACTGATAGGGGGAAGCTATTCGCGGACAGGGCAGCGTAGGTGGTGAATGGTAGTAAATACATGATGGCGATCATTTTAGTTAGTTTTCGGGTCGTAGCTGTCCTGACAAGTGTTAGAAACAATTGATCCCAGTCGAATCTACACTTTCTTGAAACGCAAACGTAGCCGACGACCAAGGTAGACCGAGACACTTGATTTCCGTGAACTGGCGCTAGTACCTTCTGCCCAATCACACACGTCCTCGGGTTTCTTCCAGTGCTCTGAGAACACTTCGGTAGCCTTGGTTACGTTAATGGCCACTTTCAAATTGTAGCGTCAGTCTACAAGGAATCTAGCTGGCGTTGTAGTCTTATGATATCTCTGTGTTAGGTTCGAAGGTCTAAACCACCGTGTCGTCCGCAGGAGGCCTACCTAAGCTTCAGGTTCTCTGGATACATCGTTGGTATAGAATTTTCCTTGAGGAACAGCTACACTGAATATGCACACACAAACACAAACGCGCGGGTGTACTTTATTTTATAATAATATTAAGTTTCTTAATATTTATTTTATTTTAATTAATGATGTATATTTTGTTGAACTTTGACGATAAAATTTTCAGAATACATATATGGTTCTAAAGTAGTTCTAAAGTAGATAAAGCAGTTCTCGACGTTCTTTAGGAAAGGACTACAGCGCTCTTAAAACTATGTCTTAATCGTAACTTATCCACACATGGGTGTACTCCAATACGCCTTTTTTTTATTCGGTGCCTGAAGATCTGTACTCTCTAGGTTACTCGCGGTGCGTAAGCCCAAAGACTCACTCACAGATATACGGAACCTACTATTTAGAAGAGAATCTTAACTTACAAAAGTAACAGTATCGAAAATAGGAAAAGATTTCTTAAAAGCATACTTTTGGAATATAGTCTTATATGCTTGTGAAACATCGACTCTGATGACTGAAGAGGAGAGAAAGTTGAAGTCATTTGAGGTATGGCGCTATAGGCACATGCTGAAAATAAAATGGGCCGATAAAATTGTTAATGAGGTGAAATGGATAGCCTCTGTGTAAACAGAAGAGTGCAGATTAATAGGCGTTTAATGACACCCGAAGGACTCCTAAAACAATAATACAGGTACATGTTAATCGGTAAAGATCTATAAGACCACAACTGCGATATACGGACCAGATTTGAAAGACATGAGACGCAAGAGCTACGAAGAAGTCAAAAGGAAGGGCGAGAATCGTGAAGAGTGGAGAACTGCTGCCGACTGAACTGCTGCAAACCAATCTTCGGGTCGATCAATAAAGGTAACAAGAGACTGATTGAAGCTGGGTCCAAACGGCCAATTGTGAAAGGTGTTATCTAAGCTATAGTAACATTTTATTACAACCGTGATCATTTACTCTGAAGATGTTGAAAACAGTCTTCAACGAAAATGTTCATCAGTAAATAAAATGAAATAAACACTTGCCTAGAAACATAATATTGTAATAAAGTGTAAAGAAAAGTCAAGTACTTGTTTTATATATATATATTATAACAGGACCAAATATCATTAATTTGGAGTTATATGTTAAGGACTATATTGATGTTTAAATAAATTTTAATAGTCGAAACTCCACTCATATGTTATAGCGATCATAGTAATGCATTGTACAAGGCGCACACGCCTATGTCCGCGGCTGTTACATAATCAACTCATGGTGTAACGAATACGACCACGCCCAAACTTTCAATTATTAATATTTCGGAAACCAGTAAATTCAGGCGAAATCCATTATAGTCAAAATGTTTGCCGAAATATTAACAATAGGGTGTGCGAATTTTATGCAATATAATTAAATAATAACAGAGTTAATTAATTTTATGTTAATAACTTCCGTAATAATTGAGCTACATAAAAGAGCTTTTAATATGTTATAGCTATAAGAATTTACAACAAACTGTATATTTTAGAATTAGCACAACTTGGTTTGCAGCCAAGATAATTGCAATATAAAAGTGCCACAGGAAATCCGGAACGACAATTCAGTTCCGTTGTGTTAAGAATATTAATAATAATATAAATTCTCACGGGCTGAAGTGATTCAAATTTTGGGTAGTAGGGAGAGTGTGTCAGCCAATCAAATCATTCGAAGAAATTGGAACCAACGCGGAGTTTTGGGGCTGATTAAACACTCTACTGCCAGTATTCAAGAAGAACAGACGTATATCTTCGATCGTCTCAAAACCATAGTTTTGTGAAGACTCATCTGAAGACTCTACGTGGTCAACACGCCTAATTACGGTCATCATAAAACAGATCAACTGTAACGACTCGTAATTACAGCGTTCAGTCAAGATACTCTTCCACACCAACAAACAAGCGTACCGTGCACTACATTAACTGTGGGCGTATGGACGCAAGAGATCTACAAGACTACAAGACCTTACTTCAAGAATACGACAGAGAGGCCGTCTAAACCATTTGCGAATCAGCTGACAAGCAGAGCTACAACTCGAAACGACACACACACACACACACGCTGACGTGGAACGTGAATCGACGAGGGACGTGAAGCAGTTCTCGCAGACAACTACAGACGTAAAACTTCATCAATAGCAGGAAAGCAGAGTGTTGCTGATTTCCGAGCTCACCGCCAAAACCCAGGACGCTCAAGTAGATCACTATCTCTAGCCGATTGGACAAGGACAGCGAGGGACATCCGGAGCATCTCTACAATCCACTTCAGAACCAGGAAAGTCAAAATCACTTTACTCATTTTTCAACAGTTAAATTTTTCTTTCTTTTTTAATTAAAATCAATGTAATATATTTCTCAGATGCCAGAAATCAAAGACTCTAGTTAAATAAGAATTATTCACGTGTGATAATCTGTATAGCCAGTATAAGTAATTAATAAGCATTAGTTAAGAATTAATAGTAGATAAAACAAAAAGCGCTATACAGATCTTAATAAAGAATTAAATAATTTGCTCATACTGCAGTATACGTGAGTCAGATCACTAGTAAATAAAGGGACGTGAACTAGATTGTCACGCCTAGTTTATTTTTGAATATTTTCAAGTAATTTTAGAGTTTTTATTTCATTACAATCAAATTTTAAAGACATTGAAATTAAATTGAATTAAATTAAATTGATTAATTAAATTCTCAGTTAAAATAAACTCTTTCAAAATAACGAGCTCAACTTCTGAAAATTATTAATCATTCAGAAAACATTATTCAAGATTTATTTATTGTTTAGTTTGTAAGAATATTTTAACTTATAACCATTTCATTCTTGTGTGTTTGGAGTAATAAACCCCGTTTTTATTACCCCACATTGTATTTTTATTGCTGTACTACGGAGCCTACCAACCTCACAAAACTCTTCACTTTTAAAATAACTTATTTAGTGTGCTGTTGTTATACACTTGAGTTTACATACTTGCGAAATCAAATCCAAAATCCACACGCCCTAGTCGGAAGAAAACCGCAAGATCGGACAGCAGGTAGGTCAGGGCCGCTGAATCCCTATTCAGCGGCCCTGAGGTAGGTGCTCATACATTCACACAACACAACAACACGCAGATAGTAAAGTTATAATATATATATTGCAACGTGACAAATGGTCTCAATATAGATGAATATAAAGAATAGTGAGTTTCAGCTATTATAAGTGTCTCAATGAATAAATGAATGAGAGAAATAAATAATATTAATAAAATAATTAGAATTAATAGAAGAAAATTAGAAAATAAGACAATGTAGAACCATGAAAATATAATTTTACATATGAGTGAAGTGTTGTGTAATGTGAATAACGAATAGAATGTTAGGGAAATATATTCATATGCTACAAGGTGTGTTCTAGAACATTCAAGACAGAATAAGTTGGAAACACGTGGCCGCTACGAATTACATTGAAGCAATTGAAACGACGCCTACGCGCATAGCGGCGGTGACGTCACTCAGCAACGCAGTGCTTTACATTCCACTGCATTATAAAAGGAGCAGCCAGTCTTCTTTGAACTCTCTGTCTGAAAGTCTGTGATAACTCTCTGAAGTCTCTCTGAAAGTTCGTCAGCGAAGGTGGTCGCAGTGCGAAGCGATTCCAGACGACGCTAATTCCAGACGTCCTTGGGTCCGTAGGGTCGAGTGAGCGGCGATTGTCAACGGGAAACTAGCACGGAGTCTGAGATAGTCAACTACCGTTCCTGGGCATCGTTCGCTGATCGTAGCGACTGGAATACGGAGACTTTAAGTAAGGCACTACCTGGAGGCGAGTGCTGGAACGTGGACCGAGACGACGGATCGCTGGAGGCCGGATCGAGATCGTCGACCGGGAGGACTGAGAGGACGACCAAACAGGGAAGCAAAAATTAAATCATTCTCAAATTGTAAAGCTTTAAAGAGCTCTTAAAGAACATAAATTTTTAAATAATTTGTTTAGTAAAAGAAGACTTTTGAACATTTAAATAAATTCATAAAACTGTGTAAAGCAAGAAAGCATTTGTTGAAAGACATTTCAAGTAAGAATTTTAAGAAAACGAGCTAATTGTATATAAAACGTTTGAAGAACATTTTAATACTAAGTGTACAAGAAAGAACAATAAATGTATTAAATTTTCACTAATTGTGCATTCTTTTCTGCAAGTCTGGTCTGGGCTCGAACCTGTTACCTTGCAATGTATATATATTCAATCACTTTCTGCTACAGTCCGTTTCTTGATGTATATAATACATTTAATATTTATAACTAAATTTACCTGAAAAATAACATCTTGAGGTAAATTTAGTTATAAATATTAAATGTAATATATATATATTTGAAGTGTATATGTATATGAAGTGTTGATGAAAAATTATGTAACTGGTGAATATCCTGAAAACCTTTCACCGTCTGGAGTATTTCTTCTTCTTCTTCTTCTTCTTCTTCTTCTTCTTCTTCTTCTTCTTCTTCTTCTTCTTCATTTCAAGGATTAGGTTATATAAACCTGCTCCGGCACCTATCTCATCCTCGGACGACCCACGTCTCTTTTACCAAAGTGACTTTATAGTTCAGTCCCGCTTTCAGCAATCGATCCTCTGTCATCCATTGCAAATGATCCCACCATTGTCTTCTGTAAGCTGAGATAATTTCATTTATGTCCTCTACTTCGAGTTCTGCTCTGATATCCTCATTCCTTATTCTATCTTGAAATGTATAATTTAAAGTATTTCGAATAAACTCCATTTCAGCACTTTGAATCTTGCCGCATTCCTTTTTTGTCATGACCCACGCCTCACTCGCAAATGTCAATATGGGTATTGCAATTGTCTTATAAAATGTAATCCTTGTGCTGTGTTTTGTTTTATTCTAAGATTTCAATGAATCGTTCCACAAATATTCCTAAATTTATTTTTTTCTCTTTTATTTCATATTCAGTCTCATAGCTCACTGCACATCCGATATATTTAAAGCGGCTCACATCTGCTATCTAAAACGCAGTGTTTCTAAAGCAGAAAATTATATTCGCATGTACTGTAAGGCTTGTTGAAAACTGTGACACTACGTTTCCAATCAGTTTCAGTTTCCAATTCCTGAAGATCAATAGACAACAAGTAGTGTTTATTATTTAGACACGCTAATAACAGAGTATGAATCATAATATAATTATTGAGATTAATTAAATATGAATTAATAATTAATCTTGGATTTCGTTGTCCATGACCTGTACGTTACTTAACTAAATATAATTATTTCACTACGATTCGGAACACAAAACTTTTATGGGTAAAAACGTAAAAGTTTTACCTTATAACCTGAACCGGTATAGTGAAATAATTATAACTAACCTGAGTCGTAGTGAAATAATTATATTTAATAATTAATCGTTGCAGTCAAAGTTGTCTGATTTTATCGGAAAGGAGGTCGTTTATTTCTGGTAGCAGACGATGAAATTATTACGGTAACACAACGGTTAAGGTAAATTATACAATTTACTTTAATGATGTTTTCCATAATAACAGTAATCAAGTTGTTAGTCAGTGTAAAAGAAGTTGTGATAGATCGATAAAAACGGTAGGCAACCCTCTTGTTCTTGTAATGAAGACGAATCATCCGTTGAATTCATAGAAGTTGGTATCGAGGCCACAAGTAATTGTATACTACTGGAACTGAACAAGAAGTTCTATTTGAAATACGAATACCGTAAAAAAATTTCAAAGTTATTTGCCACGAGTATCAAAGTAAATAAAGATTTACAAAATTAAAATAAACAAAATTAATACACTAAGCTATTACTAAATTACCATGCTTTAAATGTTACACGTAGCCTATAAATTTCTCCCTCCATACATGTTTTCATAAACGTTACGGTTTGTAGAACAAAGTTCAATGTTTCTTGAACATTTACGTGGTGTAGACGCAAAAAAAAGAAAGAATAAATTCAATAGAAAAATTTTAGATTTTCCCAAAAAATAAATTGAATTGTATCATTACCATTTATATTCATATTATTTCGCTAAGGTTAAATATTTTTCTGGATTAAAAAAGTTGTAATAAATTAACCTTTTATTGCTTATGACTTTTCCGAAATTTTCTGTTATCCGAAAACGTTCCGCTCCAATTTTTTCGGATAATTGTGCTTTTACTGTACATACAAGTCATATATGTTTAGAATTTACATGTAAGCACTGCATATCAGAGGCGACGATAAGGCCCCCGTAGACCCTGCAGACCTCGCGCCGCGGGAGGGCCCAGGCTTAAAGTGGGCTTATTTAAACAGGTAATACCGCCGTCTGTTATTTGTTATCATTACCGGAGCAGTTAGTACGTTCGAGTCATCTCTTTGTCTCTGCGATGTGAAGTGGATGGTGGGAAGCTCTGTGAAATAGCGTAATTCTGTCACTGTATGCTTGTTTGTTGCAATCGCGTACCCATTGATTAGTTAATGTAGATTGATTAGAATTATAATATTATAATATTTAGTTTATGGCGGCCATGAGGTAAAAATTCTAGTAAGAACTCAATTTTTCCACCTATAAGATGACCTATATATAGGCCAACCGGTCTTTGTAGCCTGTTTATTGTAAGAAAAAAATACGGTATGACGTCAAATTACCTAATGAAACTACACAACGAAGTTTTCCGGTTAGATATTGAAGCACGGTAGACACGTGACACATAACAAATATATTGAAGTATGTTGCACGTTTTTATTAGAAAATTACTCTATGTCACCAAAAAACTGAATAAGAGCCCCTTTCAGTCCTCCGCGGGGGGGGGGGGGTCCAAAAACTTTAGCACCGCCACTGATGCATATGTGCTCGAACTGTAATATACGCCCACGTTTGGATAACGTTCATATGTATTTAAACTAAATATTGATTCCAATTTCCTAATATGTCTCAAATTAACAGAATGTACTTACTACAATTTATATTTAAAAACTTGGGCATTAAAAACTTCAGAAATAGCTTCGTGTCTGCCTTGAAAAAGCATTACTTGTTTATCATGTAACATTTTCTTTATCTTTTCTTATTAGAACAATTAATTATCGGTAATACCATTCCAGGTTGTCGATGTTGATTAAAATTAATAGGCCTATGAGTGTTTATTGTACGCGATTTCAGAAAAATAAAAATTTTTTTACACCATATCAGAGGCGTTTCGTAATACAGACAAATTTCATAAATACTTTTTGCAAAAAATCAATCACTAACGTTGTGGAAAGCTATTGACATCAGCAGTCACAATCGTCATCCACTGCCTTCTACAGCGACGAAGACTTCGACCCTTCTGCAGCCTTGTCCTTGTGAAGAAGACGGGTCTCGACCTCACTTCCTCGGTCGACGCTGCGCAGTTTGGTAGCTGCTACAGAAGACAGCGGTAGGCATCAATAAATTTTATATATTTTCTCAGAAAATTATTAGATATACTTCTACTTCTGTTTGTATTTTAGTGATAACAGTGTAAACATTTTTCCTTACTGCATATACTGAAACCCTCAAAACTGTTTTTGCAAACACAACTTTCATACTAAGCAAAGATGAAATATGTAAAAAAATTTAAGAAACTTTTCTTCTCTTTAAAAATATTAATCGTAATATAAAATATTTAGTAAAGAATTTACACTACCTTAAAAATTATTCAATAGAATTGAACATTATATGGTATTATATTATCAAACACAAAATTATATTAATTAATGAAATTAATAGTAATTATATTAATTACAAAACAAAAAACTATTTACTTATTTCACCTACAACATTTTAACTTTTGTTACGAAAAAATTAATGCTTAATACTGCACTTTTTAAGTCTATAAATTTCTTTAAATGTTACCTAATCTTAACAATGATTCACACGTCTTAATCATTTTTATGTCGAAAATTGTATGAAGAAATATAATTCCTAGACGTATTTTGATTATTTTTTAACGTGAAAACGTGATACCTTAGAATTTAAAATAATCGTATACTTTCTTGTCCTAAAAAGTTGTATTGTAACTTAATTAGTCATATGAAATCAGATTTTTGGAAGGGAAATTGTTACGGAAACGATGATCGTAATAGTTAATAGTGACTCAAAATAAGACTTAATCATACGTACAAAATAGGTTGAAACTGCAGCACACAATTTAAAACCCAAACTTTTTTTTGTTAAACGGAAGTTTCTAGAAAACGTAAGTAGTAAGTTGAAAATTAATTCGAATTGAACTGCGTGTTTACAACAAAACTATTTCAACGACAATTAATTATAATTACAGAACGGTTTGAAATTTTTAAAATAGGCTAATTTATTCAATAAGAAATATTAATAAAATTTTTATTAAATTTTTATTAATTTTTATTAACAAAATAACTGGGTTACAGTCATACGACGCTTGATTACGTAAACCAGACTTGGTTGTGTCTGTACCTTGTACGACAGTACGACAAATAGAAAGCCAATTCTTAGAACTGAGGAGCATCGAATCCACTGCAGTACTCAAAACAATCTACGCGGAAATCTGTCATTAAAAAAAAAAATCATTCATTTGGAAAATACAAAAATAATTTAACATCGGTAACTATATTTTTCTGTGTAGCATAGGGTGTGTTTTTAAGTAGCTGTGGATTTAAAAAGAAAGAACGAAAGAAAGGACTGATAGAATATAAGAATATAATATAATACGATAAGGATATACTCGTAGAATATACTTAACAAAGGTGTTCATGGATTATCAGATAATCATCCTACAAAATAAATGCGATAATTGGTATGTTCAAATTACAATATGAAAATTTCTGTGCAGGAGACAAAAACTATGGTTTTTGTGGAAATAAAGTTTTTTTCAACAAAGGAAAAAGTTTTCCTTTAAGCAGCTATATTCTAAATATTCTGGGACACATGGCATTGGGTATGTTTTCATACGTTTGTCTTTAACTATATTTTTATACATGTATACACGTAGAGGGAACATGAATAAAACAATTTAAATCGAGTGTACTTAAAGTAATTTAAAATCAATAATTAAACTAAATATTGTCACTCCGAAACAAGCACTAACAATGCTGTTTATATTTAATTGAAAGTTAAATTATTTTTGTTACAGATATTGTACTAAAAATGTGTAACAATAAAGATGAAATATCCTATTCCTATTTCAAAATCTGCTACTCGATAGAGACAGAGATTAATGAATGTGTAACACTAGCGAGAAATTTTGTGTTATATATATATTGTACAATTATTTCTTTGTAAGTAACTCGTTGAGTTTCCTGCAGGTCTCCTATGTAATATCTTCAAATAAATACACTGCAAGTAGGTTTATTTTCACCTGACGCACGTTTCACAGACATTAGTCTGTATCTTCAAAGGTTTGTTTGAATTGTACTCGTACTTGCAGTGTATTTATTTGAAGATATTACATATTGTACAATTATAACGTTATCCCACGTCTTCCGATCCCTAGTCTCCATTGGTCTCGATCTAACCAAGATTCTTCTTCCAATTCCCGCTCTCTCATTGCCCGGTTGATGCCTTCTCTCCAACTCAACCTAGGTCTTCCTCTTCGCCTACGACCGTATGGTGTCCATCTCAAAATTTGCTTGGGGAGTCGATTATCCGCCATTCTTTGTACATGCCCAAACCATCTTAGCTGTTTTGTTTTTATGTCGTCGACATATTTCTTGTTCGTCTTCTAAAATTAAATTCTTCTGTTCCCCACCAATATACTCCGTTTTCTTTGTGTTTTCTTCAAGGCCCCATAGCTTATATTCCTCTATAAGTTTTCGTGTCATGTATTCCATGTCGTGATAGTTGTACAATTATATTTTTAAATATAGGCCTATATTTTATATAATGCATTTATTAAACTTTACAGCGAAATAATACATATAACAGATTTATTAGGCCTACACTTTACAACGAAATAAATAAATTATTAATGGTAGCTGACATTTGCCTAGCAAGTAATGCAATAAATTAACTACTATTACTACACTGAACTAATTAGGACTACTGCTGCTGCTGCTGCTGCTGCTGCTGCTGCTGTTACTGCTGCTGCTACTGCTACTACTACTGCTACTACTACTACTACTACATAAACGTATACTCATACTTACACAGAATACTTAATTTTCAGCAAGTATAAATTTATAATGATCAAATACAACAAAGTACATAAATAATCAAGATAGTGTGTATGAATAGTACATGAACATACAATAGACAGAAAAGTATTTGAATAGGTAAATTTTGTCATTCAATTTTCAATTTCTAATTCTAATGGTAAAGGTTTTACACTATTTCAATTTCTGATTAATCTACTAACTAAAAATACATCTTGGTTGTCAATTGTGTGTAGTGTACGTTTATTATAACAAAAATATCATGTTTTATTATAATTTTTTAGCGCTTTAATCTATGTATATGAAACTCAAAGTCTGAGGGTTTATGGGTACTGAATACAAATCCACACCGTTACACCGATTGCCACCAAATTTTGCACAGGTAACCTTTGACACAAGGCGAAATATACTGTCTAACTTGTAATTTGATAGTTTGCTCCGTTCGCACGATTTAGGCCCTTTTAATTATGTCCTTTTGTTGACACGTATAAAGATTTCAACAACACCATGGAAACCAGAATTAATTACCATAGTAACAAGTAAATAAACAAATGATATTTAGTGGAATCGGAACTGTACCTCTATCCGTTCCTGCAGTTTTTAATGTTTTTAATATGCGATTGTATCGATATATTACGATGTGGAAAAAAAATGTAAATTGTCCTGTTACTTAATGTAAAGCGAAAATACGTATTGTTTTATGTGTGAGGTTAGGTGACAACGGTTTTTAGTTTTCAGTTTACTGCTGAAATAAATAAAACCCATGGTTGTGGAAAACCTAACGTTTAATGTGTTATACAATGCTTCTAACACAGTAACACTTAAAACAAAGAATTTAACGTTTTTGATTTAACAGGTAGTTTATAAATAACAGGTAGTTAAGGCTTTATAAACGGATACTTTTAAATCTCCAAAGATTGTTGCGCCAACATAATAATTTAGTACAAGTTAAAATAGTACAAGTGTTGAAAACAGCTTTGGAGAGAATTTGACTAATGAGTACAAAATTGTTATACGAGCTGACAGAACGCCCTACAGACATATACAATAAAAATTATATTAAAATACTTATTAAAAGTCAAATATTCGCGTGCAAAGCCGCGGGTAACAGCTAGTCATTGTATAAAAATTAAAATTATTAAATATAAAAAGTTGTATACATTGCTTGCTTGTGACGATAAAGTTTACAAATATTAGAATTCCAAATTTCGGAACTCAAATGTTTAAAGATTGAAATCCTAAGAATAATGCCTGTAAAATACAATTCCTAGTATTTAATATTGGTCGTTTAATATTGACAGATTATTAATATCTACTTAAAATACTGGTATTGCGCTAATTTATATTTTAATGTTGTAATGTCAAATTCATTTACAGCGGACGCCTACATTCTTTCTAAAATTTCGTCACAGGTTGAATATTGTAATCATTACTTTATGAAGAACGGCAACATTCAACTTTTTTTAAAAGTGTAAAACTACAAAAAATGAAACTAATGAACAAATAATGTTCAAAGTGTAAAACTAATGAAACTACTAATTTTATATAGGACCTACATAAATTAATTTTCTACTTTAAATGTGTAAGGAAAATGTAAATAAAATCGTTTCATTTTAATAGTAATATATTATTACTAACGTAATATCTTCAAATAAAAAACACTGCAAGTAGGTTCCTGACGCACGTTTTACAGATATTATTCTGTATCTTCAGAGGTTTGTTTGAATTGTAATTGAATAAACGAATAAAATCCTAACGTTGTAACTTAATTTAAGACTGTTATTTAACAAAAATAGAGTACTTACAAAAATAAATACAGATGTGTCGAATATTGATGCTTTGCCAATAATTTCATGAAAACTACGTATATTTTTAATATAAATGTATAAGTGAATTTCACTAAAACAACACACGTCCACTGCCTGCCTAAATCGTCACAAAAAATTTGTGTTTTATTATAACGAGATTTTTATTGATGTTTGGAATTTTTTTTACAATCAGAAACAGAATATAGTAAATTCAACTTGTAGCACAGCAATGTATACATAACGCTGATGGCACTATTAAAAAATTATGAGAGTAACAGTTAAGACAACACGTTTGAATGACTTTACACTAGTGACTGTAACCTAAGCCTGTAACCTATACAAACAATGTCTTGAGTCATCAAAAATACAGTCAGCCGCGGCCAGCTGTTGATACAGAGTTGTTACCACTGCCATTCGAGTCGAATCTCATGTTCTCAGCTGCATACCCTCTAAAACAAAACTAATCATCAATGCTATAAGTCGCAAATAGTTATTTTCGAATATAAAACATTTTCGAATATATTATTGGTAATTCTAATTTATTGCGCAAAGAAGGAAATTAATAACGAAAAGTTGAATTATTTTTTAAATAAAATTAATTTTAAAATAAATTACCTAATGAAACACTTAAATTTACTACTTTAGTTTTATTAATTAAAATTGAAATTAAATAATTTATGTTAATCATAAGTAAGTTATACGCAATTACAAAACTATGAAAATATGTTTTGAAAGAAAATACGTAAATTCTAAGTAGAAACGTTCTTTAAATTCACTGAGCGTACAAATATCGATATACACCCATGAAGCAAATCAAATTTAAATCAGCTGATCCTAAACACACGATGCAGTGTACGATTTAGTAATCAGAAGCTGTAAGTTTTTGTATTTGTATCTGTTAAGAAGACGCCATTGTGAAGAGGTTAATATTTTTTGTGTACAAAACATTTTAAAAAGTTTCAAACAAGTATGTACTACTCTTAATTTCTTTATTATAATTCTGTAGATTAATATGTGTTTAGTATTACTTCATGTATTTGTATTCTTGATGGCCAATTTTTAGGAAACAGTCTAAGGCGTAGTTAATGTACGTTAATATTATATTTTCTTATATACACATGTAGTGTGTTATGTATTGCTGAAATTTTTGAATATTTACACAGCACATTTAGCATGTTAATAATTTAACATGAATATGCTGAGACCAAAGAAAATCTTTTTATGGCGATCAAGTAACTTCAACACAATAAAGGAAGTTACTCTAATATAACAATAAAGTAAAGGAAGTGTACTGTTAGGAAAACATTAGTAGGTACAGAAAATTAGGATGCAGTTTTTAAACCATTTCTCTGTTTTTAAAGTCCTCAGTTTTGGCTGAAGAAAATGTAGTAACCTTGTTATTGTTGGAAAGCATATAATATTATGGGCATTAGCTATCATATAAGATGTTTCGAGCCTCAGATGTCGTCTTCAGATAAACGTTGAATTAATGCAGTACAATATACATAACATTAACAACAATAAAAACACAACAATTATGACGATATCTATGTGTTGTTGATAGATTTTGCATTAATTCATTGTTGACTCCTGTAGAATACTCTCTCACTTTTCAGGGATCGAAACGTTGTAGGCCCCATCTTTCGAACAATATCTCTAATGTCCATAATATTATATTATGGGCTTTGTAATAACACCTTATTTTGTAACTACGGGCAGAAGAGAATTAATTTGTAATTAAGAATAGGTGTAAGCATTACGCGTAGCCAGAATCATGCTATTAATTGAATAATTAGCACCCTCTCAGCACGCATATCATCTCATATCAGTAATTAAGAATTATACATAATGGTAATGATAATAATAATTATTATTATTTATAATTAGTAATAGATAGTGCTACCAACCCAAACAATGCTGCCAACTCGCCACGTCTAGAGCACAGTGACTTTCCGTGCATTGTAGTAGTAGTAATCGCTCCCACGCGTGCGCGCGCGCATACGGACTCACAAAATAGAACATATTGATTTATAAGGAATCCTTATTTCTTATTGTGTTCCTTACTCTCTGTAATCACTTCTAATTAAATAAATAAATAATTGTACGCAATTGTAAGTAAATAATAATAATGGAAATTTTAGTTAAACTTACTGCTGTTTATGTAATGTCGAGATTAATTTCTATTTTTGTATTCTGTTACAGGTGGAAAAATGTTCAGTCGGGACTTTTATGAACTTCCGAAAACTTTACTAAACTTATTTACTCACTTGTCTAGTAAATGGTTGTAAGTTAGTTATGTTCTAATGTTATACATTTTAAATCGCATCCAAATAATAATAGTAAATTATATTCAACTTTACATATGCGTTTTAATGTTAACTGCTAAAGGATGATTTTAAAAAAGTTACTGAGAATTTTCATAAATCTATTCAAGCAGTCATTTTTTTGAAGTAACAATTTTAAGTTTTGTTTTTAAAATGTTTTATTGAAAAATCGTATATTTCAATATTATTGTAACGTTTTTCATAAGTTTATGAATGTTGTGCCATAATAGGACAACTAAAAATCATGTTGCTACTATCATGACGTATCGAATGAGCTGACAACGATGACACTTCTACTTCTAATACTTTGATAGTTATTACAACCTAAAATAAAATTCAAAAATTTTTGTTAGGATTTCCGGTATAATTTTTGTAGGGGCTTCAATAAACCATCCTGCACAGTATTCCTGTAATTGAGGTCGGCTTGCAGATTACAGTTTGTTTTGTAAGTGAACATCTGTCTTCCTTAGACTGCACTACAGCGTTGAGATTAGAGGCGAATATATTATCCAAGTGAGCCCAACTGTGGTGGATGAGAAGGAGGAACTTGATAAGGTAAATGAGGGCGGATATGTTGGAAACATTTCTGAGATCCTGTGGTCGTTGTCTATGTTTTTGATATATGTGAGATTGTGAGATATGCATAGAGGTATAATATATATCTAGTTATATTATACCTCTATGGAGATGTGAGTCACGTTAAATGCCCATATCTGCTTGGTTCTTTATAAACCAAATCCATGCTTCTTTTTCATTTCTGTTAGCTACAAACCTGGAGTTCTGACAAATTTGTGTTCCGTTGCCTATTTGCCATCTGTATTTCTGTATTAGTATCCGTGATCAGGTCGAACTGAATCTTTACCCTCTGTCCGCCCTTATTATCTGTAGAGTCCTTGTACGCTGTTTCACCGTGTCGCCATCCATACATAAATTAAACGATGAAAATTGATAATTATTTGACTATTTGCTTCTCTGTCTGCGATGATGTTATATCTCACATATTTATGACACGTTTCGAAACCGAAACCTGTCATCAGTATCAAACATTTCTATTGGTGTAGCTATTTAAATTTTAATAGAGAAAGTTGTGTTAGTGGTTAAAATCACAAGCAGAATGATCACTGTTGCACACCACTATATAAAAATTATTCCGATTAGCGCTTTCAAGCTTCACAGCTCATCGTCAGATCGGATATCAGAAATCTGATATGACGATGAGCTGTGAAGCTTGAAAGCGCTAATCGGAATAATTTTTATATAGTGGTGTGCAACAGTGATCATTCTGCTAGCTATTTAAATGTTCTAATAATAATTAAAAGAAAAATTACAATACATTTCTGTGTATAAAGTAAGAATTAATAAAAAATGTTAATAATAAGTCTTAATAATAATAATAATAATAATAAAAGTAATCATTTCCATGATGACTGCACGTTGCTTTATTTATGAGAACGAATATTTAATAAAATATTGTTTGTGTTAGTTAAGAGTGAAAACAGATAAACTCTGAAACTAATAATAAACGTTATTTTGTGTAAAGATGTATTAAAGTTAATGTTTGGATTTGATAGACGGTTAATACTTTTTAGTCAGGTTAGAATCTTTTCATGTTGGTCCTCGTCGTCAAAGTGTATTCAGTTGTATTTACTAATCACTTCTCTTTCACAGTTACACATTTGTACTTATCAGCGTGGCATTGTCCAGGCCAGCGTTTCCCAAACTGTGTGCCGCGAGATTTTGGGAAAATAATAAAATATAAAATCAAATAAAATGTCTAACTCGGAAATTAAAAAAAATCGAAACGTTGTTTGCTTACTTGGTTGGTAGTCCTGTCTTGACGCCAACATTTGAAATTAATTTAAAAAAGAACGGAAAAGAAATCTGTAGAATTGTGAAATAGTATAGCCTATTTGTGCGTCAGCGTTTTCCACAATGAACCAAATAAAATTAAAAAATCGATCTCAACTTCAGACATTGGGACACGACATGAGAGTGTATTTGTCCACTATTCGACCGCGGAACAAGGACTTAATGGAAGAACACCAATCCCATGTATCGCATTAAAATTTAGAAGCAGGAAGACTACAAAACCTACTTAATATATAAGAAACTTTAATCTTGTTATATTTTGTAAATTAAGAAAGTGCAAATAAAAGTTATGTGAGAAAATGTGTTTCAATGGTTTTTTGTAATTTTATAAGTCACAAAAATCTAAGTTTGTCTATAAATTTGCGTTACAGTTGGAAAAGTCCACTGTCATATCTTGGTAACCTCAAGTAGTACTGAGGTAAGTAAGTAACATTCATTATTATGGTATATTACGCTGCAATGTGATTTTAAAGACATCGCGGAAAGGTACTGATTGTGAGCGGGTTGGTATGTGTCTCGGCTTCCGACTATTTATTTGTAGTATGCTGTGGGCTAAAATAGTTTGGGAAACGCTGGTCTGGGCGGTGGTCCCAACTAAACGGCGTGTCCATTTTTAGACTAATCGAACCAATGAAAATGTTCACCCTCGGCTCGGCACTGTCGCACTGGCACACGTCACATAATACCTATACATACTGTACATACCCCCTTGACATTGTACTGCGTCGAGGGGATTTTTAAGTACTCAAACACGCAACTGAGACAAAACCATTTTTGTGTCGTTGTTTGTTGTCTGACGCGGAAGTATTGTTTTGTTTTGGGTTGGTTTGGTCAACCACCTCCCCCTTTAGTATGTTAATGTGCTTTCCGTTTTAGGTGCGGGGGCTCTTGACAGTTATATTGATTTTATTATTTACATTCATATTTGCTCACATTATTCTTGTATATATTTATTATTATTAATAAATAAACTTTTCGTATAAGAATATATTTTTTGTATTTTTTGAATATTACACTGGTCGATAGTATAAACTATTGTCATCAGAAATTACAAATTATTTTATGTGATATAAATTACAAATGATTCTGTCATGTGATAATTTCTAAGCATTAAATTGAATTCGTAATTTTCTATGTTTACGCTTATCATAATTTTATGCTATAATTTTATCAAAATTATGTTACTATAATTTTGTATAATATTGCCATATTATTTGCCGTTTGTGTACAGACTGTTGTTTTTTGTAAAATACAAGCGAATGTATTATTTTTTTAGTAATTTGTTTTTCGTAAACAAAATAATCACTTTTACATTATATTACTACAGTCTCCCCACCTCCTGGAGTCGTCAGTCTTTCGACTAGTTTGTACCCTCCCCGCATATACCCGTGGTGCGTGTGTCACAGAGCATATGTAACCTGTTTAACGCCGGATCTATTGAAATTTATTACAGTCTATAAAAAGGTAAAACAAAACTTTACAAACGAATATTTTTATATTGAAAAAAAATCTCATTTCTCTGAATTCCATAAGCAGTTGCGACTATGTTTTCGGGGAAATAGTTTAAGCTGTATATTTTGTAAGTTATTTTGCAGTTATTACAATTTAATTATTCTGTCAAGTTGGCCTATTTTGAGAAATTATAGGTTACACTGACATTATTGTGTTTCAGATCTCTGTTCATGGCTAACGTCTTTCGATAATATATAGTTTCGACAGCCAAGACAATAGACAAGTAACTGCGAAAGAGCATATGGAAAAATATTTGCACAAGCCCACAAATTAAGTTTAGAACTCTTGACCTCTGAGACTTGTGTCTAGAGAAGGCCTTTTGCCAACTTTGTAGTGTGTTGGCGTATATATTTCAATAATAATAATAATAATAATAATAATAAAAACAACATAATACTTCTTCTTCTTGTATGTAGTTTTTTTTTCTTCACGCATCAAGGAGATTCGCTAGAAGTCGATTTCAAATCCGCCACCCATCTCTTCTATGGTCGGCCAGGATTCTGCTTTCCCAACGGTCTAGAATCTCGCGATATTTGTGTTAATCTACCTATTACAGTTTTTGTATTATTTAGTGGCATGCAATTTCTCCGTGGTTACGCAACAGCGTTATCTATGCACTGTTGATTAGCAAGGTGATCCTCCTTACCACTGATGGGGAGTTAGATCTTAATATTGTCTGAAAACATTCAGATATCCTACAATTAATGTGATAGGACGGACTTGTGTCATTAATAAACATAAGAAGAAATAGTGGTCCTAGACTGGAGCCCTGCGGAACTCCCCAAGTGGTTGTAAAACTATCATTTATTCCTATTAGATATTATTAGGAAAGCACCGCTGGTGAAGGTACGATCATATCCACCGGGGACAAATGCCAGAACTAGTTAAGTTATTTAGAAAAATCATGGTGTGGCAATTTATGAAACGGCTTCATAAAGTGCAAAGATAATTAGTAATAATAATAAATAACAATAAGTCGGAAACTATTGATAATGTGATGTATTATAATATACACACACTTATTGCTTACTAATGGTACCTATAATCTCAATCTTTTATTGTAGTGTAGCCTTTCATTGTTATCGTATTGTATTGTAATCTTTCATTGTTCATAGCCTAAAGATACCATACAATCCTTGTGTGGTATCTTTAGGCTATGAAAAATGAATACACTACAATAGAAGATTAAATCGGAAACCTTTCCAAATAGTACTCTACTATCTCACAGAAATACGCCCGTAATTTTAAAAGCGACTTGAGTTGAAAACAAACACGCATTAGTTGGTGTTTCAAAATGCAAAGCAGGCTGGCAAGCTGACTAAGCAAGCTGTAGACGTTTTCAATTTGTGTCGCTGACTATTACATCTCACGTGGGGTAACCAGTGTCACTAGCGCAGGATATTGCTTCTAAATGCATTACCCTACCCATATCTCTGTTCAATCTACCGTTTGCTTCGTTTTTTAACCTCAGTCAGCTCTTCCTTCGTTACCTGGTTCAGCGTAAAAATTTTAATTATTTTCTCATCATCATTTCTTCATGTATTATGCACCTCACCTGTTATGGTCCCACCTTCACCTCGGATTACCTAGAATTTTCCTTATTCTCCCTTTACTTTTACTTCTTCTTCATATGTGCCAATTTACAGTTGTCGCCAAATCTCGCATCCAGCGTTTCCCATATTCTAGTTCTTTTTTTTTTATTTCGATCTTACCGATCGTACAATGTTTACACATTTTCGGAACCAAAGATTACATAATTGATCGAGTTCTCATCTTCCACTGCTGCTTGTCCATCCAAAGGTCTTCTTCAATTTCTCTTTCCCTCAATATAGTCTGAATTTTTTCTATCCAGATGATAGGTGGTCTTTCTCTTTTCCTGCTTCCTGGTGGTGTCCATTCCATAACTCTCCTCTCTTGCCGAACGTGTCCAAAAGTCCATCTCTGCTGTCATTAATTTTGTTCTTGTGTGTTTATTGGTAGTCCAAACTTCGGAGCCGTAAGTCATAATACGTCTAACAATGGTTTTAAATATTTTGGTTTTAGTTTCTGCTCTAATTTGCTTATCCCTCAGGATTCAATTTAGTTTATAAATAGCCATCTTTCCTAAATTAATTCTGAATTGTATTTTTTTGTCTTGTTTCCCATTGGCCGTAATTTTCACCTGTATACTTGAATATTTGTATTCCTCTGTATATGAAATCCTCCCCATGTCTTCCTCCAATATCAAGTCTTGCTAAAGGTCACCTATTGCCATGTTTTTTTTTATTCATGGTATGGCATCAGTAAGTACCTTTAGTTCCCATTTCTGATATTCCTGTATCAATTTTCTAGTCATGTATTCTATGTATCCAAAATCTTGAGCCAAAAGTAATTGGTCATCAGCTAACTGTATCACCACGAAGTGGAATTTCCATGTTCCTGCACTTTTTTTCTCCAAGTCTCTATTGCTTTCTCCGTATAAGTTCTCTTTCTTCCACTGCAATTTTTACTCCAGTGTTCCGGATTTTCTTCGATCTGCCTCTTTCTCTATCTGGGTGAATCCATCGAATTATTTGTTTCGGCCAGTCTCTTCACCCATCCTCTGTATTACCTACCATGCCACCTCAGTCTCTTGAACTCCTTGGTTTCAAGTACATTGAAGTACACGTCACCTGTGTATTTCTTATTATGTCAGTTTTCGCCAATTGACACCGCCTACGGCAACAGTTCGTTTCCATAATCTGTATTCTGGAGACATCATTTTTTATATTTGGTGTTCATGCCAAAAGAATGTTAATAGTTTTCAATTCAGATTGAATATTTGAAGCTCTTCTCTCCTTAATTCAACCCTTATTAAGCCTCTTTGATTACATTCTACAGTTTTTCTCAACTGTATATTCGGATCATTCTTTCTTGTAATTTTGTTGTAATAAAAGATTCGTGGCCGTACAAGAATACTGGGGTACTGTACCTTACAATTCGTCTACGCCTGATCCCGGACTACTGGACGTATCGGACTAGTAAACGACCGGATTACCGAGATTGTATTGTATCATTTTTAACGTTTCTTTATTTTCCACCCTATCTGTTTGTCTCGGTGAATTCAAACAGACTACAAGTTTGTTTAAATATTGTTACGACAATTACGTAACACTCTCAAGGTTCCGTCAAGGCCGTGCAGTATGGTAGCCTCTAGACTGTTCGAGCATTTGTCGTCGTCGTCGTCATCGCCCTCATCCTTTCCGGCTTAGGCTAGACCTACATTGGGCGCAGAAGTCTTCCGATCCGATCCGGCACGGTTGCCTGACCAGATTTCTCCCGGCAGGTTTGCCTACATTGATGACAGACGTTTCCCGGCAGTTTCCTGCCACCATTTATCAGCGATTCAACGAAGTTCTCACTTTGTACGTCATGAATGACTCGGAGGAAGATTTGAAATTTTCTGCTAGATTCTAATTAACTTGTTGAAGCAGTATAACACAAAAACGTGGATTCATGATTTCACCAAAGTCAGAGGTGACAGTAAGTTTGTCAAAACTAATTGGCCAATGATAAATTATCCAGATATAGAATACCACACGATGCGGGCTGAAACGTTTGACTACATTTTGGAAGTCATAAAGTGTAATCTTGTAAAACAGTCTAATTTGGGAGACTGTATGCCTATAATTCCTGAAGAAAAGCTCACAGTTACTTTAAGATTACGTTTAATTTATATTTTAAATCACTAAAAGAACGAAACATAGACGAACAAGCTTGATTGTAATATTTTTTAAAAATTTATTTAAAAAATTTTAAATTACTAAAATGTTGCCAGGTTTTACTTTTATTATCATGACATATACTAGTTTTAAGATAAGACCCCATCTTCAGTTGTATATTTTCGAATGATAAAAGATTTCTCTTTGGTAATCTTATGCTTAATAAAAGAGGAATTTGACAATATATTAAAGATATCCATAGCCTAGGCGCAATTGGACCTAACTTTGAGAAAATAGACACTCATCACATTATTTCTATTGTGACAGATATTACAAACAAACAGGACGTGTTCAGATTTGTAGTTCTCTCCTAATGAACTATACTTGTAGTGTTAAGTATACAGGGAAAATATTAATAATATAAATAGGCCTATGTAACTATTATTAATTGGAAACTACTCTTGCGAGATATATTTATTATAGCATTATTTACTGTAGTAGCCTATAGTAAACTGTCTCCTGTATTTGTTCGCTTTTATTTATGAAGAAAAAACTCTTTGTTAATTTTTATAACAGGGATAGTGCTCCCCCCCCCCAAAGTTACGCCTATGTTATTCATATGTTTAAATTCATGTTTTATATCTCCGCGAATTTTTAGACAACATTTATTCAGTATTATTATTATTATTATTATTATTATTATTATTATTATATGTCAGTAAATAAACAATAGATAATTAAAACTCAACCTTAAAATTTTAATAATATGGAAAATTAACGTAAAATTCCTTCAGTTTTTTATTTTCATGTAAACAATTTTCAAGTTTATACCCATTAAATTTTTTTATTTAATATTTCGTTAAAAGATGTACCGTATTTTTCGGACTATAGGACGTATTTTTTTTCTTAAAAAGTAGTGCTTAAAATGTAGTTGCGTCTTATAATGGATTGTCAACTCATACCGACGAGACAGCTGCCGAACATCTGTTCTCACCCCACGGCAATCGGAACAGACTGCCGGGTTGGAAACAAACCAAGTTGATCTGGCCACGCAGCGGCCCGGCATCGGACGTCATCGGGAGTTGCCGGAACGGACTGACGCGTCCAGTGTAGGCACATTAGAACGAAGCAGTTTGTTTTGTTGAAAGTCTGCTCAGCCAACCGTGCCTGATCGGACATTGACGGTTCTGTATCCAATGTATGCGCACCCTTAGGCTAGAAGCCAGTTCCAGTCTCAAATGGAATTCATCCAACCATCGTTTACGGGGTCTTCCCACACTTCTCTTCCCCCTTGGATGGATAGTCAAGGGCTCTTCTTGAAAATCTAGTTGGATCCCTTCTTCTACGTGTAACCGCCACTCCGTTTTGTACCGGAAGATTTTCTCATTTAAGCTTTCAGCTATGCCCAGCTCGATACTAATGTGATCATTTCTGATAAGATCTCTCCTGCTTCAACCCTTTACAGCCGTCAAGAACCTCATTTCCGCTCCTTAGCACTCCGCTCGTGCACTTGTAACTACCAAAATATTGAGGCACACCGCCGCCCCAAAGAATGGAAAATTATTCTGGAAGTCCTGCGGAGTATATATAAGGGTCTACGGTCGGTTTACAAGTTGGTTACACCTGGCGGTATTGTAGAGTGCGAATCAAACCATTGTTGCGGATTTGTGGAAGTGATTATTAATTTAATTAGTGCGGTATTGTAATAAGGTAACATTATTATTGCGCTTGGACAAATTTAACTTGGATTATGGTATAAAAGTACATTGTCGAATACAAATTGTTATTTTTGACTAATTAAAGCTGGTAATTAGTGACTTCATTGGTGTCTGTATTGTGTCTCCACTGTACAATACGACGGTCCGTGAAACAGTCGCGTCGTAACAATATAGGCCTACTAACACAAATGCACGTAACATCCCAGTCAGCGTAACGTACCTAAAATTGGAATTTACAAATCGCATTCTTCTTTTGTACCGTAATTTTGATGCGTTATTTGCTTTCTTTATTTATTCTCTTTTCCCTTTAATCATCTACGTATCGACGGCGTATCGTTCATCTGGAGGCAACCCTCGTTGCCAAGTATTTAATTTACGTATTCATTTCTCTTCATCCCTCCTTACCCCCACACACTAAGTCCTTTTTCTTTTATCTGCCCACCCTCACTTTAATTCCATTCGACTCGAGCTGAGGGTTGTCGGTAGAAGGGGACGGCGAGATAAGGCTAAGTCGTTTCTTTTCTCCACGACCACCATACCACCAAGTATTTCATTCTTGTACTAGCTGTGAAGTAATTCGCAACTTTGGGTCGTTTTTTTCTTCTAAATTTCAAAACACGTTAAACGTTATCAAACAAACGGTTGATAAAGTTCCGTTTTCGATTTGTGAACAATGTAAACAGCCGGCGAACGTGTTACGCAGAATGTTTATCACTTTGAAACTTGTAAGTGGAATAGCTTTCAGAATAAGGTGGAAATTCCGAATAACGGAACTCAATATGCTGTAGAAAAAATGCGTTCTTGACAAGTATTTATTGATAGGGAGCAAACGATCCTATGCAATTTATTATGTGAATTTGGAGTACTATGGTGATTTTTCTCCTTATACAAAAAAGAACAAAAACAAAAATGTATATAATGTTTGTATTAGATTTAGAACTTTCTTGTACCTTTCCTTTACATACATAATGAAAAACATCATCATCATCACTTTTCATGCATAGGATTTCTTCTGTTCCGGCGTCATGACTCTCGCCATCTTGTGGTTGGCCTGCCTGCAGATCTTCTTCCAACCGGCTCATACTCATAAGGCAACTTCGAAAAGCGGTTATTGTCCGTTCTTTCTAGATGTTGTTTCCACCAATTTTTATAACTCTGAACAAATTATCGTCTAATATACTCGTTCCTTAAGTGATCGAGTCGCGTATCGATTTGTTTATCGATTAATAAACCCTATCAAAAAAATAGTTCCATTACATAAAATAAATACAGTAGAACTCCATTCATCCGAACTAATGAGTCCCAGACGTAATTCGGATATGCAGAAATTCGAATAATTGGGACAAACATTATGTTGTGAAAGAAAACGCGAAAATTGCTCAAAAATCACTTTTGTTTATTTTGATTACAATGAATACAGTATCTTAATAAAAACCAGGTCACACGTGTTTTGCAAATGTTCACTTTTACTATAAAAAATTAAAAATAATACTCACACATAATTATAATTTTAGGCGAGCAGTAGGCTTGAAAACATTCTACTGATCAGTACGTAAACTATGATGCATAGCTAACACAGTCTTATATGTATTTCATTTGCTATGTTTTTTGTTAGTACGGCAACTGCAATTTGAATAAACTTTCTTTTTTTAATTGCATTTTTTTGAATTTCCTGATAGCGATTCGGCTAATTGGCGATTCGGATAACTGGAGCTCGGTTAAATGGAGTTCTACTGTAATGGTATTGTTAGAGGTTCCTCCCTCATTGAACAATCAACACCATTCGCTCATGTTGCCTTCATTCATAACCTCTCGGCCATAAACAGAAACAATACGTTGATGAATGTCAGAAGGGAAAATATTTTTTGCATTTAAAAAATGAATCACTGCCCACGCGTGGCTGGGAGCTCATTTCTGCAGCCTGTAATTGGCACCAGTCCTTCTTCCTTATAGTCCAGGTCTCTCATCCATACAGCAGTGCTGGTACTGCTATTGCCTTATAGAATTTGATACACGTCTCTTGTCTAGCTTTTCTTCTCACTGACCTTCTCAGTATTATACATATAGTTAATGAAAAACATTGCACATAAAATAAGTAATGCGATGTTATGGATAAGCATAGATAAATTAAGGTTGTGGCGACACCTACTCTGCTGTGCCGCATGGAGTCCTGGACTCTGCGAAAGGCGGATGTAAATAAATTTTCCGCAGAAGAAATGAGCATTTTAAGAATGCTCAAATGTTGTTCACGATTAGATATGCTTTAAAATGAGAATATACGGAGTGAGGTTAAGGTGCCCCCATTGTTTGAAAATTTTTATGAATACTGTATAAGAACAAATAGAGGGAACATGTTCTTCGAATGGAGAAGGACGACTCTATACCACAAAGGACCCATATTTTTATCCCCCATAGGGTAGTCGTAATATGGAAGTGCTAAGAAAATGATGGTCTGATTTTCAGTTCAACTTAAAATAACTGTACACAATAACAATTTAAATTTGCAACGTATAAAAGGCATTTTAAACAGAAACAGCTGTCTACACCTATTCCAGGATTAAAAAAAAAAAGTAGAAAAAGATATTAATGGTGTACTACACAGAAATCCAACAGCCGCTGGAGCCTCGACGCAAGCAGTCAGGAAGTTGTATAAAGAACTGAAGGTGAAGCCTGAAGATATTGGATTGCGAATCAATGTGGAAAAATGAAAGCAATGGAACACAGAACGAGGGGAAGACGGGATCAGAACTGGAGTTGACAGCATCGGCGTTCTTCGAGATTTTAACTCCCGGGAAGCATAGTAAGTAAAATGACAACAACAATATGACCCACGAGATGGAGAGACAGAATTTTGTAGGATAACAAGGCACTCTAATCGTTCAGATCCCGCATATGGTCCAAGCTAGTTAAATTAAAGTATAAACTTATGATGTACAAGGCGATGTACAAGCTCTTATGACATCATCACATATTTGTGCGAAACTTGGACGCTTGCGAAGAGAACTAAAGAACTGTTGAGCGATATTTGGGGAGCCGGGTATTGAGGAAAATTTTCGACAGAGTTATGGGTCTGATGGATGGTGCATCAAGTTCAATTACTAACTATAATAACTATACGTTGGGTGACCGACCAGTGATTGACCTGGTGGTGGGAATAGTTTGATCACGTAGAACGTAGGCCTATGTACCCATTATGTATGCCACACGGAAGTGCAAAGTATATGCCTAAGGGTAGAGGAAGTCTGGGACGCGGATAAATATATGGAGAGATCAGTTGCAACAGTGGACGACGTAATAGGCTTTGATCCTTATACTTGCAAAGGAAAAGAACTAACTATACACGAAACCCGGCATAGTAGACTACATCGGTCCACACAACGTCTAAGACTGACAGGACGTATTGAGCGAATGAGTGACACACGAATACCCAAGAAAGTAACGAAGGGATGGACGCCGCAATCCATCAAAGTGACAACGTTCGCCAAGACGCTGACACTATTGTGAGGGGCAATTGGCGAGTAGACGAGGGAAATGAAGACCACTGGAGAAGGTCGAGGCCCAGAGAGCTGTACTAACATGAGAAGGGAGGAGTTAATGAATGGAGGAGTAAAAGAAGACATCAAGCGATACATAGGCCTATATACAATTTTATCGGACAACTGCGTTGATATAATACGTCAGTGAAAACGGTTTGCCGAGAAGCGTCCATAGTACAATTAAAAGTGCTGAAATATAAGATTCCTCCAGAATACTCTAAACTGCCCTTCATCCGTCCTTAGTTAGCAGTCCGCAGATGGGTTTGTAGCAGTTCTCCACACCGATCTTCCCTGTCCTTTCCGTTTCATTTTCTTATAAGAATTACAACTTACATCACCAATTATAATCTGTTTCATTTATATTGGGAATCTCAGTCTGCTTCTTCCTCTTTTCCCTTCAGTGTAACCTTCAATTATCGTTTTTATCATATTCTCGTGGCGCATAATTATGACCAATAAGTTCAACCCCTTCGCTTCACAATATTTTGCTTAAAACGTTTTGTTTCTCCAATTCTAGTCAGACTCTCATAATTACTATCCCTGTCGATCTATCTTACTGTCAGTAACTTACTATAACACATTTCCAGTGCTTCAAGTCTTCTCCTTTCCTCTGTTCCAATTGTCCATACTCATATTTTTCAGTGTAGAACAATTACGAGAAGAAGAAGGAAGTCTCGTGACTTCTATGGCTCTTCTCATCAAGTTCATCTCTACAGTTTGTATTCTGCTTTTTTGTTTTTTATTCAGTACCCGGGACACAAAATCATATTATTGTAGGTCTGTCAATTGTTACAAATAACTTCGATTTATCATTGTGTTAATAATAATAATGGGTCCCATGTGTAACACCGAAGCAGCTTAGGAGTCAGGCAGGGTAGGCTGCCTTATGCGAGCCGTATGGCATACAAGGAAGGCAGTGTGGCCAGCAATACTCTTCAGCCGCCCATTATTATCCCCAGGATGTTATCCCAGGTTCTCATTTTCAACAGGCTGAGTCGACCTGGGGGCTGAAAAACGCACCTTGATTTTTATGGTGTGGGCCCGGGAATAGAACCCGGGACCTCTAGATTAGTAGCCATACCCACTGGTTTACTGCGCCGCCATCATTGTGTTATTTTCCCCTTTTTTTGTACAGTTTTTATTTTTCGACAAAATTTAAATAAAAATAAAAACAAAAAAGTTTAAAAACGGAAGTTACGACTCACTACGGAAAGTTTTCAGTACGCTCAAAGATTATTATTAAGGATAAAGTGTTGGAACAGACCTCAAATTTTAACTATTTAGGTTGTGATATAAGTTTTGATGTTGATAAAGATATACAAAATAAAGTGAATAGATTTCAACACATATGTGGAACTATAAATAGAGCACTGAAAAATAAAACGAGACGTGAGACAAAATTAAGATTAAAATTATTAAATTATTTTATATATATACAGTATATAATAAATGAGAAAATTGAAGAATATAGGGGAAAATGGAGACGGCATTTAAGTTGCATGGATGAAGATAGAATACCAATAATTGTAAACAACTACAAGCCTAGGGATGTAGGATGTAGGGTCCTACATCCCTAGGGAAGGGATGTAGGAAGACCAGAAAAAGAAATGTATCTGATAATGTGAAATCGGAACAGGCACATTCCTGAAATGTAGAAGAAGAAGAAGAAGAAGAAGAAGAAGAAGAAGAAGAAGAAGAAGAAGAAGAAGAAGAAGAAGAAGAAGAAGACAAATATTTTAATAAAAAAAAACAATCACATACTATAAACGACTGTATAGTATATTCAACAGATGTCAAATCGAAGTGACTGTTCATGTATACTCATCAAAGTCAGCTACACACTTTAATTTCCCGTTAGCTACAAAAGAATAAATTGTTGTGACACACACACGCGCGCGCGCGCACGTACTTCAAATATGCACTCACAGAAAACACACTGTTGAGCGAAGTAACATGATTGATTGAACTAGACTGGAAGAACAGTACATACTGAGACGTCGCCGCGACCGCGAGCAGACTATTGTACTTATGTCGCGTAGCCAGAAGGTATGCAGAGCCAACGTATGGTTTATTAAATCAGTTTCTTGTCTGAGGGCATATAACCTCACTTCCACTGCCATATGTAATCAAACGTCACACTCAACAAAAATAACATTTCAGTTAATATTGTTTTAACGTAGTTTTCATTTTGTTTGCGTTTAATATTAACATTATTTATCATTACAAAATCAGCAGTGAGACTGCAGATCACATAATGAGTGGAAACAGAGTTGTTTTTTATGCCCATCAGAAAATTTTCAGATCCACTTTAGTCACTAAAAGAACCAAACTTAGATTATACAAGATCTTACTAAGACCAGTTGTGAAGTATGCTGCGGAGACCCGGACACTACTTAATAATGACGTACATAATTTAAGAGTCTTTGAAAGAAGAATTATAAGGAAAATCTTTGGACCAGTGAAGAAAGGTGAAGAATGGGGGGTACGGAACAATAGGAAATTGGAGGAATCGATAGATGGCGAGGAGATAGTGAGGTTTATCAAGTCTATGAGGATCAGCTGGTTGGGACATGTGAGGCGCATGGAGGACGACAGAATGCCCAAAGCCATTCTTAGAGGGACAATAGACGGGCAAAGAAAGAAAGGAAGACCTAGAAAAAGGTGGCTACAGGACGTAGAAGATGCCACGAAGATGTACGTAGAAGACCCTCTGGAGGATGAGTATCGGGGATTGGAGGCGGAGGCTGGAGGACCTAGGAGTTTGGAGGCGACTAGTCGGGTAGGCCAAGGCTCATCGTGGGCTGTAGCGCCAGATAAATGAATGAATTATGTATCATAGAATAATGTCATTTAACATTCGAGCGCGCGCGCGTGCGTGTGTGTGTGGGGGGGGAGCCTTCGGGTTTGAGTTCCAGTTTGACTTCCTCTGAAGTTCATCAATCTTTCAAAGAGAAACACTTTTGTGTTTTGACTTACGTCTATCCCTAATCCTTCTAGAACTCTTATACTGCCACTTGACCCTTCACAAAATGTTACAACTGAATCCAGTACACCTAGCAATAAACCTACAGAATGCCTTACCAAACCTAACCACACTAAAGTTTGTTTACAAAGAAATATACAGCCACACCATAGGTGGTTGGTCTTTTGTAGATCAGACATGTGGAAAAACATAGAGAAGGGAACTAGTTAATTTAAAAATGTGTTATGAAATGACAAGAAGTCAAGCAACGGCATGCTGCTCAACAATATCTTGGTCCGAAGACTTGAAAACTAGGTGTAAGCATTTTTTTTTAAAGTAAACTAACATATTCGAAAACATTTTGTAGCATACATTGTTATGTATTTTTTAAGAATCTTTTAATGAAATTTTTTTAAATCTAAATTTTTCTTACCCATCTAGCGAGCTTCTCCTCTTAAAAGAATTAGATGCATGGAAACAAATATGTTTACCGTTGTAGTCTCTGTTGGAAAAAAAAGTAACGTATAATAGAGGATACGTGCACGTGAGCCTTCTTTGTTACAGTTTAATGTAAAGTGTAAGTAAACATTATTTAAAATTACAAAAAATTAATAATGAACGTTTTACAGTGCATTCAACAAAAATTTAATTTTCCCCTTTGTTAGAGCGGTTTTGTTCAATACATTAACGAGATCCACTCTCTCCCTCAACGCAACTCTTTTGTTTAATTTGCATGTAAAATAGACCATTAGCAGTTCAGTTATGACCCCAGTACCACGAAACAATGGTCGCTTTATGTCTAGAAATTTGTTCGGCCACAAATAATACAGCACTATTGTGTTCTGTATACGCGACCTGTTTGAATTACTTTAATGTTTGCCATATGCTTTAACGTGCGTTAACAACAGTGGGTTTTCCACTGTTAGAGAGTTTTGTACGTGAGAACTTTTGTTGTGCTGAAAACTTTTTAAAATTTTAATTGCAAGAATTAAAAGACAAAAGTAACATGTTTCTCTTGGTAATAATTTAGGCTGATGGTAAGGACAGTGTAGATCTCTGGCTGCAATGTTCTTCAGAACTTAATTTCAGGTACTATATACAGAAATTTCGAAAAAGAAATGGGAATTTTAATGGCTAAATAAAATAAAAAGAATCCGGCTAAAGAGAAAAACAAAAAGACTAAAAGCCATTTACCATTTAAAGGTAAATATCTAGTGAGGATTAAGGTACCTATAAGAAGCAGTACTTGGCATAAGGGAGCCGACTTAAATATCTCGGATGTGAAGTAAGCTGTAATTCGGAAACCGATATAAAATACAAGATATATAAATTTAGGAAAATATGTGGAACGATTCATAGAAATCTTAGAACTGAAACAAGACACAGCAGGAGAATTAAATTTTATAAGACAATTGCAGTATTTACATTCACATATGCGAGTGAGGTTTGGGTCATGAAGGAAAAGGAATCCACAAGATACAGGAGTACTGGAAAGCAGTTTATTCGAAATAATTTGTTTACATTTTGTAAGATATAAGAAGAACGAGGATAATAGAGCAGAACTAGAAATAAACCTATAAATACAATCATTTCCTCTTACAGAAGCCAATGGTGTGATCATTTGCAGAGGATGACGTAGGACCGATTGCCCTGAAATATTGGCAGAAAAGACGTGGGTCGTCCGAGGATGAGGTGGATACCGGAACAGGTTCATATAACCTAGTCCTTGAAGTGACTAGGAAAAGGGAATTCATATTCTTGTAACGTAGAGAGTGGTCGTTGAGTTTCCTTTCGTGGCCTGAGATAAAGAGCCTTGATTTATTTTTTGTCGTTGTTGTTTTTATATGACTATTTATGACTTTTCTTCTTAAATTTTTACCATTAAAATCATGAACACAACAAATAGTTAAACGTTAGTTTATTTGGGTCAGAGGTACCTTATAAAACACAAACTTTTTTTGAAGACTACTCCTATCTGTAATTTAACACACGAACAAAGACGCCAAATGTAGACAGAAATCAAACAACAATATATGCTAAATTTCTTTATACAACAGATTAAGTTTTTACATCATAAAATTTTGGTGTTTTTAGTTCAAAATTTCTGTTATATCACTGGAAATTAGAGATAATAATATCATTGATACAGATACAACAACAGTAGTTGTATTCACTCTCAATTACAGGTAACCACTAAAGAATTTACAATTACGCTTGTTCCCTGTACATGAATGAACAGAACATAAGTAATCTGTTAATCGATTTGTTTAAATCTCTTTTTGTTACAGTTTATTTACAATTACAGCTTGAGATAGCTTATTTTATTTTGTATTAAACGTATTTTATTTACAGTCAATTCAAAAACACATATGGGAAAAAGATATATAAAGTATTTTATCCAACGAGTACAGTGTTCGAGTTATTGTTGAGGTGTACCGAAGGATAAATTGATGCATGCACGGGTTGTACACATTGTAGCAAAGCGTACACTGGAATAATAATGGTGCAAGTGAGCAAGACTGAGTAAGTGTCTTATCAGTGCTTCAACTGCCTCATTGTAGTACAGTAGGTACAAGAAAAACGTGGTGAGGCATAAGTACGCTATGCCAGTACTGTATTTATATTAGATGTGTGTGTGTGTGTGTGCGCGCGCGCGTGTGTGTATACGATGTATGGAAAACGTATGTACTTGACCTCTCCGTAATACGTTAATACTGTGACGACGGTCTCACGGATCGTCGTATTGCCCAGTGGAAATAGAATAACTGACACCAATGAAGTCTACCAGCCTTAATTAATCACTAACAACAATTTGAAATCAACAAGGTACTCTCGTACAATAATTAAAGTTAAAATTTGTCCACACGCTATAATAATGTCACCCTATTAAATACCGTAATAATTAACACAATAATCACTTTCCACCATTCCGCAACAGTCACTTGATCCACACTCTACAATACCGCCAAGTGTAGCTAACTTCTAAGCCTGCCGTAGACCCTTATATACACCCTACAGGTGTTCCAGAATAATTTTTCATACTCCTGGCCCGTGCCAACATAATTTGCGTAGTTACAAGAGCTCGAACAGTCTGGAAGCTACTTTAATACACGGCTTTGACAGAGACGCTGCACCTGCTCCGCTAGCCGAGAAACACATCCGAGCCAATTTTACGTGCCGAGAACGTTTACATAACTCCACCTGCCGACTTTTCGAGAGCGTTACGTAATTCTCAGAGCAACACTGTTCTGAGCCGCAGAACTCGCTCGCTATTGTCAGCGAAATATAGTATTAGGGCTATTAGGTAAATTTCATTATTAGACAATATTTCAATTACAAAAAAAAAATACAAAAACACCAATTACTCTACTTTTTTTGGTAAAAAAGAAAAAACAGTTGTAAATCAGACAATCATACAATAAACAATGAAAATTCCAAATTACTACAATGCTTTTTAGTTAATGTTTATAACCATAATGCCTAAATGACAAATAATTTAGGTGTGTGTGTTTTTCGATAGATACCTATACGCGTACATCTAATACTTTCCACAAATATGCATAACTGGTAACAATATGAAAGGTTTTTTCTAGTAGCCTATACCTTTTACAAAGTTTAGTACGGCGATCCAAAATATGCAGGTTGAGAGATATTAATTTTGTCAAATTATTAAATATACCGAGTTTGTATTTTGGATAAAATTCCTCATTATATGAAGCCCCACATAGACTTAACAATTTTATTAAAATTTTGACTTCCATTTTGGCTCGTGGTGTGCTTAAAATTGAAAAAGTTTCAATGTCAAACGCTACATTTGTGTTTGAGTTATAAATCCCTTCAGTGTGATACCAGGCTGGATTTTTAAATTTTTACATTTTTTAATCTTTTTTTGCCCCTAGTGCATCAAAAATTTTGAAATTTCGTGGGCTGAATACTATATTCAGGTTTTGGTTAGAATTATCTTTAATTTGGTACCCCACAAAGATTTTTGCGATTTTATCAAAATTGTTACCCACTTTTTGGGACCTGGAGTTCAAAAATTTTGAAATTTTCAAACAAGAACACTATACTCAATTTGTGGTAAAAAAGTCCAAGTTTTAAGAAAATTTCTGACGTAAACAAAAGTTATCCTGAGACATACCCCAAACATTTAAAGAGACAGACAGACGGATAGATAAGCAGACAAACAAATGGAACCGAATTACAACTGAGAACTCACTTCGCTCGTTGAATATCCTCGTTTAATTCGCTCGTTCAATATCCTTGTTTAATTCCCTTGTTCGACTCACTTTGATACAACGTCCTTGTGAAACGAATTTTTGGGTGAATTCAAGTTACATAAAGTCAGTAATCTTCTAAGCTCTATTCTCCAATCGTAATCTCCTTCATGGTTAAGCAAACAATCTCACATGTCACAGTCATTTTATACTAAGTTACTATGTCACAGTCTTTTTACAAAGAATCAATGAAATCGTTCACTTGAACGCAACTCGGATGTCGCCGAATAAGGTCATGGTAACGTTTACCTTCTTGGGATTTCACGATTTTGGAGGTAAATATGTAAGAAAAAAAGCCACATGTATTTTTTTGGTCTGTTATAAAATTAATAACCTGCGATTTTGTAATTTTTCAAATTATAACACACTTGAACATTTTTTTAAATGTCGACGTTTTGGGACTCGAATGCTGTACATGCTAGGGTAGGACCTCGAGGCCACTCGCAATCGGCGATGCGCCAAACATGTTCCCTGGGGCCCCTCCTTGTCATTTAATAAGAAGTCGTTACTACAATACACCAGCTCAAGGCACCTGCCAAGCTGACACTGGTTACGGAATACGTAATCTGTGTTCACTACACGGTCAGCCCAAAGAAGTCCAGCTGACCTGCCAGGGAATAAGACCCTCACAGACACGCGGTTACCTGGTTGCTAGACTCGTAGACTTGGGTCTACGTCCGAGCTATAGCGGCGTGGCTGAGAAACGCATCTGGTGGGGTGGAGCACAGTACGAATATATTGCTACGACAGCATAGAACAATCTACGCGTTTATCGAATGCGCCAGAAAGATCTCGACGTAAGCGTGCGGTGTACGTGCTACTAGACGCATTTTGCGAGAATTTTCTCGACTGTGCCAGGCCTCGCTCGGGCGCTCGGACTGTGTCAAGGCCGTAGCAATTACGTAGTTCGCGAGAGATAAGACGCAGTTTGGAAGCTTCTGGTGTGTGAGCGTAACTATAAATACATCGCGTCGCGGCCTTAGTTTTCAGTTCAATGCGAGATTTTTGACTGTGCGGTTCGAGTTATTACGGTGTACGTTCAAGTAGTTATTAGTGAAGTGTTGCGTTTTATATTCGGACGGTATAATTGTAATACAGTTGAGTTTTAATATTAGTGGACATTTTATTGCGTATGAACAATTTCATTTGATTTGTTGTAGACACTGTGTTGTTAATTACGAACTGTTTTACTATAACAATTAAAGGTGTGATTAGTGACTTAATTGGTGTCTTGTACTTATTTTGTTTCCACTGTACCTACGACGATCGAGTAGACCGTCGTAACAATATTATATGGTGGGGCGGAGAGAGTGAGTGAGATTGTGTTTCATTGCCCGCCCGACATAACTTCAGTAACAGCTGATCTGATTTTTAAAATTCTTTCACCACCGTGTTCCTTGAAGTTTGAGGATGGTTTTAGGCATAAATTTTAACCGATAGTTTTAACTTATTTTCAAAAACAGAGTCTTCAGACGGTTCCACGTCATGAAGTTTCTTTTTTAATTTTCATGTAGTGAAATTTTCGGCATGCGACAAACTTTCGTTTTATCAGAGATTGCTATATGGTGTCAGCGAGTGAAAATTATAGAAAATTCCAAATTTTATTTTGGTTTTGTTTCAATAAAATCGGCTTTTTCGTTTTCGAGATATTGGCGGTTTTATAAGCAATTTAGTTGGTTGGCACATGCAGCGATAATGAAACATAATCAATAAAAATGATTAGTACAATTTTATGGTATGTGTAATTTTAAAGAAACATGTTAAAAATTTAACTGTGATGTGAAATTAAAAAAAAATTGTTAATTCGATTTACCTCTGTTCATTGGAGTAAATCAATCGCAATCTTCAGCCTTTCCTCTTCACCAACCTTCCTTGTCAATCTTTTGTTTTTATTTGTTTTTTTTGTACATTTAAATTTCCTTTGTTTTACAATGTTTTGATTGGTAGGGGTTCTGCTTGTAATTGGCTGTCGTAAAACACTCAAGATCCGTTTTTTACCTACAGAAATTTAGAAAGTCTACCTACGTTTGAATATCACTTATTTTGTGCTAATAATATAAAACAATTCTTACGTTTACAGTGCTTTCTTTCATTCAGTACTCAGCAGTTTACACAAGTGCAGTTTACATCACTCAGTTAGGCTATAATAACCACATTGTATAATAAGCGCTTTAAAATGTTCGGACATCTTCGTTAAAACGATAAAATTCGTACCATAATCAGCTAAGCTCCCCACCATGCCAGATGCGTTTCTCAGCCAGGCCGCTATAGCTCGGACGTAGACGCAAGTGACGCGTTGCGTCAGAAACTGACGATATAAATTGAACAGTGACCTCGAGATGTGCAGTGGACAAACACCTCATTTCAAGGCTAACAAAATTTTCAGCCATTTCGCACATGCGTACAACAGTCTTATAAAGTGTTTCATCCCTTTTACACGGTCATTTCAGTTCTCAGTTCCGTTTCATTTTCCGTTTTTGATTCATTTCAGTCGGGAAGAGGGTTTCTTTTTACAAGATCCGTTCAGTTGTCAGTTCTCTAGTCCTTTCAGTTCTCTGAGTCTCGTCGAATTGAGCTTTCAAGAAGTGTACATTGTAATACATAGTGTTAATACGTAGTGTCATTTTATAATATCATGGATGAAGACTGTCTCATCGCAGTTGCCTTGGCTTTAACGCTGAAAACACCGCGGAGGAAAAGAAGCCAATGGAGTAAAGCTTGGTACCTCAAAAGGAATTCATTGTCACATATAAATTTAATGGGGGAACTCCGCTTAGAACCATGTGATTGGTTGAATTATTTACGGATGGACGAGGATGCGTATCTCCTGTTACTAAAATTGGTGATGCGTATTATAAAGAAACAGAATACCAATATGAGGGAGGCTATAACTCCTCATGAAAGACTATAAGTGCGACAATGAGATTTTTGGTAACTGGAAGTACTTACCAAAATCTTAGGTTTCATTCAGTCATATCAACACCAAGTCTAAGTAAAATAATACCTGAAACTCGTAAAGCCATCATTGAAGTACTCAAGGATTATATAAAGGTAAGTAATGCGCTTAAAATTCACAATTTTTATTAAAGTTAATAATGATACAATTAATGATACAAATAGTTTTTATTAAATCATATTATTGGATTAAAAAAAGCATATTATTATTTATCACAAAATTGAGAAAAATACTGTATAGCAGATGCATGGTCTGCTTGCGTCTCTGGAGGTACTATATTTACGTGATATCGGCCTTGCATTGGCTGGGCACTTGAAAAATTATCTTGTGGTGGCTGCAAAATCGAAAAGTGGTTCTGCGGTGGTTGCACACTCGGGAATAGGCCTGACACCTGCTGCGTCACTATTTCAGAAGACATATTCAAAGTTTTCATATGCCCTTCAAATATAGCTAGATTTATAATTTTCTTCACATAAGGTACCGTTTCAGGTGTCATATTATTCAATTCATCGGCAACGTGCTTCCCAAAGCTATCATGCTGCCCTACTTTTACGTCATCGGTCTTTCTTAACCTCTCAGCCACCAATTGAAGCACTTTTTTGTTTGAAATGAGATCTTTTTTGCCATTACCTGCTGACCGTTTGCTCCCTGAACTTCCTGGTGATGGGGAAGGAGTTGGCCTTGAAAAGTCGTGGTCTGATTGTATTGATTACCCCTGTACAGAACATTCATCGTCAAGTCCATCTTTGTCCGTGTTGGACTGTGAGTCCACCTGAAATTTAAAAAAAAAATATATATATATAACCTCAATCATGTAACAAAGAAATGTTCAAAGTATTGTTGTATTGTTGTATAATTAATTTCAATGTTTTTGATTTTAATAGGATTAATTTCAATGTTTCTTTTTTTTTTAGCTTCCACGGAATGAATACGAATGGAGAAAAATTGCTGACGGTTTTCATGATAGATGGCAATTTCCAAATTGTCTGGGAGCTGTAGATGGCGAGCATGTACGCGTAACTCCGCCAACTGGAAGCGGATCACTATATTGGAATTATAAGAAGTTTCATAGTGTTGTTCTCATGGCTATTGTGGATTCGAATTACGAGTTTATAATGTGTGATGTAGGCACAAATGGAACCGTATCAGATGGTGGTGTAATTAACAATACTCAATTTTATGAAAAATTAACTAACAATAGCTTGCAGTTACCTCCTGATGAAAATCCAAAAGATAGTACCATTAAGCTTCCGTATGTGTTCGTGGGAGATGAGGCATTTGCTTTACAACAAAACTTCTTAAAACCATTCAATAAGAAACAGTTGAATTATGAACGTATGGTTTTCAACTACAGATTATCACGCGCTAGAAGAATTGTCGAAAACGCGTTTGGCATACTTTCAAATAGATTTCGACTTTTTCATTCCGCTATAAGCCTGAAAGACATTGAACTTGTGAATATCCTTGTCTTGACGTGCTGTTATCTTCACAATTTCTTAAGAAGACGATCTCAAAATTCATACATCATGCCCGATTTAAATGAGACGAATTCAGATGAGATTATTGAATTGCAAGGACTAGTTGATCTCCAAGTTGACATCAACAGCGGAAATATCAGTAATGATGCTAATTATTGACGAAATAAGTTTATGGAATATTTTGTAAATGAAGGACGAGTTGATTGGCAAGATAACTCAGTACAAAAAACATATTTCGGATAATTTTTTTATGGTTGAAATAAACAATGTTTAAATAAAGTAGCAATGTAACGTAGCAATGTAAATTGAAAATGTGAAATATATTAATTCTTGATAGTAAATTTAAATGAATTATTATTATTATTATTATTGTACTCACCGCTTCCTGATATTTATCCTCGCCTTCACAGTTCATAGTATTGACACTTGTACGAGTAGGCTGTTGATCGTTCATGAACGACAGGAGGTCGTAATACCACAACGATGGTTTGTATATTTCTTCATTTCCTGCTCCACTTTTCTCACTGTCTTTATCTTTTTTATATTCTTTCTTATAAGTTGAGCGTAGGCTATTAATTTTTGATTTTACCGTCGCCCGGTAATCATACCGTCGCCTTATCATCATACTCCCGGTATTTCTCCAATCGGAGAGTGTAGGGGGCCTCTCTGATGTTGGAGTTGTGGTAATGTGGGTCCGTCTTGTTCCACAAGCATGGATGCAACTTATAGATTTCAATGAAATCACAAATAAAATCGTGATCTCTTGACATTCTTGAGCACAAACAAAACGAAAAACTGACGAACGGACTAATCCACGTGTTTACACACAGGAATTATAAGAACTGAAATGAAACGGAAAGGAAACAAATAGGTCGGCCCATTCCGTCAGTTCCCCCTCTCCGTTTCAGTTATCCTATCAGTCTTTTCTTTTTACACACAGGAAAAACTGACAGTTCGACTGAGCATGAAACGGAACTGAGAACTGAAATGACCGTGTAAAAGGGCTTATAGTGTGACCATCGTCTGCAACACGGCTGGCGACAACAATGGAAGCATGTGTGCGACAGAGTGAGAATTAGTCAGTAAAGTGAGACAGTGAACTGTTATCGCGTTATCTCCCCTCACTCCTCTCTAGACAACTCAAGCGGGTCTAGAGCTCAGCAACCAAGAAAGCTGTCACATTTCTCGGGTCACATCATGTGGTTTCTTTTCATACAAGCTACCAGGGTTTACCGCACTCTGTAGAGGAATTTTCCAGGAAAGCTAAATATGGTAAACTTCGCAAGACACACACCATTGGCCCCGCGCACGTCACCTAAAATGCAGCCGAAGTGGAGGGTCATGTCATCCGCGCGCAACATTCAGACGGTGTGCGTCAGACTGTATGTTCGGGGATCCAGAGTCACCGTCGGAATAGGGGTCTCGGCCCTTTACTACCCTTCTTTCAGGGCCTCAATAAAGAACTCTTTGTCTTTACGTCTGAGCCAATTTTCCATACTTGTACTGTATTCACATTTTCATTGCTATGTATAATGTTTACTCTTCGTAATGACTCATATGAGTGGCCGAACAAAGTCCTAAATCTGATGAGACGATGCATGTGGACTTTAAGGTGAATGTAACAGCACTTTCCTGAGAAGTGTTGACTGCCCATTGCGCGGACGACTTTAGCCTTAAAGAGAATCTTTTCCTTATTAAATATTTTCTGTAAGCCGACCGTTATTAAAAGACGTGTTTCCAACTGCTCTGTGGTACGTTTCTCTGTCTCTGTTATTCCACGAAATCTCTGTATCTCTGTATGGCATCCTTCCACAAAATCACGGATATTTGGACATTTAATGTCCTAAAGGTCGATAGCATCACGTTTAAAAGCTGGTATTGGGGCTTGGGAGATTTCTTGCTGGAATACTAGCGCTTGCACATCAAACTATGGCGCTTGGATTCTGACTCATGATGTTGGAACCCAGGAATCATAGAAAATCACTGTTCTCACTGAACACTCGTTATTCTACGCTTTCTAAAGGCGCATACACACTAAGGGAACGAAGGGTAGCGAAGGCGTTCGACCCAAATGTCTACGAAGGAATTTGGTGTCGTTGTGCCGTCCACATTTACAACGATCGAAGCCATATGCTTCAGTTCGGTTCCGTTCGGTGTTGTTCCGCGTATCGTGAGGACCTTGACGAAGGCGAACGTATGGGTTCGTTGCTGCGTACACACTGACAGAACGAATTCGTTCGCTAGCCTTTCCGTTCGCTTAGTGTGTATGCGCCTTAAGCCAGAAACCTTTTAGTGGTAAAATTCAAAGCACTTTCGAGAAGACTTGTTTAATGACTGATTTCAGGCTACCAACTATTAATTTGAAATATACTAGTGTATCGGTGTAAAACCAATTGAAAAAGTTGGTATAATTTTGTGTATAATCAACTAGATACTGCTCATAAGTAAATTTCTTATTTAGTAAATTATTTTTGTGTAAGGGTACGTATTGACTAGTCTCTAAAGATTTTCCCACTCTGATTCCAAAACGTGTCACAACCATCGCTTTCGATTTGATATGTGCCGAAACATAACCTCAACGCAATTTTCAGTTCCGAACGCGCTGAGGCTTTCAAGATTATTCTCTTCTTCTTCTTCTTCTTCTTCTTCTTCTTCTTCTTCTTCTTCTTCTTCTTCTTCTTCTACTACTACTACTACTACTACTACTACTACTACTACTACTACTACTACTACTACTACTACTACTACTACTTCTTCTTCTTCTTCATTCCAGAATTAAGCGACATCACCTGTTCCGGTCTCTATTTTTAAGCCATCATTTGCGTGGTCTTCCCATATCTCTTTTCCTTTTAGACACATATTGCAAAACTTGTTGAGGTTGCCTATTCGCTCCCATTCTACCTATATATTCAGTCCATCCTAGTTTACATTCCTCAATTCTTGCAAATACACGATTTACTAAGAATACTTCACAATTCATGTCTTATCACATCGTTTGTAATTCTATCGTTATTATTAAGATTCAAGACATTCTATCGTTTATATTATTATTTAAGATATCGTTATTATTGTTTCTAATTTAAGATTATTATTAGCTAAAAATGATTAGATTATTATTGATTACAATGTTATCGTTTTCCGAAGTCGTTTTTTATGAAATGGTATAATAAATTGGTGTACTGTATTATCATTGTGTATTTGTGCTATTATTACTAAGCTTGTTGTTTTTAGTCTAATTTTACTTCTATGTTCCATAATTAATTTATCTGTATTTCCAGTATTATGACCATGGGATACAGCTATGGGTCTATGAATCAACAATCCCTTTGATAAAATATTCTGGTTCCAGAATTGTAATACATCCTACAGTATTATGCAGCGTTGTAGCTTTATATTGATTATTTATGTGTTTACATTATTATTCGTACTCGTATGTTTTAACTTTTTGAGTTAAAGCGATTTATCAATCGAACGACTTTCGTATAAATACATGCCTGACCACAATCGCTAGCCATCGATATTGACAACTATTCGATTTGCAAACAGTTCTCTCCAAGCCTTGTTTACTGACAGCCTCCCCCCCCCCCCACGGTTGATGGTAATGAACTGTTCAGCATTCTCTGACTGTGTTTTATTGTTTCATTAAGCACACAGAATCAACAAACACCGCGCACTCGTCGTCACAAAGCTACAGTCAATACACACAGTAAACACAAAGTAATTACTACAGAATCCGTTCGCCGAGAGACGCTTCTCGTTCACTCGTTTTATCGTACACAGCGATGTGTGTGTAAACAAATCGTTTGAATTTACTCTCACTGTAAACAGACACAGGTATTTGAGCGCCGTTGCAGTTCAAAGTGATGTTTGAAAACACCTGTAGGCTATTGTGATATGATGTGATCACCAAGTGGAATACAGTACTTCTCGTCAAATAAATGGTCTTCAACCACGGAATTCATTTATACGCGGGTTTATAAAATATCGTAGTTGCCACACTCGATGAACTACAGGCTCTCATACATGAAAAAGACATAGTGAAATTCAGCAAATCACAGAGGATTCGTTGGCTGGGACATGTGAAAAGAATGTCTAGGAAAGAATGGCTAAAAGAATGCTGAAGGGAAGATTATATACTACTAGACGTAGAGGCAGACCAAGGAAGAGATTGCTGGATGGCGTAACAGAAGATCTTGCTAGCAAGGGAATCAGATGGTGGAGAGGAAGGGAGGAGAACAGGGAGGCATGGAGGAGTATTGTGCAGGAGGCTAAAGCCCACCAAAGACTGTAACGCTAGAGATTAGTCACCACACTAAGCCGTGCACAGTGCACATACATCCCTTCTTGTGTGATTATGGTAAGTTAGTTTTGGGTTGCTTGTGTGTGGTAGAAATAAAGAACTAAGAAAAATGAGTCTTCAATTACTCATTACAATGAGTATGAGTAGATAACTAATACAATGAGTAGATAATCACTTCTAATTACGATTTCACTGAATTTTGTTTCAATATCTATCTCATTATTGAGCTGAGTATAAGATTCAAACAGAGTTTTGGAGAATTTATTATCTCCGTACAAGCAGCTTGTGTTTGCCACATACGGTTTCCCAACCAATTTCTCTTCCTGCCTCTGATAATATTCAACAGTATCTTTTCCTCTCATAGAACGTTGAGGAAAAAGACAAGGAAAGAGACAAGGCTTAAATTGTATAAAACAATGACAGTGACTGTTTTACTATATGGATGTGAAACATGGGTTCCTACAAAGAATATTAAAAATCAGATTCAAACTTTGGAAATGAAGTTTCTGAGAAGAACAAAGGGTTACACGAGACAGGATCGTTTTTGCAATGAGGATATTAGAGAAGAGATACAGGTATTCTCCATAAATGATAAAATCCAGACATGGAATGGTTACAGCATCTGGACAGAATGGAGGACGGACGACTACCTAATGTTGCGTTTCAGTATAGACCCTTTGGTACAAGAGATGTAGGAAGATCGAGAGTGAGATGGAGAGATAATCTGAAAAGACGGAACAGGCAAAGTGCCTACTCCGTGAGGTACAGAAGAAGAAGGAGAAGGAGATCTTCTCTCCAACTCTTCCAATCACCTCCTCATTTGTCACTATATTTTCCCAGGTTTTCGTTCCCATCCTTCTCGATTTCCACATCTCGAAAGCCTGTAACCTCCTGTCCTCTTCTTTCCTCAATCCCTGTAAAGGAACACGCTCCAAATAGAAAACTTCACCATCGTTTTTCTCAACTTTATGGCTAGTGGCCTGGATGGCTAACACGAGGTCATTACCACACATTTTATGGTAGAAACGCTGGAAAAGCGGAAAGTGGAATAAAAGACGATGGAGAGACCAGATGATAGACAATGTATACGGATGCAATATCAGGAAACGAAGAGAGTGACCCAAGATAGGAAAGCATGAAGGAAGTATGCTCTGTAAAAACCAGCCGTTGGGCAGAAAAGATGTGATGTATGAGCAGCTTTTAAAGGCGTTTAAAAAAGAATTAAATTTCTCTTGTAAGACTTTTGAAAACATTTGGTAAAAAGCGAGTATGCTTCCATAAGTAGGCCTACCGATTGCCATGCCGTGCGGTGTTCAATGTAAAATATTCCATGAACGAGATTTTCCGTTAAGCGTGAACAACAAAATGGAGGTAACGATTATTATAAAAGTACAGGAACTCCAATATTTAGGGCATGTAAAAATAGAAGAAAATACCAACTTGTAAACTTAATAATACAAGGAAAAACACAAGGTAGAAGAAGTCGGGGGCCCGGGGCTGAAGGCATATTTCCTGGTTGCATGATATAAGAGAATGGTTCCTGTGTATCTCAGTCGATTTATAGAGCAGTTACACCTAAAATCCGGATTGACAACCTCCTCAGAGGTGACGCCATTTAACATAAAAAATTGACATTAGGAGAGTAAGGTTAGGGGGGTGATGGTCTGCAGAATAATAATATTAATAATAATAATTATTATTATTATTACTACTACATATTATAAAATTTCAGAAATTGGCCATATGTTAATTAGGCGAGTAAAGATATTTCCACAATTTGGCGTGAGAATATTCGAGAATATTTAGGAAGGCGTAAAAAGTGAGTGTGGGGAATGGTTTTCATCACCTCAAGGCAGACGGTGATGTGTCGCAGATAGTTTAGCCCCGCCTCCCCACTGTTTAGGAAGTGTATAAAAGAGAAGGCGCTTGTCCCAGGCAGACATCGGGTTCACCCGGATACTGAGACCACTGGGGTACGTCATTATATTGTTCAGATGAAAACCCTTCTGAGACTGTTTTCTGGGTAACAATTTTTTTTTCTAATACTTATTAATCTGTTTGTTGGCATGTGACAATATCTATTTAGTATTGTCAGATATGATGGTGTTAAAATTTGTTTACATCTGAGGACGACCTCGGAATTTTAGAGGTCAAAACAATGTTTTTAGAATCGTTTCTAAAATGATCGTTAAATAATAATGTTTGTTTCTAAATAAACACTGACACTTCAAAAACGGAACAGCCAATAATAAACCAAGGTGTTAGACAAGGGGGTAGTATGTCCCCAACTGTTTTCAACATCTACATTGAGGACCTCGTACAGAACTGGAAGATTGTACATCAAGGCATACAGCTGAAAAGGAATTACCACTTAGGCCTAAATGTTTTGCTATATGCAGACAATGTGGTTATACTACAAAATAATGAAGCAGACTTACTACGCTCTGCGTACAGACTACATAAACTGGGTCGACAATACTACAACCCAAAGATATCTACCAACAAAACAAAAGTTATGGCTCACTACGGAAAATTCCCAGTAAGCTCAAAGATTATTATTGAGGATAAAGAATGTGGAAGAACCTCAAATTTGAACTATTTAGGTTGTGATGTAAGTTTTGACGTTGACAAAAATATACAAAGTAAAGTCAATAGATTTCAACACATATGTGGAACTATAAATAGAACACTGAAAAATAAAATGGGTCGTGGGACAAAATTAAAATTCTACAAAACAATGGCTGTTCCATTGCCATATGGAAATGAATCCAGGATTACAAAACAAATAGATGAAAGCAACATACAATCAGCAGAGTTGAGATTTTTAAGAGGTTAATGGATGAACAAGAAGAGATAATTTAAAAAAATGAAGATATACGGGAATATATATATAATCTAAATGAGAAAATTGAAGAATACAGGGAAAAATTGAGACAGAATTTTAGTCGCATGGATGAAGATAGAATACCAGTAATTGTAAATGAGTACAAGCCTTCTGGAAGAAGGGATGTAGGAAAGCTAAGAAACAAAAGGATTTGATAACGTGAAGTCGGAACAGGTATATTACCTAATCCCTGATGTGTAGAAGAAGTAGAAGAATGTTGGTTAATGTCCGAGATATTATAATATATAACAATAATAATAATAATTTACTAACAACAGCAAACGATAAAGGATCGGTTATTATATTATTTCCCTGACTGTGATTTCTCCTAATCCATGGTCTAAAGAGGGAAAATTTAAGATAAGTGAAATATTTGGTACATAGATACGTATACTGTTAGTAGGGGGAAAATAAGGGTTCTGACTCACAAAGGAATGCCGCCTTTCTTAAAAAACATAAAAAACGATAAAAAACAAGATCAAATAGATGCCGCCGTTCCCGTGGTCCAAGATTTTTTCCCACGCTCTCCCCACCACCCTGGACCGCGAATTTTCGCGAATATAATTTTTTATATGCAGCCTTTCGCGAGCCTAAGTCACTTTCACTTTCTAATTTCCGCGTATATAATTTTTTATATGCCGCCTTTCGCGAGCCTAGATCACTTTCACTTTCTACTGGACCACAGCATCCGCGAATTTTTCGCTGATCTGTGTCAAGATCCGCGACTTTTTCGCGTATCTGGACCACAGCATCCGCGAATATAATTTTTTATTTTTTTATATGCCGCCTTTCGCGAGCTTAGATCACTTTCACTTTCTATCACTTGATGCATTATAGTGTATATATTAAATATATGATCGGGGAGTACCAACCTTGCATGAGTTCAAATTTGTTATAATGTATATTAAATCTATATGATCAGGTTTACCAACCTATGGTGGGGGGTTCCGACTTGATGCATTATAGTGTATATATTAAATATATGATTAGGGTTACCAACCTTGCATGAGTTCAAATTTGTTGTGTGTTATAATGTATATTAAATCTATATGATCAGGTTTACCAACCTATGTATGGGTTCAAACTTGATATGTGTGTGTATTATAGTGTATATTAAAATATATGATCAGGGTTACCAATCCTGCATTATTGTGTGTGTGTATAGAACAGATCTGCCAACATTTTTCTTCGGTGGGAAATTCAAACTATATTATAGTAAATTGTTGACGACGACTTCGATATCAACTCTCTCTCCCCTCCTCTCTCTTTGTCTCTAGACACAGTTGTCGATCACGATATAAACTCTCTCTCTCTTTATGTCATCAGTTTTACATAAGCGTCGTGCTACTTATGGATTATTGTAATTAGCGATACTAAAATGTAATCACCAGGAAATATATATTTATCACCTACCTCGTGGCGTCCTTTTTTTGACACTTGACAGTCATTGACTACGATTTAGAAATTAATATACTGCCAAGTCTGTGTGTGTGTTGTAAAGTGTTACGCATAAAAAAATCTCCTTGAAATAAGGTATTTTCAAAAGTTTTGTGTACACACACATTGTATAATAATTTTCGTAATTGTAAGATACAACCTGCAAATTATTAAAATGTCTCTCTCACACATTTCTGATTACTATACAAATAATTGGATGCATATTCGAAGGTTTATAACGAAATAAATTAAAATAAACCATAATTTGTTTTAAATAATTAAATATATATATTTACAACACTGTACACACACATAAAATATATAGTTTACAAACCGCTATAATACAATTATTCAAAAAATACATTTTACATTGATTAAATATATATATATCACAAACATTGTTATATATAAAATATTAATAATAATATTGTTTTAAATGATTAAATATATATTTATAGCACTGTACACAAACTTAAAATATGTTTACAAACCGTTATAATACAATTATTCAAAATACATTTTACATTGATTAAATATACATATATCACAAACAAACATTGTTATATAAAATAAATATTAATAATAATTTTTGACATTGTAAGATTTTAAAATAATAATTTCACGGCTGTAGATACAGTTCACAAGGAAGTTTATCTGTAACATAACAATACAGTCGATATTAGAATCACTGATACGATAATATTCAATTATCACATGCACACACACACACAGTTAGTGGAAAGAATCAAATGTGTTAAGTAAGTAAACTTTTTCAAGTATATGTCATTTTTCATAAGTTAATGTACTTTCAAATAATTTCTAATCAAACCAAACCAAATATTATTCACTGGAAATTTGTAAATACTACTTAGAATCAATGATACATTTATTGCATAAAGGTAATGTACTTTCAAATAATTTCTAATCGAACCAATTATTATTCAACGAAACTAAATAGAATCAATGATACATTTATCATGTACATACAAATTCAATTATTAAAGTGTTAAGTACAGTGAGTTGAAACTACAGTTAGTGGAAAGAATCAAATGTGTTAAGTAAGTAAACTTTTTCAAGTATATGTCATTTTTCATAAGTTAATGTACTTTCAAATAATTTCTAATCAAACCAAACCAAATATTATTCACTGGAAATTTGTAAATACTACTTAGAATCAATGATACATTTATTGCATAAAGGTAATGTACTTTCAAATAATTTCTAATCGAACCAATTATTATTCAACGAAACTAAATAGAATCAATGATACATTTATCATGTACATACAAATTCAATTATTAAAGTGTTAAGTACAGTGAGTTGAAACTACAGTTAGTGGAAAGAATCAAATGTGTTAAGTAAGTAAACTTTTTCAAGTATATGTCATTTTTCATAAGTTAATGTACTTTCAAATAATTTCTAATCAAACCAAACCAAATATTATTCACTGGAAATTTGTAAATACTACTTAGAATCAATGATACATTTATCGCATAAAGGTAATGTACTTTCAAATAATTTCTAATCGAACCAATTATTATTCAACGAAACTAAATAGAATCAATGATACATTTATCATGTACATACAAATTCAATTATTAAAGTGTTAAGTACAGTGAGTTGAAACTACACACACACACACACACACACATCAATAAATTGTTTGTTAACACGATTGCTACTTACGACGTTAGGACTCAATCTCTACTTGTGTTGTTTGATTTCTCGTCCCTCGATACACTAAATGTAGTTCTTTAGGTTTGATATGTCTGAGCTCCTCATTCGTGAAGACACCTGCATACCTCTTGGGAAGATAGACACGATAGTGACGGTCGCCATCCTCCAACGTAGCAAGCACAGAGTTCCCATATTTTGTGTCCACATTTGTTAAGACCATGATGGGATATTTTTTATTCACTGTCAATTCTGAACATCGTTTGTACTCGATAGCACTTACAGCATTAAACTTTACAAGAAACGACATTATTAGAAGACACTAGTGAACACGTCTGTATCAAACCAGAGAGAACCAAACAATGACAGAATATTCGTCACAAAAGGACAGTAGAATGTGATAGTGGTGGTGGTGGTAACGTCGGTGTCCCACTTTCATTTGCATGCATGAACATGTCCCACAGACGAAATTAGAGACACCAAAAATATAACAATGTCATTAGGAAAGTCCATTTTCATAAGAAAATAGGCACTGCTTACAGCTATGCATGTATGTACATGTCCACAACAGAATGAGAGAGAGATATAAATGTCATCATTCGCGGTGACCTACTTTCTAAATTTGTTACATTAAAAATGTTTGTTTAAAGCAAAAATCATGAATCATCCATTCCCGAATAGCATGCACCTTATAGTTGGCACAACGGTCAGAAGAATTGAAATGTCTAAGACATTCTGTTCCATGCATTAAATACGGTATGTTTTTAGGACAACCAAAGTCATCGAGATTGATGATATTATTGTGTATTATCTTTGATTGCAAAAAACGTTTTTTCTCAAAACCCTTCACAAACACATATTTATATATACGTGTATGTGATGTTAACAATGAAACAAGATTGTCGTATGGTGTCTCTCCTTCGCTCCATCTAAGTCTATGATAATTTGACGTTAACCAGTGGTTTGTCCTAACGTATTTGGGATTCGTAACGGATGTAGCAGGCGGTGTCAAAATCCAATGTCTACCAGCAAATCGCAGAACGTCCATGATTGACAGTTCCTTCACAATATATTTTCCGTTGTCGTCGAAAAAGCACTGGAAGTCGATTATAACCGCAGTGTTATCCATAATACTGTAAGACAAAGAAACCACACACATTACAAACTCTATATATATTATGTTTAAACATACAAATATCGTTGCGATATTAATATGTGAACTTACGTTTACAGACGTCTGGACTGAAGCACCGAGAGACATCAACTGACGAAAGAAACAAGTGTTGAGGAGGGTTACTATACATGGAGACGAATTTTTTTAGTAGGTGGGGAGGTGTCGTCGTTCTCCATGTTGATGCGTTGTCGTATCCGATAATGACCGTATGCAAGTGTATCATGACCATTGTCTAATATATAACGCTTATCATCATACGGTGACAACGCTTGCTTATTTACACGTATCGTGTACAGCGTATGATGATCGCTACGTAAACAAAGCGCACTGGTAGAAAACTGACAATGATCAGTGAGACACTTGCGATACATATCGTGTCGCAGACTCCTCTTAATTGCAACTCGAGGCACACCTTTACATACACGTTTTTGACACTCTTGGGTGGGATCTTCGTGGGCCACAAGGAACGAATAACATTTCGCACGGAGACCCACGAATTCTCTAATAGGACGACCACACGTTTCATCCTTGAACAGGCCGACAACCTTTTTGTTCTTAAGGCTATAACAAGGATGAGACGTAGGGTAATCCGATGTGTCAAAAACGTGTAGGTCCTTCTTCATGTCTGCATACAAGTCTGATGTTTGAATGCTATACATCAGACTGTCTGTATCTGTCATTAATAATTTAACGTTGCGGCCGTACTTGGCGACAGCATAACGATAATGAAAGTCGTACATTATCGTTTTGCTAACGTCAAGCACCGTGAAGCCGACATACACGGGACGGGAAAGAACAATGGATTTTTTACGGAGTGAGAGCCCCACCAGATCGTTCGTATAACGAATCATACGTTTTAGCCTAGGTGTGGAAACTAGTTTTTGAAGCCGTCGTTCATTCGAGACTAGTTCAAAGTCTATATGTTTCCGTACGTTCTCCAGCGACTTACCGTATACGGCGTTGTTCATCAGTTTGAAAAGGTCTTTTTCAAAGCTGTTGACGGCTGCTTGCCTCTTGCGGGTGTTGAAATCGATAAACGGTTTCAACCAAGCGCTTTGCTTAAAACACAACACCCTATGAGTCGCTTTCAGCTCTAAGTCAAGACTTAAATACAATTTCAAATTTCGATAATGGAGAACGTAATTTTGTTTGTCCTCCAAAGTTGTTAACAACTTCTCTACGGATGACCCCGATTCGTTATAAGATGATCTGTATATACTCTCGTGTAAACGTTTGGAAAAGGGAGAAAGGATATCGGGTGTTACGTGCTGGCGCACAGGTGCAAGTGGGTAGTCGGAATGCAGGTCGTGTAAGGTATCGGGATAGTGTAGGTCGACTTCGAGGATGTACCCGATGTCGGAATCATCACTCACATTACGTACGTCCAAGGACTCGATTTCGTTACGATCGAGCCATCGGAAGTCTGCGTAAGGGAGTGGTTGCGACATGGCTGCACCGTATAAATTATTACAGTCTGTATACAGAATGAAGGAGGTCGGTTTCGATACATCGTACTGATCTGGAATCAGAGGATTGTTAGCGACTGCGTGACGGTTGGATATCATCGCACAGCCTCCGCGGATCCCAGACTCAAGGAACAGATGCAGATTTATCTCTGTTAACAGCTCTAATTCGACCCCTGTCATTTTTAGCATCGCGTTCCAAGCGAGTCCGGGAAGCGAGTAAAAATGACACGGGTCCAAGCAGTAATCGCGTAAGGCCATGTCTCGGAAACTTTCAAAGACATCGGCCAGCAGCATTACGTCTGTCAACAAATACAAATCGTGGTAATCGCCAAACGTACGCAGATTGAATGCACTCCACACGTTTTGTGCGTGCTCGTAATCTGCGTCCGAAATAGCCGATTCCAACAACCGGTTATCAAAGTGTTCACGAGCGGGTAGACTTGTTTCGTTGAATCGATCAATGCTGTCAACGTACTCGTAAGGGTATACTCCCTTGCGTACGAGCAGATTGGTCTGTTCGTCGAAACCCCGTCTAAGCATTTCCTCTCTGAGCAAAGGAAATTGGCTCCCGGACGTGGACAGATTGGTAACGAGTGTGTCCAGAGAGCGATTAAGAAATTGAAAAGAGTCTACGAAACGCAAGGGACCCAGGGAGAACGACACGTAACGCTCACTGGATGTTGCAATGCAGGATACGTGTTGGTCCTTATATTTTCCTAAACCCTGCATTAAATGGTGACAGTCGTAGCCACGAAGGTTGTGAAAGAAGACGGGGATATGACGAGGCATCTTGTAGCTTAGATTACAGCTATTGTGGGCTGCTCCCAAGAATTTCCCCGTAAGATGACAATGATTGCGTACCTTGTCATCGTCTGTCAAAGGGCGCTCACACAAATGACAAACGGTGGCGTTAGTAAATGCAACATTGTCATCATCGGACATAATTATTTGCACGTTATGTCGTACTACCTTCATCATATCCTCGGCGTCTTTCATCAACCACGAGAAGAAAGTGTCTACAACGTTTTCACCTCGATAAACTTTAGCCTCTCTCCAGAGTCTGTGTGTATGATCCACGATAGCATAGGAGAAACCTGACGGAATATGCATCGCTTCGTATGATGTGGACGATACAGGAGGAGAAGTTATTTTCTGACGGGCACCGTTGCTATCAACTGAGTAGAATTCGCCTAACTCGTGCACTGTCGTCGGGACGTTGTTACCAGGTGAACACGATTGAAACGGAGTGATGAGAGACTCGAAGTCGGCGTAGACGGTAAAGGGTACTTTAAGACAGTGCGCGTAATTTTTAAATGACATAAACTTCTCCTCCTCTGTAGGCATTTTGGTTTTCTGCTCGCCGTGAGGTGTGCAGTAGGGGAGATGATCGGACAGACCATGTTCTGTGGTGAAACGATGCAGGCAGTAGTCGCAGTAAAATGATTTATTGCTACATTTTGTAAGGGATGATAACAATCTATTAATGCTACTGATAAGACAGTAGTGTTTTCGGCTATTTGTATCGGACAGAAGTAAAAGATTAACATGATGTAATCTGTCCTTATTGGGGGTAATTCTTAACGGATAAACCTCATTTTTTGATTCGTTTCTGATATTGTCGTCTATATCATAGCCGAAAACGTTTATAGAAATATTGGGATTCTGTGTTTCAAATTTAGAAAGTGAATTTATAGAAACAGGGTACTCGATACCGGACATATTTATTGTGTTTTTGAATAAGAGGTATTTTGAAACGCGTTCTTTATTACGTTCTTGAGGGTGTATGTGAGCTAGTACGGACCATAGAAAACACATTTCATCTTGGGAGTTATTGATGTTGACTACTGCCTTGGTGAGTGCAAGTTTTCGCGGGGTTGGAAGGTAGGAGGACGCTGCTAGAGGTCGGTACCGTCCAACAACTAGTTCCAGCTTCAGTACAGCATCCACCGACCATCCGCTCCCGTCACGGGTAAAATTGGATATGCTATTCATGATTTTATCATAGGATTCATCGAGTAGACAGTTCAACTCGTCGTTGTCGTCCGTGAGCAACGTACGACAACGTCCGTGGAAGACGGCGTCTTTGGTTACCTCTTTTTCTTCGCCGCTGTCACCATCTAACGCAGTTTTAGTGAAACGTATCCTGCACGCAATATGCCATTTGATACTGCGTAAACGTGCTTGTTCTGCCAGAATATCCTTGCACAATAAAGGTCGCACCTCGGTCATTATCGGTACTATATCTTGATCTTCTTCTTCTGTGTACACAGGCAGGTAATTAAAAGTTGTGAGACATCCTCTAATACTACTGTTTCGCACAATATAAAATCGTGTCATATCTGAAACAATAGAAACACATGTATTAGCTAATAGGAATGATGAATAACACACATTCATGTTTGTGGTAAATAAATAGATAGTACACGTTAGTAATACGTTAGTTTATTGCAAACTGTGAAGATGGCAGCTACTCATGATTTTAGCATTGAAAGTGAAAGAAGAAAATCGTTCAAGTATTGGGAAGTGACGTTTGTCAGTCCCGACGAGTTAGCGTTTGCTGGGTTTTACTACAATCCGCTAAATTATGATGTTTTTGGACATAGTATGTCATTCATAGACGATAGAGTTAAATGCTTTTGTTGCGGAATTGAATTAGTTCATTGGAGAGAAGGTGACATACCTATGGTGGAACATGAAAAAATTTTCTCCGTCATGTCAATTTCTAAACGATGTCAAGAGACAATACATTGGGGAGAAGATGACAAACCTATGTCAGAACATAAAAAATTTTCTCCGTCATATCAATTTCTAAACAACGTCAAGAGACTATCTTGTACAGGTTAGACAGAGTTAATTCATATCAAACAAATTTGGTTTGCTACATAATTATAGAGAGACAATTGGTATTTTAAAAAATTTTTACCTTGTTGAGGATGTTCCTGTTCCTGCTGATGTTCTGGATTCTGTTGAAGGTCGGACATGATGATATTCAGATGTGAGAATGAATACTGAAAAACAAAGAAACTGTTATAGATATATATAGTATTTTTAACACCGGTATTATGTTAGTGTATCTTAAACCATGAACAACGCACGCAAGACTATAGCTCTAGATCTACACAGAGCAGCGAGAAGGAATTTCGTTAGGCGCGCGGTTGAATTGAAGGGTCTACACGACTTGTACCAGGCGGATCTTGTGGAGATGATACCATACGCTCGAGTGAACAAAGGGTACAAGTACATGATGACAGTGATCAATGCGTTTAGCAAGTACGCGTACGCTGTACCATTGAAAACAAAGACAGGAAAAGAAGTAAAGCATGCACTAGAGCCTATACTAACTGCTAATCGAATGAAATATTTACAGACAGACAACGGGAAGGAGTATTACAAAAGCACAGTACAAGCGTTACTAAAAAAGTATAATGTGAAACATTACTCAACCTACAGTGAGAAAAAAGCTTCCATAGTGGAACGTTTTAATCGCACACTGAAGACACACATGTATCGAGCTTTCAGTGAACAAGGACACTACCGCTGGTTGGATCTACTACCTACATTACTGAAATCGTACAACAATACAACACACAGAACCATTGGTATGAAACCGAGTGAAGTGAATGACGCCAACGAACATATAGTGTTGGAACGAATAAGGAAGAGCACAGCGCCTAAAATCAGTCCAACGAAACCACCCAAATTTAAAGTCGGTGACCGTGTTCGTATAAGTAAGCACAAAATGACGTTCGCCAAAGGTTATACGCCGAATTGGACTAACGAAATATTCACTGTGGATAAAGTACAATCCACTACTATCCCCGTCACTTATCTGCTAAAAGATCATCTAAACAAAGTGTTGAAAGGTGGTTTTTACGAGCACGAGATTAGTAAGTCCAAAGTCGGCGACGTATACCTAGTGGAAAAGGTGTTACAACGCAAAGGTGACAGAGTGCGTGTTCGTTGGCTCGGTTTCGATGGTAAACACGATGCGTGGATACATAAGAAAGATCTAATATAAAAAAGGTGACAGCACGTGATGAAAACAGTATGCTTTCGGTATTCACAAAGATGAAGATTGTACAGCAAGCAAACAAATTACCAATAAAGGATATGGACTTTTTGGCTGGTGACGAAGGTAGTGCTAAGCGTAAACATGGCCCGCTATTACCGAACAGTATTCGCTGTATCGTTACAGGCCCAAGTTCCTGTGGGAAATCAAATGTGCTATTCAACCTACTGTTTGATGCCAACGGACTACGTTTCCGCAACGTATACGTGTTTTCAAAATCATTATTTCAACCAAAATACAGAATGCTAGAAACAGTGATGAAATCACTCGCTGATGAAGGTTTAGGTTATCATGCATACAGCGAGAACGAAGAAGTCCCGCTACCGAGTGAAATCACTGGTCTCGACTCTGTTATCGTATTCGATGACGTATCGTGTGAAAGACAAAACAATATTCGAAAGTATTTTGCTATGGGGAGACATAGCGGTGTGGACACATTCTATCTATGCCAGACATATAGCCAGATACCGAAACAATTGGTACGTGACAACGCTAACTTGTTGATATTGTTCAAACAAGACGATCTAAATTTACGACATGCATACAATGATCACGTTAACATAGATATGAAATATGATGCTTTCAAAGACGTCTGCATGGAAGCGTGGAAGGATCGTTATGGATTTCTAGTCATAGACAAAGACTCGTCAATAAATGAAGGTAGATATAGAATCGGCTTTGATCGATTCATAATTGTTTCCGACGAAGTATAAAAGTGGTTGCACTGTAGTAATGTAATCAGTCCTCTTGCTAACACACGATGGCAATGAATAAGGAGGAACGACTCGCGTATGATATAGACACGATAAGCGACAACATAAGGAAAAAATATCATGCATTACAACACGGTATCAGAGAAAGCGACGAGGCGTTTAGAAAAAATTACAGACCGATTCTGGAACCGTTAGAAGTTATTTCACGAAAGTTAAGTGGTGACATGATGGAGGAGGAGGAGGAGGAGGAGCAGATAAAACAAGAAGAGCCTACACAACACGTAATAACAGAAAACGAAAGTGGCACGCAGAGTCATAACGCTTCTCATTTCAGTGACAATAGCGCATGGAACCCTAACGCTTTACATTTCAGCGAGGATTCATTAGCAAACAAATATATGCGTTTGTGTGAATCGGCGGACTGTAAACGGATTATAGATCGCATGTATGGTGTTCGATACGAAGGTGGTAAATTTATGATAGGTGATTCAAATGTAAAAATCGATGATAACGACAACTTTCATGTCAAAGGAAAAATTTACGAGGGTACACCTGGTCTGTATGAACTTTTGTTTATGAAACTACCGAAAAAATACAATAATGATGATATGAGGAAATATAAGTCTATACTACTAGCAACCAACGGACACAAACAAAAATATAAACACAATACGCGAATATACAGTAACAGTGGCGTCAAGTACCGACTAGTAATATCTAAATTGTTTGCACGAAAACGTACAGGGAGTGGCTATATGGAGATGAAACCGAACACTGCAATCGATTACGTGCATTGGGATGATCCTAACGAGTTGGTTAATAGATTGAGACTGTTAATGGCGTCTCAAAATAGCGGCCATACTGGTCATAGGAATGAAATCGTTTCGATATTGGAAGAATTACGTGAAACTGGCATTATCATATAAAAGCAGACGCACCGTTCTATAACCATCAGTTCTTCTTCATAAATATGAGTGTAGACAAGTTCGGTAGACACGACAGCGCTGTAAGAGTGCGAAAAGAAACTCATCGAAGTCTGCGTGAGGATATCGGTTTAGGAGTGACTAACGACGGTCACTTTGATGTGAAAAACAAAAAGATATGCAACTTGGGTGATCCTGAAGAGTTGCACGATGTTGTTTCTTTACAGTACGTAAAGGACACATGCTTACAGTACAAGAACGACGACAACGCTACCGTAGACGCAAAAGATCATCGAATAATAAGGCTAAACGATCCGCTTAAATCAAGAGATGCAGCCACAAAACGATACGTAGACGAGAAGAGTTTGAAAAAAGATCGTGCAGGTAACGTAATCGTTAATGACTGTCGACTAACGCATGTGCAAGCGCCTGTTGACTTCAAAGACGCAGTGAATTTGGAATTTTTACATGCACACACAATCAGTTTGCAAAACGATACTTTCTACGCTGCCGGAAGAAAAATTACGAATATAGCGAACGGTGTCAATGACAAAGACGCAGTCACTGTACGACAAATGCATGAATTAAAATTACATATAAAGACCGAATTGTACAAGGTCACTCAGGTATTTCACGCTCATATAATCAATCTAATAAAGTTTGTCTATAAATATCAAGACAGCACGACACAGCGTTCAGTCCTGTCTGAATATATTGAAGAGGTGGGGCGTTTAATAGACGTTCTCGATACGGAAACGGAAATCAAGGATTGGAGATCTGTTTACAAGAATGCACGTACTTCGTAAGAAAAGAAGAATGGGGCGTGGTGTAATTGGAAAAATACTTAAAAACACTGTGCCCGCTATCGTTTCGTCAGTACCTACTTTGATTAATCGAGCGGTGGACGCATTACCAGTAGAATTACACCTACCGGGCTACCGATTCTGTGGACCTGGAACAAAACTCAAAGAGAGATTGGCACGTGGCAAGCGCGGAATCAACGAGTTGGACGAAGCCTGTCGCGAACACGATATCGCTTACGCTAAGTACAAGGACAACGAACGAAGACGCGTAGCGGATCGTGTGCTAGCCGGCAAGGCGTGGGATCGAGTGAAAGCTTTGAATTCAGGCATCAGCGAAAGAGCGTACGCGGCGGCCGTAGCGGCAGCGATGAAGGCGAAATCGGCAGTGGGTGGAGGGAGCTCGCGTAGTGGTTGCAGAAAAAACAAGAAGAAGAAGGGTTCAGGAATTAAACGTCAATCCGTGAACAAACGCAAAACGACCTGCAAACGCAAAACAGTCCCAAGACATAAACGTAACAATAAAAAAATAGCGTCAGGTCTATACCTACGTCCTTACAGACAAAAAAACTAATTTGCATACCAGTGCGTGCATTGTCTGACAGTGATTTGTATGTGTACGCAAAACTTTTGAAAATACCTTATTTCAGAGGAGTTTTTATGCGTAACACTTTACCACACACACGACCATGGAAGAATGAGAGTGCAGTTGTTAATCTAGACAGTGCAGAAGGACCTGGTACGCACTGGGTTTGCTACAAGAAGCGAAACAAACAAATTTACTACTATGATGCGTATGGTAATATGCAGCCACCTCTTGAGCTGACACAGTATTTTGGAACCGACACTGACATTTACTACAATTGCGAACGTGAACAGCCACCACACACAGTCATCTGCGGGCATTTATGTTTGGACTTCTTAACGCGCGAGTGATCAGTAAGCGACAAGATGTCTTCGCTGTCGGTCACCTTAACAGGTACGAATGCTGCTGCTCTTGTATGTGACTTTTTCCCGCCTCTCGAACTAACAAACGGCGAATGGTATGTAGGTCTATTGGACTTTACTACACACAACAGTATACCGAACGTGATTGAAGGAAAAAACAACGTGTTTCCAGTACTACGAGACGGAACAACGTGGGACTTGATAACTTTACCTACAGGTGCTTATGAAATCGGTGACATAGAAGCCTTCCTCAAAAAGCGGTTAGGAGACTCAAAGATTAGTCTACGTCCTAACAACAATACACTGAAATGTGAGCTGACTTGTGCACTGGATATTGACTTTCAACAAACAGTGTACGGTATCGGTGATATGTTGGGTTTCAAGGGAAAGCGTCTGCTTGAAGCGAATAAAACTCACACGTCTGACGCCACAGTTAACATTATAAAAGTGAACAGTATACTGATAAGGTGTAATATAGCGCAAGGATCATACAAGAACGGTAAAACCGAGCACACACTGCACTCGTTCTATCCGTCAGTCGAACCAGGATTCAAAATAATTGAATCGCCTACAAACGTCATATACCTACCTGTGAATGTGAGTCGTTTGGACAACATAACATTATCTTTACACGATCAGGACGGTGACGTAATAGATTTTCGCGGAGAAGTCATCACTGTGCGTTTACATCTAAAACGACTATAGACATGGGCTTGTACTTTGTTTCTTCGCCACCGCTGCTACCACAGTCGTCGTCAGTAATAAAAGAAGAAGAAAGATCAGTTAGGAAACGCATCAGTACTCGTTCGAAACTGAAACGATTAACATCAGTTAACCGCCGTTTCCTGACTTCACTGGGTTTTGTTGTTGTAAACAAGTAACATGGCGAGTGGAATATTATCAGTGGAGCAGCAACCGTTCTTTGAAGACAGTATCACACACTTTTCATTTCACTCACACGCACCGTACGCAACAACAAGATATGGAAACAATGATGAAATACGTGTGCCAATACAACAACAGGACGTCTTTACACTGCCGTCAGAAAGTTTCCTCTACATCGAAGGCAAGTTGGTTAAAAACCCTAGTGCGGCTGCAGATACTGCACTGAATGTGGAACTGGTGAACAATGCTATAGCATTTCTCTTTGAAGAGATTCGTTACGAGTTGGCCGGCGTGGTAGTGGACCATACCAGAAACGTCGGTGTTACGTCAACTATTAAAACTTTTCTATCACTCAACAACAACGCACGTAACGCAATGGAAAACGCAGGTTGGGTGGCACCGACCACGAACATATTAAAAGTGAATGATGACGGCGAATTCAATTTTTGTATACCACTGAAAATGCTAATGGGATTCGCAGAAGACTATACACGCATCGTGCTGAACGTGAAACAAGAACTTATACTCCTACGCGCTTCTACCGACATAAATGCTATGGTTTTAGTAAGCGGACAAACGACTGCTAATTGTGTTCTTGAACTAGATAAAGTTTACTGGAAAATGCCTTATGTACATGTAACTAATGTGTACAGATTACCACTGTTACGACTCATAGAGAAAGACCACCCGATAACTATGCCTTTTAGGACCTGGGAGTTGCACGAGTATCCTGCCTTACCACAGACTAAAAGGCAGAATTGGATTGTCAAGACCTCGAGTCAGCTGGAAAAACCACGCTTTGTTGTGTTAGCGTTTCAGACAGCAAGACAAAATGTACTGACAGCACACGCTGATGAATTTGATCACTGTAACGTGATCAATGCGAGACTGTTTCTAAACGACAAGTATTATCCTTACGATAATTTAAACTTGGATATTGGGAAAGACCGTTTTGCATTATTGTACAATATGTACACCAGTTTTCAAAGTTCGTATTACCACCGTTTAGACGGCAGCCCAGTACTGACACCGGAATTATTCAAATCAAAAGCCCCGCTGGTTGTTTTCGATTGTAGCAAGCAAGACGATACACTTAAGTCTTCAGCAGTTGATGTACGTTTAGAATTTGAATCGTCAATGAATTTTCCTAGACAGACAACCGCCTACTGTATGATACTACATGATTCGCTTGTAGAATATACACCATTGTCCAACACAGTACATAGACGTGTTTAAGTCTTATTTTATACATATTTTGTAAATACTAGTTTTAAATATATATATATTTTCATCATATTTGTAACATTATAATATTGGAGCTATGTGTGTGTATGTATTTTTAATTGTAAAACTAGTTTAGATATATTTTAATACTTGTAACAATATAATCTTGGAACTGTGTATGTTTTTTTTTTAAATTGTAAATATTAGTTTAGATATATTTTCATACTTGTAACAATATAATCTTGGAGCTGTGTATGTATTTTTAATTGTAAAACTGTTTAATATAATCTTGGAGCTGTGTGTATGTATTTTAATAAATGTATATATATATTACACACACTTTATTATTATTTGTATAACCCACTCCATAATAATTTGATCATACACATACACGCGCACACACACATGTATTAAATTCAATAATGCGTTTGATAATGTTTTAATGCAAATAATTTTAGGAAAGTCTACATTCCGCATTCATAAGGAGATAGTCACTGCTTACAGCTATGTATGTCCACAACAGAATTAGAGAGAGATATAAATGTCATCATACGCTGTGACCTACTTTCTAAATTTTTTACATTAAAAACGTTTGTTCAAAGCAATTTTTCAGAAAATTTGTAACAGACATAATAATTTGATCATACACACACACATGTATTAAATTCAATAACACGCTTGATAATGCAAATAATTTTTACGTTTAAATGAAAATCTGCACATACATTAAAATTAAATAAAATCTGTACAACTTACCAAAAAACTAGTATGTGCGTTGTCTACACTGAAGGCGTACAAACAGTCTTTCAACTATTAAAAAAAAGATGTAGAGATTTCACGATGTATCAGCACACGTTGGTGAGAAATTGCCACTATAAAAATACAGTAAGAATATATTTTCAGAAATTGTAATTTGATCATACACACACGCGTACACACACACATGTATTAAATTCAATAAATAATGCACTTGATAATTTTTACGTTTAAATAAAATCTATACACTTACCAAAAGAAGATGTGTATACTGGAAGACACGTAAGACGTACAGTATCAGCCAAACTAGTATGTGCGTTGTCTACACTGAAGACGTACAAACAGTCTTTCAAAAGAAGATGTGTATACTGGAAGACACGTAATACGTGCAGTATCAGGATGTACAAGTAGACAAATAAGAAATTGCCGCTAACTTACTTAGCGTATATATAGTGTACTCTGTAGTGGGGAAAGCACGTGTGTGTGTGTGTGTGTGTGTGTGTGTGTGTCCGTTTTTAGAGTAATTACTGTAAGCGGTGTTAATGCTTGACAGGTGTCAAATTAGAAAGTAGAGTTGTCCGTTTTTAGAGTAAATACTTTATAATCCTAATCACTGCTAATGACTAGCAGGTGTGAAATTAGAATGTAGGACGTCGTACACAAGGTTAATGACCTCTGGTTTAATTTAGCGAATAATAACTATATCTAATTCAGTATCGTTGTGTGTGTGTGTGTGTGTGTGTGTGTGTGTGTGTGTGTGTGTGTGTGTGTGTGTGTGTGTGTGTGTGTGTGTGTGTGTGTGTGTGTGTGTGTGTGTGTGTGTGTGTGTGTGTGTGCATAGACTTGTTTCGCTGTCAACGTACTCCGAATATGCATGCAATTATTTGTATAGTAATCAGAAATGTGTGTGAGAGAGACATTTTAATAATTTGTAGGTTGTATCTTACAATCATGAAAATTATTATTTAAACTGATAATTGTTTTATTAAAATCTTACAATGACGAAATATTATTATTTCATTGTTTACAATATATATTTAATGCAAAAAATGAATTTTTAAAATTACAATCGTCTGTATTTAAGTTCGTGTACACACATACAAATCGTTTGAATAAGGGAAATCTTCGAATATGCATCCAATTATTTGTATAGTAATCAGAAATGTGTGAGAGAGACATTTTAATAATTTGCGGTTGTATCTTACAATTACGAAAATTATTATACAATGTGTGTGTACACAAAACTTTTGAAAATACCTTATTTCAAGGAGATTTTTTTATGCGTAACACTTTACCACACACACACAGACTTGGCAGTATATTAATTTCTAAATCGTAGTCAATGACTGTCATGTGTCAAAAAAAGGACGCCACGAGGTAGGTGATAAATATATATTTCCTGGTGATTACATTTTAGTATCGCTAATTACAATAATCCATAAGTAGCACGACGCTTATGTAAAACTGATGACAACTGTGTCTAGAGACAAAGAGAGAGGAGGGGAGAGAGAGTTGATATCGAAGTCGTCGTCAACAATTTACTATAATATAGTTTGAATTTCCCACCGAAGAAAAATGTTGGCAGATCTGTTCTATACACATACACAATAATGCAGGATTGGTAACCCTGATCATATATTTTAATATACACTATAATACACACACACATATCAAGTTTGAACCCATACATAGGTTGGTAAACCTGATCATATAGATTTAATATACATTATAACACACAACAAATTTGAACTCATGCAAGGTTGGTAACCCTGATCATATATTTAATATATACACTATAATGCATCAAGTCGGAACCCCCCACCATAGGTTGGTAAACCTGATCATATAGATTTAATATACATTATAACACACAACAAATTTGAACTCATGCAAGGTTGGTAACCCTGATCATATATTTAATATATACACTATAATGCATCAAGTCGGAACCCCCCCACCATAGGTTGGTAAACCTGATCATATAGATTTAATATACATTATAACAAATTTGAACTCATGCAAGGTTGGTACTCCCCGATCATATATTTAATATATACACTATAATGCATCAAGTGATAGAAAGTGAAAGTGATCTAAGCTCGCGAAAGGCGGCATATAAAAAAATAAAAAATTATATTCGCGGATGCTGTGGTCCAGATACGCGAAAAAGTCGCGGATCTTGACACAGATCAGCGAAAAAGTCGCGGATGCTGTGGTCCAGTAGAAAGTGAAAGTGATCTAGGCTCGCGAAAGGCGGCATATAAAAAATTATATTCGCGGAAATTAGAAAGTGAAAGTGATTTAGGCTCGCGAAAGGCTGCATATAAAAAATTATATTCGCGAAAATTCGCGGTCCAGGGTGGTGGGGAGAGCGTGGGAAAAAATCTTGGACCGCGGGAACGGCGGCATCTCTTTGATCTTGTTTTTTATCGTTTTTTATGTTTTTTAAGAAAGGCGGCATTCCTTTGTGAGTCAGAACCCTTATTTTCCCCCTACTACTGTTGACAAACAATATGTTTCTGTTGGTTAGTTTGTTGATTAGTTTTTGTCATCATCATCATCATCTTCTTCTTATTTCCACTTCGCGTTTTAGGCATTGTTCCCCGTTACGGTTCATATCTTTTTCTCGCTCTCCTACGTTCATTCTTTCTTTTGCTTTATATATTCTTGCTTTTAAGGCTAATCTATTTTTCCATGATTTCCAAATGTTCGTTTTTTTTTAATTCTGTTTTCTCTTATTTTTTCGTTTACTTTGAATATTTAAAATTTTTCTTTGCTTATTTCTTTCCTTATCATAAGTCTTCGCTTAAATCCTTTGACTCTTCTCAAAAGCTTCATCTCTTGAGCTTGTAGTCTTCTCCCTTGTTTTTGGAAGTTTTATTTCTCTTGAGCTTGTAGTCTTCTCCCTTGTTTACAAAAACTAATTTTAAAACAACCTTAAAAACGATTTTTTTTATTTAATGTGCGACAAATCTTTATGTAACACTACAACACATTAAGTTCGTGTGGTTGATGAAGATGGGTGTAATCGTAATAATAATAACGCTATGTAAGCTGGTTAAAAATCATTTCAATATTTATTAATAAAATTTCTTATTTGTGTTACGATCAAAAATCATTATTATTTGCACGTCTAATTATTACACATGTAACGTTTATTTTTGAAAAATATTTATAAAATTGTAAAAGTAGTACAGAATAGCTAAAAATAATGTGTACCAACAGTTCTATTTGACAAAGAAGTATGTCAGGGTGTGTGAAGGGAAAGTCGGTAAGACTGTCCTCTTGGCATTGTAACCTACAGACAGCTTGATGTGTTACGGCTGTAAAGTTAATTGTCTGACAAAAAGAGTGACACTTACTAAATGTATGTGAGACGTTGTATTTCGCATCAGGCAGCTGGGCTGAGTAAGAAAGGCATAAACCCCAATAAACCAATTTACCCTTTTTAAAACTTTGACACAGATTGAAAGCAAAGAGTTTGTCAATTCGATACGGTACAACATTAGAGGCCAGAACAATTGCAACATAGAAATTTGACGAAAGTCGTGCTTACAAAGGAAGATTCGTTCCAGACTCAAAACAATGCTAGAGTGCAACTTGAAATATAACAATGGTACAGCAGATCGAACAATACCAGTATTGTATCTACGTTAAAGTGTAACAGAAAGTGGACACTAGGAGAAGGCCACGAGAGACAAAGAAATGTCGCCTGATTTACAAGGGGAAAGCGAAACTCACGAATTCTGGAGTGCGTGAATGAGATTCCTAGTAAATAGAGAAAACGGCTGTAGGAACAATCAGGACCAATGGGAGTTCGACAAGAGAGTCACGTATAAAACAGATATACTCGAAAACCAATTACAAATATACAATTTGTTACACTGGTTAAGGAACCAATAAGAGTATCCAAGCAGAGGGAAGATTCAACAGCGGTAGGCGGGATGAGAGTTTACTTGGTAGATCTCAGTACAGAAAAACGTCAGTCTACTATAGGAAGTCGAGTTTAAGCAGTCTAGTCAGTCTACTATAGTCAGTCTACTCGAAGCAGTCTAGTTTAAGCAGTTTAAGCAGTCTAGTCAGTCTTGTACAGTACTCATCAGCAGTCTAGTCTAGTTAGTTAACAGTCTAGTATTCATCATCAGTCTAATACTCATCATTTACAAAGTGATAACCACAAAACATTTTAATTCGCAAGAGTGTTGATCTTCACCGGAATTTAAACAAAGTGTCGGAGAATACGCTAACAGACATTCTACAATTACAATCATTCATAAGAAACTATAAACATCACAGCAGCTTTGATTAATACAGAACACATTAACATAGAGACTCAGTGCATATTCTACAACAGAGACATTAGACATAAAATTCAGCAATCTAAAGAACTATTTAAAACACAGTACACATGAACTTTTTCTACATCAACTAAAGACACTCATATTCAACACAATAGGTGTGCCGTGAAAAGTGAACAGGTCGAGAATGCGTCAATAATTAAACAGTGATTGTGAGGTGCAGTGATCGCGAAAGGATACGTAAGCTACAACGACTACGGAGATCAGCAACTACAACACAGAGGACCACATCATATCACCGAGAATATGACTTCTAATAATCAACGTTCTCAAACTAATGGTATTTTTTAGAGTTAAGTCAACAAACTCAATTCATTCAAGTCAAAGAACTCACACTAATAAGTAATTAACCTTGAGAACTGCCTCTCAGTGCTCTGCATTCGACTGAAGCGAAATAAAACGTCTACTAGTAAATTCTTAAAAAACCATATATAAACAATAATATAAATTTGCCAAATACAATTGTAGATTATAAGTTACAATTATAAGTGTTATAAATTTAATAAATGTTCATTAATCGCGATTTCAGAGATAATTATTGTTAAGATCAGAGAAATGATTATACGTAAGGAAAGATCCATACAGAAGATTATATTTGTAATTTACTACAACTTGATTAATTAAATAAGCATTAGAAATAATATTGTTGTTGTGTGTTTGGCAAATGAATCCTTTATATCCACATCCTTGTAGATATGAGGTGGCGCCCGGGAATTTAAAACATTTTGGCAGTAAGTAATTTATAGAGTAAAAATTTCCATATAAAAGATAAATTATTAATGTATGCAAGTAAATTTGCATAAAATATAAATAAATTCTTATATTTGACTGTACAACACGTGGCATTACAATTGTCAATTGCAAATAAAAATTCTTATATTTGCCGCCCAAAGAACATTGGACATTAAAATTCTTATATTTGGCGCCCAACGTGGGGCAAACTCTAAATTTAGATTTGTCAATCTTATATTTGTCGCCCAACTCGCGTGGCAAAATCTAAATTTAGATTTGTCAAAAAGGCAGATGAATGAATTGAGTTAAATAAGTTAACTAAACTGAGAATTAGAAATAAAATAGAAGTATTAGTAAATAGAGTAGACATTAAGAACATAGGGCTAGTAATTGTAACTACAGTTGCTTAGTCACGGTTCGAATATACGGTATATGTTGACGCGAAGTAAGGCACGCAAAATGGAAAAAGAAACACCTTATACGACAACGGTCAATGAAGAAGAAACACAAGTACCAAGGAGAGCTGAAGAGAGCGAAGAGATGGAGATATATAACCAAATGGGAGATCCTCAAGTCATAGCAATGATGGAGGAAGAAATCAGAACGGATATTGAAAATATAAGGGCAGAAGGACCACACGCAGAAGTTGAACAAGTAAGTGCGACAGTACCACAGACGGAGAAGGAACAAATAAGGGCAGAAGGACCACAGCCAAAAAGTGAGCTGCAAATGCTATACGAATTGATGAGAGTAGATAACAAGAAATTACAGAATAAATTAGAAATAAGTCTGAGTAAATTACATGAAGACAATAAGAAATTACATGAAGACATTCAAGATATTAAAGTAAATCAGAAGAAATTAGAAGAAAAAGTTGAAGCAAATCAGAATAAATTAGAAGTAGCTATTAAGGATATTACAGGAAAGCACACTAAGTTAAGAGAGGAGATAAAAAACGATATGAACACGTTGCATGACAAATTAGTTGGTGATATTCAAATAGTGAATAAAACATGGCGTGAAGAATTGAATAAGACGGAGCATAATTTTGGCGAGGTGGTACAACAACAAAGTGAACAATTTAAGTGTGAAATACAAAAAACTACTCTGAACTTAAGTGAAAATTTAAATCGAATCAATCAGGAAGTGAGAAGAGAAATAAAAACAACGAAAGAGGTCGTCCGAGAAGAAGTCAGAAATATTTCTACCGTAAACAAAGTAGAAATGGAAGAACAATTAAGAAAATTAGCTGAAGAAAAGGGTCGACGCATCGACGAGATGAAAGAAGATCAAGAGCAATTAAAACGAAAATTAACAGAGTTGGAGTCAAGACCAATGGTAAACAACCAAAATACTATTGTGGCTAACCAAGAACAGTTAAAGGAGGTACGGTACAACGGACGAGACGCATACCCCATGGAATTTCTAAAAGAATTAAAAGAGGTTAAAGAAATATATTACCCCAGCGGAGGTATTAAGTGGATTAGCAGGCATCTAGAGGGTGAAGCAACAGTATGGTGGAGAATCGTACAATCCCAAATACATACGTTTGAACAATTCGAGGAGGCGTTTACCAAGAAATTCTGGAGTCAACAAATTCAAGAAAACATACGGGACAGCTTGGAGTACGGATGTTATTATCCGAATGGTAAACTCAATATGGTGCAATACCTCGAGAATAAAATTCTACAGTGCAGACAACTGATCCCACCAATCTCGGATCAGCATTTAATTCGCAAACTTGCACGACACTATAGTAAGGAAATAGAAGTTGCCATCATAACTAGAGGCGTCCAACAAGTAGATCAATTTGAAAGCTTATTAAATGAGTTTGCTACCATTCAACAACGAGAAATGAGAGGATCGTATCGGTCGCCACAACAAACAACGGCTGACAACGGTGGAAGACATATTAACAATAGCTATCATAAAACGAAGGGTATGAAAGTGGAGACTGAACACGAGGTTCACAGACCTGGGTGGCGCAATAAACAAACGTTTGGCACAGAGGATAGGGGAACAAAACAGCCCATTGTCAACACAGTGACAAGTGAGCGACAACAACCTGGTCCTTCACAAGAATCACGTACAAAAAACGACCAGCCAACCCATTATCGCGGCAACAATTCTTAGCTAGTCGAAAAATAGATAACCAGTTAGACGTAGCATTAGATTATATTGATATTCGTGAAGAATTGGATAAAATGGATGAAGAAGAAGAAACCACTAATTTCACGTACAATAAATGTCCGGAAATAAAAATAAAATTAAATAATGTAGAAGTAATTGCACTTATTGATTCGGGCAGTCAATTAAACGGAATTGCCGAAACGTGGTTCAACCATAATAAAGATAAATTAGGTAGAATCGAGTTATTAAACTTATCGAATACCAATATAAAAGGTGCATTCGGACATAAATCAAAATTAATACGAAAACAAGTACTTTTAGAAGCTGAGGTTGATAATTATAAATTTGACTTAGTATTTTTTATCATCCCTGGACTGAATAAAGACTGTATACTAGGAATAAATATGTTGAAGGAAGGTGAGTGTACTATAGATTTCCAGCAAAATATAATGCATATTAAAATTAGAAATTATAAGAAAAATGTAGAGGATCCTAATGAAATTGTACATATACATCAGATCGCTATGGATAAAGAAACGGCTGATGAGAAATTTATTAACTTTCAAGAAGCTGTCGAAGAGTTAGCTAATATAAATACAGAAACGAAGAAAAAATTAACTAAAATATTGATGAAAAATAGAAAGCTATTTCGAGAAGAACCAGGCCGAATTCATGGATATGAACATGAACTACGTATCACGGACAACACCCCCTTCTTCCAAAAGGGATGGCCTATACCAATTGCCTATCAAGACAAAGTTGAAGAGGAGATCCAGAAAATGTTAAGATACGGAGTGATCGAGCGAGCGAGCAGCCAATATATCAATCCCATGGTGACAGATATAAAAAAGGACCAGACCGTAAGATTGTGTTTGGACGCCAGGAAGTTAAACAAGGTGATGATACCTGACTTCGAAGGGGCACAACCAATCAACGAGCTCATTGCTAATTGCGGAGGAGTAAAATATATGTCATCGATCGACCTACGCTCCAGCTTCTGGCAGGTACCACTTAAGCGAGAATGCAGGGACTTCACCGGGTTTCTATATAAAGGAAAGACCTACCGCTTCACAGTCACACCGTTTGGATTAAAGACAAGTCTGGCCAGCCTGACGAGAGGATTGGATACTGTGTTGTCAGATGCAGTCAAGAAATTTACGATAATATATGTAGACGACTGCCTATGTCTATCTAACAGTCTGCAGGAACACCTCACACATTTACATCTATTATTGACCAATTTATACGAAGCAAACATCACAGTGAACTTCAAAAAATCACAGTTTTTTCGTAGAGAAATTAATTATCTTGGTTACTGTTTATCAGTAGAAGGCCAGACAAGGTAAAGGCAATCCAAAATTTTCCACGTCCAAGAAATCAAAAGCAACTAAAAGGATTTTTAGGGCTTACAAATTTTTATAACAGATTTACCAGTCGATATGCTGAAACAACATCTTTATTAATACAATTGTTAAAGAAGGAGCGCTACTTCAAGTGGACGGAGCAGCACGACCGACAATTTAAATTAGTCAAAGAATTATTTATAGATACTGTAATTTTAAAACACCCAGATCTCAAGAAGCAATATTATTTACAAACAGATGCCAGCAACTACGCACTAGGAGGGCAATTGTTCCAATATGATGACGAAGGACACATCGCCGTCGTAGCTTTTACTAGCAGAACTTTCAAAGGTGCTGAATTAAACTATCACACAACCGAGAAGGAACTGCTGAGTATCATACATTGTTTGAAGAAATTTCGGATATACTTATTAAAACATAAATTCACAATCATAACAGATAATAAAGCTCTCACATTCCTACACAAATGCCACCTATCAAATGCTAGAATTACCCGCTGGATACTGTGCATCCAAGAATACGATTTCGAAATTGTGCATTGTAAAGGCAAAGAAATTATTGTAGCCGACATACTAAGCCGAAACCCAGAGGACTCTATGGACAGTAGTGATGTCAATTTTAGTGAAGAGATGGAAATTAATCGTATTACCTTGAAATTGGATAAGAAAATAATAAAGGATATAAAAAATATTGAGAAATTACAACGCCAAGATCCTAAATTGAACAAAATTATTTGTGAATTAGAAAGTAAGGAAGACTCTAAATTAAGTAATAAATATCAATATGTTAAAAAAAATCCTATACCGACAAGACAAGAAGTCATGGAAAATATATATACCGAGTAACATGAAAGAAAATTTAATTCAAGAATTACACGTTGTATACGGACACTGCGGTATACAAAAAACCGAAAGACTTTTTCGAGAGTACTTTACTGGAGACAGAATAAACAAAACGATACATCAAATCATTACTAAGTGCGATACATGTCAGCGATGTAAGGATCATCATAAGAATAATGTAGGAGAAACCATCCCGATGCTGCCAAAGAAGAAAGGGGAGTTAATCAGTATGGACTACTATGGACCCCTAATTACATCGACTGGAGGTGTTAAATACATTCTTGTTATCATCGATAATTTCACAAAGTACGTCAAACTTTATGCGTTGAAAAGAGCTACAACTCGTGCTACCATAAATAGACTCAAACAATATATAGCGTCATGGGGAAAACCGTTATCAATTGTCACTGATAATAGAACACAATTCACGACTAATGTTTGGACAAGGAGTTTACGAGAACTAGGAATTAAACCGAAGTTTACCGCCATTCGGAACCCGTGTACAAATATAGCCGAGAGAACTAACAGACAACTAGGTAACTTATTTCGAGTATTTGTCAAAGAGAAACACTCAAATTGGGCCAAGTATATCCAAGCTATTGAAATTTGTTTAAATGAGACATACCATAGTACCATTGAGATGAGTCCAATCGAGGCACACTGTGGAAAGAAACCAACCAGAGAGTGGACCAAATTTATTGACAGAAGTGTGATTTCCGAACCAACTACTTATAAGCCGGAAGACATTTACTTAAGGATTAAAGAAAAGAGAGAGCGACATGCAAATAAGATGAACCAAAGAGAACTAACAACATTCGCCATCGGTGACCTGGTATTAGTTAAAACATGTCCAATATCCGATGCAATGAATAAGATAATAGCGAAATTTTGCGACCTGTACGAAGGACCATATAGGGTTGCGAAGCAAATAAGTAAAGCTACTTATACGTTAGAATATTTGGACGAGAAGAAAGGAACAAGAGGAAATTTCAATGTCCGACAGCTAAAGCAATATATTACCTGATAAGAAGAGCAGTAAAAGGAAATAATGCGTTAGTAACGATCGGTTACGTGAGTAAGCAAATTGTAGCACTCATATAATAAATATGATATAATAAAGTTATGTATAATAATTGTAAAATTTTAAAGTAATAATCGAAGTAAGATTGTCAACTGACGATGTATAACAGAGTAAAGATTTATTTTTTGTATATTATGTATAAGAATAAAAGTATATCTAAGAAAAACAAAACAAAGACATTGAACAATGACTAACAATGAAAGTAATGATAAGAACTAAGTGATAATTAATATGATATTATGAATTTTCTTGTTGTTGTATGCATTTGCAAGTAGAAAATGATTGACAAATGAAAAAAATATATATAAGTGGATATTTAACTAATAGGAAGTAAGAAAGAACAGTAATAGTATCTAGGTGAATAATTATATGGAAACAGATGTACATAATGAATTAGATAGTTGTTAAGTTTATATTATGATATGTTAGGAAGATAAGTGGTCTGACTGGATGATAGTGCGTAGGATTGTAAACAATTGTATAGGTTAGCATAGAAAACAGAAAATTTAAACCATTAGTAGGACCCTTTGCCAAGTAACAAGGTGTGAAATTGTCGAGTGACGGGGACGAAGTCATAAATCTTAACTCAAACACAAAGGTACACTGTAGACAGTTTCGAACGTAAACAAACCAAGTTGAACGTCCTCTAACCAGTTAAAGAGATTACATCACTAGCAATAAATATAACTCATTAGATATTTATAATTAATTAATTCAAATTTACATAATTAATTTAAATTTACATAAAAAAAAAAGAAAAAAAAAAGGGGCACAAATTTTATTATTTGATTTTGTTACACGCCATCAATTAATAAAAATTTAAGGACAATGTAACGTTTATTTTTGAAAAATATTTATAAAATTGTAAAAGTAGTACAGAATAGCTAAAAATAATGTGTACCAACAGTTCTATTTGACAAAGAAGTATGTGAGGGTGTGTGAAGGGAAAGTCGGTAAGACTGTCCTCTTGGCATTGTAACCTACAGACAGCTTGATGTGTTACGGCTGTAAAGTTAATTGTCTGACAAAAAGAGTGACACTTACTAAATGTATGTGAGACGTTGTATTTCGTATCAGGCAGCTGGGCTGAGTAAGAAAGGCATAAACCCCAATAAACCAATTTACCCTTTTTAAAACTTTGACACAGATTGAAAGCAAAGAGTTTGTCAATTCGATACGGTACAACATTAGAGGCCAGAACAATTGCAACATAGAAATTTGACGAAAGTCGTGCTTACAAAGGAAGATTCGTTCCAGACTCAAAACAATGCTAGAGTGCAACTTGAAATATAACAATGGTACAGCAGATCGAACAATACCAGTATTGTATCTACGTTAAAGTGTAACAGAAAGTGGACACTAGGAGAAGGCCACGAGAGACAAAGAAATGTCGCCTGATTTACAAGGGGAAAGCGAAACTCACGAATTCTGGAGTGCGTGAATGAGATTCCTAGTAAATAGAGAAAACGGCTGTAGGAACAATCAGGACCAATGGGAGTTCGACAAGAGAGTCACGTATAAAACAGATATACTCGAAAACCAATTACAAATATACAATTTGTTACACTGGTTAAGGAACCAATAAGAGTATCCAAGCAGAGGGAAGATTCAACAGCGGTAGGCGGGATGAGAGTTTACTTGGTAGATCTCAGTACAGAAAAACGTCAGTCTACTATAGGAAGTCGAGTTTAAGCAGTCTAGTCAGTCTACTATAGTCAGTCTACTCGAAGCAGTCTAGTTTAAGCAGTTTAAGCAGTCTAGTCAGTCTTGTACAGTACTCATCAGCAGTCTAGTCTAGTTAGTTAACAGTCTAGTATTCATCATCAGTCTAATACTCATCATTTACAAAGTGATAACCACAAAACATTTTAATTCGCAAGAGTGTTGATCTTCACCGGAATTTAAACAAAGTGTCGGAGAATACGCTAACAGACATTCTACAATTACAATCATTCATAAGAAACTATAAACATCACAGCAGCTTTGATTAATACAGAACACATTAACATAGAGACTCAGTGCATATTCTACAACAGAGACATTAGACATAAAATTCAGCAATCTAAAGAACTATTTAAAACACAGTACACATGAACTTTTTCTACATCAACTAAAGACACTCATATTCAACACAATAGGTGTGCCGTGAAAAGTGAACAGGTCGAGAATGCGTCAATAATTAAACAGTGATTGTGAGGTGCAGTGATCGCGAAAGGATACGTAAGCTACAACGACTACGGAGATCAGCAACTACAACACAGAGGACCACATGATATCACCGAGAATATGACTACTAATAATCAACGTTCTCAAACTAATGGTATTTTTTAGAGTTAAGTCAACAAACTCAATTCATTCAAGTCAAAGAACTCACACTAATAAGTAATTAACCTTGAGAACTGCCTCTCAGTGCTCTGCATTCGACTGAAGCGAAATAAAACGTCTACTAGTAAATTCTTAAAAAACCATATATAAACAATAATATAAATTTGCCAAATACAATTGTAGATTATAAGTTACAATTATAAGTGTTATAAATTTAATAAATGTTCATTAATCGCGATTTCAGAGATAATTATTGTTAAGATCAGAGAAATGATTATACGTAAGGAAAGATCCATACAGAAGATTATATTTGTAATTTACTACAACTTGATTAATTAAATAAGCATTAGAAATAATATTGTTGTTGTGTGTTTGGCAAATGAATCCTTTATATTCACATCCTTGTAGATATGAGGTGGCGCCCGGGAATTTAAAACATTTTGGCAGTAAGTAATTTATAGAGTAAAAATTTCCATATAAAAGATAAATTATTAATGTATGCAAGTAAATTTGCATAAAATATAAATAAATTCTTATATTTGACTGTACAACACGTGGCATTACAATTGTCAATTGCAAATAAAAATTCTTATATTTGCCGCCCAAAGAACATTGGACATTAAAATTCTTATACACAAAAGTAATACTCTTATACTACACATAGACATATTATACACCTTATATTCTAATAGATCGTTATAATTTTTATATTGCTCTCAGCTAGCTCATTTGTGTTATACTGATTAGATTATCTAATCTTTGAGTCATCTAATCTCTTATTAATTTATTGCATATGCATTGCTTTCTAATAGAATTCTCTAATGACTTTATCTATTATAGATTTCAAATTATAGCTTCTGCGTTACTGATTATCGTTAAACATTCTAAAAATTACGTTAATTTATACACAAATATTTACAGCTATAACAATTTATTGATTCATATTTGAATTGAATTGTCTCTTTTTTTCTTTGTTACTTATTGTCTTTTGATTAAGTCTCGGTTTCCAAGTGCGTGGTTATTGTCACCTTAATTGTGGTACATTGCAGCGTGTCCTCTGCGGTCCTGGATACTGGATGCTCCTTTGTCGTCCTGGATTCCTGCAGTCCTGGTCCTTCGTCCGTCGGATTCTCGTACTCTGGATTACTGCATGTACTTTGCTGCTCCCTCGTCTCCCGTCATGGCCTCAGGTTGCAAGTGCTCACACGAACTGATGAGTAGTCGTGAAGTTCCTGACTGCTGCTGTTCAGATATAAGTGTTGTTGTTTCTATGTAGAGTCTCTGGCTGCGACAGTAGTCGATCAGGAAAGAGTTGTACTCTTGAAGCAGAGCCTCCGGCCGCATCAGTGGTCGAACAAGGAAGAGCTGTCGTCCGGCAGAGCCTCCGGCTGCCAAGATGATTGAACGAGAAAGAGAATGATGTTAGCGCGCCCCTGTATTTATACCCAGGGCGCCAAAATCATGTCTCGACAATATTCTGCATGTCTGAGATTGTCGAGAGCGTCACTTCTAACCCACGATTCTCGTCACACTTAACTTGCTCGTCTTCGCGAATTGCGAAGACTTTTGCACAATACCCGATATTCATTCTGTCGGTAATTTATATGTGTTCATCATGCACAAACCGTTTTTCTTTATCTTAATTAACATAAGTACTATTAATTTTTAATCTCCTATAATTACACTTTTTATCCGTTCTTCACTAATTATTATACAAACATTTGTCTAATTTAAATACACATTTTGGTGTATTTGGTTTTGTGCTATTATGCACACAAGTATTACAAATAAAATAAATGCAAATAATTTATAGCGTTCCTGAAGGGTGGCGCTTTTCAGGAATGGACAGGTCGCACACACACACACACGTAACATACGCGTGTACACAAAGCCAGAGTAGCTCTGTTCTAACATGAAAATTTGTTTGTTCATATTGCAAACTGAACTATTATTATTAACAAAATGCATTATTTATTTATTCTAATTAATTATTTTAATTACTTCGTGCAATGCACAGTAACCTATACATTTGTACTGTTGCAATATATATATATATATATATATATATATATATTAAATAAGGTAGACGATAGGTAAACAAAGCGGATAGGCAATATTAAATAAAAAATGTTGGATACACGATTAGTTTTTGTGTACCGGTACTTGTATTTTCGAAAGAATATACAGAAATGAGTTTTTAAAGGAACAGATTTGTATAGTATCGTTTGTTTATTTAAAACAAATACTAATAGAATGAAAAACGTAATTAAATGCAAAGTTATATTTCAATAGAAATGTCAGTTTGTCAAGCAACTCACTACAAAAGTGACTTATATTTTATTTTTACATTTCTCTAGAAATTTTTCATGAAAAAGAGAAAAATACAATTAGGCCGTATTGCGTGTATAAACTAATTGCGTATGCACCCGGTTGTTACATAACAATACATTTTTAAAATGCTTTGTTGGACCCATATAAATTTTTGTAAACTTTTCATACTGTCGATCAATGTTTCGAAGTGGTGCTTCATTTTTTGAACCTGGCCATCAAATTTTATTTTAGGATTCAACAAAAAATTAATCGACATCGCAACGCTTAGATACGGCCGTACTGGGTAGGAATAAGGTACTTTATTTTCCACGTATAATAATGTATGATTGTATTCATAGGCAACAAACGCGTACAAGTATGTTTTTCTCACAGATATTATCGAGAGAGCGGACCAAAATGGGGTCACATAAAGTTAATACAAACACTCTGTATGTACGTTGTTATGTACCAACAAACAAATACACAATGCACCTGAGTTAGCCTACATGTATGTATATACGCAGTTAGCAACACAAACAGACCAATGTACAGTACTCGCCCGACCGCGGTGAAACGAAGCGTTCATTTGGAAAATACTGCAGTTAGGTCATTGATTTTTAAATACACCGCTGCTGAATGTAATGCATTTCCGTTTGAGTGTGTGCGTTTGGTTTTTAATATCAGGATATATGGGAAAATAAATTTGAACCTCATATTGAAGTTCAATACCTGAAATTCAATTGTATGGTTTTTCGTTCTACAAACAAAACTAGAATACCTCATCGTGTTAGTATCGCCTTACAAAACCGTATTGCGGCCATTAATATTGTATGCTTCAGAAGCGTGGACCATGACCTCAACCCAAGAAGATAAGATCAGAAGATGGGAAAGAAAGATTCTGAGGAGGTTATATGGAGGTGTACTAGACGCCGGAATGTGGCGTATGAGGCGAATGCCGAATTGTACGAACTACAGAAGGAACCGGACATCGTCACAGTAATAAAACAAGGTAGACCTAGGTGGGCAGGCCAAGTACAAAGATGACAGAGAAAAGGGGAGTGAAAAAATTATTCATTGGAGGACCAGGAGGAAGAAGAGCAAGAGGGAGGGCAAGAAGAAGATGGGTGGATGATGTAGATGAACGCTTGAAAAGACTGGGGGGTAAGACGGTGGCGAAGAGTCGCACAGGATAGAGAGGAGTGGAGGCACATCGTTCTGCAGGCCAGAGCTCTTCATGAGGTGTAGCGCCGTGGAGTAAGTAAGTTACTATCGCCGTACGTGTTAGTTAGTAATTAAGTTAGCAATATAATCCACACGCATTGGTGCCACGGTTACAAAAGACAGCACAAGTATAGCAGAAATAAAAAGTCGTATGCGACAAGGGAAACAAATGACGAGACATTTACATTCCACTTTATGCAGCAAAACAAACATTAAAATATATAAAACGATAGAAAACAAACTTTAAGTATTGAAAATACATATAAGTATTGTAACACATGTGGTTTAGTTATCGGAGATTAAGGAGCACATAAAGAAAAGATTGCAAGCCTTGGAAGTGGGATGCTGGACAAGGTGCTGTGGACTTAGATTGGAGGATTAGGTTAAATATGGAGAAATAAGAGGAAGAATAGATGGAAGGAAAGCGGCAACCTATGAGCGTGAGACCAAGCTATATGCCGAGGTTACATAGGCAATCTTGTGTTACCGGCCGCCTGTTGCTTTTACCAGGAAAAAGTTGTCGGGTATCGTTCGGTCGTACTTGTTTGTTCAACACTCTGTCACTTTGCGGTCTGAAAAATGCCGGAGGGTAGCCGACGATCTCGCTAATGAATGGCAACCAACCACGGCCTAACAGTTTATTATCAATTTAATAATATTGATACCGGCCGTGTAAGCTGGGTGTTCAAATTTATTTCTAATTTTAGAACCCATTTTTGGGCTCTGTTGTTAAAAATATTTGAAATTTCCAAAACTGTACACTATATTCAGATTTCGCTTAAAATTCTCTTTAATATGATATAGCACATGAAATTTTCAATTTTATCAAACTTTGGCGATTTAAACATTGTATCATTACACCAGAAGACTGAAGACCACAGAAGGAGATATGGTGTGAACACTTGAATCGCATGCCTGATATAAGCGTCTTGCTGAAGCTGCCTGATATCTACCTGTGGCTGCCTTGGGTTATCACCCTACTGAGAAGAGAGATGTCGGTAGGCCGAGGAGGAGATGGGTTCCGGAACAGGTCTAAAGCCTAGTCCTTGGAGTGGTGATGATGACGATCAAAGTTTAGCCCCACTTTGGCCTCCTAAAATTCTGAAATTGACAAAATTAACATTAATTCAGATTGTAGTCTTAATTTGGTAAACCTCACACATTTTTGTGATTTAATCAAAAATTTTACCCACTCTTTGGCCCCAGCGACCAGCAATTTTTTGATTTTCAAAAATGAACACCAACTTCATATTTTCGTTAAAATTTGCTTTAACTTGATACCTCCATGGAATTTTGAGATTTTTGTTTCACAATTTGGACCCCCTCACATTTTTGCCTCCCGTTCACCTATTTGTGGGAGGATCAATCTGAAAACAATACGATTTGGGAGGGTGAAAGTATGGACACGCGTGCCAAGTTTTACGAAAATACGTTGGTGAGTTTTTCCCCAAACAGATAGAAACATAGACAGATAGACAAATCCTAAACGGTCGAGTCAAAACTGAGAACTCGCTTCGCTCGTTCAATAAATAACATGCATGTGATAGGAACGAATAATGCTAAACACAGCTATCTAAGAAGTTGTGTGATACGCGATGTTCAACTGTGGTATGAGTCAATCTGAAAAAGCTCTTTACAAAATGAGTACAATCTTGTTACATATACCCTACTTCAAGAGAAGACGAGTCACACGATGCTAATCAGAAGGAGCTAAGTAAATTCGAAACACCAGTTGAGTAAGTTTACGTAATAAATTGGAATCTTCAAGAGTTATTTAAGGGCTAAGCTATAAGAGAGATTTGGTCTCTCTGGTTTATCACGCTGCAAAAGACAATGACCTTCAGTTGCTATATAAATCATTATTATTATTTTTGCTGTACAATGTTTACACATTTTCCGGAAACAAAGATTACAGAAATGATTGAATTCTCATCTTCCACTGCTGCTTATCCATCCAAAGATCTACTTCAGTTTCTCGTTCCCTCAATATAATCTGAATTTCTTCTATCCAGGTGATAGGTGGTCTTCCTCTTTTCCTTCTTCCTCGTGGGGTCCATTCCATAACTCTCCTTGGCAATCTTTCCTGTGCCATTCTTTTCGTGTGTTCATACCATTGTAATGTTTTTGTTTGGATACAATCAACAATTGAATTTTTCGCATTCATTTTGTCCTTAATAACGTCATTTCTAATTTTCTCGCGTCTGGATACTCTTGCCGAATGTCTCCAAAAGTCCATCTCTGCTCTCATTAATTTTCTTCTTGTGTGTTTATTGGTAGTCCAAATTTCTGAGCCGTAAGTCATGATACTTGTAACAATGGTTTTAAATATTTTGGTTTCAGTTTCTGCTGCAATTTCCTTACCCCACAGGATTCCATTTAATATAGATATAGCCATCCTAATGTAGTGGAAAGAACGTCGGTTTCCACTGTTACAAACCTCGTCCGCTTTCTGATGAAAGCTGACTGCCTACACAATTAGATGGCTGTGCATTCTATTTCACTTCATCGATGATACGCAGCTGTCAGATCATACGTCCTGTATGCTAACGCTGAGCGCCCCCCGAGGTAGTAATAAATTTTATAGTTAAATCGACAAATGACAGCACATCGTTGACTCCTGTTTCTGGTTCTCATCAATGTACGCTTAGTATTATTTTATATGCAGACGATGTTGTTATTATACAATAGACAGACAGATGTTGTTATTATACAATAGACAGACAGATGTTGTTATTATACAATAGACAGACAGATTCTTGGATTTCGTTGTCCATGACGTGTCCGTTACTTAACTAAATATCACTATTGTTTGACGACTCGGAACACTAAGTTTTTTATAAGTAAAATCGTAAAGATTTACCTTACAGCCTAAACCGGCTTTCACCTTTAGAAGGCTTCATCAGAGGCTGCCGTAGGTAGCGCTGTCCGTCTTGTTGTTGGCGACGGGATAGTTTTTCGAAAGATCGAAGCTGTGTGTGTGTGGTGAGATGTGTTCGAATAATGCGTGCGGTTTGAATTGTGTCTGTTCGTTTAGGATGTCGTTTTTATTTGTTTTTGTGTGTTTGTATATTTCTAATTGTTCTAGAGTGTCTAGTTTTCGGCCTTTTATGTGTACCTACGTGTAGAATGTTCATGTTATTGTCGATGTTTTTATATGTGTGGTTTGCTTCAATGAGGTGGTTTGCAAAGGTGGATTCTGTAGTGGTGTGGAGTGCCTTTGTGTGTTCAATGTATCTCTGTTTGAAGCTACGTCCTTGTCTGGCCTATGTAGAATTTATTGCAATTTGAGCAATTTAGCTTGTATACACCGGGTAGATCGAATTTGTTTTGTGTTTTGTGCGTGCGTTTTGATAGTGTGTGTTCTGTTTTGTTAGTAGTTTTGTAAGCGATTCTGTATCCTGCTTTTTGAATTTGTGGGAAATTTTTTCAGTTTGTTTGTTAATGTATGTTAGTGTTATGAATTTGTTGTTTTCTGTCTTTGTCTGTTGTTTGTTTTGTGTTTTGTGTAGGAGTTTACTGACTATTGTTCTGTCATATCCGTTAGATTCTGCTAGATATTTTATCGTGTTTAGTTCGTCTTTGTAGTCTTTTTCATCTACGGGGATGTTGTTAAGTTTATATATCATGGTTCTAAAAGCAGCTAGTTTGTGTTGTGTTGGGTGATTGGAGGTGTTGTGTATCAGTGTGTCAGTTGTAGTTGGTTTTCTGTATATACTGAATTTGTGCTTGTGTTGTAGTTTTGTGATGGAGAGGTCTAAGAAATTTATGGTATTGTTGTGTTCGTATTCGGCAGTGAAGGTTATGTTTTTATGTATTTTGTTTATGTGCGTAAGTAACTGTTCTCATTGTCTTTTGTTCCCCCTGTATAGTATTAGAATGTTATCAACGTATCTGTACCAATATAGTATTTTATGTGAGTGCCTGTCATTGTTTGTGAGTGTTTTTGTTTTTTCTAAGTGTTGGAGGAAGACTTCTGCTAGAATGCTGGATATGGGGGAGCCCATGGGTAAGCCATCGATCTGTGTGTAGTATTTATTGTTATAAGTAAAGTAGTTTTGTTTTGTGATAATGTTCAGAGTTTCTGTTATTTCGTTGATAAGTTCGTCTGGTGTGTTGTTTTGTTTGAGTTTGTTTTGTAAGATGGTGATTGTTTCAGAGATGGGGATGTTGTTATTATACAATAGACAGACAGATGTTGTTATTATACAATAGACAGACAGATGTTGTTATTATGCAGACGAAGTTATTGTACAACAATTGCAGAGGGAAGTATTCATCTTGAGGAATTTAGCAGAGGATTATGCCTTGGTGCTACCTCCATATAAAACAGAAGTAATGGCTTTTAGAGGGAAGTATCCAGTAAGGAGAAAGATAGAGGTAAATGGAAACATCTTGGTGCAGGTGTCTAGTTTTAATTATCTTGGATGCGAAATATCTCCCGCAGTTGATTGCGTTGTCGAAAATAAACTTAATAAATGTAAACATATATGTGGGAAGATCCTTAGAACCTTATAATACAAAACTAGGAAAGGCAATAAGCTTACGTTTTATAAGACTATGGTTGTACCGGTGGCGCTGTATGGTAGTGAGCCTTAGGTAGTTTCACAGAGAGACTGAGGTAAGGTTACTGGGAAATTTCTCATATTGGTCAAAAGGGGGTTACGAGACAGAAAAAGTAATGCACAGACAAGGCGAGAATTACAAATTTTTAAATTACAGGATAGAATTACGGAATACGAGGCCAACTGGTGTAAGCATTTTATTATAAGCATTTTATTTTGGAAGAATGCAGGAAGATCGCCTTGCCAAACTTGTCTTGAATTATAAACCCACAGGGTATCGTAGTGTGAGGCATTCGAGGATGAGATGGTTTCCGGAAGAGGCAGTGCAGCCTAATCCGTGAAGTGGAGATGATGATGATGATGATGACCTCGTCAACTCGAACAGATGGAGTCTGCGACAAAATTTTATTAAACTGCAGAGGTTTTGATAACACAAAACAACGCACGTTTTATTTTCTTAACAAAACTCGGAAAGAGAGAAATTCTTAATGAAGAAACTTCAAAATAGTTTCGCCAGTAATCTCTGTTTTATCAGTCATTTTCCTGTAAATTCCTGCTTCTCATAACTTTTCTCACATCCTCATATCCTATCTCCAAGTTCTTAGAGGCCTACCTCTTTTCCTGCGATTGAGGGGGTTATACTCTAGTACTCTTTTAGGCGGTTTCTACTTGCCACTCATCCGCTGTATGTGTCCATGCAACACTAGCATACGTTGTTCAACTATTCCATTAATACTTTCTTTGATATTTGCTCGCTCCCCTGTAACCTCATTACCTCGTTTCTTTTATGGTGCAGCCGGGATATCTGGCAAGATCTTAAACAATCCATTTCAACTGTTTAAAATTTTTCTTTATTCCTTTTTGTATCTGTTAATTCTGTGCATATGTTGGAATAGAATGCAAAAATGTTTTTTATAAATTAATTTTAACTTATAGTTAATACATTTATTGCAAATTCCAACTTGGCTTATTATGCTACCAAGATATTTATATTCATGTCAGTGTTTTATAATTTCACAATCTGGCACGATTCCATTCACTTTTTTTCTACACATTAATATTCTATTCAAGCAGCCGAAATGAGATTTCTCAGGCACGTGGCAGGATATACTCCTAAAAAGGAATGTCGATCGATGTACAGCAGGAGCTGAACAGTATGAGTACACTTGCCAGAAATACCAAATATCAGCTAAAATGGTTGGAACATCTTAACCGAATGGATGGGTGCCGCATCCCCAAGCGACTATGGAATTATAAGTCGAAAGGACGGAGAGGAGTGGGTCGTCAGAAGAAGCGTTGGAGTGGCTTGTTCTAGTGTATCTGCTCGGGACGGGAATAAACCATTTTTGATTTAATCCTTCCTGAATATGATGACATAAATATTCTGTTTTCTGAAATTTAATTTTAAGTAGGCCTACTCAACGTTTAAACCACATTTAAAGATATATAATTAGAGTTGTTACGTAATCACCGTTTAAGTGTTGTTTTACTAGTACAGAAGTACCAAAAGCATCATCGTCGTTGTCGTCGTCTTATATAAAAAGCATCTTTACACAATTACAGTAAGGTATTATTTGTATCAAAATTACAAAAACAGACGTTAGCTGTCACTTAATCAACTTAATAAGATCTGTTTCTAAAAACAGATCTGTTTCCCCTTTTCCAATAAACATGTACTCAATCGTAGGTGGAATTGAGGGTTATCAAAAGGGGACATGCTTTCACCATTGTTTCACTTGACTAAGAATACGAATATATATGTAATTTTATAAAAAATGAAGACGGATTTAAAGTTAAAGTAAAAATAATGTATTACTGCAGTTCGAAATGTACAAACGTATGAAATTTGGTTTCTGCTTATTTTCAACCTCTCAATAAAGGTCACGTTTAATGTTGATTCCCTTAATTGGACAGGTGTCCACTCATGTATTCAGTTATTCAAACATTATTTGTAAACTTCATATGAACTGTTTGTAATTTGCAGATCGTTCAGTCCATATCTTCCCCATACTGTGCAAAACTGATCTGATCAGCAGCAAAAAAAGTGGTGGAAAATTAAAGATCGCAACTCTGCTTGTTTCTTTGATGTTTCAAACTTGTTCCTTCTTCTCTCTCATTCTATCCTTGTTACCTTTCCATCATTGTAGAACAAAGCAATTAACTTAATCCATGTATGACTACGACTACAATTAATGTTTTCTTGTCTTATGTAATGCCATTTCTGGTCGTAGGCCTGTTCTAAATAGATAAATGTCGATTTTCTCTCTCTCTCTTACGGCTCTATTCTCCTTTAATAATAATTTTATACAATTAATCTTATCCAAAACTGAACTACCACAAAGCCATTCTTCTCTCCCATACTCGATCTACTTGGTTCTGTCTTTTCGTTTAATAAAAATTGCATAAACAAAGACATAACAAGAGAAATATTTATGTGTAAATAAATTATATCCGTATAAAAATCCAACTGGCGTTAATAATAACAAGCGAGCTCCAGTTACTGAGAACCTCTTTGGCGTAGAGAACGTTTGGGGCGGTCGCGGGGTTGCGGCAATTATGTATTCGTGTCAGTGTCGGTTTCCACGTAAATTACATCAAGCGGTGTGGGGGGGGGGAGCCCCGCAGGAAATTGCTTTCAAATGCACTCGTCTGATAAAATAAGCTATTTCTCTGCCGTGCCATCCTCTTGCGCTTCAAATTTAATCTCCATCGATTTCCTTTATTACCTGCTCCGTCGATAAGGCCTGTATAAGGGTCACTGATTTTCAATACAATTATTTCCATAATCGTTTTTCTTTGGTAAAAAAGGCTGTAAGGGTAAAAAAGAAGGTTTTTGTTACATAATAAATTTTTATCGAGAGCGAGTCTGACTTCACGGAACGAACCTGCATCTGAAAATTGTAATTTGTTATTAATGATAATTTAGTGGTGTGAGATTTTTATGTTTTCAATGCAGAGAACGTGAGTTGCCTTTTTTTAGTATGGTTGAATTGACTAGACAAAAGACACTATAAATCGAGTACTTTATGAAGAGTAAGTCAATAACTTTGTTAACTTTTTTTACCTTAAACACGCTTAATTTAACAATCCGTTATACGCTATTGTCAGTAACAACTATAGTCAAAAGAGTCATTAAATTTATTTAAAAATAAATTAAAACAAGTAAAATAGAAGCGATGTATATTCAAACAAAATTAGTCAAAGCATTATTATAAACACTGTTTTATTATATTCACCAATCATGTTGGGAAGAAGGAACAAACATATTGAAATAAACTGTTTGGAATTCGCTGATAACTTTGGTATACTTTCTGAACATCTGGCATCTGCAGTAGCACAAGTAATTTTTTAGAGGACATAGTCAGTAGAACAGGCTTAAGAATTTCTGCAGAAAAAAACAAATTTCTAACGAACATTAAAAATGTACCAACATTCCTGCTAACAGATATTGGTCGAATAGAGAGGGTTAGAAAATTTAAGTATCTAGGGAAAATAATTTAAGAGATTGGTTTAGAAAAATCTACTATGGAAAAAAGGATTCATAAAATGGAAAGAGCATATGGTGTATACCTAAAGATATTTACAATAAAAAGTGCATATCTAAAAATGGAAAGATAGGGCATTACAGTACAGTAGTGAGGCCAGACTGCCTATATGCAAGTGAATGTCTAGCACTGAATTATAATTTAGGCATAAGAAATGAAATATTGGAAAGAGGAATTATTAGGAAAACATTAGGCTCATGAAAAACTTCAGAAGGTTGGAAATTAATAAGTAATGATCAAATATATCAAAGTATAGAAAATATAACAGATTCAGTGAGAAAAAGAAGAATAGTATTTTTTGAACATTTACATAGAATGACGACAATAGGTTAACAAAACCGATCTTCAAATATCTGTGGGAAAAGAAGTCAACATCAAATTGGATTAAAGAAGTCAAAAAGGATTTAGAAAAAAATAATATAAACGCAGAGGAAGCAAATGAAAAAGAAGTTTTTCGGGTAAAAGTGTTAAAAATGGAATGAGTCCAGGGTAGGAGAGAGAAAAACGCAGGCTCAAAGTAGACTGAAGACAGGAAGAAGAGACATAGTGAAAAGATGAAAGAATATTGGAGAAAAGGAAAAGAACAAGGAACAAAGAATTTAAACTGGCATGTGGTCCTCAGATGGCCGATACAAATAGAAAAAAAACACTATTCTCAAAAATTATAAATATTATATATAATTATATATTATTCATTATTTATAAACAATAATTACTGCTTAATAAATAATGCAGTCAGATGATTCAGCTACCTTGAGAGTAAGACTTTAAATTTAAAATTGTTCTGGGAAATTACAATTAAATCATAGCTAGAAAGTAATAAACGTTTCATACCACCAATGACAAATCGCAAACGACAATGGAACTTGAACAACAATGGACCGCGTAAATACGTTCGTTATTATACCGATAATCGTCTCAACCGAGAAACAAAACTTAAGTGTAACTAAAAATTACAGTTAATTTTGTTGACATGTTAGTCTTTAAAAAATTCGATTAACAGTTAAAACATATTTTTAAGCTTCATCCCACGCAAAATTTGTTTTGTTGAACCGGTTATTTCAGCAGTACCACCACATCTTCTCTGTAGTGTTGTATTTTCTTCTGCTGTATTTTTACAGATTTTGTTATGAGAATTTCGGCTTGCCGGGCTGTAAGGGTGTGGTCTAAGGTTATTTAGTACAAACGTTTCGGCCGTGTCTTCGACGGCCATCTTCAGTGTAGAAGCCTGCAAAATACTGACAAAGGTTTCGTAGTCAGTGATCACTGAACTGTCGTTAAGGCTATGGCTGTGACTAGGACACTCATATTTATAAGCTTTTGGAGTCCACACGAAGTTGTTTTGTTGTCTGATACCACCAGCTAATCAGAAGAAAGGCAAATTCTTATAGGTTCGCCAAAACTCGCGTCCAAAGAGCACTCAACGAGTGGGACTCACCCCGCCGATTCATTGGAATAGATGCATGTTTCTGAATCTGGACAGACTCTATATGTAGGTGAGGGAAATAGGCAGTCACCGACGACAGAAGCCTCGCCTCTTCAAAGAGTATGCGTTGGTCGTCATTGGCGAGTGCGTGCTCCTCTATAACAGACTTTTCTGGCTGCCTCACACGCGACAGTAGCGGTTGTGTTCATCAACGCGGGCATAGACACTGTGTTTCATAGTTCCGATGTACAGCTGGCCACCCGGCAAGCCGAAGAACACTGGAGCCAGCCGTGAAAGCCTCAGGCAGAATTTACAGATGTTATTTACGTTTTCAATTCCTGTCAGTACGTAAGCAGCTGAAAACGCTGTTGTTCCACGTATTTATCAAATTCGGTAATTAGTGCGTGTTGAACCAGTGAGTGGAGTAAGTAGGAGATGCTCCTGGGGGGGGGGGACTATCTTGAAGGTTGGATCCCCCAGTTTCCTCAGGACAAATGAAAAATTAAGGACTTTTCCCTTATAATTTCATAAACACATTTTACAGATTATTTGAATCTCAAAATTTTTTAGTAAAGCAGCGTGAATTATAAGGATTGAAAAAATATGGAAAACGCTGATTTAAAAAACATTCCATCTTGATTAATTGCTATTAAAATTAAGTAACGCAATCTCGTGTCATTAGGAATCAATTTAATTCTAATTCTGTATTGTTAATAAATCTTGTGAAAATGAACCTTTCTGAAGATATTTTGAAAAAAAAACGGCTTTATTACCCCTTCAACTTTAATTTAAGAATGCTTAAGAATATGGATGTTTTAAGCAATTTATAATTTGTGATAAAGTACATTATTTTTAATGTAAAATGCAGCAATTAAATCTTCCAACATTTCCGAGTTGCTACCTGTGGAACAAAAAAAAAAGCTATAGAAATATTAGACTACAGGAGTCACGAGATAGACAACCTAATAAAGAAGAGAAGCGTGCTTGGACGAATAAGATGAAGGTATATTAAAAGGCTCTGACTTAGATTTTTAGCGCGTGCATAATTGGTTTTTTAAGGTGCAAATACGTCGGCCTATTTTATTAACAATATTCTCAGTGACTGACATTATTAATAAAACTCTGTTTTGTTAATATAATTATAAATAATGTAATTCCTTTTAATTCCTACAATTTTTATAACCCTTGTTTTAATACACCCATCTGGCTTAGAAATAGGCCTACATTAAGTGATTATGGAATTTTGTTAAACTTTTTGTAGCTCTGGGGGTGGGGGATTGATCCCCTGTCCTCCTCCGTGTTGGACAATCGTAAACTTGAATAATTATTATTATATGAGTTTTTTCCTTTTATTCTGTCTTTGTTTGTCTCTGTTTTGGAACAAGTCTCTGAGTTTAATTATCTGAGTTGCGTTATCAGTATTGGGAACGAAGAAGGAAGAGATGTCACGAAGAAATTATCGAAGTTTCAGATGACGTGTGGCATAATACATAGACGATTAAAGAATAAAACAAGAAAAGAAACAAGGGTCAAATTTTATAAAAAGATAGCAGTGCCTGAGTTAGTGTACGGGTGCGAATCACGGGTGCCTACAAGGAAGATTATAGACCAAATTCAAAGTTTAGAAAATAATTTTTCTGACAAGAGCAAAGGGTTGTACAAGGCGAATGATCTATAGGTATTGTCCATAAACGGTTAGTCATCCTCTCCTACTCGTCGGGCGTCGAGGTTTTCGAAAGAACTCTCTATGTCGTCCTGTCCAGTGCCAAAACCCCGTTACGGGCCCAAACTGCTCCTCTGCCCGTAGTCCTCGCCAGTTCGATGTCCGATTAGTCCGTCCGGCTCTCTCTCTCTCCCCCCTCTCTCCTCTCTCTCTCTCTCTCTCTCTCTCTCTCTCTCTCTCTCTCTCTCTATTTCTTTTAATCACATTTGGTTCAGGAGTGCAAGGGGATTGGCCTAAAGCTCCCTAGCTCGGTGGAAGGGCTGCCTCCTGTGTCTCTGAGCCTGCATGGAGATGCTTCAACTGCCGGGAGTCCTGGCTAAGCTTACTGCCTGGGTGTTTCTGCACCAACCAGGTTACAAGTACGAAGAACCTCCAGAACTGGAGATCCTCCCTCACTTGGACCAACACCCAGTGGTAGGCGGTAGCTATCCACAGCTAACAAGTGAGAGTTGATGCCAGATGAGTACCATTCTGTCGAATCCACCCGAAGGTGTGGTCGGAATGGCTCAAAAAGTACTACCATTCTCTGAACACCCAAGGTCATAAACGATACAATTCAGAAATATCGCCTAGAATGGTCGCAACATCAATACAAAATGGAGGATAGACGGCTACCTATACGTAGCCTATACGTATAGACCCTTTGGAAGAAGGGATGTAGTAGGATTAAGAGCAAGAAGACGTGATACACTGTGAGTACGGGACAGCCAGTGTGCCTACTCCGTGAAGTGAGAAAAGAAGACGGAGGCGAAGGCGAAGGTGAAAGAGAAGGTGAAGGCGAAGAAGAAGAAGAAGAAGAAGAAGAAGAAGAAGAAGAAGAAGAAGAAGAAGAAGAAGAAGAAGAAGAAGAAGAAAACGAAAACGAAAACGAAAACGAAAAAAGAAAAAGAGTGTCTCTGTTTTTGAAGCTATTAGTGAAGTTAATAGAAATAAGTACTATAATGGAGTTAAATTATTTATTCCACTCATTAAAGACGACGATTTATTTTCTCAATGTTTCTTTATCATCTATTCCATAACTGAGAGATAGATATCAAATAATTCAGATTGTAAATTTACTTTTTTTCATTCCATCTGCTCTTCAGTTATATAATTTGTTTACTGCTTTTGCTTGAATGTGTTGTTAAGTGTATTTACCCGTAATACCTTAGCACTGGTGTAAAATGTTTAGCAACAGCAGCGGTGGAGGATTACAAATGTGTCAACTTGCAGTAGCCTGGCACTGAGAATACAAAGTTGTTTACGTCATAAATTATGTATGTACTCGCGGTTTGTTTAATACAGAAAGATGTCGCTGTACGTATAAACAGGGCTTTGTACACAGGTTTTTGGTACAGAACACCGTCGCGTGTACAGTCTGTTCCAGTAGACACACACCCGATCTTATGTTCACTACCCTACACCTCCCTCTCACTCTCACACACACACATCCACACTTTCTCTCTTCCCACCTTCTCACCATCCCCCCCCCCACCGTTCACTCTGTTACACTTTACATTAGAAGCAGTTTGTCAGCGCTTGTTAGAGAAATTATTCCGCTGCTTCATACTACGAAGTTAACCTCACTTCATCTAAGAAAGCACCATCAAACCGTTAGAAACCACATATCCAACTTATTTTTAAAATCGTCTGTAATTTTATTTATTAAGCATAAAAAATATAATAGTTCCTGAAAAATAACGAATTGTTAGAAAGAAACCTGACAGCCTGCCTTGAGCGGTGAGCTACGCCGATCCAGATAATGAATTACTCCTAAATTGTCTAAAGACGAGAGAACGTGATAATAGCTCTCTCTCTCTCTCTCTCTCTCTCTCTCTCTCTCTCTCTCTCTCTCTCTCTCTCTCTCTCTCTCTCTTTCTCTCTCTCTCTCACGTCATAACGACACTACCATGATTCCAATGTTCTCGCCAGCCTTGTTGCAGCTGAATGTTCACACTATGAAACACTACACAAGACTGCTGTGCGAACGTGCGAAATGGATACAACTTTTGTTTACATCCCAATGAGGTTTGTCCACTGCACATTTCTAAGCGACTGTTCAATATCTATCGTCAGTTTGATGTTTTTGTTTCCACTTTACCGATAGTCTACTGTGGTAACCAATCTGCTCGTGCCTTGAATAACAACATAACTTTAGATACACGAAAACTGTTCTAACCATTGGCTTACGTGCAACATGCCTGTGTTTCAGTTTTTAATTTTAACCATTTCAAGTCATCTCGTTGGAAAGTTTTGCATTACTGAGGATTACCTCGTTGAGGTTGTGCATTACTGTTGGAAAGTTGTGTATTACTGAGGATGCGCCATATGTCTCAAACCACTTATTAATAAAAGCAAGTTATGGGGGGGGGGTACGAACGGGACCAGACCCCCCTGATGGTCGAAAAATGTTTACGAGCAATTTTGTTAGCCTCTTGATTTTTAGGCTGTTTTATTACTTTTTCAGCTGTGCACGCTAATATAGTAGTAGGTATACTCTTTATTAAACATATACCTAATAATACACCAAATAATGCAGTTTATACACATTAGGTTTATTACACACCATTTGCGTATATGTTAGAAATATGAAATATAGGAAAACCAATTCAATGACCCCGGAAGAAGTTAATGAAATGGCCAAAAAATTAAGGCGAATAAACGCTAAACTCTAAAACATTTTTTCAAACAGTGTATTTTTTTGATGTATTAAATTTTCATCGTTTACTTTTTTTTATTAAAAATTAGTTATTGTTATTTAATGTAAATGTCAGTAAATATCTTGCAAACAACGTTTCAGCAGCACGTAGTTTCGTTGTGTTATTGTCGTTGTTATTGTTATTGGGACTGATTTTAGGACATTATCACACGTTTGTCAGCGAATTTGAATACATTACTATTGATTAATCTTAACTTGCATTTTCTCGCCGACAAGACCGGACCCCCTCCCAGTAAGGCCAAATTCTAGATACGCTACTTATAAATATTTATGAAAATATTGTATAAAATATACAAATGCACTTAAGAAACAGAAAATCTTGTGAGATAGGAACGCCACCTCACAGATAGTTTACGAATTATCTCTTATGAAGCCAAGTTTTCAGCCTGTGTGAAGCAAAATCATAATCGTGTTAACGTGAGTTTTAATAACAGGGACCAAAATGGTGTTGGTGAAACGGGTATAAGACAACGGCGGTTAAAAATTATGTCATTAGTTAACAGCTAGTCCCTTAGGAAGAAAATTAACATTCGTTCGTAAAACGGGGGCACAATACTTGGTAATCGCTAAACACAACCTACATCCAGTAGTGTATTTACGACGAACGGGACAGGACCCCCCCCCTTCAGAGGATTGAAATAGTTTCCGAATTTTGTTATTCTCTTAATTTTTAGGCTGTTTTCTTTTTCAGTTGTATGCGCTAATATAGTAGTAACTCGTTTTTTAAATATACAGGTTTATTACACACCATTAGCGTGTACGTTTGAAATATGAAATATAGTGAAATCAATTCAGCAATAAGCATCTTGTAAACAACGTTTCAATAACGCGTAGGATAATGAGGGGCAAGAGTCCGCACGGGGCAAGATTCCTAATACGTCGTAGTTACTAGTTTTCTTAATAGCTGTCGTGAGTTGGCGTCTGGGCTGTTGAAGAAATGCATTCTGGTGGCTGGTCACAGCAAACAAGGAGTCTAGCGCCATTACGGTGAGTGAACAGTAACGTTGTTTAATTTTGTGGAAGTTGAAGTTATTTTACAGTGTAATTTAAGAGTATTTATACAAATATATACTTTCTTATTATTTGTTTTCGACAGTACATTATTAAAAGGTAAGTCTGAGGTTACATATCAACTTACAGTTAGTGGTCAATCTTATTTAATTGAATCATAATAAGTCAGCAAAAAGTATAGAACACAGTGGGGCAAGTTTCCGGGGGCAGGAGTCCTCTTGGTCTCCTGTGCGGAAGCTTACCCCACATAAACAAACTTCACATTACAATTAAATAAAACTTGCATTAGGCCTACAGTTGTTGTTAAGCGTTCCAGAAGTGTGTGCTGGGGAGTCCCGCTGATTTCAAAGAAAGAAGAGGACTATCGTGTTCCTGGAAAGTTGATTATTATTGCGGAGGTTGTGGGCACCTTTACGAAACCCCCCCCCCCCTACAGACTGGATCAGTGTAGTACGTGGTGGGAAAAGCCGTGCACGAATTACAGTGGATTGGGCCATTTCTTGTGTGATAAGTGTCAGTAGGACTCTTACCCTACACAGACCGGACTCTTGCCCCAAGGTTGGGGCAACTTTCCTATTTTACATGCTTTTGTTTTTTAATTTTTTTTACCAAATACTGTAGTCAAAATTGTTGTGTACTCATTACATTTGTTAGTATATAGTGTAACAAATAAGCCAGTTATTTTCAATAAACTTTATTTTGGTTCAGTAGCTGAGAATTTGTTATTGTATTTTAAGTGCGGACCCTTGCCCCTCATTCCTATATTTTTATTGTGTTATTACCGTTTACTTTAATGGGACTGAGTTCATCCACTTTAAAGATAATGATGTCGCTTAGTCTTAACTTGTCTTTTCTGTTGTATGAAGCCAATCCGACCCCGGACACCCCTCTAAGGTCAAATTCTAGATACCCTACTGCCTACAACAATTGTATTACTTATTTACCATAATTTAATAATATATATTTTTGATGGTCGGCAACTAGTTTTGTTGTGTCCGTTGTGTACAGACAGTAGCCACGTGAGGCTTTGAACAGCAGGCACCTTGTAACAGTGCAGACTATGTGTTTGGAACGGGAAGTTGCAGTTGGAAGTCCGATATGTTAAAAAAAGATATTGATAACTATCGACAATTTATAATTAAGTCAATCTAAGCTACGTTACGCTAATTAAATCTACAGAACATTCAAGTTCAGTGAACGGTTTACATCTGATACGAAGGAATCACGAAATAAATAATCTGATACACGAAGCTGACATACTAAGGTTTATAAAGAGTAGAAAAATAGCTTGGCTGGGACACACAATGAGAACGGAACAACACAGGAGTTCCCAGAAAATGTTTAGAATGGAGACCAGTAGGTAGGAGATCAAGAGGAAGGCCAAGGAAAGATGAATCGAAGAATCGAAGATGTTGAGGAGAATCTGAGGAACATGAGAATGAGAACATGGAAAAGACTGTGTAATGAAAAGGCTGAATGGAGAAAAAATCATCGAAAAGGCTCAAAATGACCACTAGGACAACCTGGCGTTACGAAAAGGTTGTAACGCCAGTAGTAGTAGTAGTAGTAGTAGTAGTAGTAGTAGTAGTAGTAGTAGTAGTAGAAGAAGAAGAAGAAGAAGAAGAAGAAGAAGAAGAAGAAGAAGAAGAAGAAGAAGAAGAAGAAGAAGAAGAAGAAGAAACTTTGACTACATCAATAATCCACACCAAATAGTTTTATAATAGCAACAAATTTATGAAAAATTCTTAATTTATTTTTAATATCTCGTATATATGCGGCTAACAGACACTACCAGACAGTCTTAGATGTACGCCAAGTAGCAGGTAAAGAATGATTACTATTGTTCAATAGTTAAAAGAACTCTAGATTGTGTTCAAGTAGATAACAAAACAAGATTGAGATTTTCTACAGCCTCTATCTCGAACAGCTGTATCGATAATCAAGTACGCCGAATGACAGTTTTTATTGATTCAGATACGAGATACTGAAACTGAGCGTGGCGTAGTCAAAATGAACAACAGTGTTCTGGATAAAACGGGAGTAGACTAACATGACGAGTAATTGATCTTCGGTGACGAAGCACGGAATTATTTACGAAGGGATCGGAAGGCTTTTTTGCTGCCATCAATCTTGCCAAATAAGTAGGCGGAATTAAACGAGGGTTGCTTGGAAAAGATGAAAGAAGATCATCTTGGTGTGTGTGTGTGTGTGTGTGTGTGTGTGTGTGTGTGTGTGTGTGTGTGTGTGTGTGTGTGGTTGTGGAGAGGGATTAGGACGTGGAGGGGGGCGGTTATACGTAAAAGCGTCCTTGCTTCCTCCATCAGCTTAAGGGGGAAGAAAATTTAATAAGTAAACGTTTTTGAAGTGCGTCTGCGGTCTTCTCTCTACCGGATGCGGTTGTAAATTGAAAAGGTTGACAACCCTATTGGCGGATGACAGCTGGGGACCTGTACATTGTATTCTTTATGCGGACTGGTTTGCTGCTGCTTGTACACCGAGTACACATTACTCGACACAATGAAGGCCCTCACAAGAAGATATTAATAATTAGATTTATTATGTTAAAATTACAGTTCAACTTATCCTTTGTTATGGGTTGATCGACAGGGAGGAAATAAGGAAAATCGTCATTGTATAAGATTTCCCATAATCCAGTTGAAAAAAATTTGTTACGTTTTGTCTGGTGAACAGGCTTTTATTATTAAAATATTCATATAGGCCATTCAAGACCAACATTTTTCAAAGTATAAAGGTTTGAAGAAAAACTATTAAAAAAATATTTCCTTCTTCTTATGTCCCCCACCTCAAAACTTATATATCCATAACATTCAAATTCGTTTTTCTCATCCTAGCTTCCAAATTTCAAGATCATTCCAATCATCCTCCTTCAGATTTTTGTGTACCATTGCACTACTTACACCTTCTATTCAAGTCTATCGTGCCCTCCCTCTTTTTCGTCTTTCACGAGGGGTCGATTCTAGTTATTTTTTTGACCATCTGTCATTGCCCATACGGCACACAGGCCCGTACCGCCTTAAATGTTTTGCACCAATTGTGTCATTTATACTTGTACATATATTCTTTCTTTCTCTGACTTCTTCATTTTTAACCCTATTCTGTAATGTAAGTCTACACCACCTTCTTTTCCAGTATATAATTACCACGACTCATAATCTTTTTCTCATATGTTCTGTAGTTTCCCACACTTCAGCCCTTCCCACCTCAAAACGTCTCTTCCCACAATACCTCGTTGGATTTGTCCTCTTTTTAAGAAATAATAACAATTTTTTAAACAATAATTACATTATTTCTAATATTGAATTCTGTCTGTTCTGTTGAGCTGTCTGTTAACAGGTAACGAAGAAATGCAGACCCACACGCCTCTCTATTATGTGCATTGTCCTTCAGTTCTCAGATCTGCCTTCAGAACATGTAACATTTCCATCCTCTTTCCTTCTCCGTCTTCTTTGAACTTCATTCTTTCCACCAGTTTTTGTTATGTAGGTAAAATTATATCTCGTATGTACCCTGTCGGCCTTTTTCTTATTATCTCAGAATTATTTACTGCCGTCATCAACACCTCCTCATAAACCTTCTGTTCCTTTGTCCAGCTGATTTTTAGTATTATTCTCCACGCTCTCATTTGAGAACTCTCCAAATCATTCACCCTACACACAATGTCCAAGTTTCCGTACCATATAATACCGTGTTTCAGACACTAAATTTAACAAACCAGTTTTTCAGAGTAAGTGGTATCTTTTTTCCAATCAACAATATTTCTAATTTGTTGAATGCTGCTTTTTCTGCTTCTACTGATTTCTTGTGCGCAGTTTCCATTAGACATCAGTAAACTGTCTAAATACTTAAAAGTGCTGCATATTAGCCGACCGAGATTCAACGCTCTTGTTAATCCTATAAGAAACATCATCAGTATTGACTGCCAGAGAAATTGGAATAAGAAATTTTCAAGGTTTAGAAGGATCTGGTGTAAAATTTAGAATGGTTTGAAGAACAAAGAGAGGACTTTAAATGAAATTTTATAAAATAAGAGGGAGATACCTCAATCAGCTGACCTTTTTCAGGCGTTCTGCTCCATTGGTTCCCTCTTCCAACTTCTAACACGTAACATCCTACCAGAAGCATGGCTGTGAGACGTGGATCCTCGGGAAGAAGGAGGAATGGGAGATTGAGCCTGTAAAAATGAAGTTACTGAGAAGTGTTCAGGGTACTCCCTCCTAGAAGAGAAACGAAATGAAATGTGAAAATCAGACAGAAGTTAGGGACCTCCTTCAGGACTACAGCCCAACGTGAGCTCTGACTTCCAACACCAATCCTCTTCACAGTCTCCTGTCCATTGCCATCTCCTATCAGTTTAACCCTTCACATCCATTCTTCTGAGATCTTCTAGCACATCATCCAACCATCTTATCATAGGTCGGCCCGTCTTTCTACTTTTTTAGACTTGCGCCTTCAGGATTTTCTTTGGCATACGTTGATCATCCACCCGCTCTAGGCCTATGTGACCTAGCCATTGAATTCGTTGAGCCTTTATGAATCTTACAATGTCCTCATGATTCAATAGCTCATCTATTTCCTGGTTATTTCTTATTCTTCATTCGTCATCTTCTTTAATCTGGCCATAAACACGTCTTAAGATCATTCTTTCAAACCTTCTTAATGTTTCTTGTTCTTTTTTTTTGTCAGTGTCCATGTCTCGCCTCCATAAATAACAGAAGTTAAGGATCCAATCTTTAAATAAGATCATCAAGGAATATAGGAGGGGACAACGAGAACATTTAGACTGGTGTCACCTATAAGGCTAGCAATTGCAGTCTTAGCGTACCAGCTGATTGGAGGGAGACCGAGGAGGAGACGGAGGGCCCATTCCTTGGAGTGGAGATGATGATGGTGCTAACCTGCTCCAATTAATTTCTCCACCGACTTTGAATTTCTCATTCCTCTGAATTTATCAGATTTTATTCAATGCCATAAAACAAAATTATTAATAATTAAAAATTACCTTAATAAACGTCTTGCGACTTCTCCTTATTTTGTCCTGACGCGTTTCAAAACCTAAGGTTTCATCTTCACATCCGTCGGAAGAGTGATTATCCTCTGAAGATGAAACCTTAGGTTTTGAAACGCGTCAGGAACAAAATGAGGAGAAGTCGCAAGACGTCTATTAAGGTAATTTTTAATTATTAACATTTACGCGACTTGGATACCAAAAAACATGTTTATAAAATAAAATTATTGCTTTTTGAAAATGTGATAAATTTTGAAGAAAAAATATTGTCCATCGCTGCGGGGATGTAGCTGCACAAATTAGCGTCAACGTCTGGAAACAGTGAACTTTGAATTTTGTGTTTGCACCGCTGCTAGTCCCCACGTTTGAGTCTGGCGACGCCCAGAGCCTTATTGGGGTGAGCCTAGAGTAGGCCTACTGTTCGCGGTAGCCGTAGGGTGTCAGCCACTTTCGGCAGGATGTCGAACCGAGATAAGGGCATCTTGACGCAAGCCAAGTCTAGGTCGATGGACGACAGCGCAGCCGAGTCAGGTAATAATCGATTGCCTGATAACGGGCTCGAACTGAGTGATAGTCTTCTTCGTTGACTGGGAAAAAACAATGGCTCGGGTAAACTGGATAAAGCTGATAGAATATACTGCTGAAAACAGGCGTTGACTGGAAGAACAGAAGATTAGTCCTCTACCTGTATCTAAAACTAAAACTGTAGGTGTTCCTGAATCCTGGAGTGATCAACAGCGTGAAGAGATACAAAGAGGACGTGCGACAACGATGCTACATATTATCCACTATGTTTAATCTCTACAGAGAATAGTTAGCCAAGGAAGCCTTGAAAGAAGCTGGTGATTCCATGATAGGAGGGAGAATTATTACATCATTAAATATTCGGTTGAGCTGGTACTGCTGGCGGAAAACGAAAAAACTCTTCAATACAAGGTGGAGATACTGGTAGAAACAGAAAGGAACTGTGGAACAGAAATTAACACAGATAAATTGAAAGTTATGAGAACAATGAGGAAGGAAGAACTGCTGAGAATATTCATTGGGAATCAAGAACTAGCAGACGCTGATAAGTTTAAGTACTTAGGAAAACTGCTAACAGAGGACGTCCAGAGGTATTAGGAGGAAGGAGCTGAACCGGTGAAAGAACGATATGATATAACCATAAGCTATACAAACTTACAAAGAACTTAACCAGGGGTGTCCACTGGGCGGGGCCGTGACGCAGACTGTGTCATTGGAATTTTCGGGAGGGAGTTGACTAAAAACTCTGGAAGTATGAAAAATTATAACAGTTTATACAACTTTGCTATCTTTGGCCGTAACCAGTTGTTCGGCTGAAAGAGCTATGAGCTGAGCTAAAATAATAAAAAACAGGCTCAGGTCTGCAATGGGAGGTGCAGGACTTTCGAACCTTATGGTTCTAGCTTCAGAGAAAGACTTATTACAGTCGATTCCTAATGAAGAAATAACTGATACCTTTTCTTTATCGTCATCGCAGAGGATATATGGCAAAGCTACTAGAATTTCATCAAACCATTATTGTTTTTCATTTTTCTTCTGTCCATTACGCTTTGTTCCTTTGCTTTGAAATACAGTCTTACCCGTATTAATTTCATTAGATTATTTATTTATTTGTTTGTTTAATTTGAAGTGAGAATTTATTTGCAAACTGTACTATTTTTAGCTATAGCTTATTTGTAATAAAAGGCTTACTACAATGTCATTTTCTTTTATTTTAAATACGTTTTCTTGAGGGGGGCGGTTATTCATCAAGTTTGGGGGGGGGTAAGTAGTCAACCTTAGGGGAGTGGGCAACCATGCCTAAATTCTTGGATAGTATAAAACTGAATCCTCTGCAATGAGCGAGACGTATACTGCGAATGCCGGAGGACAGAATCACCCCCAAAGGTGTACAGAAGTCGACCAGGAGGAAAATTACCAGTGGAAAAATCAAGTAACCAAGAATGCTGTGTGAAAACAGCGTAGGATGAAGACAAATGATTCTAGTGGGATGTTACGTGTTAGAGGTTGGGAGAGAAAAACGATTGAAGCGGAACGCCTTGAAGAGGTCAGCTGATTGAGGTCTCTCGCTCGCGCTCTCTCTCTCTCTCTCTCTCTCTCTCTCTCTCTCTCTCTCTCTCTCTCTCACTCTCTCTTTATTGTTCAAAGAAGATAACATTTACAAGAATCTACTGACAGCTGTAAGTGGAAACTACGTAACACACAACACGGGATAGTAAATCGATACATGTTGGCTCGTCCGAGCACACTCCGAGTTTAACAACAGCAATTTCATTTAAATATAGAGTACAGTGGTGAGGAGATCGATAAGAAACACTGGAAGCAACATATTCGATAACCTGAATAAATTCGCATAATCACGAAGATTAAGAATGTAAGGTTTCTCTTCTCTTATTACAAATTTCTTCTCTGATAGACTCGTTGCAGATAGAACGATAAATCTAAAAATTCATCAGTTTTGTCGTGAAAGAACACAAGTTTGCAGAAAACGTTTTTTAAAAACTAAAAATTTTAACCTAAAAAAGGGAATATTCAAGATTGTAATAACTACAGGGGGTTTAGTGTAACTAGTTCAATAGGAAGGCTGTATGGTCGAATCGTAAAAAACATAATTGAAGGAGAAATTGGTAATATGGAAGAACAGAGTGGATTGAGAGCGGGAAGATCCTGTGTCGACAACATATTTTCGTTGCGACAAATAGTTGAGAAACGAACGGAAAGGAATTTAGAAACGCTTTTGGTATTTATAGACCTCGAAAAGACTTATGACAATGCCCCACTAGTCAAATTATTTGAAACTTTAGAAAATAGTGGAATTAACCCCGTATACGTAGGAAGTGTATATAACATCTACAAAAACGTTCAAGACAGAGTGAAAATAGGACGAGAAGTGTCCGAGTCGTTTAATATTAGTAAGGGACTGAAACAAGGATGTTGTTTGTCTCCCACTTTACTTAAAGCATATATACAAGGAGCGCTGGAGACATGGAAAATCAAGTGCAGCAGAATAGGAATAGAATTGGAAGAGAAGTGTTTATACACTCATTTATTCGCAGATGATCAAGTGGTGATAGCCAATGATGAAGAAGATATCATTTATATGATGATAAAACTAGTAGAAGAATACGATCGATGGGGATTAAACATAAACTTCAAAAAAACAGGTACTTAGCCACAGGAAGTCGAACATCAGATCTTCAGTTATCAGATAATACTTCGATCAAGAAATGTGAAAAGTATAAATATTTAGGAAGTATAATTAGCGATGATGGAATATGTGATGAAGATATAAGACATCGATAAGTTTTAGGAAAAGCACCATACACCAATTAAACCCACTTTGTGGTCCACCAAAATCGGGCTACCGACAAAGATCAATATTATAACGTTGCAGAACTCAGACCCTATAGGGTATCCACAAATATTATATAAATGATAAAAAGTAAAATAATTTAAAGAATAATGAACAAAAATACAAAATGGTATTGAGAAAATAAAAGAAAACTTGTAAACAAGAATAATAAATAAGTGAATAGACTAGACTGACAAACAAATGACTATGACCCAACCCCAGAGATTGGCCAGATAAAGACAATAAAATAAGAAAAGGTAAATTAATGATAAAAAAGCACAAATAAGTAAAACAAATTTAGTAACGAGCATTAAATAAAATAATACAAAAGGAAGTACTCTAACCATAAAAAATAAGTGAAACAATTATTAATAGATAATGCATGTTGTTAATAGCCTTATTATGGTAAGAAAGTAAAACATAAACTGTTGAAAGACTAACTTTGTATTATTAGAAAGAATAACCATAAATATGTGTTTAAAATCCAATAAAACCCAAGAGTGAGAGATAGGTAGGAAGTGATAGTGATAAACAATGAAAGTGTTAGAAGTGATAAGAATAAATTAATATAAACAACTCATGATTTTAAAAAAGAAAAGAAATAGACAAAGGTAATAAACCAAAACAACAAGCAAAAGGTTGATAGAACTCTAATTTCATAATGTTAGATAGTAAGAAACATGAGTTATGAGTGCAATGATAATAAAACATCCTACAATAATAAAATAATCAAAGGGACGATTCTCACGATAGAATAGATGGTGTTAAAATAATATTCTCCAAAGTTTTTATTTGTTTAATTAAAAGAATTGTGTTTATAAGAAGGAATATGGCTGGAAAATGAACAGACCATAAACCTATTTTTGTGTTATGTTTTTATAGTAGTATTAAGTGCTAAAAAAGTGTGTAAGAAATAGTAATAGATATAAGGAAGGAGATAAATTTTACAATCATAGACAGAAAAAAAGATAATAACAGACAAGAAATGATCTTGCAAAACTATAATAACTTTCATTTATTGTAAAACAGCCCAAAATAATTCAAAACGTAAATAAGTAATAAGTGACAGCAAGCAAAACCTATGTAAATGATAAATAATCTTTAATTTGTGTAAAATAACAAGTTATAGTCAATTACAGCTTAGGCCTATAAAATTCCTAACTGTATAAATTGAAAATAAACAATTTGTAACCAAGTAACTATTGTATTAGAAAATTAAGACCAAGTAACTCATTAATTACAATTAGTTAACAAAAATAATATGTCAGAAATAGAATAAACTGATAAAATAAGGAAAATATGTAATAACATAATATTAGCAATTTTTGTCAAAACATTAATACATGACCAAGCCCAGCTTTGTGGGATATCAAAATAATCTTTGAAAGAAAATAGAGACATTTATGTTAATACCTAATGCATTGATAAGGACACCAAGGAATAAAAGCAATTATAAAATATTTATTCATTTTGAACCAAAACTCAGGATTTATAACAATAGATACAAATGTATTCAACCAATAAGAGTAGAGTTGGTTACCATAACAACGTAACATTATTATATTTAAAACCGTTATAAAACGATAGTCCATTATTGACGATCAAGAGAGACGGAAGCCAAACCATATTCCACTCAATTAATAATTAAAATAGGAAGAAATACTATCAAATTTAATACGATATGGATTCAAGAAGTTGAACTAACCTAACCCATTAAAACACGGAGAGCAGATAAACAAGAGTTTAATATCTAAAAAAAATAAAAATTCTAATTAATTGAAAAAGAAGCCATATGAAGCAGAAAAACCAAATGACGGAAAATTAATGAATGTATCAACCCACAAAGGAAGGAATACCTGTGACTCATCACAAGAATCGACAAGGTTTTGTTAAGTATATCTGAATGACCAGAATTTGCGAACTAAATTAATTAACTTTTCTCACAACACAATAACTCTCACTCCGAACTTGGTAACTCAATTTCCTTCAAGGATTGATTGATAATATTTATTAAACTTGTATGTAAATAAATAAATTAACCTATGTATGAAGTATGAAAGATTAGCACACAGTTTTTAACACTAAGAAACGAATTGTATTTAAACCTTAATAGTATCTAAGTACCATTGATGTAAGGTGGTGTACTTTAATAACATCTTGTTTTAATTTTTTCGTAATCAAAAGAACTCGTTGACTGAACCAATTGTATAAAATAAACAATAACGGCAGCCATGCTGGCGTAGTAAAACTCTTCAGCCAACATAGCCAACCCTTGAGATATAATTGGTTTATAGCCGGAGCAACATTGTTTTATAATAATATATTTTGTATCTGAATGATCAATAATTAACTATTTTGAGCATTAATGAACTAGTACTGATTATTAATAACAGTCCTTCATTTTATTTGAATTGTATTATAACATTTGTACACTTTAGCGGTGAATAAAATTATTTACCAGATTTGGACGTTGGTAACACAACGAACGGCACGCGAGATTCGAATTCCCGCCAGTCTGCGAGGGTAATTCGAATTTGTCATCACCGCACAGAAGACAACCTAGTTTGAACTGTTTAATTGTTTTAATAAAACAATTTGGCGCCTATCGGAAAACAAATACATCGAATAAGGACAGGTAAGGATTATCACTGTGAAGATTTCGGTACTGGTTATTCGTGCGTTCGCGACGGACGTCGTCAGCGTGAGATACGTTATAAATTGACGACAACTTGGTAAGACAGTAAGACCAAAGAAGAAGAGGGGTTATTACAATATTTATAAAGCCATTGTTGAACCAATTACCACCAATGGGTCAGAATGTTGGACAATCAACGAAAAGAACCGCAGGAAAATTGAAGCTGTAGAAATGGACTATCTTAGACGAGCTTCCAGAGTTTCTCGTCTGGAACGTGTAAGGAATGACGTAATAAGGGAAAGAACAAATAGAAAAGAAACGGTAAAAGAAGATATAAAACGTAAACAGCTTTCCTGGTATGGACACCTAATGAGAATGAGTGAAGAAAGAATACCAGTGAGTGTGTTCAAATACAGACCTAGCAACAGAAGAAAAAGAGGCAGACCTAGATTAAAATGGATAGAAGGGATCGAAAGGAGTATGGAAGAAAAGAATCTGAAGAATGAAGTTACACAGAATAAGCTGATATGGAAACTGAGATGCGGGATGCGGCAGTAGCTGTGGGATACCCGCAAAAAAAAAAAAATTAACCAACAGTGCTGTTTTTAGTAAAGCTTGAACATTATCAGACTGAATCAGATGCAGGGTGATGAATATTGAAGGTAGGCCTGTCCAGTGGCCTAACTAGGAGCTGCAATTGGGATGGGAGATGAGACTAGCTTGAATATTGGACTCCCCGTTTTCATCAGGAGAAATGAGAAATTCAGGATTCCTCCCATAAAATTGTTATAAATACATTTTATAAATTCGTTGTCTTTCGGACGATTTTTATTAAATCAACGTGAAGTAGGCTTATAAGGGTACTTCAATCTTGATTGTTATTCAAATTGAAGCTAATGTCAAGATTCACTTTAATTATAAATGTGTATTATTGATAAATCTTGTGAAAATAAGTCTTTCTGAAAATATTTTGAAAACCCCAGTTTTATTACACATTCGCACTTTAATTTAAGGATGTTGTCCCAAGAATGTTTTCATCTTCTCCCCCTCCTCCTCCTCCTCCTCCTCCTCCTCCTCCTCCTCCTCCTCCTCCTCCTTCTTCTTCTTCTTCTTCTTCTTCTTCTTCTTCTTCTTCTTCTTCTTCTTCTTCTTCTTCTTCTTCTTCTTCTTCAGCTCTACAGCCCAACGTGAGTCCTGGCTTCCAACACCAATATTCTTCAAAGTCTCCTGTCCATTACAATTTCGTTGTAACCCCTCACATCCATTCGTCTGAGGTCTGCCAGCACATCTTCCAACCATCTTATCCTACGTCGGCCCCTCTTTCTGCTTTTATAGACCTGCGCCATCAGAATTTCCTTCGCCAGACGCTGATCATCCATCCACTCTAGGTGACCTAGCCATTATATTCCTTGAGCCTTTATAAATCTGACAATGTGGTCATGATTCAATAGCTCACTTATGTCCTGATTATTTCTTATTCTCCGTTCGTCATCTTCTTTAACCGGGCCATAAACACTTCTTACGATCTTTCTATAAAACCTTCTTAGCGTTACTTGTTCCTTTTTTGTCAATGTCCATGTCTCACCTCCATAAGTAACAACCGGTCTGATATGTGTCTTATATATTTTTATTTCTGTGTTGCGATTAATGAGTTTGCTTCTCAATAGTCTGCTATTGGCGTAATATGCCCTACTTTCTATTCGTATCCTGTCATGTATTGTCGTGTTTACGGACCCTTTGTTTATCTACCATGTTACAATAGTAGCAATGTACAACTTTTAAATGTATTTAAACACAACTTCAGACTCATAACCTTTCACAGGAATATTAACTTGTAATCTCGTGTAAATCCTTCAGCGATGAATAAACACAATCTACAGAGATTATATATTTTTCTTAAATAACTGAACGATATTCAATTCTTGGTGTATCACCCTCTTTCATAAATCACGTCAACCAATAAAGGGCTTAATTTCTCCCTCCCTCACTCTCTCTCTCTCTCTCTTCTGTATAGAACACCGACGTTCTGAAAGCTGCCTATACAATTATCTGCTTCAAATCCAGTGTCCCCCTTCATTGATCACGTCGTGCTGTCAATTCAAGGGGGAGTTAAATCTGAGCCGAGAGGTAATAAATTTAAAATTAAATAGAAAAATGACAGCGTGTCATTATATTGATTAATATCCCCACCTGACAAAGCCTACATCCTGTTAATGCACCAAAGATATCTCGTTTATTAATCATATGCTTTTTTTTTTACTGGCATTTTTAGCTTTAAAATATATATACCGTCTTTGTTTTTCTGTTTCGTTCATCGTTTCTCTATGAAATTTTCGATCCTATCCTTACTGAACATAAATAAAGTTTCTCATGTACAGTCGTATGTTTTCTTACTTATGCTACTTTTGATCTTTCTAAAAATGCCATACCATTGTTTCTAATCTTGAGATGTCTTTGTGTCTCTGAGATCCAACTCTTACAATTGAAAAGCAAAACTGGTGGAAACTTAAAGAAACTTGAAGTAATAAGGCATAGAACTAAAAAAAAAAAATCAGTAAGAAAGTAAGGAAGGATAGACTAAATGAAAAGAAAGGTAAACCAAATATATAGTTATTGTAATCGGAATACGATAATACCTGTTAGACAAAAGAAGGCAAAGACTTTATATTTCTTTTATAGCCTTCGGTCCTCTGAGATGACGTTTCTAAAGTCAGTTCTGGGGCGTAACAAGAGGGAATAGACTTAAAGGAGAGGCAATCAGGGAGAGGCTTGGAATTTATAATTTTGCACAAAAACATCGAGGATACAGAGAAGGGTGGAATGGACCAGGTGTCAAGAATGAAGGACGAAAGCCTGCCAAAACAAATCTCCTACATTATAGACTCGGAAGAACAAGGAATATTTTTGGCATGCTTAAAAGTAGATGGGTCGATGATCGAGTCACAACGGACCGAACAAACAGCCTAATGCTTCCCCGGCAGAAGAAGAAGAACCATATGCACTGAAATAGAGAAAACATAAACGCTTGATAAAAGTGTGCGTACGCGCACTGTCTGTGTCTATCTGTCTACCTACATGTATGCATGTCTATTTGTGTCTGTATGTGCAATTACATGCACGTTTTAGGAGCACCACAAGCTAAATCAAAGCCCATTTAATTGATATAGATTATTAAACTTTCACTTGTGAAACTTACTTTGTTTCCTCCCGTACACGTTTCGGCGTGATGTACGCCTTCATCAGCGGTGTGAGACAGACTGCCAGTAACTTCTAACGGTTTTATTTGGTAGGTTGAGTGGGGCAACATTTATTTGTTGCCCATTTAATTCTACAGCAAGTTTCCTTCACGTGTTGTCCCTTTTCTATAGGCTACCTTGTCCAACAGTTACATCAGACTATGGGCGAGGTAGAAAATACATTGTTCTTATGAAGAAACCGCTCGCCTACATTAGCTAACTTGAAAATTTTGTAATGGAGAAATTTACTTCAAAATAATTATAAAATTGTGTCATGCGTTAGAGATAATATTACTTTACGTATTTTGGCTCATTTAAAAAAAAATACAATTATAAATACAGTACAGTCTCACTAATCCGGCAGATATCAGACCAAGGTAGTGTCGGATCAGTGGAAATGCCGAATTAATGGATGGCTATTAGAAAAAAACGTATTAAATAACACAAAATTGCGTATTTTATACATAATGGTAAAACATGAAAAAACTTAAAAATGATAAAAACATCGGATTAAAAATATAGTAAATTATCTTCTTTTTTTAATTATTCATATTAGTTTTATGTTTATAATTTAGTCAAACGTAGGCTGTCAATTTTCTTCTGTTTCGGTTCGACTGCGTCAACATCACATGACAGGTTTTCGACTCAACAGCCGAATTCCGAAACGCTTTTTGAATTTTTCCACCCAACGTTTACTAAATATTTAGTAACGTGACTTGGAGACAATTAAAACAAAATGAATCAACGTTTACTATCCTGAAAATCATCTTTTTCCATAATTTCTCTGTAGAAGAATTTTTTTTCCTTAAGAATTTCTTCCGAAATAGGCGTGTGTCGATTACGCTCTTGAAGAAACCAAGTGTATAGGCTATCTTCAACTTAGGCGGACTCGCCCGTTTTTAATGTTTTTCTTACGTATTTCTTATTTTTATTGTTTTTGAAAAAATTTTGAAATTTTTCGCTGTTCTTTCTTATGTTGTGTATCGTAGCACGGTCAACACCATATTCGTTAGCGAGGTTAAGTAATTTATCACCTTTTTCAAGTTTAAAATCTCGTTTTTCTGAAGTAATGTTAATGTTTTATGTTTTCTTTTACACTGTGACGACATTTTGCACTCACGCTCTTAAATTACGTAAACACGGCAAATAACTACACTAATCAAAAAATAACCGCAAACAAACGGCAAAGTTCACAGCGATGGATTAATGATAAAATCGACGTCTATAGTCAGCGACTTGTTTCCCCCTCCACGCTGCCCAGCACCAGCCTAAAAACGCCGGAATACTGGAGGGGCCGGACTACCCCAGTGCCGGATTACAGAGGGCGTACTGTAAATAACTATTGAAAAGACGATGACAGTAATTTAAAACAGACGAAACATTTTTAAATACAATAAAAAATATATTCCTATTTTAAAAATATAAATTATTATTTATTATCAACTACATAAAAACAAAAAAATGCTACATGAGAAAAATAGGCGTTTCAGTTAGTTTAGAAAGTTAACTCGCCAGTAGTCGCATGTCTTAAACTTAAATGGAATTATTTTTTGTGTAGATCGATCGACTGTAGATCGATGTATCCTTGTGACTACGGTGCTATCAAATTGCACTACTTTATTAAATAAAGTGAAGAAAAAAATTTTGGTTACAGTTGGCTCAGGATTTCTTTCAGTATTGAGAGCAAATCGTCAATCACCGAGGATTGACTTTTTTATTACTGGTGATAGCCAGAGATTTGAAATTCTGGCCGGCGCCAACATTGTTAGATTTATTATTATTATTATTATTATTATTTTTATTATTATTATTATTATTATTATTATTATTATTAACCGGGCTGTTAACCTGCAATCGACTGTTATTTAAGACATATGTTTCTGCCTCTCCATCGGAGGCCATCTTCAGTGTCGGAAAAACATTTGGCAAGATGTCCGCCAAATCACCTCAGGGCTCTGACTGAGGTAGAGACTCTTACCTCACAGTCTCTACGATATTCAGCCGCAACGTCTGTCTTAAATAAGTAGACAGACCATGGCCTAACCCGTGGCCCGGCTAAGAATAACAATAATTCAAACAGCGGAAGATTTGTCCAGAAAGCATCAAAATTAATTTTGAAACCCATCCCAACTTATTACCTCTTTATAATGGTAACCTTTTTTATAGATATGTTTAAATCATTATATTATTGTCTCCAAGTCACGTGTATAAGTATTTAATTGTAATATTTGTAAACGCTTGGTTACTCACCGTCTTGTGACTTCTTTAAAACTTTCAATAACTACATGTTTCAAGGATAAATCCTCATCATCAGGTTATATAAAAACACCAATCCTTCTGGAGAAGTCGTCAAAAAATCAAAAATTTTTTAAAAACATAACAGTATGTATGTCATTTAAGAACACATTATTGTAGCATTTCACGTCGCGTCGTGACCTGGTGCGCGCACCACTACAGGCGATCAAAAAGTTTTGATTTTATTTTGACGACTTCTCCAGAAGGATTTGTGTTTTTATATAACCTGATGATAAGGATTTACCCTTGAAACACGTAGTTATTGAAAGTTTTAAAGAAGTCGCAAGACGGTGAGTAACCAAGTATTTACAAATTAATATTACAATTAAATATGTTTAAATTCATGGACACACGCGCTGTAAGTATACAGGGATTATACAGTACAATACAATGTAGTGGAGTCAGTGAGGGAGCGGGTAATGAAACACCCATTTAATTTAAAAAATAAAAGGAAAATAACAAATGTTCCCATTAATTTGAGCTAAAAGATTACTTAAAATGTGTTTTTTTCCTTACAAACCATTAACATCTCGGCGCTTCTCGTAATTTAGCGTTATCGTTGTTTTCATGAAAATTTCTTTATGTTTAAGAAAGCGGCCGCTTCCTTTGTGCCGTTATTTTACCCCGCTGTCGGCAGTCAATGTTACTACCACAGTTAAACTGCAGAATAATTTGTACAGCTGTCGGAAGCAACCCCCAACCCCACTCCGTCCTACAGAAACGTTATGCGTCGTAAAGTATGAATGAAACAAGAAATCTGAGCCTCAATCGCTGCTTAAACTTTTCAAGTCTTTTGTTCGTTTGGGTATATCGTTTCAATTTCAACCTGTACTTAAATTCTTCTACCTACGGTATCGTCACGATAGGTTTTTTCCATCTTTATTTTTACTCGCTTTCACCATGGTCATTTTCACAATTTTTGACAGGTGACTCTCTTCATAATTCATTTGATGGAGTTGGTGTAATATTCATAAAGGCTCAACGAATACAAGGGCTAGGTCGTCTAGAGCGGATGGATCATCAGCGTATGCCAAAGAAAATTCTGGGGGCGCAGGTATATAAAAGCAGAAAGAGGGGCCGACCTACGATAATATGGTTGGATGATGTGCAGAAGAGATCTCAAAAGAATGGATGTGAGGGGTCACAGTGAGATGGCAATAGCAATGGACAGGAGACTTTGGAGAAGATTAGTATTGGAAGCCAGGCCCAGGTTGGGCTGTAGTATTGAAGAAGAAGATGAATCCACTCTTCAGTAGTGCATTAATTATCTCATTTTCCCATGCTTTTCTAAGTTTCTAGGCTTTCTTTCGTTTACCGTATCACTTTATTCGTTCCTTCCGTCTTCTCCCATTCTCACCACCCGAGCAAAATTATCTATTACGCCTCATTTTTGACGCACTTCTCAACTTCAGATTATACATAATTGTTACAAATCTTCCTCAGTAATTTTACCTCACGAGTTCTATTCACTTTTTTAAATAACCCGTTAAAATCAAAGACTCCCAACCATACTTGCGCATCGATACCAGTCCGTTTCCAAGGGGTGTTACTGGGGAGAGAGATACAACACCCCCCCTTCCCAACGGGCAGGTCGTCACTGATGTCTTATAGGCAAAAAGTGCAGACAGGTAGTATCAGCTCGGTAGCACCTGCTTTTAACACAGACAGTAAGATATGGAGTTAGTGGCGAATCTCCTGCTGCCATCAACACGTCTCTTCGTATTTATCATGAGTTACTCATTCACCATCATTAGCCTTGTGGGTGTTGGCCTGGTCCAAGAGTCGAATCCATTCTTACTATTGCGTGCCCTGGCTTTCTAGTTTCTTATGTTCAGCCTTCGGAGGTCCTCCTCTATCAAGTTTTTGAATCTGCTCTGCTTCGGGGTCTTCCCATTGCTCTACTACCCATTGGTTTTTGGTAGAAGATATGTTTCACAAGCTGTCCTTCCTCAATTCTCCATTCCATGATTCATTTAATTTCTTCTTCTTTTAATGTAATTTCGTCTTGATTAACGATTTAATGTTACTAAACAATTTACTAACAAACATTCGACTTTTATTTTCCTATTACGTCAATAAAACTATTCTATACTCTGCCTTGTGTCTTTTTCCTATACTTTTGGCTTGTACCAATGTCTCCACTTGCCAAGACGTGAAATGTTTAGCTTGAGATACATATCTCTTTTGATCCGTCCGGCTAGTCCTTATTTGAGACAATTTAATAATGAATGCGTCCCCTGGATATGTTACTAGAACATCGCAGGGTAAGACGTATGGTGGGGCTGCCACCTTCAGGCTTAGCGTCCAGTCCGATTTTCTGTCTGGGTGTACCCCCATAAACTGACTGTCTTACCAGACTAAAGACACCAGTTTTCCCTGTTGAGATATCCATAAAGATTATTAATGTGGTGGTTTCTCCTTGCCTCCCGCATCCTACGTCGTTGACCAATGGAAGATTATCCGACTTTAGGGGAAATTTCTCACCCCAAGGGCAAGAGAGTGCCCCCTAACCTCTACTTGATAATGACAAGTAGAGGAGGGACAGTTTATACGGCTGTCACTCGGTCTCCAGAGCAACTATGGAACTATAAGCCGAAGGGACGTCCGAGGAAGCGCTGGAGTGATCAGCTCTGAACTCTTTGACTGTTTGAGACCGGAACAAACCATCCTTGGTTTACTCCTTGCAGATGGTGATAAATATCTCCTTCTATACCCTTCAAACATTGGGCCTGTGCCCTATTGAGCCCCCCTGGCCGTGGTACAATTCACGTTTCACCACCTCCACAGACAGATAAGCCATCTAGTAACCATATGTGGTGGCCAGCCGAATGTGAGTGAGTGCGTGTAAGCGTGCCTCTGTTGCTTATCTAGCCCAGACATGGCAGACAAGACAGACGTATTACTTTTTCCCAGCGATAGGGTGGGCAGGCAGACCTTGACTCGACACCACGATCGTAGCATAGCCGTTGCTATTCGTAAACGACAAGCCACCCGCGTCAAAATTAAATAATACTATTGAAATAAATATTATGTATATACATATGGCGATTTATACAAAATTACAAAACCACATTGCTTGCATTGCTAGGATACGATAACTTCTACACGATACTCAGCCAACATTTTTGGCAGCACTGGTAGTGACGTTACACGGCTCTCCCGCTCAGTAAACATACATATTATTAAAAGCTGTACATATCCCCCAACATACGCCATGCAGCCATTGTCCATGAATAAGTTATAACGGAGCCATATAAGACGGCAAACAACGACTTAGACCCTCTTCACGTGGAAAGCTTTAAGTAAATACTCTCGCTAGGCTTTTAGAAATTCCCTCTGCAAAGTGTCATTAATATCTTACGGTGCTTTGAATCATACCAAAAAGGTAGAATTTACGATATTGTAGGACCATTAAATGCGGCTTTTGAGCGAATCCGAATTTTTCAGGTCGAATACATTATTTTTTATTGGGAAGTTTTCAAAAGTAAGCAAAAAAAAAAAAATTAAAGGATGTTAAGATAATTTCGGGATACGCAATTCAATGACAGAGGAGAACAAAACAAACTTAACTGAAAGCAACATAACAGAAAGAGTAGACCCTAATATTGTGTAAAATTGTTAAAAATTATAACCCCGGGGTGGAGGAGAGGAAGAGGCGCAAATAGACGAAAGAAAGAGATGGAAAAATGTGCAATAAGAGGAAAAGTAGTGTGTGATAATAAATCGATTAAAAAAGTACATGTTTTTCATTATCTAGGCTGTCTGGTAGTCTGATGTTACTTATGACTTGGAAAAAAAATATTCATGTTTCAAAATGTGTGTGGCACAATTATAAGCACTTTAAAGAAATCTCGCAGAGGTACACTGCTAAAATTTTATAAAGTGATGGCAGTACCTGCTTTTCTTTATGGATGTGAAACATGGAATTTAACTAATTAGGACTACCAGCGTATACAAACCGCGGAAATGAGATTTCTGCAAGCTGTCGCTGGGTATAAGCGTGTCGACTAGGAGAACAGTCTAGATATCAGGGTTGCACGTATTATATACAATCTTTGTAGAAAAATAAAAGAATGTGGAGCAAACGGATAGCTCAACTATAGGGACAACCATCAACTAACATAGCGAGGCAGGCGATGCATTACGTTGCAGCAGGAGGCGTAGTTTGGGACGGCTAATAACGGGGTGGATCGAACAGGACAAGTGAATCGTGTAAAGCCTGAATAGGGGTTGGAGTCTAATCCTTGGAGTAAACGATGATGATGGTGAATTGTGAAGCTTTAACATTGATGGCAGGAGGCAATCCTGGTAGGAAAGTTTACGTTGTAAACTGAGAAGAAAACTCGTAGAGATCGGCTGAAGAACGTTAACACCCGGAAGAATTTAAAGATATTCTCTTTAAATGATAAAATTGAAAGCTCGCAACTGCGTTGGTTTGGCCACGTCTGTAGGATGAATGAGGAAAGGTACCCGAGACGAGCATGGGAGGCAAAATCAGAAGGCAGAAGAGGTAGAGGATAGCCCAGAACGAAATGGGAGGATAACATCAAAAAGAGTGTAGAAGGCAAGGTAGTAGTTTGGGCTCGCGCCAGGAGTTTGGCACTGGACAGGACGAGATGGAGAGCTCTTTCTTGAAAACTTCGACCTCGACACCAGACGGGCAGAAGAGGATGACGAAGGAGTAGAAGTTTACCCAGTGGCTTTCGCAGTTGTTGTGACAACAGATGCGGTTCAGATGAAGAATGAAATAACGATCGTTTGGAACGCAAAGAACAGCACCACCAACCACCGACAAGGACTACTAAGTCCCGTTTGAGTATCAGAGAAAACGATCGGATAATCCATAAAACTTTTGAGGCGAGATTTTTACGATTACACGACCGTTAAAGCGACACCTAGAGCGTTACGAATTGCGAGTGTCACAAGATGTGTCAATAAATACTTCAATATTTGTAAACGATCAGTTTTTAGTTCAGGACGATGAGGATATGCTACGGTTGGCAATACACAAGTGCCCTAAGTTATACACTAGTGTAATATGTCTATATCGATGCAGAAATTAAAGGAATTACATTTTAAATGGTCCGAAGTTCTCCAATGTAAAACAGTCACCGGTGATAGAATATTAGAACAGGCTGGCCATTTTAATTATTTTGCGAAAAATATTAGTTAATAACTCTAAAACCGATCAGTAAAGAAACACGGCTAAGGTGATAGCCGCCTGTCACTTCTCTACGAGTCTGAGAATTGGACTTAACAAAATCCCAGTCCAGGCCAGCCATATTCAAACGACCGAAATTAGGTTTTTCTAGCGCATGACGCGGTATACTCTCCAAGATCGTAGCAGAAATCCCGACATACGCAGAAAATGAATATTAACAATTGTTTTAATCGATAGAGCGCGGTAGGATTTAGGAATATTAAGATAGTCTCTATGAATATGTAGATATGAGATGCAAATTAATGGACAAATAGACAACAATGAAGGGTAGTGTGAACAAAATAATTCTACTGTCCTGCATATGAAATATATTCCAGGGTTTATTGGTATATGACGATTTATTGCATAAAGAAATTGAACTTTAACGAAATCTCAGACTAGTCATATCCAAGTTATCGAAACGAGATTTCTCAGGCACGTGGCACGGTACACTCTCCAACATAGTAGAAGAAATATAAGTGTACGGCAGGATCTGAATATTGTAAGTATTCTCCATAGGACTGCCCAATATCGGCTAAAATGGTTGAACCATGTAAACCGAATGAATGACTGCCGTGTCCCCAAACAACTATTGATTTATAAGCCTAGGAGGTGGAGAGGTGGGAGTCCGAAGAAGCCTGCAGTGACCAGGTCCAGTCTATCCGCTCGGGGCCGGAACAAACCATTTTTTTGTTTAATCCTAACAGATGGTGATGTTTATGACGATATTAATTATGACTATGATAGAAATATTGACAGCAAGATCTATAAGTTTCGAGAGATATGAGGAACTCTCCGCTAAAGCTAAAGCAAATGGTTAGGAAGGGTATAAAACTAAAATGTCTGAAAGACCATGACCAAATCGATCTTACCACGTACGTTGACAGGGTAAAAGTTGGACCTTGACAGGGTAGCAAGGAAGTTAACTGAGGCGGCAGCTATGTCTTTTATACGGAAAGTCAAAGACTGTAGTCTACTGGATAAATCGAGGAATGTTGTTATACGAGAAGACCTGGGGATCATGAGCATCATGAATGACATTGCCACATGTCGAAGGAAATGAAGACAGCATGTAGAAGGAATACCAAATGCTAGGTTAGAAGGTTAGAATGTAACCGTACAGTGAGAAGAAATATTGGAAAACCCTGAAGGAAATGGGAAACGTTAAAGAAAAGAACACGTTCAATAAAGAAACACCAAGATCGATAACATTGAATGCGAAGTAGACTCCTTTGTAGCCCACTGTACACCTCTATTCTTGAAAGACTGGATATCCTTTTTGTTATAAGTTTTAGACAGGCTGCCTCAGACGTAACTTAGTGTTAGACAGGTAGCCCCACCTCGTATTTAGTAACTTCCGCAAGACAATTAATTTCGTTCACGTGCTTCGGGGAATAGTTACGTATGCGCGAAGGGTTCCTACTTGTGAAGGGCGGAACTACCCCAAACTAAGGGGTGAATAATCAATCATAATCATCGTGTAACTGTTTGTTGTCCTAAAACATTTACACTTAATTAACGTGTCCTTATTTACATATTAGACTCGAAGCCAACGGTGAGAGAGGGAGGAACGCTGTACGCTAAACTAACCGGAGGGCGTAATGTGTTCGTGCGAGTATTTGCATTGCTTCCAGACATTCTGAAGTCGGGAGTACGTGAGCGGTTGTATGTAACTACGAGCGACAGACGAAAAGTTAGTTGCACTAGCAAATCAGTATGTAAAATATTGTTACGACAGTCTCACGGACTGTCGTATTGTTCAGTGGACAAAGTACAGACATCAATGAAGTCAGTGATTACCAGCTTTAATTAGTCACAAATAACAATTTGAAGTCAACAAGGTACTATCACACAATAATGAGATGTAACGCAATAAATATGGCAAATATGAGAGTTCCGCACTAATTATAACACGGTAATCACTTTCCAATAATCCGCAACAATCACTTGATCCGCATTCTACAATATCACCAGGTGTAACTAAGCCGGCCGCTGTTGCTTATATAGATGTTCCAGAATAATTTTCCATTCTTTCGGCAGCATGCTGGGATAATTTCCGTAGTTAAGACTGCTCGAACAGTCTCGAAGCTATTTGAGAGACACTGCACCTGCTAGATTAGCCGAGAAACGTGTAGAACTTTTATGTAACTCCAATTGTTACATAATTGTTACGTAAGCAATAACGAGAGCGTTACGTAATTGTCGTACCATATTTACAAAATTGTTTTTATTTATCTTAAAGTACAATTTAAAATCTATTTTTCTACAAAATTGAACACATTTTTCGTTTATTTGAACATTTATTATAACGTGACACGAGTTTTTTTTTATGTCATTGCTGAACGATTCCCGTCCATCATCCAATAACCATTCCCGCACTGCGTTTTGGACGCCTTCATGAATAAAATACCGCCGCTTCGCAAGGAGGACCGAACACGTGACAATCACACGACGCAATACCAGGACTCTAAGGAGTGTGTCCTCACACCTTCCACTCAAAGTTTTCAAGAAGGAGTTCTTTTTTTTTGAGTTGTTTGAGGCTGGTCATGAGGACCAGCCTCTGGCTGTTTTAGGGCAACCCCTCTTCAACCATCTGGTTAGGATATGTGGATTCGCACGCCAGTGCAGTTCGGCCGTTGAGAGGGTGGAGGCACCAGGAAAGAAAATGGAGTATATTGTGGCAAAGTGTGCAGTAGTGGGACAGTCTAAATTATAATTCAATGCTAGACATTCACTTGCATATAGGCATTCTGGCTTCACTACTGTACTGTAATGCCTTTAATGCCTTATTTTCGCATTTTTAGATATGCACTTTTTATTGTAAATATCGTTAGTTATACCACATGCCGTTTCCATCTTATCAATCCTTTCTACTACAGTAGATTTTTCTAAACCATTCTCTTGAATTATTTCTTCTAGATACTTAAATTTTCGAACCCTCTCTATTCGACCAATATCTGTTACCAGGAATTTTGGCGCATTTTTAATGTTCATGAGAAATTTGTTTTTTCTGCAGAAATTCTTAAGCCTGTTCTATTGGCTATGTCCTCTAAAAAAGTAACCTGTGTTACTGCAGATGTCAGATGTTCAGAAAGTATAGCAAAGTCATTTGCGAATGCCAAACAGTTTATTTCAATACGTTTGTTCCTTCTTCCCAACATGATTGGTGATATTTTGCATTGCTTTAATTTTTCATTCCAAATTCTCACTACTTTCTCCAGGACACAGTTGGAAAGAATTGGGGATAAACCATCACCCTGTCTTACACCTGTATTTATTGTGTAAATTTTATTTTATTTTATTGTTACCTTTGTAGCTCATTCGGTGGGTCCGGGGATAATTTCTGTGGGTTGTATTTTGGGCACGGAAGTTGTGTGGATTTTATTTATTTTATTTTTCTTTACTTTACTGTTACCGTGGTAGCTCATCATTGGGTCCGACGATTCTCCTGTTGCGGGTTTTGTGTTTATTTCTTGGAGGAGGTTCATTCGCAAGAGCTAGTAAGCGGTTAATTAGAAAGAAGCGGCGTTGTGTGTTGATGGTGGTGTTCTATTGATGGGAGTGACGATGGACTGTAAACCGGAACGGGTTTTTGGAATTCTGGCATAGTTTCAATGTAATTTACTGAAAAAGGTGTCTAGGTCGGGAAATATTTTGTTAAGGGCATACAAAGCTATGTTGGAGGTTTTTCTGAGGGGAGGACGGCGGTATATTAAACCCCGCGGAGTTCGTGACGTGTGCCAAATTTAGTGAGTAAATTTTTCGAATTGAAGACAGTCAAAGATGATGTAGCACACACTTCCATGCGGAAGATCCAGTTCAGTCACAATTTTGTCGCACTACGATTCTCCTATTTTCAACCAACAATGGGTGAACGCATATTGATGTCTTTCCCGGTCGGTAATCACCCTCAGTATTCCTGGGGCCGCTTTGCAACGACTTTCACCGCTTTGGGGTGACCTGGCGTTAAAAATGTAAATACGTAGGCATAATTCCCTCAACTGGCGATGAATTTCAATGGAATTACACCTCCTTGCCCACAGGAAACGAGTTATTGGACGAATTTATAATTTGGACGCTACTTGCAAACGACATGACAAGTTTTTGGCTGACAACGGAAGACTAACCGTTGCTACCAAGTGCGAACGTTATACAGCTGATGGAAACAGAAGTTTTACCAGTGCTGTCAACAACTTTCTTCAAAGTATCTCTTTTAGAACAATGAATATGGGCAAGTGCACCTATCCTTGTGATTGCCTCTCGTCCCTTACCACCGCCGCGCGCAGCCCAAGGTGAGCCTTGGCTTCCGTCTTGATTCGTACAAATAATTCTCAATTATCAGGTGTAATGGAAAGGATGAAATCCACGATTAAACACAAGCTACGATAATCCGTAAATATTTTTTTAATCTGCTTGACAGTGCAGTAAACGTGAATTAATAAACATGCATTGCTTTAAGGCAGCAGCGCCAGCTCGATCGTCGCCTCCTCGCGAACTATGGACTGCGTTCTTTTCACACTTTGACCTTGCGCGGAGGCCTTCTTGCAGAAACGGATACTGCGAGCATGTAGCCCTGCTCGTAAGCACTTACACTGACTCGTGATGATTTTGTTATCACGGTCTCACGGATCATCGTATTGTACAGTGGAAACAAAATACAGACACCAGTGAAGTCACCAGTTACCAGCTTTAATTAATCACAGACAACAATTCGTAATCAACTTGTACAATCATTAAAGTTACGTTTGTCCACATTCAATAATAATGTCAACTACTAAGAGTTCCGCACTACTTATAACACAATAACCACTTTTTACTAATGAATCAATCCGCACTAAAGAAGTCGCTCACTGTAACTGAACTGACGAAGCCAGCTGCTGTGGGTTATATAGGCAGCGCAGGTGTTCCAGAATAACTTTCCATCCTTACTGTGGCGTACCAGCATAATGCGTATTTCAAGTGCTCTCCAGAACAGTCTCGAAGCTACTTACGTGTGGCCTTATGTGAGACGCTACACCTGTTCTGCTAGAGGAGAAACGGGTGGAAGGACGCTCTCGCTTTTTCGAAGGGTTCCATCGTTACAATATTATTTAATATGAAAGAGCATTCAATTTTATATAAACAAGCTTTCTGTCACTTAGAGTACTATCGGGTAAAACTCTAGTTATATTGATGAGTCTTGATCATAGTTGTAGATTCTAAAGTACACTATGGCTCTCACATTATTATACATAAAAACACGAATTAAAACACTTATACTGAGAATGAACTCAGTGTAGAGATCAGTTGCAACACGTACCTAAATAAAATGCTATTTGCGGATGATCAAGTTAGTATAATAGAAGACAGTGAGCTAAAGTTACAGTTATCTGTTTGTAAACTTTATCATCTCAGTTCCTATTACAATACGAAAACATTTTTGTCAAAAACTCTAAAACCACGGAATTTTCTAGTAACTGTCCCATGAGAACAAAAACTGTCATCAACAATGTACTATTTTAGAACAGGTCGCACATTTTCAGTACTTAGGCTGAATGCGACGTTTCTTACAAAGAAGACAAAGCCATCAGCAACAAAATAGATAAATTTCAAAGGATATGTAGTACAGTTATAAGAATTGTTAAGAATAATACATTAAAAGGCCCGCAACTAAATTTGTATAAGGTGTTGGCAGTTCCCACACCGTTGTATGGTTCAGAATGTTGGACACTTAGGAAATCTTACAGATCTTAGACAGATGGAGTCATCAGAAATGAAGTTTCTTAGGTCAGTGAAAGGCTGTGTTAGTAGAGACAGGATACGAATTGCAGCCATCAGACAGGAATTAAACACTCAGTCGGTTGCACCACAGGTTGAGAAATGTATAAACAAAGATGGAAATATCATGTATGCACAATGCAGAAAGAGAGGACTCCAAAGTAGGCCTTGAATTATCATCCTATATGAAGAAAAAGCGTGAGAAGAAAGAAGAAGAAGAAGAAGAAGAAGAAGAAGAAGAAGAAGAAGAAGAAGAAGATGATGATGAAAACACATGTAATTTTTAATTTGTTTGAAACGGTCTCGCAATTTTTTCGCTATACTAACGATTCAAAAATAATTGTTAAATTAACTAACGATTCTGCAATCACAATTAATTTCTCGGTAATCTGCCGTCTTTTCCTTATTCAAGAACATAAGTCAGCGCTGTTTTATTTTATAGAATAGCTCTTGTACGATCCTCGACAGCAAAGATCCTTTACCACCTAACTGTGATGTTTAACCTTGCAACTGTTGGGCATCCTGTAAAATCTCTACTAGCAACTTTTACAGTGTATATCGAATTTCGTTTCATTTCTTACATCAAAACCTGTATAAGTCAAAAGCACTTCAAGCAAATTATTTCTTGAGACCAGAACAAGAGAATTCTCTTACAATGCATCGGGGAGAAAGTGAAAAAGTATCTTAGATTTGGGGTCTCATCCTTTCCGTCCCAGCAGAACTCAGCACAAGTCAAATACTATTAGATAGAGAGAGGGAGGGGGAGAGAGAGAGAGAGAGAGGTTGTACAGATAAAGGGAAAAGAGACTTATTGTGTTACATCAGAGGGAATACGAACAGGGAAAGAAGTGAAAACAGGAGGGGAGAAGAAAAATTGAATAAGTAAATTAAATGTTTTAGAGAGACGAGCTTCCATCAGATACGGACAGTAAATAATAGGATTGTACGCGATGAAATGTTGGCGAATGAATGAAACGGATTCTGTTGTAAAACGATGATGAAATACTACAACAGGCGTTGGCAGGGAATTAAAATTTTGAGATCATTCGGGAAAGAGGCAGCGCTTAAGATAATAAGTTTGTATTTTGTCTAACACAAAGTAGGCTATTAGGTATTATCACTTTTACTGTTGTTGTTTCCGAAGCGTTTATGTGCACTGATGACTATATTTCGTTTATGTTACAGGACTATGTGAGACGCAGGTTCGACTCCCTGTTTGGTGATGCCTTCTAATTGACGCATTTCATAAGTATATCTAGCAGTAGGCCTATATATTGCAGCTTATTTGGATGATTATATATTTTCCTACGACATTTAACTTGAGTGCCTTATCCTTTGACAATTGATGAACCCTTAAGAGCTTCTCAACTTATTCATGCTTTGATATTGTTATATTACGAGTTCTACCCGTTTATATTTCTTTTTATTTGTTCGAAATTTATTATATCGTATTGTAGTTTTAATTGTGGTTTATAATTCGATGTTCTCCCTTAGATAAGACGAAACTATTTATGTGACTCCTCACTGAAATTAGAAGTGATCGGTTATACAGGTACTTACTGGTAGTGGTGTTCTAATAGCAAAGCTGATTTGCATTGATGGTCAAAAAGTTTAAAATTATTTAAACCCACTTGTTACCGCCACCAATGCTGCCAACCGTTAATGGTATCTACCTAAGCTGTAACGTCTTAGTCTAACGAAATAATTTGTCAAAACTCTTGGATGGGGTAAAAATTATGTTTATTCTCCGAACTTATTTTTGAAATGTGGTTAAATTACAATAATATTATTTATCATTCTTTTGGTTCAAGTAGGTAGACTCTTTAAAATTATAATATCACAGGGTTACAATTCTGACTCAAATTGTTCGCCACCTTGGACGCTAAGAATTTGGTAAAATTATTTAATAAATAAAGTAGGTTCTTTGAGACTGCAAGATACAAAAAACATAAACAATGCACTACTATCATTATTTAGTAGTAGGAGAGTGATAACATTATTAAAATTTCTTAATGAATAACATAAAAAGTAAACATGTGACTTTTGTCGACCTTTTAGGTTAAAGCCATTTTCATTGGAACAGTAATCAATCAATTTTAAATTATTAATACTTCTTTAACAACGTTAAAATATCCGTACAATACGGTTAGGAATTTATTTTAGTGAAAAAATTCATTATCTGCTTCATCAAATTGGACCTATCTCGGTATGTTCATCAAGTTAATTATAAAAATAAGGTTTGGTTAAAATTAATTCACTTGTTTTTTCATTTCTTTTAAATTCGCTTAATAGCTCTCGTTACACTTAAAACATGCTAATTGTCCATATGATAAAATCTCTTCTTTTATAATTACTATAATTTAATAAAACATTTTAATCAATTCAATACGTAAAGTCATTTGTCTTTGTTTCTTAATTTCTTCAATAATAATTATATGAATTATTAATGTAAAGACTGTTCCAAGCCTTGTTGGATTTAAATTGAAATAATATGGTTAATAAGTTTCGCTAACATCGTCATTGAAAAATGTTATTTCTATTCTGAGTATTTAGTAATTGTCACTTATAGGCCTACTTGCGTTCTATGTCGTTTCTGGTATTATCATTATTAACTTTTTTATTTAATTAATTAATATTTATTAATTATTAATTATTTCACTGCCTATGCTCACGTACTCCGGATTAGGACACTGAAACAAAAATACTTTCACTCTTGTTTACATTCGACCTAACCTCCACTTCGCTATTCTAGGTTAAGACGATTTTGATCAGCTGTCGGCTATCAATTCTGCATTATTGTTTGCGGCGACCTGCGTAGCTCCCTCGTCGTTGTCTCGAGATGAACTGTGTACTCACCTGTGTCAAAATCTGGTTCCTAATGCTCAACAGTTACCCCTGATTGGTCAGTTTTTTTCAATTTCCGTGTTTTTTCGGTATTGTTCGGCAAAATAGACGCGTTCTTGGCCTCATCCCACTGGGTTTAAGATTATAAAAATTTGGATCACTTATGGACGCCCACGGAATCGTAAATCATTAATTCCTTATAACTCAAATTGTTCACTTATAAGTACTCTAATCAACTTTTCGTTACTCCCATTGCTTCTGTCTTTTTAATACAAGTATTTCGGTTACCTACGCCATATGAATTTGATAATGATTAACAAAATAAACTTATTACTACTTATTGCTATCTATTTACCGATCTTATTTTTTATTTTATTTTATTTATTCTATTCAATTTTAATAAACTTTTATAATTATTACTTCCTTATCAATTATTACTCCTTCTCAGTAAGTTTAAGGTGGTAATTTGTTAAAAATCGTCTATGGTAGTTTAGGCCTACCTCAATATTTTTTACAATGTCTTTATCCTTTTCTTATAATAATATTTCTTACATTTAATACATTCTTATTGTTCACAGTTGTTCCCTGTGACATCTTATAACTATTGCACAGTTGTATTTTATATAATTAATTAATTATTATTCATAATTATTCTAATTCTTTTAGCTAGAGACCTGGTCTATGACACAGCTAATTATTTTTATTCATTTTATGTTAGTATTGGTTTCTAAACCATTTTTGCTGTGACCTAACTATTCTGAACTAATCATCACAACTTCTGATTATCTCAGTATTAGTTAGTATTCTGTTATTTTAATGTATTTACACTTTCCCTCAGCCTATCTTTCAGTATCATTGAGTGTTACATTTTTCGTTCTTATTCTACGTTACATCTTCATCTTTTGATTACATATAGTTTGCATACTGTTTATTATAATAATGATAAGGTTTGGCAGTGTTTTGTTCTGCTCTGGTATTTTGACATTTGTTAGTAAATCCCTAATACTTCATGCATCTAGTTTCACATAGAAGCTATATTTAATTTACATCATTAGTATTAAATTCATGGCAATAATTATTGCGTTGCCTTACATTAGCGGTATTACATCTCAATTATCATACTGACATTAGTCCCTTTTCTTTTATTATCATTTTATGTGTTATTTATATTGTTAAATGTCCCAACACTATTCTGTACATCTGAGCATGTTATTTTACACTTCTAATGTATACAAGCCCTTCTATATAATTATTTTTGTAAACGGAATGCTCCTTATAGTCTCTAGTTTGCTTATATTATAATACACTCTACTTTAAGAACATTCCTGTAATTGTTTTTGGCAATTCTAATTGAAACTTGCTGGTTAGTTTAGGTTATGTGTCCCACCTGGATTCCTAACAATGGTTTAACTTTATATTTTGTTTTTACATATTGTACTGAATTCTTCACGTGTATTAGTGCTAGTTTTTATTATTTATAGTTAGATGTTTCTTATTTGTGATTATCTCAACATTATTGTTGACTAATAGTTTTCTCTTATAATTTTATATCTATCTTACATATTGAACTAGTCTTTTGGACACCATTTAGTTATCTTTATACATTCTTAATTTATACATTTACAATTCTTATTCACTCTGTAGTGATCGAAATTTAAAAAAAATTTTAATTCCTCGATCAAGTGGTACATTCCCACACTCAAGTCGACGGACACAAGCCCAGGTCGTAAATAATGACGAATCAGGGGCACGTCAAACCCGACGACAGTGCGAAGACAAAGAAAAAACGTCTGAGTACAGAACACAATAAGAATTTCAGGGCGTCGCTGACAGCTCGCAGTTTGTCACAATTTACAGCACCCAACAATCTGAAACAAAGACTTCGTCCAGCTACCGAGTTACGCGGAATCGAGATGGAACGCCTGCTGTGGAGGTGAAGCGTACGAGCACAATTATGAAAGGCTTTACTATGTTACAAAGGAGTACAGAGCCATTTTAACGAAGAAATAGACAATAGACGTAACTCAGTGAATACTACCAGTGCACCCTGCACAGCATGAAAACAAACCTTTGACAGTTTACTGAGATTTACGACTGGAAAGTATAGAGTTCGACCAGAACGACGCCAACGAAGGGTTGATAATCGGCGGAACGAACGACGAATAACTTAAACAATTAACCAGGACTCTGCAGTCTGTTAACAAAAGATCGGTCAGAACCTTAGGGAAAGTCTAAACAAAGGATGACAGACGGCCAGGAAATTGCCCTAATTTCTTAGAATCCGTACCACGCTCGTCACATGAAACACTCCGGGGATGACGACGACCAACCAGCGTCAAGCATCTTCTAAGAGAGCTCGTGGAGAGAGTAAGAAGGGTTCGGACGACGAATCGTGAAACAGAGGATGAGATCTGCAGAAGAGTAGGAATTTGTACGATCAATCACGAATCCGAGGAGGCGTAGAAATCCAAAACTTAGACTTATGGGTAAGATGTTTCAATAAAACTGTTTTGCGAAGACGCGGAGCGACAGTTGGCAGTTAAAAGTTAAAAGTTAAAAGTTAAGAGTCAAAAGTCGCAGTTAATAGTCAGAAGTTAGTACGATAGTCAGACAGTTGATTATAGTCGGAACAGTAATACGGTCCGTGATAGAAACAGTTTGTGCGACCGACCGAATTCACAATTTAGTAAAGTCATAAGTGAACATAGACATCGATATAGTCACACTTATACGCAATTCTGTGCGACAAACATAAACTATAAGTGCGCACGGGACTTGAAACTACAACCGACGCGAATATAATAACACAAATAATTAACATTTCAAAGTAGAACAGTGAGTGACACTTCAAACATCCTCACATTACAATGTGTCACTATATTGAACGATTAATTGAATGAACTGTATCAAATAATTAAGCACACAGTACGCGCTACATCCAGTTAGACGGAACAGTTAACCATGTACACAAACACGACAAACTTTCAGAACAATTCAGCTTAATGACAACATTAACACCTCAATATTTGAACTCCGGACACCCGATATCTGCGGGGTACCACAACACCATACACATGACGGGAGTGGAGATTTAGTGAAGTGAAGTGATTAGTGCTCCTCATAACAGTGATTAAGATCCTCGACGAATCATCCAGAAGATGTCTTCTCACAACGGCGGAATATTGGATAAACATTCTCAAAAGATAAGCTTTATGTCTATCAAATCTTAGTAGTATATACTACTGTTCTGTTGTCTCTTTTCAAAGAACAAACCCCAAGAGATTATAGACATAAATCATATGAATCATAAAATCTATAAAAATAACATTAACGTAATTCATCATCTGAGAATAATGAACGCATTTAGGTAGGGATAAGTATATTTGTTGATTGTTTATTGCTCGTATATGTTTTGTATATTTGCATTATTTACTGCATTTGAATGTACCACGTGTTTATGTTTCAGGAAACATCGTACAAATTGTATTTTATATCATGTGTTTTAATATGTATGTAATTGCAGGATATAGTCACTTACTTAGTTAACAAGTGTAATAAATAATTACATTATTCTTGCGTTCATTATTGAAATTTGACCTTTATTATTAATGTATTTCTTTCTAAGCATTACACAAAAAGTCTCACAATTTCTGCTAAGTATCAATGGACACAACAAACTCGACCATTGAGACGTCCGATTAACAGACTCATAAATCGTATTTAATTAACCACTGTGTTGAGTCAAATCTGACGAGTAGGAACAACTTTTATATATGTATCAAACTTAACGCACAACATAAGATTAACATAAATATAAAGTCGATCAATCATTATACCCAAGATTCATAATTGATGAGTAATTAATCCATGCAGATAATTAGCAAAGATTAATATTCATTAAAACTCTCCCCTTTATTTTCCCTACCATCGTTGTTTTACCTTTGAGTTCTGGTTATATTGTCAAGTCATTGAAGTTAGTTTATTAATAGTTTGATGTCAGTGTCATGTTATAGCATAGGGTTTTAATTCAGCTTTTAAATCACTTCTGTTTTCTCCATCATTATCAATAATTTATATTCTCATTATTTATTTTATTCTTGTCATTGTTTATTTCTTCTTGTAATTGAATCCATTTTATTTTTCCTAGTCGCACTGATTCTATTATCATCCTTAATAAATCTCTTGTTATGGGTGTTGCTGTCTTCTTCTCACTGTCTGATCTATTGGGTATTTGGGTCAACGTTGCCTTGTCTTTAGTCGTGTGTCTTCATTTCTCTTGTAATACATTGTTTGTTAATAATAATTTCTTTTATTCCCCTAAATTAGTCACTATTCGTCCTAAGTTCTTCTTTAATGTTCCCATTTTGTTGTTTATTTTGCTTTGGATTGTTTATAATTAGTTTATTTTATGTTGGTATTGGGTTGATTATATGCAACGTTACAATATAGATCAAGAAGGTTACGAGCCTACATTGTGTAAATCTACTAAGTTCCAATTCTGAGTCGAGAATTAGCTGTTCCCGTTTTCTCCATTCAGCCCTTTCATTACATGTCTTCTCCATCTTCGTATCCCCATACTCCTCAGATGGTCCTCAACATCCTAGAACCGTCTCTTTCTTACCTACTGCTCTACATTCTAGAATTTTTCTGGAAGTTTTGTGTTGTTCCTTCCTCATTGTTTGTCCCAGTCAGGTATCCTTCTTCTATTTATAAACATTACTATATCAGCTCAGTGTAATCGTTCGAATATTCTTAAATATTGTTCGTCTTCTTGCGTTAATACCTAGGTTTCACGTGTAAATGTTACTAGTAAGATTATGCTTCTGTATATTTTTTATTTTAATAATTATTTCAGTACTTTTGATCTCATTGAATTTGAGTAGAAGTAATAACATTCGTTACCCTTAAGGATTCTCGCTTGAATATCATTGCTTGCGGTGATAGTGTAGTTTATTTCTGAGCCTAGGCAGGAAAAGTCACGTGCGTGTTGAACTTAACAATTTTCACATGGTAGAAGTGTCTGTTGCGCTGTGTTCTTGTTATTTCCATGTATTTGGTTTTTCTTTTGTTGTATCGGCCATCTAAGGACCACATGCCAATTTCAATTCTTTGTTCTTTTCTTTTTCTACAATATTCTTTAATCCCTTCACTGTCTCTTCTTCCTGTCTTCAGACCACTTTGAACCTGCCTTTTTTTCTCTCCTACCATTTTTAACATTTTCTCTCTCCTATAGTCCTTCCATTTTTAACGCTTTTGCCCGAAAAACTTCTCTTTCAATTACTGCTTCTGCGTGTATATTATTTTTTTCTAAACCCCTTTGGACTTCTTTAATCCAGCTTGATGTTGACTTCTTTCCCCACAGATATTTTTCTTCTTAAATTTAAGTTTAGAGGGTCTCCAAGGTTGCTCCGACTCAAACCTTTGATTGCAGTTGTTGGGAGTCCCCAGAACCCTTGGTCCCAATGCATGGCATGATGCCATGGTGGATTTCTCTTTCAACTTACCACCTGGGGTAGTGCCTTCATTTAGCGGACTTTCCATACTGCAATTGAAATTGTATAGATTGCAAAAGCAGGAATTAAATTCCGACACAAGATCGGATTGTTAGTCCGAAATGATTGTTTTTCGTGGTTTACTCCACTAGGTTCTTCCGCTCTCTCTTTCTCTGCCGTTGAGATGCCTCATCCGCCTTTGAGACTGTTGACCGGGTTTCACCTGTAACCCTAGGCAGGGGCCCTTACTGGGTGCTATCATCCGGAGCCAGATGAACCCAGGTTTTTGAAGAAGTCTGCTCCTCTAAGACTCTTCCGCACGTCCTGCTGTTGGATCATTGAGATCTCTTCCACCATTCCATCCGTTGGTCTTCACAGAGGTCCGTTAGCATCTGTAGCTACAGTGTGGCTACAGTATGGCAGTGTGTATTTGGTTTTATTATAATTTATTTTCATTTCTTTCTCAATTTTCCCGCTATCTGTATTAATTACAGGTTCTCTCAATGAGTTTTTGTTTCTATTTATAAAGGCTACTTCATCAGCGTAAGCAAGAATTTGTGTGGTTTCTGTTCCTATATGTCCCCTAATTTCCATCTTGTTGAGTACTGCTTCGAAAACTAAATAAAAGAGTAAACAGGACATAGAATCTCCTTGTATAACGGCTGTAATAATACGAAACGTGATCTCAACTGACTGCCAACTCTGGAACTAGCCGTAGTCACTTTTACGAGTTACGAGTACCAATTTCTTTGGGATACCAAGTGGTAACTGATCTTCCAACACGTTAATACTGTAACAGGCCTGTCTGAAGTAGTCTATATATATAGGTTTTACAGATGTACGATATATTTATATGCGTTTTCCTGTATGTGTCTGGTGGTGAATATTTGATCAGTAATTGGGATTATAGAATCCCTTTTTGCCTCCTCTGACATGGGAGTTATAGGAATACTAGTAATCTTCTTCTTCATCTTCTTCTTCTACTTCTTCTTTTTGCTCCAAGGACTAGGCACACAGGCCTGTTCCGTTACTCACCGTTTCCTCTGCCTTCTTTCATTTCTTCTTCCTTCTAGTCTGTATTCTAATACGCCAATGGTAGTCAATTCCGTGTAATTTTTCGCAGGTGGCTACATAAATTACTTTTATTTCCATGTATTGTTTCATTCAGAAGTGTTACATTTAACTCTTTCTTTATATCTAAGGTTGTTTAAGAGTTAAGAGTTATGCCTAATAGGCCGGTTAAAATGTCTTGTAAGTACATTATATAGGCCTAAACAGTTTATTTTGAATCTTGATAAATTACGGTCAGTAAAGTATGTGGTTTCAATAATGTTTTCATTTATTTAACTCATGTAGGCGATACATAATGAGATCGATGACGACGACAAATTTCGTACAGATTAGGAGGGAGTCTAACGCTGTGTCAGGAAACGTCTCTGCGGGAACGCCGGGGCGCACGAAAGCTGATAAATTGAAATCTCTCGTGTGGAAGAAAATTTTATAAAAGGGGGGTGGATTGTAATCTCGCAGAGTGTTGAACCAGAAATCAAACACGAATAAAGGGAATAAACTCGGCGGATTTTGTTTAAACAAGAATGCATTAATCTTGCTCTCCTTCCTCCTCCCTCATTCTCTCACACTCTCTCACTTCCTCTCCATGTGCTGGGCGGAGTCATACGATCCGTGATCCCACGTTACCAAGAAAAGTCGTTATCCTCTTCACTGGATACGACACGACGATGCGCATAAAATCAAATCAACTTACATTCTGAAGAACGTTTAAATGCAAACGTGATTTTTCATCAGCGGTAGAAAACTTTGACTTTTTTTTCTCCAGTCAAAATAAACGTTGCAATCCGTCGTTCGTTCTTGGTTAAGGTTTTAGGTCTGTTTATGATCATTATTAATCGTTAATTATTTAATACGCAAGTAAATAGTTATAATTATTTTGCGGAGTGACATCTCTAATCATCACGATGATGGCATAAATAATAAGTTAACAAATTTCATCTTATTATATGTGGACGATACACAGAACGCTTGGGAAAAGATGATGGCTATTCGGTAGTAATGTTCGCCAGTGAGACAGGCCGTTTCAAGATAAGAAAAGAAGAAGATACAGGCGTCGGAAATGAGATACTCGGATTAATGAGTATCTTAGGCTGTAAACTCTTAAACAACCTTGATATAAAGAAAGAGTTAAATGTAACACTTCTGAATGAAACACAAAAAGAAATAAAAGTAATTTATGGCCGCGCTGTCGTTTTATTCTTTAGAGGACTGTGTTACTTTGTTCTCGCTCCACTAATGATGGCCGTCGTTGGTGCGGCCGAAACGTGGTGTTTCAGGGAATGAGTATGTTGGACAACGGTTGCCATGGTTGCCCAGTAAATGTCCCGGTTAACATGTCTTACAACGACAACAACCCCGTCCGTGAGAGTTTGCGTTCACTTATTAAACTGTTTACGTCATCATCTGTATATCCAAAAGAATGATGAGCGCACTGCTAAACTCAGCTCTTCATGTGAGCGACCAAGTGTAGCTGTCGGAAAGTGAAGATAATCTGTACAGATGGAACTACACGTTACAAGGACATAGTGAAAACTACGATTTGATGATGTCGTTAAAGAAAAAACGACTATTTTTATTTCAGTAGTATACCCAATAAGGCGGTATTACACTATCAGATTTACTGATTCATTTTTGCTTACTCAAGGAACATTGAGCGGCTGACATTCCAATTACACGGTCACTTTTGCTTATAATCTTTCTTAACGAGAATCCCCACTCCAGTATGAACTGAAATTTTCACTTTTTTCAGTTCTTCACGTCAAGAACATTTCACTGAATTTATTTTTTTATAGCAAAGGCCTTGTCAGCATTTGGCTCCACTTCTTTTAGTTTCGCCACAGTACTCTCCCATGCCTTTTGTTATAAGTTTCTGTCTAGATCTCCCTTGCTGTGGACCCGCCACAAACAAGATAAACAAGAGAATAATGAATTCAGATACGAATCTTTGCTGTTGAACCGTGTGTCAGCCATTGTTGATCACAATACCAAACTCTCAACATAAACACAAAACATGAACTAGACATGAACTAGTCCGAACCGTGCAGACGACTGGGACGGCGCGCAAGGTGGGGTGAGTGATGGCGCATGCGCAAAACGACAATCTTAAGCCAACAAAATTGTCGTCCTATTACACGCTCAATCTTCCTCCCAATGTTACCTAAAATATCAAGATCAACCTGATTTTCAAAACTAAAATTGAGTAAAAAAAGTTCAATTTTGAGCTATTACACGCCGCATTTTTCCTTGAGTAAGCAAAATTGAATCAGTTACGTTGTCCGTGTAATACCGCCTATAAGAGCTAAAGTAGTATTAAATAACAACACGCATACACAAGTTGACAGTTTTGTATATTCAGGATGATATGTACTGGGTCTGCAAGAATATGTGGAACAGTAAGTAAAGCTCTTAAAAACAGAAGAAGGAAAGCCACGCAACAAATGTTCTACAAACCTATGGCGGATCCAAACATCATAAACTTCCGCAAATATGGACATTAATTTTCCTTCTGACGTTCTCATTCTGTGGAATGGTTTGCAGCAGATCTCCAGGCTCTGCGGTGTTCTGAAATCCTCCTCATGGCCGTGTAGCTGGGGAAGCCGAAATACTTCAACATCTGGTTGATGTACTCCAGCCTCCGTTTTGCCTTGAAGTTTTTACCCTCCACCGTGGTTCTGAGTAGACTGTCACGCCTCAGGTGGCGCGCTCTACCCAGACGTCTCGTCTTTTCTGTAACGTATCCCATAGCCACGGCTTTGGCTTCTTAATTCTCAGTAGTTCCTCGTACTCCTAGGGAATATTCAGCACCAAAACTCAAACTCCATTACTCTTCTCTTTTCCTGCTTCCCGAGTGACCATGTCTCACTAGCATATAATAGCACACTTCATATAAAGGACTTTACCAGGTGTTTCCTCACATACACTAATCAGATATTTCTTGATCAAACATGTGATATAAAAATTCAACCTTAACAACTTTATTTTTTAAAATACAAATTAATTTACAATTAAACTAATACCGATGACGTGATATAGGTACACCAAGATAGAGTGGAATCGGAACAGGCTGGTCTTGACGTGGAGAAGAAGAATGAGAAGATTAATGACGATACTGTTCCAGACAGCGTGCATATAAAAATGAATAACAGTATACAAATTTAAATACTAAATGATTATATCGATATTACTGTTTTTGAATACACAACATTTTTTCTTCATGAACTAAATGTAAAAGATAATTTCTTATACTTTTAAAAATTCCTGTTTACATATTTAGAAATTCTCCGGTAATTTATTACATTGGTCTTTTCGTGCTAGAATTTATTAAGATTGAAATGGAAAAAATTGTACAAGAACGTGATACTTTAAAATCATAAAAATGTTCTAATTGTCCCTGTAAATATTTTGAACGCCTCCAATGTTTCCACTTCTGACATACAATATTGTTACGACGGTCTAACTGATCGTCGTATGGTACAGTGGAAAACAAAATACAAGACACAAATTAAGTCACTAATCACCAGCTTTAATTATCACAATTAGAACAGTTTGTAATCAACAATATAGTCTCTTACAGCAAATCAAATAAAAATTGTTCACACGCAATAAAATGTCAACTATTATAAAACACAATTGTATTACAATTGTCCCGCACGATTGTAAAACACATAACTCTTCGCCACAATAATTACTTTTCACTGATAACCACTTGAACGCACAGAGTAATCGCCCGACAATAACTGAACTGAGCGTCGCTGAGTACTTGTATTTATACCCCGCCGAGGTTCCAGAATATTCGCTAATAGTTAAACTACAAATTTTATTAGTGGTGTGTGCAACAAGTGAGTGTAGCATATATTCGCTAATAGGCATCTACTAGAAAACACTAGAACGTAATTCACTGCGGCCTTCAACACAGCACACGGCCTCGCCAATTCTGTCACAGTCTAGCTAACGCGTTGAGAATCACGTACGCACGCACATTACAGCCGGATTCCACTGGAACATTCCAGAAACACGTAGATTGTTCTGTAATGTCGTAACAATATCATGAGAATTTTGTATGTGTATAACGATCTTAGAGGCCATATTTGTATGTGTATAACGATCTTAGAGGCCATATTTGTATGTGTATAACGATCTTAGAGGCCATATTTGTATGTGTATAACGATCTTAGAGGCCATATTTGTATGTGTATAACGATCTTAGAGGCCATATTTGTATGTGTATAACGATCTTAGAGGCCATATTTGTATGTGTATAACGATCTTAGAGGCCATATTTGTATGTGTATAACGATCTTAGAGGCCATATTTGTATGTGTATAACGATCTTAGAGGCCATATTTGTATGTGTATAACGATCTTAGAGGCCATATTTGTATGTGTATAACGATCTTAGAGGCCATATTTGTATGTGTATAACGATCTTAGAGGCCATATTTGTATGTGTATAACGATCTTAGAGGCCATATTTGTATGTGTATAACGATCTTAGAGGCCATATTTGTATGTGTATAACGATCTTAGAGGCCATATTTGTATGTGTATAACGATCTTAGAGGCCATATTTGTATGTGTATAACGATCTTAGAGGCCATATTTGTATGTGTATAACGATCTTAGAGGCCATATTTGTATGTGTATAACGATCTTAGAGGCCATATTTGTATGTGTATAACGATCTTAGAGGCCATATTTGTATGTGTATAACGATCTTAGAGGCCATATTTGTATGTGTATAACGATCTTAGAGGCCATATTTGTATGTGTATAACGATCTTAGAGGCCATATTTGTATGTGTATAACGATCTTAGAGGCCATATTTGTATGTGTATAACGATCTTAGAGGCCATATTTGTATGTGTATAACGATCTTAGAGGCCATATTTCTAAATTTCGAAAACATAATGCAATCGCTACCCCGCTGGTTTTTTTACAAAATCAATCATACAGATACTTTTTGAATTATCTCGACAGTATTTAAAACTTCTTTATAGACGCCCCACCCCAGTGCACAGTACTCGAATATTTGTATTGTAATCCGTCAGAATTTATTCTTGATCACGATTCTGTCGAGACGAGTAGAAGAAGAAGAAGAAAAAGAAGAAGCCACCCTCCCATACCTAAATTACGTTACTGAATAAAGTGCTTCATTTTTCTCTGTTATTCACCCACCCCTTCTCCCCGCTGCCAACACAATTAGCTGCCTCATATTGAATTTCCCTTCACTGATCACACGGTGCTGTCAACCCCTACGTCCCGGGGTGGATAACGCTCAGCCCGGAGGCAATAAATTTAAAAATTAAATAGCAATGTGACAATCCATAACTCCGGTGATTAATTCCGGGCGACGGTGCTGCGCAGCGCGTCAACCTGCTGCTGCTGTCCACGACATTTACAGTCTTTTCACTACGTACATGCCGTGGTTTACGCCACTCGAATCCGAAAAAGATGATTTTCGTTCATTTAAAACTTTTCTGACTTTATTAATGTAAAATTTTACATTTTATATAAGTTTATTTAGTTTACATGAAATATATTTTTATTAATCACCACTTACCCTTTTCTATATGAGGTGTCGAAACCTTGGCTCTCTCTCTCCTTCCTTTCTCACTTCACTCATTGCTCGTGCCCAGTTGCGCCCTCTCTTATAGTTTAACATATTAGTTATCACATTGTTCCTTGCTTTTCCAGGTAGTCGACTATTTATTTTATTTCTCGTTCCCGTTTCTCACACCATCTTACTCCTTCTTTCTTTCTTCTACCTCGTCACATTCCCGCTGTTCTACACATTTTCCATTTCTTTATGCAGTACATCCTCATATACCAGTAAACCCTATAATTTTTTTCACATGCAGCCCATTAGAATTATTCTGTCCACAATTGACCTTCATTTTTAATTATATCTCATTAATTTTCATATTGTTGAACATATTACCTGTTCAACATTGCACTTGAAAAGGTAATACAAGACTGTGGAATACAAACAGGAGGACATATTTTTAATAAAGGTCTAGCTCCTAGCATATGCAGATGATATAGATATTATCAGCAGAAATTAAAATAATCTGAAGAATGGCTTTAGAGCACTTGAATCATGTAGTTATCAATACCGCCCGTAGAGAATATTTGAATGCCAGTGCATCAAGACTAGACAATTTCTTCCCAAGGAGTGCGAACCCAGGACAGGGTGCGTAGTGTTATGGACAATTAATCTTATCACGTTCTTAAGTGAGTGAACAACTTTATTTATTTTGTAATCATCATCTTTAAAACACGGCATAGGCAAGGTGCTGTCTGTTCCGTCTTCAAAGATCCTCCAGCCGTCTCTTCCTGGGACTACCCACACACTTGTGTCTTATAGGTATGTATTTCCAGACGTGTTTGGTCAGTCTGGAATATGACAGTCTTTCTAAGTTTTCGTTCCACCGTTGTTTGTAATCTTTTAATTTTCATTCAAGTTAAAACCTTGTAACTCATCTCTTTTGATCTAATTCCATAGACGGTTAAGTTTAGAACGTCTTTTAACTCCTCTTAAGAACGCCATTTCCGAGGCCTGTATTTTTCTGTCTTGTTTCTTGTTTGTTGTCCATAATTCACACACATAGGATATATATATTAGTCATTTGTCTGTCAGTCTAGTCTATTCACTCATTTATTATTTTTGTCTACTATTTTTATTTTTATTCTCTCATTACCTTTGTATAGTTATTGATCATTATGCTTCAAATTAGTTTACTTCTCTTACAGCTATATTATATTTGTGGATCCCTTACAAGGTCTGAGTTCTGCAACGTTATAATATATATATATTGCAACGATACTCTTAAACACTTACTTTTGCACATATGCTATTACTCATTTGTGCGCACTTACCCACGTCTCGAAGGTATACTCTTCTTCTGCAGTATTTGCCTTGATGTTTCCCCAGCTAGGTCGCAGGCTTTGGTAGTTAATTGAGGGTGGATAAGCACGTGAATATCGTTACAAGTAAAGAGTACAGAGGATTTAGTACTGGTTGTGAAATTAGTACGACTTTGTTAATAAAATTATATTCATTTTGTTTATTAATTAAAAAATGCAAATTGTCATGTTATTAATTAGTGTGTGGGTTAACTAATATTGACCTTTATATTCACTTATACGAATATCGTATAATTATAACGTGGAAAAATCTTATCTCTTATAGTCTAAGACACATTATACACAAACATAAGACATATATGACCTGGAATATTTACACAGACATATAATACATAACACATATAGTCTATTATTACAATGCGTGATTAACACGTACGAAATTGAATATTAATATTGACTTAGCAAGTGTGGTTTTTTATTATGTACCACTTAATTAAAAAAATAAATAATGAAACATTTATAAAAATTCTAATAGAGACCATTCTTTTACTTTAATTAACAATACTCCTAATGTCTCAATTAATTAAAAATCTACAATTAAAGTAACTTTCATACTTGATTTTACGTTACAGTTACTTGATTTTAATTATATAACAAAATTATAAAAATATAATAAAATTATGGTTTCTCTAATCACCATTTATTTATGAGATTAATAAGTTTTATGTTCATTATTATAAATTCTTATTCTCTGAACTTTTATTAATTATTTATTATGCAAATAAAAATAATAAAGTTTATGTAAACTTGTATATGGAATCTAGAGCCTTCTTTTGATAGACCTCAGGGTCATTTATAAGATTAAATAAATGTCTGACTTCACCTACATATTTCTGCAACCATTTTAACTGTTGTTACCGTCACCTGGACTCTCGAGTTTTGGATCCCCTTCCGGTATCACCTTCTCTGTCTCTGCGTCGTTTGAAATTACTCTCTCCGTCTAATGGATGCTGAGTTCTGACGTGGACCTCTGGTCGTGATGATGTACGGCTGGATGTAGCTGCATGTGGGCTGTCCCTGCGTCCTCTAGTATTTTGCTCTGGTTCCTCTCCTCTCCTCGTCTTTTCCCTCGTGGATGTCTCGAAGTTCTACGTGGACTTCTTGAAGTTCATCGACGACGTTTCGACTCCTCGTAGGTTACGATATTATTGTCTTTTACATCACTCGTGTATATCCTAATTACTTTCACCGACGTACTGCCGGTTCCATCGCACTTCAAGTTACGTAATTCGATTTAAAACATTACTTAAACTTTGTAAAATTTACGGTTGCGAGATGCGTGGATTTCACGTACTGTCTGTTAATGATCTGAGAAAGCGTGTGTCGGTCGCTGGGGTTTTATACTCCTGCCGGCGTTCAATTCCTGTTGAAAACTGTTCGGACAGAGTTGAACAAGTCAGCGCGTCGATTTATTAACTAATTACGTGTCTTTCTATGAAGCGCACACTTTTTTATAAATATTATTTGACAAATCGTTAGGTACATTAATAAACTTAACCTATGCAAATTATGAACATTAAGGTGTGTAAACTATGGAAGTTATGGCAAAATTTCACACGGTAGCTGAACGGTTCCCACGATCAAATATACCTCTTAGTATCTAATTGTAGCGCCAGGCGCCAGCTTTTTTTCTACATATGTCTCTGATTCGTGTGACTTCTGGTTTTCGTTCAGCACTTAAAAAACTGTAAAATTTTCCACAATCGTAAACATAATTCAACTTGTTCTTCATTTACACACTAACACACACACAAGCTGATACACACGCGGTTGCCTGTCGCAATGACGTCACCGCTACCAGTCGGGGCGTGTTCCGTCTCCCTTCCCTGCGTTTAAAACCAACTAGGCATTTCAATTCCATATGCATGTTCACTTACAATTATTTCCTTATTTAAAATTAATTAATACGTTTGTTTCTTTTATTTATGTCTTATACCTAACGCTTAATTATTACATTATTTTCATTATTCCCATCTTTTACACGACTCATACGTGCGTTCGTATGTTCTCATACCGCAGTCAGGGGTTGATGAGACTTACGCTAAACGTATCGTTGCAAAATATATATATATATATATATATATATATATATATATTGTAACGCAACATAGTTGAGGTTCCCCAACGTTACATAAAAGACTGAATGAAATATGGTCAAAGACCATACCCTGACTTAAGGTTGTTCGATAGTTCATATGTTTGAGAAGGACCTCAAGTAAAAAGGAGGCAATGACTAATATTAAATGTGAAAGAGCCAGACCAATGAATGATGGATGTAATGAAATGTTTGTTTTGTACTGTGACATGTTAAGGTCTACAGAATATTTATATTGTATGTTGAATGTGTTAAAAATGAAATGATGTTGTTTGATAATAATACTTACTCAATAATTATGTTTATATTTTATATTAGATTTGTTTTTATACAGCACAATATAGTTACCAATGTTAGGCACGGTACTAAGTTGTCAGTATTGTATAAAATTGAAAGATACTGTTGTTCTAATTAATGTTTATAAACTGGATCAGGAGTGTGACCAGTGTTTCAAGTCTAACAAGTAGTTCTGACAATTATGTCATAAATTAATAAAGGGTTCCAGAACCAATTGATTAATGTAAAAACAAATAACCACCAGTAAATTGAAATTCATGTAATTAACTATGTAATCAATAATTAATTGTACAGTAGGTCAGGTAAAAAGAAAATTAAGTTAAAAACCAAATAATGTTATAATGGTTGTAAATGAATCTATAGGCCTAAATTCCATATTAGTGAAAGGAAATTAATACCTTTTTAGTAAACCCAGTCCAACGAAACTCTAGTAAAACATTTACTGTTTAATAAGGAAGGTTAGGGGAGAATTTTATGTGATTCAATATTAATCCAAGCATGGAGTATTTTATTGGAAAGGAGTAGTAATATTCTATAATGCCGGCTCAGGGATATATAGAAAACCTGGTTGTTAAGGCAACTGATTTTTAGTAACTTGTTGATTTTGAATAGATGGTACTGATTGTTACAAGCTATTAGGTTGAAATGAACCGATATATTTAAAATATATGAATAAATATAAAGAAAATATATATCCAAATTGAAAAAACATTTTTGCAAAACAATTATACTGGAATGTTAATGAATCATACAAATTAAATAACCCTATAAATTATCAATGAACACAATAAAAAAGAACTGAAAGCGTCTCACCTCATTCACTAAACAATTCCGCTGAATTTGGTATCAAACCAATTCATGCTATAAATTGAAGACCAATAAAGAGTTGAAGCCTGAATTAACGGAAATATTTGGAAATACAGAAGATTCGATTGACGAAATAACCTTCATTGACAGCGTAAGCTGAGATCCTGATTCCAGTTCGTTGGGACCAAGAATTGTGAAGACGCAAAAGAAGACTCGAAGCACCAGAGTTCCCGTGGGATTATCATCATCCATTCATTGAAGACCAGAGCAGTTTTACTGGGTGAAGACGATATAACCTGCATTTTGATCGTAGTTGACAAACATTCACCGCCTAATGAAGCTTTCGCCGCTTGGGTAAAAAAACAAATTATTTTCATATCATTGTATTTTAAGTAAATAATTTTATTCTTTTTGTAAATTGAACAACCTTAATTATGCGTTTTACCTGGCCTTACTAATGGTTCAAAGAACTACACGAACCCTGGTATAAGAATTATTTGTCATTATTTTCAAAGTATATATGTTTTTCTTTTTAGAATTCGAATAATTAAGAATCGATACATGTTGGGATAGTCGATTGTATTGTCTTATTGTTTGTCTGAGACAACGTAACTGGTTAAATACCAGAGAACAATAAATAAAGTACATTTGTTGTATGAGATAACGTTTTAATCATTGCAGAGAAAATACTATATGTAATTGGCGTAATAATTTATTAACAGATTGATACAAACACTCAGAATAACTAACCTATACGCACAATTATTTATAATAACAGCGCTCCAAGTTTGCAGCTGGTGAGACGGGAGATTGCTGAACTAACGGGTTTTGCCATACTAAATTTGAATGAAATTTTTATCGTTGAGGGACTAGGGTTGAGACAAAAACCACTTACATTCAGTAAATACTCCATATATATTGCTCATATTAAACAACCACTGAGAATTAAATTAAGTCTACAGAATACTACCATTATAAATTCAGGAATATAATTCTAAGTTTGTGGACTTAATAATCTGTGTTCTGAGGGTTTCACTGGTCACAACCACAAGGTATATTAGTTAATAACATATTAATTAAACCAGGTAACAGCATTTTAATTGTTACGAATCGCCACCTACAACGTACTACTTGGCGTTTGTTACACCGGAGTCTCTTATAACTAATTACACTCATAGACAAGATCTCTTTATAATTTGACGTCTCCAGCTGGTATCATACATTATTACCTACGTCCTCACATAATTAACAAGCAGTTCGTTACTAAATTGATTACAACAGTGGGGTTTGAATAAGACGGACATTTTCGCTAGCACCGGCACATATTAGTCTCTCTCTTTACAAATTGACGCTCGCAACGTGAGGCATCATCGTCGCATCTTAACACCTAATTATTTCTTTCTTTACAATACATATATATATATATATATATATATTCAATCACTTCCTGCTACAGTTCGTTTCTTGATATATATAAATATTGCGACGTATCAAAACAAACCTTTATTTACAACAATCCCAATGACGTCATACAGCGTGACGGTAAATAAAATGTTACAGAAAGTTTCAAACGATGTCCAGCTAAAAGACATTATCATGTCAATAGTGTTTGAAAATACAGTACAGTATATATATATATATATATATATATATATATATATAATTGTCTAAAATTTGAATTTTCGGTTTTAGTTTTTATATTTTAATGATTATTTTTCAGGGTTCGGGAACCATTATGTTTTTGTGGAAGCAAGTATTTTTGTGATTTACAGTGTAATCCTGAATTGAAAGGTGACGGAAAAAATTAATAGTTATTACTGTCTCCAAAGTTAAAAAACCTACAAATTACGTCATATAATGAATTATTAAAGGCGTGTGTAATTATATACTGCAAATTATAGCCTACTGTTAGCTGTCACGATTTTCAGTCTGTACGCACACGCGCGTTCACTATGCACAAGCACCTGAGAAAGATTATTGTTGCGCCATTTGATGTACAGATGTGTTGCAATGGTTGCATATGATACAACAATAGAGCGAGAATAGGTGAGATAATTATAATCACACATGGAGTGACACACGTAATAGGACGAGTTCTATCCTATATCAGTTCATTATGTTGTGTATAGACTGATACGTATATAATGACTAGCTGTATACCCGTGCTTCGCTACGGTTTTTACTGAATAAACACATTGGTTCGGTGGTTTTTTTTTTTTTAACCTTGGGTAACCAAGCACATTGTATAAATGTAATATTTACAAATTTTTAAAAGCATAAATGGGTGCCAATATTAAGTCTGCTGAAATCGTTTTGTGAAACGAAATACGGCACTTATAAAACTTCCTTGTAGACAACGTTCTTTGTTTGACCCTGTGGCTGAAGGATAGTTAAACTCTCAGAAGAGCTAACTCGTGAGCAAGCAACATACAACTGGCCATGGGAGAAGCAGTCTTCCCTCAGATCAACACCGGCCATTTTCAAAGACTGCCCTTGTGATTTATTTATTGTCATAGCAAAGCAGAGCTTGACAGGGAACTGGAGTCTTTTAAACTGAAAATGGTAATCCGATGGAATTAAGGGAATGCACTGCTTCCCCCTGACCACATCCAGTGAATATTGTTGCCTCTATGACGTTGTTGTGCAACGATTTAATCTGCAGCCTAGTACCGTTACAAAGCTTAGGCGGTACCAGGTTTCGTAGTAGCATTATTGGAGCTCCAACTTTAAGGCAAAGATTGTGCGGTGGATTGCCTGGAGGATTAAGCGTGTGCAAGAACTCTACTGGGTAATGGACCGCATCTTCTACTTCCACCACAGAGTCCACGGATTGGTACTGGACAATCTCAGTTGGCAGTTTTTCCAATAATGTGTTATTGATATTTGCAGCAGTGCCATTCTTTGGAGTAAGGATAGCTCTTTCTTTCAGCCAAGATACATCTTTCAAGTAAAAATTAGTTAAATCTGGGTAAATTTTTTCAGCCAACGTTGTCAAGTCGCATACAACTTCACATAAGTCTTTTGTAATATTGACTTTGCCATTTTCTTCAGGTAGATTTCCATTACCGATCTGTAAAAGTAAACTTGAAAACTCGTCTGCCTTTAAACTGCCTTTAAGATGCACCCGCATGTTGACTCTCAAGGAACGAACTTGGACTTTAGGCCACAGGACAGAACTCTTTAGACAGGCTTTAACTTCATCTGCTCGAGTTCCCCTAGGTACAACAGGTAAAGTCTGTCTGAAGTCTCCGGCCATTAGAAGTGTGACTCCACCCGTCAGGTTTTTATTGCTTCTAATGTCCTGCAGAGTTCTATCCAAAGCTTCAATTCCTCCCTTGTGAGCCATGGTGCACTCGTCCCAAATTATCAACTTACAATCCTTAAGTACCTCCGCTGTGTCGCTTTGTTTTGATATGTTGCAAAATGGGGTCTCAGAGTGGTTTAAGTTGAGAGGCAGTTTGAAGGCAGAATGAGCTGTCCTCCCTCCATCCAACAACGTTGCTGCTATACCTGACGAAGCCACAGATATAGCAATTTTCCTATCTTGTCTTACCGTGGCTAACATTAAATTAATCAAAAAGGTTTTCCCTGTACCACCTGGTGCGTCAAGGAAAAATAGTCGTCCAGCCTCTGATTCAATGCTCGCAATTACTTCATTGTAGACATTTTTCTGCTCGTCGTTCAGTTTAGGCACGTTTTCAGCAACCAATTCAGATAGAGATAGATGTGTAACGTATTGCCGCGTTACAAATCCAGGGAACCCATCTTAACTGACGTCTGCCAATTACATGGGCTGCCTACGTTGTAACGAGTTTTTTTAAACGTATAATTTTAAAGTCAAATTAATTGAACAAATTACTCACTATAAGTATAAGGAAACAAGGGAAGGTATTTTACTGATTTATGCACTCATTTTCATGTGTAACAAGACGACTTCTCTTTATTAACAACAGTTACTAAAAGATCCCATGACATCATTAATTAAACTAAAATATTTAAATGCTTTTCATAAAACTTTGGGATCAAATTGATTATGTATTCTTATACCTCGGATCCGGGTTTACTTTATGTATATCTATAGTAAAGACTTCTTATTATTTTCAGTTCATCTAGAAGCTTGCAAGACTTCTTTTACCATTTGAAGAATGGCATTATTACTTGAAGTGATAATAAATTACTTTTACATTTAAGGCGTTACAACGTATGATAATTGAATTTTACAGTAAACTCTTAAATTGTCTCATTTTAATTTTTAAATAAAATTAATCGTCTTTGAAAAGTCTCTTTTAGAAGTGAGTTGTGTATCAAATATGATTAACTCTCGATAGCAAGGCTATCGAGTCACCTTTACAATTGAACGTAGTAACCTCGTCCTGGGGTGTCCGTCTTGGGAATCCTTGTAGTCGGCGTCATCATCTGGGTCGTGTCTTCGGCAAGAATTAGGTAGGATGTTCACTGCGGAGATTGAAGTTTCTTTGGTGTAAGTAGATGTAGATTCACGGATGTCCTAGGCAGCGTCTTATACATCGTAGACGTGTATTTATGAAGTTTCTGCAGATCACATCTTCAGGAATGATGTTGTAATTGGAGTTACCTCTTGAGGGGAGACGTCATCTTGCTTACCACTAGTTCAGTTTTTGTGTGTTACATTTTACATTTTCTTCTTAACACATATTTACGTTATTGATACATTACACAATGCTTTCCACGTTTAGCAGTGGTAGCTAATATACTAAGGTTAAATATTTAAAACAAATACATTTTGGAGGAGCACTCGCTCTAACGTCTGTACTGTGTGAAGGCAACATAGCGATTCCTTGATCGATTCAACTAGTACATAACAAAGGAGAGGGGCAAGTACTCCGCGACAATATAGTCCCTATTTTTATTTAAGTTAACATTCTTATTACCAAAAACCATACCTTAATTATACATATATAATTTAAGTGAGTTATTTTAACTACTATTTGTGTCTTCAAATTTCTAATTATAAACATTATGATTTTTATGTCTTCCTAAATTACAGACGACTCGATAAACACGTTGAGTCCGGAATTAACAGGTCACCGCATGATGACTAGCAAAGGGTTAATTATGATAATAATAACTTTTTACAATTCTGCCTTTTTTATTAGTGTTTCTTTGGAATTTTTAATCACTTCTCATTCTCATACTGAGTTAATACGGGGGTTTAGGTTTTATAGTGCGATTTAAAATACTTAATCGCTCGCAAACTTAATTTTTTTTTATTTACGATTACAGTTAGAATTTAAATCGTCACAGATGGACCGTGTTGTAAGAGAGTTCTTTCAGGTACTCGCGGTTGACTGCAGAACTGTTGGGCTCTTGACTTGGAGAAGGAAGACCGAGTTGTTGGAGGGATTGATTGGACATTGAAGAGACTAAGTTTTCTAATGAATGTAGGCATTTGTTGTAAATGATGTTGTTCCGTAGTTCAAGCTCTAAGCCCGGACATTCATACTCCATCTGTCTCTTGAAGTACTCTGACATACTGTCTCTGTGTTTCTCCCACAGTAATAAGGGATCCGCTGCTTGACAAAACACCAAAATGACAGCGAACAGTTGTTTGATTTTCTGTGGTGACTCCGACAGAGCAGCTTCCTCCAAGGTGATGTCCCAATGATTGTCATCTTGAAGTAAACCCAACGCTCTGCAGGCAGACTGATAAGTGGAGTGAACTATGCCAGATACCCTCTTAAGATCATTAAAACTCGTAGGCCCTTTAACTTTATGAAGGAGAAGACGTAGGTAGTAACATTCTGCATTGTTAGGGTGTTCAGTATAAACCCGACTGAGCACTTGATCTTTTTTCACTCCTGGATGTCCGGGAACGGCTTTGCCTTGTTTCCGCCGACTAAACTTATTGTTTTTCCAGGTGTAGTAAGCAGCCTACACCTAGTACTTCGTCCCACTCATTTTCCAACACAAAAGCTGCTTGATCACTGCCCTTGTTCACGTATTTGCAAATATACTTTATCGATTTGACAGAGTTACACAACTCGACATTGATATGTGCCAAAAAGGTACGTGACAGAACAGGATTGTACGGTACCACCCACCGACTGTCTAGGTCTACTCCATTGATGTTGACTGTAAAACCACCATCAGCAGGAGACCTTCGACGGTACTGGGGGTAGCCATCGTCAGCAGTTTGGGTTTCTTTAGATAAGGGACGTGGATATCTTTTGGAGCATGAGCCGTTAACCATGCAGGGCGAGTTCCTGTTTAAGCTTCCGCAAGGGCCATGAATCATTGTCGACTTAATACTTTCATGAAGTTCAGGGTCCGTTTCAGGGTCAGGTACCTCTGCGCTTATGACACTGTCAGTTTGGTCGGCCTGATCCTGTCCTGCAGCCATAGCAAGATGTGTGCGTGAGGCAAGCCACGCTTCTGCCACTCCACAGTATACATGTAACACCTACTTTGACCGAAAATGGAACCTTTAGTTAAAAGATGAATAAGTTTTTTAACTTTCAAATGAAACACTCGAGCTATGATGTCATGTCTGTCTTGAGGCTTTTGTCTGTCTCTTAAGGCAGCTCCAATTTCAGACCATTTCGGGTTACATGTAAATGTGATAAACAAATCAGGACGACCATAGTGACGAACATATGTCATGGCGTCCTGAGTTCTCTCGTGCATATAGCGGTGCCCACCAGTAAAACTGGATGGTAACACGACCCTCTTTCCCATATCTGAAACGTTAGCATCCCCCTTACACATGGCGTCTTTAAGATGAACATAGATTTTTTCCCTCGCAGCTTACTCTGGTTGAATCTTATAAAGTTAAGCCTTTCTGTCTCTATCTTGGCATACATATCAACCAAAAACTGGTTGAAAAGACTACGATACAGCAATAGATAACTTTCTTCACCTTGTCTTTCCATTATTCTGTAAGCGTAGAAGTCTGAAGCGGAAACTGTTTTCTTGAGAGATGCTTTAGATATTGGATCATATTGTGGAATATTGATAGAGTAGCCGTCTTCTCCACGGCAGAAGATAAGAGGGTACTGGAGAGCGTCGTATGCACGATGAGTTTCGCTGATCCGTACCAACTTTGTGTCTCTGCTGTGAAGAATTATGTCTCTCTTTTCAAACTCCTGTCCCACAATAACCAAAGCTACCTCGCTTGTTGCTGGCGCGTTGTAACGACCCCTATGTTCAACTGCAGGCTTCCTGTCTGCATGAATAACAACTTTGAACTCCTTCCCCTCCGGAACATTTTCCATTGCGGTTTTAAAATCTCGTATGTAGGGATTGTTATCATGCAGACATTTTTTAAGTTGGCCAACTAACCAAGGCTTAACCACAGTAAAGAGGTTGGATCTGATTTCTGTTTCTTTTTCATCGTTTCCAACAAAATAAATTTGTAGAAAAGAGGGGTCTTGCTGGGGAGAAGGTAACAAACTTCCTATTCTATGGTAAACCTGCCCTTGGACCTTAAAAGTTGGCATGAAATTTCCTTCGTGCACCTCTTTAGCTCCAAATGAAGTCATTTGAAAACATCCGTTATACTTTCTGGTATTTGATAAAAAATGCTGAGACTGACGGTGACTGTAAGTAAGAAGACTATGGAGCGGCTCAGGAAGCTGTTGAGTAGAAGGAAGACGACCCTTGCCATTGCTGCAGCATAAGCCAGGGCTCTCTTCTTTCCACTTTTTCGAATGGCACCACTTGCATTCAATATGGTGACCAAGAGAAACAACCTTGTCATTATTGTAGTCTGTACTACGGTCATATTTAAATCCTGATAAAGACTTTGTTTTCCATGGGATCAGTTGCCTCTTCTCAGTGTACCTTCGAACAGCTTCCTGATTAATTTCCGGATGTTTCTTTGAGTATCTAGAAACTGAACCCCTGTTAACGTCAGGGTTTGCACGATACACCACCAGATGGTAAGGGTATATTTCGGCAGCAGCCTGAATTTCATAGTGGGTGGCATATGTGGTGTACAGAGACATGTGAGCACGGTATTCAGCCAAACTTCTATAAATGTTACCACACGCCATCATTGTATGCTCCTCAAACCGTTGCCAGTTGTTACAAATGTACTGTACAACGCTTGTTCGCACTTGAGACGCATGGGAGACAGTATAAGGTAAGACAGGGAGTAAAAGAAGCACGACCCATCTGCACCCACAGGCACAATACGGTGAGGTACCATGATCCCATCAACTTCAATTTGTTCCATCATGTATTAGGGATATAGAATTTATATAAAAAGCAGAAAAGAAAGAGTATTTAAAACAAACTAAAACAAAATTATTCTCTTCTTAACAAAAACTGTAAGAGCAACAACGGCGGTAGAACAAAAACCTATTTAATAAAGTGGAATCTACACTGCAAAAATAAGAAAAATAGTCAAACTTGCAAACTTGACAAATAAACTAAAAAATAAGATACAAAATAATAAAAAATCAAGAATATCCAATGCTCAAACTAAAACTAACAAAATAATCGTCTTAAACAAAGTAGCAGGAGTGTGCAGTGGCAGTGTAGCGACTGAACTGAACTGAACAAAGCAGCATTCTGCCCTGTTATCAGTGGCCTTTAGACTGAACCCCATGACGCAAGTGTGTCTGAGTTGTGTCCAGACCAGACTAAACATAACAACTCTTTATGGACTACATTGCAACGTAAACAAATATGTTACGTAAATTGTGTGATAGTACTTCTGGGAACACGTTCTTATCGCAGGAATGCATAAAATTCATGTGTTCATAAGTAATTAATATTTATTTAAGACAATAGTTAATATATCGTATAATATTGTTTTCTACCGACAAATGTTTTCTATATATTTATTACGCTCCTTTTACAACTTTGAATCAATTTATTCGGAAATATTTTCTTTGTAGGCCCTGTTGTTCTTGAGATACAGTGATGACTAAGTGAGTAAGCGGTATTTAGCAAATATATTATAGATTTCTTTAGGGTAGTTTTAATTAAAATTATTTAAGATTGACCTTTGTGTTCTTTAAAAGAGGGTTAAGTTAACTTGTAGAACAAATTTCATGTTTCTATCTCATCTAGAAGGTGCCTAACAGTTGTCACGTTTTAACTGTCATGTATTTCTTATGAGAATATTCGGTCATTTTGACCCCTCCAAAACCCCCCTACAATTTTGAATTTTGTCAAACCCCGTCTTATTGCACATCTACAGTATCTATTGAATATCTATGTAACGTTTCATCTTTCTAAGCCTTGTCATTGTTGAGATACAGTGATGAGTCAGTGAGTGGGCTTTGGCAAATACATTATAGATAATGACGATCATTATAAGCAGCAGCAGTTGAAACAACACTTGAATGCCTTCCAGAATCATTCTCCAAAGCAATTATTGTGCAGTATACTGTAACTAGATCATTCTTCCATCTTAAAAAGGATCCTCATCGTGTTGGAACACAGTCTTGTGGAATTCTGCCATCTTCTCGATTGGCCAGACCGTCGATTTTCACCTCCTCACCTGGTGAAGCCTTCTTAAATATCTCAAAAAGAGAATTCAAGTTACGCTTGTTACAGTAAGAATTAAAATTACAATTTTTCCCATTCAAATTATTTTTGAAACGTTTTCCAGAATTTTTAATAGTTCTTCAAACGTCACAGAAAAATTTCTCTTTTGAAATTGTCGATCTGGTAAAAACAGTTCCCCGACGCCAAATAAAAATTGTCCTAAACCTACTATCTATTATATTTCACGTATACCTGCTTTGTCACAAACTGAATTCTATAATGAACTTGTTTCATGCGTCTTTAATTGTTTGTTTTCGCCGTGGAGGTTTCAGTCACAAGAATACGTCGAACATCGTCGGGAAAAATTTAGCCTGCCTCAACTAAGGAAACCGACCTTTGACGGTTGGTTTAATTGTTCTGGAAGCAACCTGCGATTACATTTGATCGAAACGTAAACTCCAAAAGTAAACAAAGAACAATGTCCGAAACAAATTTTCCTAAGAACAAAACTTTTAGGAAGGCGTGAATACTATTTTTGTAGAAATGCATAAAACTACACATAAAAAAAGGCGTCAGTGAATTACAACAGAACGCATTTTTTCGTACCTATAAATTTCGTGTTACTAGACCTATATTCGGTTATGGCAACAAAACAAAGAGGGTTCATCACAAAACTGTTCAGAGGCGTTTGATCAATATTTCTCCATCCGAGTGATTATAATTTTTTTTACAATTCGATTAACTGACCTGGAAAACATTCGATACTCGGCAGGTTGTGAAAAAATTAATAAAATTTGAGTCTCACAAGCGATTACTTCTGAACAGGGCGCACACTTCCTGAGCCTCAGCGCATGATCTCATTATCCGTTATTTTATTTTAACGAAAATATCGATACACATTCTCAAACTATAGTTCACAAGCTTCAAGAGCTGCATCCAAACCGTCGTCGTCGTCTTCATCATCATCATCATCATCTTCTTCTTCTTCTTCTTCTTCTTCTTCTTCTTCTTCAACAAAATGGTTGAACAGAACCTTGTTAAGTCTCGACGTACTCTCTCTGTCTTCCATCCCGCAATTTCCTGTCTCTTGCTTCATCATACAATTTCTGACTCCAACTATTTCTTTTATGTGTTGCTTACGCAAACCGGATATGAAACAACCTCTTATAGGAAGAAGAAAACGAAACCGTTTTTTAGAACACACGCGGTGATATTAAATATTTGACGTTCAAACGAAATAACAGAACGCCTTAAAACGGTATGAAAAGGGAATGTTTCGAAAGCTATGACATGTTGCAAAAGAAATGGTGAAAGCGCTATCTTATACGAAACAGGAAACTGTGAAGAAGAAGCAAAACATATTAACGTCATGTTTGCAGCCGCGGCAACATAAATTGGGAGGCGGTGATGGAGAGAGCCGCCACGGGACTGCAACTGACACAGACTGATCTGTGCGCAGTTGTATCCGTCGCCAGCAGACCCCTCTTGCTCCTGTCACTCTTTATTACCAGCTATTAGTGCAATTAATGACATGTTTTTATTTAATACAAACCTTTCACTTTTTGGTTTATAACTCCAGCGCTTTTTATGTCTCTGCAGTTGTTAGTATTAACAAGATGAGTTTCATATAATTATAATGCACGACTGAATAATTATTTCTTTACGGTTTTTTTGTATGTAGAGGTCAGGATTTAGTGATCAGCAAGTGCCATGGTTTCGGACCTCTCTTAAGGAACGCCTGATCTCTTCAATTAATAATAGTGGATCTTTTTTATACCGCTTAAGCAATCTAGGAACAAGGCATAATATAATATTACTGTCGCAGCATCAGCTTTGCTACCGAGCAAGGAATGTGGTGACGTATGTCATTCCACTGCACGCATCACTGTAATACAACACATTTAAAATGCGTTTTACAGTTTCGGTGTGACTTGACTGTCTTTCACACGGTATTTTTTGTAGCTAATAAGAAAACACACTTTAACAAAATATTCAATAACTTACACTGGCATATAATGTACGAACATTTAAACGCAGACAAACTCACAATTAAATACGTCTTCTGAACAACTGAACAATGTTTACAGAACCAGTAATACCCCCACCGACACAAGCACGCACTATCATTCAGCAGACACACCAGGCGTTTCGGTGGCCTGAATAGGTTGCTCATCATTATTTGTGCCATCCTTAGACGGAGAGATTAGATATATTAGGTTACTGTAAACATTTGTTTATACATACGTTTTTCTGTATATCATATTTTTTGAGTAAAAACAGTGTGTTATATTGTAACCTAAAAATCTGACATTTTTAGGTCAAATATTGGTAAATATAATAAGCTGTTAACCAGTTAACAGATCTATAGAATTCTTTGTCAGTCAGTCATGATATTGTTGATAATCATCATCATCATCATCTTCTTCTTCTTCTTCTTCTTCTTCTTCTTCTTCTTCTTCTTCTTCTTCTTCTTCTTTTCTTCTTCTTCATAACATGCCTTAAGCTGCACTGACTGTTCCGGAAACCATCTTGTCCTAGGATGTCCCATATTTCACTGACCTTCTTCTTCTTCTTCTTCTTCTTCTTCTTCTTCTTCTTCTTCTTTGTTAGGACTCTGTCCTTTCCTATATCAACGGTCCTACATGCTGTCACTCCACCTCTTCCTTGGCCAACCAATGCTCCTCTTCGTATTAGGTCGGCTATCTATTGCCTTTCTTACTAGCCTTGTCTCTTCCATTCTTTATACGTGTTCTTTCAATATGCTTCTTCTTTACGCAGTCCAAGAATTAATATCTTTTACATTACAAGTTTCTGTTATACCATTGTTTGACAACCTGTCGTACCTTGCCTTTCCTAATACCATCCGTAATATAACTTAGTCATTTCTATAGTTTGTCGTTTTCTTTTAGTTGTTGCCGTATCTGGCTTGGTCTCTGAAGCATAGGATATTACTGCACGTATTGTGCTTTTGTAAACACTAGTTGTTGCTTCTTGTGTGAAGTATTTATTAATAGCTCGCGCTGACCTGTGAGCTTTAATTCTGGGCGATTCGGGGAAGACGGTCTTGCTACTATCTTTCTAAATGGTTGCACCAATTTATTGATTCTGTATGTTAGCATGCAACCTAATACAGCTGTGAGTAAATTCATTTCTGCGGATGAAATTTTCCTTCCGTCTTTCTTTGAAAGTACCCAACGTCTCACTCCCGTACAGCGCCACTGGTGCGCCATTGTCTTGTGAAACTAAACTTCAGTTTCTTTTCTAGTTTTATATTTTAAGGTTCTATAAATTGTTTCACATATATATGTAACTCTATTAAGTTTATTAAGTCTACTGTGGGAGATACTCACAGCTGGACACCTACTCCAGAATTTTCCCATGCATCTACATTTTAGTTCTTATTGGAAGAAGAAGAAGAAGATCTACAGGCAGGCCAGTCACAAGATGACGGGAGTTATGAGACCGGAACAGGAGAAATCCTATCCATGAAGTGGCGATGATGATGATGATGATGATGATGATGATGATGATGATATTCAATTACATCCGGGCGTTTGAAAGAGTAAGGCTCTTAAACTTCAAGGCTCTACTTATAAAGTCAAGCATTACATGGATGAATAATACATAACGTGGATGGATGACCGCTCGCCGCTCGGCCTGTACAGATTTGTTAGAAATTCGATTCGACAACTAATTTCTTTTACTTCCGATATGTTGAGCGGCCAAGATTGCACAAAACTAAGTGGGGGGTTGACGTGGGGAAATGCTGTAGGCTACAGGGTAGCTAATTGTAACAGCCTTTCACAAGAGACATCTTACTGTGGGAGGGTGGAGGGAAAGTGAAAAATTAGCTCTCTCTCGTGTGGAAGTAAATTTTATAAAAGAGGGTGATTTCGGCTAGCGTATCCGTGGGAGGGGCGTTGAGCCGGAAACCAGAAATCAAACACAAATAGGGGATTGCGTGTCTTATAAAGAAGCACAACAGCAGCAGCACGGGGAATTTAGTTAAACAGGAATTTATTAATATCGCTCCCCGTGCAAACAGAACTCCTCCTACTTTCATCGCTTTCCCGCAGGAGTGAGCGTGTATGTTTGGTTCCCTAACATATTGTTACGAAATAATATAGCCGTCCGCGATTGCACCATAGCTGGTGAATAACGAACACCGAGGCTTTCTGGACTACAGTATTCTGTTGACAACAACATGTAGAGCTATAATTATATCGTATAGAACTTATATATCGAATTTTCTTCAGTACAACATGTATTGTTTGTTGTTTGTAAGTACACACCCATATATGTGTGTACGTTACATGATAGTTTATAGGTATTTCTGTATATATATATATATATGTACATATTATGTATATGATTAAATATAGTTTCTTCTGTAAGTCGTTGTATTATGTTTCAATTCACCTGACGTACGTTTCACTCAAACACATCAGTATCATCAGAGGTTTGTAAACGAATTGACAAATAATCGATATAATTATAGTTTAACGTAGAAACTAACGAATAATCGAATTTGTTTCGATTTCAATGTAAAATAACGAATAATAGATTTGATTCGATTTAATTATCGATTGTTTTAATGTTTATTGATTTAAGGAGCAGTTTTCTTGGATATATTGGAAGTATTTAAAGTTAATATTTTATTTATTTTAATAAGTTTATAATTTTAAATAGATCATCTTGTTTCGTTTTTATTTCATTTTGTTCTTTAATTAATTCATTATTGTTATTGTGTTTCAAAACATTAATATTTTCCCAAATATTCATTTGTTGACTCTTTTGTATGTTTTTAATTAACTTTATACTTTCAGGGTTTTGAAATCGGTGGTTATTATTTAGATAATGAGTGGATAAATTAGATTATATATTTGAAACAATCTATCGAGTAGTTTTTTCTTTGTCTGGCCTACGTAAAATTTATTGCAATCTGGGAGTTCTATTTTGTATATTCCATTTTTATTGTGAACATTGTATTTTTATGTACATAGACTATGTATTGTCCTGCTATTTTTAAAATAACAACAAAATATGCTCAATTCAGTTAGGTTTTATTTTTTACACCATGAAAAAAATAAATTTTCATTCTCAGGGCAAGCGGCACAGAAAAACAAAATAAACGAAAATTTTATTAACAAAATAATGTAACACTTTTCTTCTTACGAGTAAAGTAAAATATTTGAAATTTTTTAATCTGAATGATTTAAACAATTTTATTTTAGTTCTTACTTTTGCACTTGGTTATTGTTATTATAAATTGTTAATTTATTAGTTTCTTGTATATTTTAAATATTATTTTTAGTATTTTGTTTTAAAATTATTATTATTATTATTATTATTATTATTTCTTAGTGATACTTTCTAGTTAATGGTGGTTCAGCAAGGAAAAAAATTTTAATTAAGTTAGGCTAAGCTGTCTTCTTCTTCTTGGCTTGGGTTTATATTATAATATTTTATAATTTTTAATTTTCTATTTTATATAGCTTTTTTACATTTACAAACTATTTAAATGCGTTTTGCTCTCAGTGTTTTAGATTATTTTGATGTTTTACATTGTCAGTGGCTTAAAAAATTTATTATAATACCTAGTTTTACATAAAGCCTGTGACAACTTGATTATTCTGTGTTGTTTTAATTCTTCGTTTTACCAATGACTTTAAGATATAATAAATTATAATGTAAAGAATTTGGAGTTTACAATTTTGTACATATAGTTTGAAACTATTAATCTATAATTTTTGTATACATTCGTTACTCTTAAACATTACCAATACTATTATTTCAAATAATTTTACTAAATTTCTAACTACATTCCAGTTTGACACCTTTCAAAATCCAACATGATTGACAGAGTTATATTGCTAGTGTCTTTTCTAGTGTCATCAACCGTTCCAAGCTTTCTTCTTCCCTGTACTCTCTCTCCTTCCACTTTCCCTCTGTTACCCTTAGTTTGTACGCAGTAGATGTTCCAACCAAGACGCTTCCATAATCTACCATACTCGAGTGTGTGGCCTACTCCATGAGATTAGGGATACCACTAGGATATTCAATGCGGTGGTTTCACCTTGCCTGACGCATCCTATTCCATTGACCTTGATGCGCTCATCTGCCTTTATGAGTGAATTCTGACTGCAAGAACTAGAAGGTCTCTAGCAAGAACTTCTTATCGCGGAAGTTACGTGGTCCCTGTGTTCGTTAGCAGCTTTTAGAAGGAAAACCATTTAAGGAAGATCTTGATTTATACAAATAAAAGCAATTTTATTGTTTTCTATTGAAAACAGTAGTACGTTTCTAATGAAAATGTGTTTTTTTTAGTATAATACTTTTAAGATATCTAATGATCTTTCATAAGAGTGATGTCAACAGTGACGGGAAAACATAGCATAATACCGTTAATAATAATAATAATAATAATAAATGTAGGCTTTGATAACACGGAGTTGTGAGGTTTATACTCTCTAAAAAGACGGTTTAGTTGTTATAATTTTAAAAAATGTACTATTTTGTGAAATAATGCAGCAATTTTATAAAATTACATTAAAAATGAGTCATCAACCCTTACAATAAAATTATGTGTAATTCAGATTGCTGTACGTTAAACTTGTGTGGTTTAAAATTTTATTTTAGTTTTCCTAAAAATTTGCAAAGTAGCGCTTATTAGATTATTTCCCTGGCTCCTGCATATCTATATGGCTATAACTAATACTTTCGCAAATTTTCATGAATAACAATGTTTAAAGTTTCTTGTTTTAAAACATATTAGCATAGTTTATTGAATATAATTCTTTTAAATTTGATATTACAAAATTTTTTAATTTTTTCAAAATTTCGGGTTTAATTTTTGTCATATGGTGCTCCTAGAATTTTGACAAATTTCAGAGTAAACGCTATATATTCAGGATAAAATTCCTTTTATTATGATATCCGGTATGGAATTTTACACGTATTTTCAAATTTATGTCCTTGTTTTAGGTCTTATCGTCCTAAAAGTTTTAAATTTCCTGAACTGAGTACCATATTCTGATTTTTTTTTTTTTACTGAATACTGCTCAAATTGAAACCCCCTTTAATTTGACACCCGTACCAGGATTCTACGATTTTTTTAAACTTTTATCCTTACCGTTTAGTCTCTTGCCCCCCCCCCCCAATTTGGGGAGGTATCAATCTCTAAAACAATAATTGTCTGTGGTGTAAAGTGTGGACAGCCACGAAATGTTTTACGAAAATCGGTTGATGAAATCAAAAATTAAAGTGAGACATCCCCCAAAGAGATAGACAGACTGACAAATGTCAAACGGTCGAGTTAAAACTGTGAACTCGTTTCGATCGTTTAATAACTCGAGAGGAAAGAAAGAGAGATGCAGGTACTCGACCAAGAAAGCAAACGGCATTAAGAGGGCGGAAATTGAAATAATTTATGAAATGGAGGAGGAGGAGATATATTTTCATCGGCCTGCCAGAAATTTCTATCGTAATAATTTAATCCTTTTAAAATAACAAATATTTAATCAAAGAACAAATATATACTATCACGGTACAGTACTTTTACTTCGTGCTGTTTGCAAAATTCGCAGGTCTCAGAGATAAAACAAACACACCAGCGAATTCTGTGTGCTCAGTCTTGCACAAACGTAAAACATTTGTTTCCATTCTCTCTCTCTCTCTCTCTCTCTCTCTCTCTCTCTCTCTCTCTCTCTCTCTCTCTCTCTCTCTATCGTACAACACGGAATCTTCATTTACATAACGCTGGTGGTACAAATAATGTTCTTCTTTTATTAATGTACGTTGTTATCGTAATACATTCTGCGCTAAGTACCCACGTGTACGCACGTGTCATTTCTCTCCCTCCCCCCCTCCGTGTACACGTGTAGATCTGCTTGTCTGTCTAAATTAGGAGTGAAGTGTGTAGGGTGCAAGGTGAGGGGATTATGCTGTGATAATGGTAGGGCATTAATTTGGTTTGAGAGAAAGCGTGTATGTCTGCGCATCGGACAGTAGCATGGTCCACTCCGCGTTATTGTAGCACACGAAGTTTGAACCCAAAGGTTCGTGTATTTTGTTGTTGTTAATTTTAAAATGATATATTTTTATTCACGTATGTTTATATGCGCCTCCCTCCAAAGTAATCGGATTTGATATCTCGGATCATATCGGGTTGATATATTGATATAGGCCTATATCGGATTTGATTTGATAACAAAGTTTTTTCGTCCTTGAAAAAACATTTCTGAAAACTTCCCGGTATAAGCGTGAGCTGGATAAGCGAATTTTTAGTTTTGTGTTTTAAACAGCTGCAATACGTTGACTTTTACGTTTTAATGTTCTTGAAAAGTTAAAAAAGTCACATACGGTAAACATATAGAAAATATAGTAATTACTTTACTTCAATACTACAAAACATTCTTTCATCTTTTCACTGTGTCTCCTCTTCCTGTCTTCAGTCCACTTTGAACCTGCGTTTTTCTCTCTCCTACCCTCCACTCCTTCCGTTTTTAACACTTTTGCCCGACAAACTTCTCTTTCAATTGCTTCTTCTGCGTTTATATTTTTTTTTTCTAAATCCTTTTTGACTTCTTTAATCCAACTTGATGTTGACTTCTTTCCGCACAGATATTTGAAGTTCTGTTTTGTTAACTTATTGTCGTCCATTCTACATAAATGTCCAAAAAATACTAATCTTCTTTTTCTCACTGTTTCTGTTACATTTTCTATACTTTAATATATTTCATCATTGCTTCTTAATTTCCAACCTTCTGAAGTTTTTCGTGGGCCTTTTTCCTAATATCATTTTCGTAGGAATATTTTCCTAATAATTCGTCTTTCCAATATTTCTAGTTTCTCTAAATTATAATTCAATGCTAGACATTCACTTGCATATAGGCATTCTGACCTCATTACTGTACTGTAATGCCTTATTTTCGCATTTTTAATATACACTTTATATTGTAAATATCTTTAGTTATATCATTTGCTCTTTCCATTTTATGAACGCTTTCTTCTATAGCAGATTTTTCTAAACCATTCTCTTGACACTTAACTAAAAATGAACTTTTTCATGTGAAAACTTACTGATTTTATTGGACGCGTTTCGGCTTACGTATCCGCCTTCTTCAGCTTTGGTAACAGACTGCCAACATTTTGTAACGGTTGTGTGGAAGGTGAAGTGGGGGTGGTGTGTGGAGGAAGGGGATTGGCGCGGGGATTCAACTTACTGTTTGTTTTCTGTATAATTGTGTCAAAAAGTGTATGTGATTTATATTGTAATTGATCGTTGAGTATGTTGTTTGGTTGTGTTGTGTGGTGTTTATATATTTCGTATTGTTCAGTTGTGTTGAGTTTTCGACCTTTGGGTATGTAATGTAAAATTTCAAGATTAGTGTCTATGTTGGTGTAACTGTGGTTTTCTGTGTGTATGTGTGTGGCAAATGCGGAGTGTATATTGTTGTTGGTTAAAGCTTTTAAGTGTTCAGAATAACGGGATGAAAAAGATCTTCCCGTCTGGCCTATGTAGAAACTATTGCAGTCATTACAATTTAATTTGTAAACACCTGTTTTGTTATATTTGTCTATGTCTGTGTTTGTATTACTGATGTGTTTTTTGATGGTATTGGTTGTTCTGAATGCTATTTTGTATTTGTGTTTTCTGAATGTATTGGCGATTTTGCGTGTGTATGAGTTGTGGTATGTGAGTGTGATGTATTTATTGTGTTGTGTGTTGATGGTATTTAGTGTTTTGTTGTTTTTGTTTTTGATGCGTTTGTGTAGTATGTTTATTAAATTGGGGTTATAACCGTTTTTGATTGCTATGTATTTTATTGTGTTGAGTTCGTCGGTGTAATCTTGTTTATTTAAGGGTATTTTAGTTAGTCTATGGAGCATATGGTTGAAGGCCGCATGTTTATGTTGTGTTGGGTGGTTTGATGTGTTGTGTATAACCATGTCAGTTGTGGTTGGTTTCCTGTATATTTTGTACGTGTGTGTATTGTTAGTTTTGTTAATTGTTAGGTCTAGAAAATTTATACTATTGTTTTGTTCAGTTTCCAGTGTAAATTTTAATTTGTGGTGTATAGTGTTTATGTATTTGTGGAAGTTTTCAACTTGTCTTGTGTTGCCTTTGAATAAAAGTAATATATCATCAACATATCTGTGCCAGTATATAATTTTGTTAGTGTATTTGTTGTTGTTTATTATGTGGTTCTGTTCAATGTTGTGTATATATATTTCTGCTAGTATTCCTGATATGGGGGATCCCATCGGGAGTCCTTCTGTTTGTGTGTATATTTTGTTATTGTATGTAAAGTAATTTTGTTCAGTTATTATTTTGGTAAGTGTGATGATTTCTTGTATGTGAGTTTCAGGTGTGTTGTTTTGTCTGAGTAGTTGTTCTAGTGTTTGTATGGTTTCTTTGATGGGGACATTAGTGTATAAATTGGTTATATCAAAAGATGCCAGAGTTGAGTTATGTGGGATGTGTATGTGTTCAGTTTTCCTGACTAGGTCAATGTTGTTTTTGATAGATGTGTTGTTACTGAGTTTAATGTTTTCTCTGATTATTTTGTCTAGTTGTTTTGCGATTTTGTGGGAGGGGGCCTGTGTGTTGTTTATTAATGGTCTGATTGGAATGTTAGGTTTATGTATTTTTGGTAATGCATTTAGTTTAGGGGGGGTTAGGTTTTATTTGTTTAAGGTATTTGGCGTTTTCTGGTTTGATTAGCATTCAGAACAACCAATACCATAAAAAAACACGTCAGTAATACAAACACAGACATAGACAAATATAACAAAACAGGTGTTTACAAATTAAATTGTAATGACTGCAATAGTTTCTACATAGGCCAGACGGGAAGATCTTTTTCATCCCGTTATTCTGAACACTTAAAAGCTTTAACCAACAACAATATACACTCCGCATTTGCCACACACATACACACAGAAAACCACAGTTACACCAACATAGACACTAATCTTGAAATTTTACATTACATACCCAAAGGTCGAAAACTCAACACAACTGAACAATACGAAATATATAAACACCACACAACACAACCAAACAACATACTCAACGATCAATTACAATATAAATCACATACACTTTTTGACACAATTATACAGAAAACAAACAGTAAGTTGAATCCCCGCGCCAATCCCCTTCCTCCACACACCACCCCCACTTCACCTTCCACACAACCGTTACAAAATGTTGGCAGTCTGTTACCAAAGCTGAAGAAGGCGGATACGTAAGCCGAAACGCGTCCAATAAAATCAGCAAGTTTTCACATGAAAAAGTTCATTTTTAGTTAAGTGTTAGTGCTGTGAAAGAAGAGATGAATAATCAAGACATTCTCTTGAATTATTTCTTCTAGATACTTAAATTTTCGAACCCTCTCTATTCGACCAATATCTGTTACCAGGAATTTTGGCGCATTTTTAATGTTCATGAGAAATTTGTTTTTTCTGCAGAAATTCTTAAGCCTGTTCTATTGGCTATGTCCACTAAAAAAGTAACCTGTGTTACTGCAGATGTCAGATGTTCAGAAAGTATAGCAAAGTCATTTGCGAATGCCAAACAGTTTATTTCAATACGTTTGTTCCTTCTTCCCAACATGATTGGTGATATTTTGCATTCCTTTAATTTTTCATTCCAAATTCTCACTACTTTCTCCAGGACGCAGTTGAAAAGAATTGGGAATAAACACCACCCTGTGGTCGCAGTTTTTAGTTTTTGTCTAAATCATTTCACCTTGCAAAGAAGTGTTCGCTGATCCATTTTCATCTTGAATTTTCACAATTTCCATTCCATATATCTGACCGTTTCCTTCAAATAATCCTATGGGGTTAAGTAAGGATGGTGTTATTTAACCCCGTGCTACGTTTTTTTCAGTTTTACGGTGCTATTAACAGGAAGTTTCAGGGAAAAGCGAAGTGTCACAGAAAACCAAACTGGCAGTACAGAAATCTGTATACGATCCAACATTGACGTACAAAATGCGAGTCATGGACTCGGAGTGACAGACATAAAAAGAGAATACAAGCAACAGAGATGATATTCCTGAGGATAATTCAGAAGAAAACTCGTAGAGATAGAGTGAGAAACGTTAACATCCGGAAGAATTTGAAGATATTCTCTTTAAATGATAAAATTGAAAGCTCGCAACTTCGTTGGTTTGGCCACGTCTGTAGGATGTATGAGGAAAGGTATCCGAGACGAGCATAGGAGGCAAAAACAGAACGCAGAAGAAGAAGAAGACTGCGCAGAACGAAATGGGCGGATAACATCAAGAAGATTGTAGAAGCCAGATGAGCAGTTTAGGACCGAGATAACGTTTTGGCACTGGATAGGACGATATGGAGAGCTCTCTCGAATACCTCGACACCCGATGAATAGAAGAGGACGGCTAAGAAGAAAAAGCTACCTTTTTATAACCGCAATACAGTCAATGACGCATTACTGCGTCAATAGCAGTGAAAAGGTGTCTAAATAGTACTCTTTGTTAACAGTACTTCTTTTCCTGGATCCAGACGTTGGTGGAATTTCAATTTCTCTCCTTCCGATTACAGTGTCTTACTTCATAGTAACTGTAGTTCTTTCTTACAGTCATACTTCCTTCCTCCCTTTATTTCATTCATATACTCCTGACTTTGCGTTCCCCTCCCACCACGACCCTCAATCATTCCCTCGATCAAGATTGTGAGTCATTTTAAATAACGCAGTATGACCAACCACACTGCTTCTCCTATCCGCAATAGTCTTCTTTCATCCAGCCGCTCTCTTCAGTACCTCATCATTAGTCTCTATTTCTGTCCACGTTATTCTTAAGGCCGTCCTGCAGCACCACATCTCAAAAGCTTCAAGGCAGCTCATTTACAATAGCTCTTTTAAAGGTACCCCCTTTAATAGTGCAGTAATCGGTCACTATTTTGAACGAAGTACATTAATTATTGAATAAACTTTGATAACAGATAATTTTTCAATTAACAGAAATTTTACGAAAATCCCGATTACCTTACTATTCTCTGTTTAGTACAGTAAGAATTGTATCAATGATACCATAAGCGCTGAAAATTCCCAAAAGTCGGATTCGTGTCAAAATTCACTTTAGTCTGACATTCGGCTCGTTTTTACAATTTTTTCAATATTGTAATCAAATTTTTGGGCCCGGCAGTTAAAAAATTTTGGAATTTCCAAAACTGTATACTATATTCAGATTTTGGTTAAATTTGTTAAATTTAATATCACATTGAGTCTGCAATTTTATCAAACATGTGGCCCTTTTTGGGGCCTGGCATCCCAAAATTTTAAAAGTTACAAACGTTACCACTACATTCAGATTTTAGTTAAAATTTCTTATAATTTGATAACGCACATGAATTTTTGTGATTTTATCAAACTTCTTACTCACTTTTTGGCCCCCAGAGTCTCCACATTTTGAAATTTTAAAAAATGAACACTATATTCATATTTTAGCTAAAATTTCCTTTAATATGATATCCCCCAACTTTTTCAGAATTTTGACCCTCTCACATTTTTGTCTCCCGCTTCTTATTTTTAGAGGGATCAGTCTCAAAAACAATAGGTTTCTATATGGTAAAAGTGTGGTCACGCATATCAGGTTTTACAAAAATCTGTTGATGCGTTTAAAAGTTATCGTCAGCCATACGCCAAAGAGACAGACAGAGAGAAAAGTGCTAAACGGTCGAATTAAACCTGAGAACTCGCTTCGCTCGTTCAACTAACAGTACTAACTAACTCGTTACTAATGGTAAGGATTCACGTAAACGCTACCACGATCTTTACCTTACTACTGTCATCTTTAACTGATTCATGACCTTTGTGGAACCATCTGTAGACGTACCATTTAGAAAACCGCTCATTCGTGCATACCAAACTCACCAAAAAACCTTCTGCAACATTTTTTCAACACTATATCACTCCGTCTCACTAGTTACACAAAATTTAATACGATTGTGATCTTGTAATGTAAAATGTACAGTAGCCTACAGAGAATGAATGAGGAGGATGTTCTTAAGAGGATTATGAAATGCACACCAGAAGGAAAGAGAGGACATGGAAGACCCAGACTACTATGGATTGATGAAATCCTAGAGAATGTGAAAGTGCTTGGAGTAAAAACTGGTGCCCATTGGTTAAGAATAGAGGGAAGTCTGGAGGAAAATCCTGAGGGAGGCTGAGGCGGTGGGGTGTGGAGTTACTGATTTTGATGATGATGACTATGACTAAGGTAAATGGACTGCCTGTCTGAACCAGATATTGTGGCCAGCATTACGAACGAAAGTATTAAATTAATTGTGGATAAATACTGCATCGTATCATTTTATTTTGATTTTTTATTTTAATTTTAATTTAATTTTGTTTATTTTAATTTTATTTTAATTTTGTTAATTTTAATTTAATTTTAATTTTAAATTCAGTTGTTCACAGCTGAATGAACGCATTGTCGGAGAAAAGAGAAAACGTTTGTCCAATTTAATTTCATAAAGAATCTACGAATTGGAACAAGTGGTACGAGATGTGTTAGGAAATATGCATTGCAAAGTAACGAAAACAAAAATTAAGACTATTACTCCGAACAGCTGATTTTTAATTACAGGTATTATACAAACAAAATGATGTTACAGTTGTGGACTAAATTACAAATCGTGTGCAGTAGAGAGAGAGAGAGACTGCTAATGACGTAGACTTATCTGAGAGCAGCAGTCTCCGTCGCCATCAGATCCCTTCTGCTGCAATTTTTGCTATCCCCCTACATTACCTGCTATTAATATTAATACAGTTAATCGTATTTTTTACTCCGAGGTGAGCTGCTGAGCTAGACGCGTATTAAACGATTCTTTACGTGTATAAAATCACACCAATTTACTTACTGAATTAATGATGACATTCATATTTTTCATTGAAGCTAGAATTTTTCTGGCCGTTAAATAATGTCATAGAATATACCAGTAGAGGTTCAGAAGCCCCTGATAAAGTTTCAAGGTGGGCCCCTTCGAGTTCTATGGTCTGTTTTAACACCTTTATCGCACCGCTGTCGCATCGTGTCGTCTTGTTTTTTCTTGAAGTTCGAATTCTTGATTCTATTTGTACTGAACAGTGCAAGGCACGCAGAAATAAGTACCGTGTAGTTAGTCAATAAACTGTTAAGGCAGAAACCTTAGTAAACAACTGAATATAAAATATGAAAATTTCTGAGAATGATTGTGTAATTAAAAGTTAACAAAATATAATTAAATCACTACAGATTCGGAACACACATTTTTTATGGGTAAAAACATAAAATTTTTACCTTATAGCCTGAACCATTTTTCGCTTATTATAAGCTTCGTCCGACTTGTTCTTGGCGACGGTGTCGACTTTTGAAGGATCGATGTTGTGTGTATGGGGTGTGATATGTTCGAATAATGCGTGTGATTTGAATTGTGTCTGTTCGTGTAGGATGTCGTTTTTATGTGTTTTGTGTGTTTGTATATTTCAAATTGTTCAAGAGTGTCTAGTTTTCGGCCTTTTGTGTGTACGTGTAGAATATCCAGGTTATGGTCGATGTTTTTGTATGTGTGGTTTGCTTCAATCAGGTGGTTTGCAAAGGTGAATTCGGTAGTGGAGTGTAGTGCCTTTGTGTGTTCAATCTGTCTTTGTTCGAAGCTACGTCCCGTCTGGCCTACGTAGAATTTGTTGCAATCTGAGCAATTTAGTTTGTAAACACCAGGTAGATCGAATTTTCTTTGTGGTTTGTGTGTGTGTTTTGATAGTGTGTGTTCTGTTTTGTTTGTAGTTTTGTATGCGATTTTATATCCTGCTTTTTTGAATTTCTGGGATATTTTTTTCAGTGTGGTTATTGATGTATGTTAGTGTTATGAATTTGTTGTTTTCTATCTTTGTCTGTTGTTTGTTTTGTGTAGGAGTTTACTGACTATTGTTCTGTTGTATCCGTTGGATTCTGCTAGGTATTTTATCGTGTTCAGTTCGTCTTTGTAGTCTTTTTCATCTAGAGGGATGTTGTTGTTATGATACATAGGCTTAGCAAAGTTCGACTTTTTGTCTAGCTGCTGCAAAATAACTTGGTCATTTTTTTTAGAACATTTTTTTCAATGTAAGAAAACAAAGAAGGTGGGCCTCTGAACACTTGCCAGTCTAGCCACCCGGTACTTACATCCCTGGAATATTCTTTGTGAGCAACGAAAATATAAAGAAGGTGTTGGACATACTTTTAGTAAAGTAAAAATCGACGATTGTAGAGAAAATATATAGGTCATGTAAATAAAATTAACGAGAAGAAGTTTACGAAACAAATAGTAAATGCACTCTAAAGTAGGAGACGAACGGGTAATTTAATTTAATTTAACTTTTTTAATTTACTTTCCAAATAACCGCGCCTACACTCACTTTCGATATTTCTATTATGCGATGCGATTATTGGTATCGATATGTAATGAATACCGTATATAATTTTTGTTAGTTAATAGAAATCGTAAATAGAAAATGTATTTGTGTATGTTATAAAATAGCTTGTTGACGATTGAAATCGTTTTTCATTTCCATATTTTTTACGAAAAATGTATAGTGCCTGTGATGCCAAAAGCAACGAGTTGTTATTGAATATTGAATGGCACTATGTAAAGGAACCGTAAATAATAACAGAATTGCACTCCCAAGGCAGATTCGGAAAAAAATTTGGGATACCATATACTGAGTTTGTTGTTGTATTATTATGTTGGTTATAGTGTTATTCAAGAAACGAGGACGCCGCAAGCAAACGGGGGAAGAAAATTGTGTAAGAGGGTAGCTAATTGTATAGCCTTTCAGAGAACATCGTATGGCGGCGAGGCGAATGAATAGTGAAAAATTAGTGCTCTCATGAACAAAACTAACTTTATTGATGTGCGTGATTCTAATATGAAGAGGGGGGTGTGTTGAGCGGATAAATAGAAATCGAATACGAAATAAAGCTGATCTTTTCTTCTTAACGTCTTCGTACCTTGTTACTACAGTCCGAAGATTGATGGGTGACCATATTTTAATCTCGTCCTTTTGATCGCCCTACGTTTAAAATTATCTCAAGCCCCTGATATGAAGCAGAAAATACACATTTCGTTTTGGACTTTCTTTAGAATTTTACTGTCAGTCTTTTCTTTAATACCGTCTCCATCAACTACTGTGCCTAATTAAGTTACCCGCACATCCACATAATGTCCTCCAAAATCTTCTTCTCCACTGAGTCCCGTGTCCTGAAAAAGACTTCACCATTGCATACAATACTTTCCCTTTACAAAATACTTGTATTTTCTTCTCGTGTATACGTGTAAAATCTTGTGGCTTGCGACTTAGGATCTACATTTTACTCTGTCCGTTGATAAGAGTGTTCTCCCTTTCTATCACCAATAATTGTCATCCTCCGTTTTACTCTTTCTCTTTTTCCATCTGTCCTTTTTTCTAATATTTCCCTATAAGACCATATGATGTTAGCATTTGTTCTAACCTGTCCTCTTCCCTATTCTTAATATATTTTAATAATTTCCTTTTCGTCTATCTTCTTCACTAATATCTCATTTCCAACCACAACCGTCCGGTCTATATTCTTAATTCCCTTCCAAAGTCCATAGCTCGAAATTTCTGGATAATGTGCCTCCCTATATCCGAAATTCCATGTCTCTATTTCATACAGAGCCATGGTCCAGATAGAGTTCTTCAATAATGTTTTCTTTAATTAAATATTCTGCCTGGCTATTCTATATTTTTTTACCATTGCTCTCCTAATTTTATTTCTCTTGTACATCTGCCATTATTCGTTATTATGCCACCCCAAGTATTTATATCGCTCAACTTCTTCCAAGTGTTGCTCATTGTTATAACTGTCAAACATTGTTTCCCCTTAATTTTTTTATTACATTATGTTCCTCAGAATTTACTTTTATCCTATAATTCTTCTTTCTTCCTCCAGGACCATGTCACAAAAGTCTGCAATTGGTAAGTTGTCCCGTCCGTAAGTTAATTTTTTGTTTTATGAACAAAAATTCATAAAATCTATAGAAATCTGTTTCGAAATCTTTTAATCATCTTACCGTTACTTACCTTACTACGACGCCAGAGTGAACACAGTATATTTGAAAACAGAGATTTAGTAATTTTCTCGCTATAAAGCTGCTTGTTACGTAGCGGCAACTCGAGCCTTCTTCTAAGTAGCCAATCAATTTTCCCAAATTTGATATAAACCTCTACTCTTCTGTCTTACTTTTTTTTTATCGGCCATCTAAGGACCGAATGCCAATTTCAATTCTTTACTCTCTGTTCTTTTCTTTTTCTCCAATATTATTTCATCTTTTCAGTCTTCAGTCCACTTTGAACCTACATTTTTCTCGCTCCTACCCTGGAGTCCTTCCATTTTCAACACTTTTGTCCGAAAAACTTTTCTTTCAACTGCTTCTTCTGCGTGTATATTATTTTTTTCTAAATCCTTTTGGACTTCTTTAATCCAACTTGATGTTGACTTCTTCCCCCACAGGTATTTGAAGATCTGCTTTGTTAACCTATTGTCGTCCATTCTATATAAATGTCCAAAAAATAATAGTCTTCATTTTCTCATTGCTTCTGTTATATTTTCTATACTTTCATATATTTCATCATTACTTCTTAACTTCCAACCTTCCGAAGATATTCGTGTGCCTAACATTTTCCTAATAATTCGTCTGTCCAGTATTTCTAGTTTGTCTAAATTATAATTCAATGCTAGACATTCACTTGCGTATAGGCATTCTGGCTTCACTAATGTACTGTAATGCCTTATTTTCGCTGTATATATATCTTTAGTTATACCATATACCCTTTCCATCTTATGAATCCTTTCTGCCATAGCAGATTTTTCTAAACCATTCTCTTGAATTATTTCTCCTAGATTCTTAAATTTTCGAACTTTAAATTTTTTGTCTTAAATTTATTTAAATTTTAAACTTAAATTTAACTTAAATTTTTGTCTCACTTTATTATTATTATTATTATTATTATTATTATTTATAATTATTCCTGCTGTACAATGTTTACACATTTTCCGCAACCAAAGATTACAGACGTGATTGAATTGTCATCTTCCACTGCTCCTTGTCCATCCTCTTCAATTTCTCGTTCCCTCAATATAGTCTGAATTTCTTCTATCCAGGTGATAGAATAGTTTTTAAAATATAGAATAAAATAGTCTTCCTCTTTTCCTTCTTCCTGATGGGGTCCATTCCGTAACTCTCCTTGGCAATCTTTCCTGTGACATTCTTTTCGTGTGCCCACACCATTATAATTTTTTTGTTTGGATAAAATCAACAATTGAAATTTTCACATACATTTTGGTCTTGGTTTATGGCTCAAATGAATTCTCCTCCTGTCCGATTCTGTAATTTGGTCGTATGTTGGCCTCAGAACCTTCTTTCACGCGGGTTGGGAAATGGGCGATATCCTGGCTAGATATAGACGGCGCTTGTGAGGAGTACTAGGCAACATTCTGTCTAAATCACATTAATGTAAGAAGAATCTTCCTTTCAATTTAGTAATAATTGCTTCCACGCTATATCATTTGCGATTCACCAATATAGAGAATAACATTAAAAACCATTTATTTTTGAGGCACTGAATCTGTTAGTGCACTTTCAATTACATTTCAATTAACTAGAGTTTAGTATAATCAAAAAGCGTTTTCGTGTTGTTTGTTGCTGCCCTGTTTGTATCCCCCACTGTTTCTGCGACAAAACGAACACAACACGCATAATGTGATAAATCTGATGCTCGGTCTTCCGCAAATGTAAAACTCTTCCTTCCTTTCCCTGGTCGCAGTAACGCAGAATTTACACAACCCCAGTGTTATAAATTTCTTGTTTTATTAATATATGGTGTTACGCGGATAAATACGTTGGATAAGAATACGTGTGTCTCTGCGGGTGTGGGCGCCCACCCCACTCGTAAGTACGAACGTGAATTTAGGGGAGAATTTCGGTAAACAGGGCGAGAGAATAGAAAGTGCTTTGTGTGTGTGTGTGTGTGTGTGTGTGTGTGTGTGTGTGTGTGTGTGTGTGTGTGTGTGTGTGTGTGTGTGTGTGTGTGTGTGTGTGTGTGTGTGTGTGTGTGTGTGTGTGTGTGTGTGTGTGTGTGTGTGTGTGTGTGTGTGTGTGTGTGTGTGTGTGTGTTACAATTGAGACTAAAAAAATAATGAGTGCATACGATTTGCATTCTGTATACTAGTTTGGGACGCTTAGTCTTGTCTTAATCATTCTGACCGTTTTGTAACTTTTTACGGCTTTGACTAATTACAAAGCACCTAACTTCTCGACCATTCTATAAGTTATTTTGGTATTCCATAAAGTCCATTTCTAGCACTGTGTAGCCACGTGGAACGGATGGCTTATCATCGTTAGTCGAAAAAGTTGTTAAACTGGGTTGCAACTGGAGGACGGAAACAGATTGGAAACAGACGAGATCGCGGAAGGAGAACATATTCGATGAGATAGAGAAAAGAAGCTAGCAACGTGATGACTTGGACAATAGAAGTCTCTGGTGTTCAGGATGAGTGAAACGGCAGGAACTGTATAAACACTCGCCACTCGCGCATGTACGGATGATTCCATAAGTCATCCTCAGTGCCCCCCCCGTCACTGTCTCTCTCTCCACACCTCTCTCTCACCCCCCCTCTCACCCTCTCTCTCTCTCTCTCTCTCTCTCTCTCTCTCTCTCTCTCTCTCTCTCCCCCCTCTAAAATCCTTATCTTTTCCTTATCTCCGGCTTTTCATAGTCTGCTTGATAACGTTCTGCGTTTGACTCTAGTTCAACACTTATTTTGGGATTTTACTCGCTCAATTTGATTCTAGTTATATATTCGTTAGAAACCGTTCATTCCTTATGTTATATGTATCCCTTCTTTCCAATATAACTGTAGGTAAGAAGGAAACAACAGATGAAATTAAGGTACTGGTGTACGAGACAGTTTCTCGTATACATACTCGTATATGTCGCACCGCGAACTTTTCAACTGACCCTCGTATTGTCACTCTTTATCTCTATCTTCCTGAATTGGTTCTATTCATCGATTAAAAGGTCTTCCGCTAGTGATTTTAAATTTGACTAAAAACACCACATTTTTTTAATTGCCCGTGGTGTTGATTCATTGGCAACGTAAAATCTCTATATACATGTGATAAAATTAAAACCAAACTTGAATCACTTAAGTATACTAAGATTTCAGTTCTGTCTTATTATCACAAGTTTTGTACGAGAATAAATATGTATGTAAACGAAATCTTCTTAAGACGGTACAATAAGCGCCTTACGCCGGCGGCGTCTGAGCTGCCCCGTGTTGATGTTTTGTAAAATTCAACGCTGCCTAAGATAAAACAAACACAGCCCCAGTAATAAATCTGATGCTCAGTCTTCCGTAAATATAAAAAGCCCTCCCTTCTTCTTCTTCATCTTCTCCTCCTCCTCCTCCTCCTCCTCCCCCCGTGTAACACAGAATTTACATAATCCCAGCACTTTCCAGTTTCATTAATATGCGATGTTCCTTTGATAAATTCTGTACATACTTATTTGCCCGCCATACGCTTTGGTAACCTTGGCGTTGATACCAACCTTCGTAAGTGTAGTTTCTAGTCGACTATATATAAATATGTGTGTGTGTGTGTGTGTGCGTGTGTGTGTGTTTACAAACGGGCTGACTGAGTCGTTTCACGATTTCACTCTCCTTCTTTTCCAGCCTTTCTATCAACTATATATATTAAAACACTTTTTGCTACAGTCTATTTCTTGATGGATATATAATATATTTAAAATGTATAATTATTTTACCTCAATATGTTTTTTTCTCTTATTTGGAACATGTTTCGGGAAACATATTGTTCCAATCCTCAGCCTTCTTAATTTTAAATCTTGTGGAGTACTTGTGTTTTGGTTGGTTGTTGTTATGGTTTGCTGTTGGTTTTTGGTATTATTGTGTGCGTTTGTGGTCTATATATTAGCTTTTTGTGTATATGTTAGCTTTTTATGTTGAGTGCTTTGAAAATTGTGCCATGTTTTGTATTGATTTGTATTTGTTCAGGTATTAGTTTGTTTTGTGTTTGTCTTTGTATATTTGTAAATTTTCCCAAATGTTCCACGACCTAACAGCCCGCCAATTAATGTTTCCAACTATGTATGTATATATATATTTTTTTTTTAATGAATGTATATATATTTTTTGGAATGTATGTATATTTCTTGAATGTATGTACATATTTTTTGAACGTATGTATATATATTTTGAATGAATTCATATATTTTTTTGAATGAATCCATATGAATTTATATATTTTTTGAATGAATTCATATATTTTTTTGAATGAATTCACCTATTTTTTAAAGCGAATTGTACACAACTGTCCCCGCTTCTCACCTCCTGGTCTCCATGTATCTTTCCAGATCACGTCTGAAGGTCCTTTACTCTTGACAGACGCAGAAGCGTTAACTTCGTCCTTCCATGGTCTTTTTGTCTTCATCTTTTCTCCTTTGCTCCTGAGGCCAATTTCAGATTCGAACAGGCCCTCTGCCTTCTTACCAACGCGTAAATGTCCGTAGCAATGCAGTCGTTTAGCTGCTGTACATAATTGTCATAATAACTAATTGCATAATAACTAAATAACTCATTTTCTTGTGTGGTTTTTCTTCACCCCCTTCTCCAATACATCATGTCTGTTGCTTTTATTTTGGCTATATATATATATATATATATATATATATATATATACCTTTACTAATATCCCGTAACTCTGAGGCATAAGTTACTATAGGAATTCTCTCTCTCTCTCTCTCTCTCTCTCTCTCACACACACACACACACACACACCACACTCAGATAATTCTTACATGTTGTCAGGCGTCATACAATGTGTGCCTCTTCTGGCTTGGTCTTTCGCTGTTTTCCGCAATGTTTCGGCAGATGAATCTCTGCGCCAACGCTGCCTGAAAATGGTAGAATGAATCTGTCGAAACGTCCTCGTGTCCTTACCTTATGCTTTTTCTCCAGACACTCAGACATTTTTTTGGTCTGCCTTGTTTCACTATGCCATAAGATTTCCACTTTAGTTGGTCTTTTGTGGTCTTTTTTGTAATCATTCGCTTTGTTTATTTCAAATAACCCGTTTTACTTTTATGTCATCTGAAATGGAATGTGGATAATGTTCCTTTCAAAAATCCATTTTAACTGCAATTAGTGCTTATCAGTGTTTTCTTTCATTGACCATATATTGTAACGCTTTTTAGTATTGTATTTTAAAGTGTCTTATTTAAGTTTGTGTCCAATATATGATCTCTGATCTCTCTCTCTCTCTCACACACACACACGCGCGCGCGCGCGCGCGTGGTTTCATCAGAACGTCTGCGCTATATTGAAAGATTCCGCGCTATAAATGTCCGATTCAAAACGATTTAGTATGTAACATTGATACATATGCGTGTAAAATTTGTTACATTTTTATAATGTAACACCATATTGGACGTATAGTTTATATCTGACAGCTAATCGAGTACGTTGTTTGAGGTGTGTTTGGTGATTTACAAAAATGTTTACAATCCCAGATTGTAAAATGCAATAATACTTTAAAGACACGAGATTTTAATGTGTTATATGGTCGTAATTGAATTCAGCCTTAAGTATTACGTGAATAGACCAATTTTCATCAAAATCCGTAGAGTAGTTTTCGAGAAATCGTTGGACAAACAAACATACATACATACATACACGCGTCGAATTGAGAACCTCCTTTTTATGAAGTCGGTTAAAAAATGAGATAAACAGCCCTAACGTGATGAAAATATCGCGGACGGTTTATGATGAAACTATTATGCACGAACGAGCCGTTCACAAATGGTTTGAAAACATCAAGGACGCTCGTGAATGATTTGGAGGTAGTGATAACATGAGGAAGATGGTGGAATTGAGTTCGGTGAATTTTTCAAACTTGCACGGTCAATAAAGATTACTATTACGTCACTTAAGTCGTACAAACATTCGAAATGTAAAAATGTCCGCCTTCAGCGGAGTAACACCTAACTATATCGCCTGAGACATAACAATCTTGAAGATCCCAGAATGTACTTGTTAACGTTATACGACGTTGCACCTGTAACAACATCATCATCATCATTGGCTCGACAGTCCTTTGTGGGCCCCGGTCTTCTCCAGAAGATTTCGCCATTCTTCTCTATTTATAGCAATATTCTTCCAGTTTCTAATTCCAAGAGTACTGATGTCCTGACTCTCCCTGTCCATCCATCTCTGTTTTTGCCTTCCAACTTTCCTTTCACCTTCTGTCTTTGCATTAAATATCTTTTTAATAACTGTGCTTTCACAAGCACGTATAATGTGTTCAGCCCATTCTAATCTTTTTAACTTAATAAAGGTGACCACATCAGATTTATCATACAAATTATAGAGTTCTAAATCATATCTTTTCCTCCAGGCTCCCCCCTCTTTCAGTGGGCTAATAATTTCCATGAGGATCCTCCTTTCAAATATATTCAGTTGCCTCTCATCTGATCTAGGCAGCGTCCATGTCTCTGATGCATAAGTCAGTACTGGGCGCACTAGGAGCTTATACATCAATACCTTGGTCTACCTTTGTATTAACTGAGACTTTAGATGTTTTCTGAGGCCCTGCACACAAATATGTGCTGACAAAATACTCTTTCTGATTTCAACACTAATATTATTCTTACAATTAACTTCTGAGCCGAGGTAGGTAAAGCTATGTACTATCTCGAATTTTTAAGATCCTCTTTCTAAATTTTTAGGGCCTACGCAACAATTTTTTTCTTGTCACTGGGATATACTTTGTTTTTCCCTGATTGATCTGCAGATGCATTTTTGTTGTAGCTTTCTCCAATTTCACAAAGGCTTCCCATCATAGCTGTTTTTGTTCTTCCTATAATGTCGATGTCATCTGCATAAGCCAGAATTTGAACTGACTTATAAAAGATTTTACTCTTATGTTAATGCCTGAGTCTATAATGATTTTCTCTAAAGCAGTATTAAAAAGAAGGCAAGCTAAAGAATCTCCGCGTCGGACCCCTTTCCTCGTGTGCACAGGGTCAGATAGCCTATTCTGGATTTTTACTTGCCATTGAGTGTTCTTTCGGATTTCCACACTAATACAATTTTTACAGTTAAGTTCTGTAACAACAGCACTCCTATATTAGTTGTTTTATTACGTTTCTTGCGTCACCATGACATTTGCTATACTGTTGGTGGATTCCTTGCCAGACAATTGGTTTAGTTTGGAATACTGTTTCTTCGTGTCGATCTTCCGCACGGAAGACCACCGTGTCCACGTAACAATAGAGTCAGTCTTAACAGAGCGACTAAACACATTGTTAACATGCCGACAGACGTTATTATGATAATAGAATATGCCAAACAGTAGCAAGCCAGTCATCAGTGTGGGGTGGTGACCCTAAGTCATCACGCAGACAAAATAACAACAGGGAGAAGGTCGTCCCCTCGCTGTTTTCAACCCTCAACGGTAAACACACACACGCATACGTATTATGCCCGTCGGTTACAATTTATCATTCATTCTCGTTTGATGTTTGCCTCCCCCCCCTTCGAGTCTCCGACTCTATTATTATTATATAAATAGAGACGAGTTAATTAAAGTCAACTGATTCAAACAATAAACTGCTCCCTGGTGATTATAAACGGCTGTGCACCACGCTTCTCCCCCTTCAGTGGCAGTTCATTTCCAGTCAGAAGCTGCTGCGCGGCTCACGTGGAATTATTTGAGAAATCTCTTTGCCGAATGATGTGTAAACCTTGAACGAACGTTTCGCTGTAAAATTAATTTTTACTCATATTATTTACTGGCTTTCTCTTTTCAATAAACAATACAGTGTTTTTCCTTTTTATACGTTGATACAAAATTATTCGAGATACAAAATTAAAGTTCTACAAAGTTATGACAGTCCCTGTTCTGTCGTATGGGTGTCATTTATGGACAACAACCAAGAGACAAGACAGTAAAATACAGGCATCGGAAATGACGTCCTTAAGTGGAGTTTAAAGATGTTCTAAACTTGACCGTATAAGGAATGAGGGCATAAGAGTAGAGTTACCAGTGTTTTAACTTGAATAGAAAATTAAAAGATTACAAACAACGGTGGAAAGAACAGTTAGAAAGAATGTCAGCTTCCGGACTGGCCAAACGAGTCTGGAAATGCAAACCTATAGGACACTGGTGGGGAGATGGCTGGAGGATTTTTGAAGGCGGAACAGGCAGCACCTTGCCTAGGCCGTGTTGTGAAGATGATGATGATGATGATGATGATGATGATGATGATGATGATGATGATGATGATGATGATGATGATGATGATGTTTGAAGTGTAAGCAGTCTATACGAAGACAAAATTCAAAAGCACTAAAAGAAACGCTACTAATTTATTGTTATCAAAAGTAGCGAACGTTGACTGTACGTTGAAATGTTTCTCCGTCAAACCCCCCGCTTATCCGCTCTCGCAACCGTCACATTAGGCCGGATAGTCGCGAGTCGACAGTATCTTGTCTGTACCACGTTTTGAAGATGACGATGATGAAACTTTGATACGCTCGTACTCTGTTATCATGTACTGTTGTGTAAATGACCTCCGGAAGACGGTCAGTAATTGAATATCTGATAAATATATAATGTATAATAATAATAATAATAATAATAATAATAATAATAACTTTAAGGAGTTGGAGAAATGCATTTACACACAAAGTGTGGGCCTCCCATCTCAAGTGGACTACCCGCTAAAACCCCTCTTCCGTCGAACCAACAGTAGCCTGGCACCATTTATCCTCATTACTTCAGAGTTAGGCCGTTTTACTGGCCCCAATTGGCTCACACCTACAATTTTCTACTTCATAGACGTTCTAAATATCCCCTCTCCACCCGAAGAATGCCCTCTGCTTAACGTGGCACAAGGTTCCAGACGTCCTCCCGTCATAGCATGGTCCGACGAAGTATGGAAATGTGTGATTATAATTTGTTAAAACACAGTCCAAAAGTTCAAAACTGGCCTTATGGGAAAATCTAGAAATATTTAAATATAAAACAAACAATAAATTAGTACCAGAACAAATCCATATCAAGTACCCCAAATGAGTACTGGAGAGGACGAGGGTATTAATTAAATTAATATTAAAAAGGTAATATTTTGTTAAATGGAATCTACAAAGACTCTGGATTGCAGATATCTACAATTAAAACCAAGGTGATGGCTTTTTGTGGAACTGATCCCGCACGGGCAAAAATTGTTATAGATAGTACTGTCCTGGAAAAAATTAGCAGTTTTGAATATCTGGGTCACAGTGTGTCTTATAATGCAAGCAACGACATGGTGAATAAGTTGCATAAGTTCAACCTTATGTGCGGGACCATCAGGCGAACCCTTAAGTCAGCAAGTAAAGGAACACGCATAAAATTCTATAAGGTGATGGCTCTTCCCACACTTCTTTGTGGGTCTGAGAACTGGACTTTAACGAAAGGCCAGGCCAGTCGCATCCAAGCGGCTGAAATGAGATTTCTCAGGCACGTGGCAGGGTATGGTCTCCATGATCATAAAAGAAACACAGATATACGGCAGGTACTGAATATTATGAGTATACTCGACAGGATCGTCCAGTATCAGCTGAATTGGTTGGAACATCTTTGCCGAATGGATGACTGCAGCATTCCCAAACAACTATGGAACTATAAGCCGAGATGAGGGAGAGGTGTGGGACGTCCGAGGAAGCGCTGGAGTGACCAGCTGTAATATTTGCCTATTCGAGACCGGAACAAACCGATCTAGGTTTAAACCTTGAGGATGATGATGATGTGATGACAAATCCATATTAATACCAAAATGAATTAAGCTGTAAGCAATCGACCACGGCCCATCATCAGCCCGGTATTTTTTAATTTTTAATAATGTTGACTCTGGCCATGACTGCCTTCGCAACAGACTTACAGATATCAATTTTCAAATTAATGTGAGCAATTTTAAAATCAATTTTTAATTTAAAATTGACCTTCCATTACTAGCTTCTCCACCCCCTCCAGCGTATACACCCCACACACATGTCCGGACATACCCTACACACATCCTCACTTTGTTAGTTTACTTGTTTCTAAGATCTCTTTGAGAATAGCTTAATCAGCTGAAACAGCTGTCAGAGGTAAATAATAAACTGTGAAACTTACCAAGTCTTTGTATGTTTTTAAAACCTTTGTATTAATATGTTTCACCAAGTGCCCAACGATTCATCAATAAATATCGTGAAAAATGTATGTATGCTACAATTTTGAAGGTCTGGAAGGTCTGTTAAGTTTTTTTTTTTTAATTGGTAGAAATTGAGATCGGAACTTTTAAATAATACTTTTATTTAAACTGACAATCACAACATCATTAATATAGAACATTTAGAGTAGGCCATCCACAGTACTTTTCAATTGTAAATATCAGTGGTAGCGAGTAAATTGTGATACCTCAACCGTCACGCATATACTGAGAGGTAAACGTCATAGGCCCAAGAGTGTTTCAAAATTAATTCAATGTGCTACAACAGTTCCATTATCATAATGGCATAGTGCGCTCAGAGAACAGGTTACCGCGCTTCGTTTGACAAATAAATAATAATTGAACGGTAGTTACCACAGTTGCAGAGTTGGCAGCAATGACAGCTTTGCCAACATAACCACACCAACCAAAACAGAAATGGTAGTCATCTACTTAAAAACTATTTTTGGTTTACGTATATACTTTTGCTGCAGTTATCGTTTAAGTAAATGGGCCACTACATTTTTTAAAAATTTTATTCCTCTCGAATGAAATGTGTGATTAAGAAAAGACGAAACTCTGATAGCATAGATTGTAGGCATCTATTCTAACAAAACGACTGAACGCAGTAACGGAAACCATTCTCTCGGAGATCCAGAATGGTTTCAGGAAGTGCTAAAGAGATGATCGTGGTTCTCAGATAACCAAACGCAAATCTACCAACGATACGATTAAAATATTATAATTTTTTCCATAAAAGTTTCGTTCGTCATTGTAGGTTGAACTAAGCTATTCTATAAACAAGATTACAGAAACGCATAAAATCGAATGGTTTTAACCGACCGGAACGCCTTATAACTGTAACGTAATTCAACAATGTACGTAATTCGACAGATGCAACTGACGAAGTAAATGCTCTTGATCTACCGCACGGCAGCGGGTGGAGCACAAACAGTTGATTATGAGTTGAAACAAAGTTGAAAGCAATTTCCTGTTGCCGTGTAGGTTACAGTTATACCGCGTGATGTAATTTATATGAAAACAGATGCTGTCAGTATCGCTGCTCGCGTGCCTGCTCAATTTGTGTTGTTACGTGGACTGGCGCCCTTCACAATGATGGAAATAAAGCCACACCAGCTATGTTGCTTCTGCATAGCAAACATCGCTGCCCCGCGCACACTACAGACTAAACTCTCATGACCACAGCTGGAGTCTGGATGTATTCAAGGTCATTATGCGTTTGGATAAAATGTATTCTTCCAAAACCGGTGCCTATTCCGTATTTGAAGTCTTTTTCGCTAAGGACCGTGTCGTTTATGTCTTATCAGACAACGTCGTCGTCGTCGTCATCACCAATTACGGCTTATTATATATATATATATATATTGTTTTCAACTTCATTTTATTTAGAAACGCTTCTTTCTTTCTTTTAATCCATCGCTGTACTGCAGTCAGTCTTTCAGCGTTTTGTTGTATTTTTATCGTGACATTAAGTCAGTTTAACTTGTCGTTAACTACTGTAAAATCTGTTATCCGAGAAACGAGACAAAATGAACATAAATATAGGATCGTAGAAATAGTCGTCGTCGTCGTCATCCTTTACGGCTTAGGCCTGTTCCAGTCTCAATGGAATTTACCCAACCATCGCTTGCGGAGTCTTCTCCCTTGGATGATAGTCAAGGGCTCTTCTTGAAAGTCTAGTTGGATCCATTCTCTGTACGTGTAACCGCCACACCGTTTTGTACCGGGAGATTTTCTCATTTAAGCTCTCAGCTATGCCTAGCTACATTCTATACCCTGATTAACGAAAGAAAGTGACTGGCGGAGCGGCCGCGCGGCGACCGAGTTTGTAGTAAAAACATTCCACTTTATAACCTCGTGGAAACGTAAAATACAGGGCGAGAAATGTCTAATGAACTGTATTTTAATCATCAATTAAAGACGTTTTTAACAAACTTTTCTAATTTTTAAAATCTCTTTTCAATAAATTTACATTGTGAGTTAAAGAAAAAAATACACGAATTTGAATTAAAAAATTAGGGTTTATCGTTTTTATTACGTAAGAACTCAGAGGTTAAGCATCGGAAAAAAATTTCTTGTAGACAAATGGTAGTCCACCTTCTTTAGTACAATATATCAAAAATTGAGATTTCTACGATTAAAATTAACGACGTTATTAATTTTTTCCGAATGTCCTGTTAACTCAGTTGTTAAAAGTTGTACACGAATGAGATTTGCGTGACGCTCTCTTTAGATAACTAAATGTAGAAGACATATACAACTTACACCTTGTACGTGATAGGAATACTACAATGGATTAATATATAAAGTGAATTTCACAGAGAGCAATGCGTGGCGCTCTGCGGCGGAAGTACAGTCAGAACCTATTGGACCCATTTTATTCGCGCGCTACCGTCATTCCTGTACAGCGTCTCGGCCTCTCCTTTATGTCTACAAATAGCACACGCTTCCAGGAAAACTGAACCGTTATACGCACACTAAGGGTAAGGGAAATTTCCAGCTTTCAGTTTAGTTGATGTGGTGGTTGAGTGATGTCCGGTTGTTGGTTATCTTGATTTTAAGTGTTAGTTTCTTGTGCTTTCATTATAAATTGACGTGTTTTTAAGTTATTTTGTGTGAATATACTTCGGTGGCTGAGCATGGAGCAACGTAACGAGGCTGAACCAAGGAAACATAGGGGAAGACCTAGGACTCGAACTCCAAAGAAAAGACAAACTTCGGGCCGAGGCGTACCTATGAAAGGACAGTCAAGAGAAATTGTGTGCAAAGTGCGGGAATATTTTGATAGAGAAAAGGCGAACAAAGGTCCTTTGATTCCGGTTAATAATGCAATACAGCGAACTGCAGATGCTCTGAAAATACATAAAAATACAGTTCTGCGAGTTTGCAAGGAAAAAGAATTGAAAGAAATACAAGATGACAGTAATAGCCAACTTTCAACTCCGGGCAAACAGAGGAAACGGGAGAAAACTGTGACAAAACTTGACACTTTTCAGGAAGACGCTATACGAAGACATGTATATCAATATTACATAAGAAAAGAATATCCCACTTTGAAAAAACTTTTATCATCGTTGGAAAATGAAGAGCTGTTTAATGGCAGTCTGTCTTCGCTTAGAAACGTGCTAAAAGGTTTAGGATTTACGTGGAGAAAATTTTCGGGCAGAAAAGTGATTATGGAGAGAAGCGATGTCGCTGCCTGGAGGTGTCGTTTTCTTCGCCAAATCAAAGACGAGAATTTCGATAATATAATTTGGCTCGATGAGACCTGGGTCAATGCTGGGCATTGTTTGAAACAAGGATGGACTGATGAGTCACTTCAGGGGACAATGTTAACACCTATAGGGAAAGGTGAACGATTAATAATATGTCATGCAGGTTCTTCAAAAGGGTTTGTTCCAAATTCCCTTCTACTATTTAAATCGAAAAAAACCGGTGACTACCATGAAGATATGGATCACGACAAATTCTTCGGTTGGTGTTCTGAAACTTTGCTAAATAACCTAGAAGAGCCTGCAGTAATAGTCATGGACAATGCTCCCTACCATTCTAAGCAAATTGATAAAGCTCCCACAAGCAAAGATAAAAAAGCTGACATACTTGCATGGCTGGATAGGAAAAATATTCAATCTACAACCGACTTGAAAAAATCAGAACTTTTGGAATTAGTGAAATGGCACAAGCCCCAGAACAAAAGGTATTTTGTTGATGAATTGATAGAGAGCAGAGGTCACAAAGTGATAAGGCTACCACCTTACCATTGCCATCTTAACGCCATTGAGCTTATATGGGCTCAGGTTAAGGGGTATGTTGCCGAAAACAACAAAATGTTTACTTTAAAAGAAGTTGAACGACTGACTAAAGACGGATTTAATCGAATTACTGCTGAGAGGTGGGAGCAAGTAGTGGACCACACCAAAAAAGTTATTATCGATGCATGGAATAACGAAGGACTAATGGAAGAAGCTGTGGAGGAAATGATTATATCCGTGGAAGACAGCAGTAGCTCCGAGGATGATAATTGTTCAGAAGATGATAATAGTGATGACGATCCAATGGAGGGTATCAGAGAACTTTCGTTTGAAGACTACTAACTCACAGCTATAAGTGTTTTTTATAGAGTGTTTTAATAGTGTATTTTTATGATTTATACACATATTTTATGAGCGGATTCCATAAAAGCTGAAGAACACTACAATACTTGTAAGTACCGTACTGTATTTATTATTTATTTGTCAATGCTAATAACAAGTAATTTACTAATTGTTTTTACATTTCAATTACATTATAACAGTAAAATACTGTTATAATTATGCAATATCTGGTAGACCGAGCTTTGCTCGGTAGTTTTAAACTGTAAACTATATTTCATAGTTAAATAATTAGTTATTGAGAAATTTGAATGGCATTAACAATTTCCCAGTAATTACATTGCACTTCAATTAGTAGTATTAAAGCTGATCACAAAACAAAAACAGTTTATTAACAAGAAAACAATAAATACCGTACCGCAAAAGAGTAATAAACAATAATTCAAGACTGTTATAAAAAGCATGTAGTTCAACTAAACCACAAAAGTCTGGTCAGATGTACGTTTTTGACAGATCTCCAGGTAGAAGATTAGATTAAATAAGTAGACAGATAACTAAGTATATACTTATGAGAGATTGGTGACTCGTAGTAAGTTGGCTATGTGTCAATGTGTGAGCCGTGAGCGTATGCACCACTTTCTTTGGGCTGTTACTGTACCTTGACTCGATCGCGCGCCGTTGAGCGATGTTAGTTCTAATTTTCCTATATTAACTGATTGCGGTTATATTTCGTAATATTTGAAGGTTACATACCACTTTGTATTGATGAATACAATTTTGTTATGTTTATTGTGAAAAAACACAATGAAAAAAATTATTAATAACGGAGTTAACAGTACATTCGGAAAAAATTAATAACGTCGTTAATATTAATCGTAGGAATCTCAATTTTTGATATATTGTACTAAAGAAGGTGGACTACCATTTGTCTACAAGAAATTTTTTTCCGATGCTTAACCTCTGAGTTCTTACGTAATAAAAACGATAAACCCTAATTTTTTAATTCAAATTCGTGTATTTTTTTCTTTAACTCACAATGTAAATTTATTGAAAAGAGATTTTAAAAATTAGAAAAGTTTGTTAAAAACGTCTTTAATTGATGATTAAAATACAGTTCATTAGACATTTCTCGCCCTGTATTTTACGTTTCCACGAGGTTATAAAGTGGAATGTTTTTACTACAAACTCGGTCGCCGCGCGGCCGCTCCGCCAGTCACTTTCTTTCGTTAATCAGGGTATAATATGATCATTTCTGATAAGATCTCTCCTGGTATAATCCTTTACCGCCCTCCGGTCCTTGTATTCTAGATATATCTTTGGCCTTTCTAATCCAAGTCTCACTACCATACCGTGCAGTATCTACAGTACCTATCTGAGAATGCCAGACTCATCGTCACGTAGACTTGAAGATACTAATTGTAATATGGATCAAACGTTGTCTGATAAGACATATTCAACGCGGTTCTTTACCGGAAGAAGACTTGAAATTCAAAACTGGATAAACTGGTCGTTTGTAGAATGTACTATATAATGTGTCATCAGTTCTCTGGACCATAACTTTTGTTCTAAACCGTCTGTTTTCTTCGGAGCGTAGGCTTGTTCCTTGGCGTTTACAGTACATGATTTTTTCGCAATTTTATTATCATCGTGTTTTCCTCAGACTTTTTTTAACTTCTTATCCCCTTGTCGATTGTACTTTTCATTTTGACATGATAATGTCTTTTAGCTGGATATCGTTTGAAACTTTCTGTAACATTTTATTTACCGTCACGCTGTATGACGTCATCATTGCATGACGTCATTGGGATTGTTGTAAATAAAGGTTTGGTTTGATACGTCGCAAAATATATATATATATATATATATATATATATATATATATTGCGACGTATCAAACCAAACCTTTGATTATATGTATATAATATACACATTATACATTTTATATATATATATATATATGCGTTAAAAATAATATCACTGCAAACAATTAAACCAGATTTATAAAGCGTCCTGAAAGTTTAAAATCAAGTGTTAGCACAATTTACCAGCCGGGAATCGTTAAATAAAACCGCGACCGCTAACATGCTAACGTCGTCGCAGATTAAAGACCTAACAAGCAAACAACACTGCATAGCTGTAGATAGGTTATTGTCTCTAGTTAACGGTTGACTTCGTACGTGATTCAGCTAACGATCCTGCGTCTATTCATTAAAATATTTGCCTGTACTGCATCGTAAATGCAACTCTACTTCCTCTTTATATTTAATTACACACCGCAGAAGTGTGAAGATATAACACAGATACATAATGTCATTGGGATTGTTGTAAATAAAGGTTTGTTTTGTGTTGTGGTGAAATACAGTACACTGCTGCTGGTATATAGTAACCATAACGTGGCGACTGACTAAATCAGCGTTCGATTATGTAAAACCATAACTATTGTTATGGTTACTGACTGACTGATTGTTTCTTTTGCGCAGATGCTGTGTTTAGCTGGCGGCTGAAAGACACTATCGTGCTCTTAAGCTTTTACCATTTGGTAAACGGTACTTTTGTTTATTTGAAAGGTTAGTTTCTGCAGGAAGTTCCTCCCGCAGAATGTAACCGATTCAATTCAATCAGCACTTTTTCTAGAATCACTCCTTGCCGGCCTTTAAGACCGTGGTCCAAAGTTGTTAAACGCAGACGTTTCGGCCGTACCTTCGACGGCCATCTTCAGTGCAGAAAGCCACTGGTCACTGTCTACGTAACCTCGGTCAGGTACGGTCTAACAACACTGACGCCGGCCGTAAGGCCTCAGACAGCTATTTTTCTAATTTACTTTATAAAACTTCATATTTGTGTTATTTGTTTTTGTTAGCCCCGTTTGTCTATCTTCTCTGTCTAACCATTTAAATTACTAAGTTTCCCTCCGTAACCACATTTAAAAAGTTTAGAAAGCTGTCTCCTCTTTCTTCTCCAGTATCGACATTTCTGATATATACTAAATTATGCATATGCACCAGTCTAGATACAAAATATTTCAAATTATTTCCTGAATCTTATGCGTATTCTCTTAGCACTGCAGGAGGCCATGTACTTTCTTCTTCTTCTTCTTCTTCTTCTTCTTCTTCTTCTTCTTCTTCTTCTTCTTCTTCTTCTTCTTCTCAATCATTCCCTCGATCAGGGTGATGAAGTAGTTGGAATGGCGCAGCAGATGACAATACTGTTTCTTCTTTCTGAAATGATTTCTTAATCAGGACCTTTCTTTCATCCACACCCTTCTATATTTCATCATCAGTCGATGCGCTAAAATACCGCACCGTAATTTACAATGTACGCCTGTGCAGATTTTACAGGAACGAGGAGCGCCGTGCTTACAAACTCTAAGTAACAAACGCCCAAAATGATATCATGTATCAGAGCAGTGGTGACTGATTTTTTTTTCCTAACATTTTCCTTACAACGTTTTACAGCAGCGGTAAAACGTCGCTGCCGCATGTATTTTAATATCGCTACAAGTTTCTCCCGTGTTTTCGTTTTTTATAGCCTCTTTAATGTAAAAGCGAGTTTCTCGTAAATTTTCAATTTCTGTATTAGACCCGTGTTTTTCTCCGCTTTGCAGTGCTGTAACCCTCCCTCCACACTACTGATGTCTCACAGAATGTTGCATTTTGTAATCGCCTTTAATTCAATCCCCTTCACTGGGGCAAGCCATATGTTTTGTTTTCATGATTTAAACTTTTGTACACTTCATTTCGTCTAATGACGAAAACTAATGACGTCATTTCTTCATGACGTTGTTGAGTTTTATTGATTTTATTGTCTGTCGGTCTGTCCAACTTGAGAACTTCTCATGAAACCCCTTTCTATTGGCTTAATTTTGATTACGTGTTTACTAATATGCTCCCTGTGCTACAGAACTCGCACACTATAATGAACGAAATACATTTATTATTAGATAAATTCTGATATTAGATAATAATTCAATTATGGGTAAAAATGTAACGATTCCCGACTTCTCTACAGTTTCGTTAGTAATATAACAATTGTAGAACACGTAGTCATAGAATAAACACTAAACATTCAAAACATTCGTACTTTGGTTGCAATTCCTTTTAGTTTGAAACCCTGCTCGATTTTCACAAATCTTTTCAAATTTTTGATAACTTTTTAAGACCTGGGGCACCAAAATTTCGTAATTTTCAAAACTAACTCACATTCGGATTTTTAGTTAAAATTATCTTTAAGTAAGTTGATACCCCCCACGTGAATTTTTGCGATTTTATGAAAATTTTCACCCATCTTGTGGGCACTGACGCCAAAGAATTTTGAAATTGTCAAAAAAACACTTTTTACCCAGCTTGTGGATAAAATTTCCTTTAATCTGATAACCCACATGGGTTTTTGCGATTTTTTAACACGCATAGGAGTATAAATTAATTACATAATTAATTAATTTAAATTTCTTGTCTTTTTAATTTTTCACAATTTTGACCGACTCACATTTTTGCCTCCCACCCCCGTGTTACTAGAGGAATCAATTTAAAAAACAATAAGATCTGTAGCTTAAAAGTATGGACAAGCTTGCGAAGTTTTAAGAAAACCGTTTGATGCGTTCAAAAGTTATCTTGATACGTACCCAAAGTAAACAGACAGACAAATGCCAAACGGTCGAGTTAAAGCTGAGAACTCGTTTCCCTCGTTCAATCACACAAAACTTTCTGCCTCAAATATCTTAAGTGTTACGAACTATACTGTTAATTTTCAATCTGGTAGTTCTGTTATGAATTTAACCCACCGAACAGAATTTAGCTCTTTAATAAAGTTCCGAATCTGTCATAATCTGACTCTTCTTTCAATGTGTGGATAGCAAAGTTATGAAGGTAAGATGTTTAAATTGATCTTTCGCTTTTCTCTTGTGTGCAGTCTTTAACTAACAGATTTCTAAAATCTTTTTCTCTAATCAAAACGCAATCTTAAAAAAAAAAAACTCTTCTATTTTCATAACATTTAGAATTTGTTTCCACAAATTAAATATCTTAAACACGCAAGAGCTATTTAAAGGGCATGTACGGCATATAAAGAGGTCTGTACTCGAAATTTAAATATTGCAAAGTTTAGCCTTCTCTTAACTTATCTTTGACAGTTAGAGTAATTTGTAGAGGTTCATGTATATTCCTTAATTACCTACCTACGTGTGGTTATATTGGTCCCCGTAACGCTAAACTTACTGCTCTATTTTTAACAAGGTTTAATATTTTTTCTGTCTAAGGCGAGTGTCATATATCAAATTTTCTCTAAAAAGATGGACTCAAAAAAACACATTGCAGACGCAAAAAATTTCAATTTTTATTAAAAACCCAACGATGGAGATATTATTCGATTCGTTTTGTTCTTTCCAGCAGTCTAAAGTTGTATGTGGTCTTAAGTGGCAGTGGCCTATGACAGATGGAAAGAGGAGAGAATCTGCCTAAAAAGTACAGTGGGTCAAATCACACCCGGCAATTTCAACTGATTAATACTTCATAGCGGAAGCCATTAGAGTCATGTGGGAATTTACGTAGAGAAGATTCTACTACAGAAGAGGAGAGAAGAAAACGATTTTTTAGGGGCCCCAAGCACATGATATGCCAGAATATCAGGGAGCAGACGGGCGCTCAGGAAGTGCTAAAGTATTATATAAACTGAGGTCTGCCGGGGTTGGACCTTCTGCCGGGGGGGGGGGGGGGAGAAGTTTTGTGCTTTTGGTGGGTGAAAGTCTCACAGCCAGTGAAAGTATGGACCCTCTTACGGTTCCATAGTTTCCCTCTTAAAATAATTATTATAACTAGAACAAATTATAGCACAGAAGAAAATACACCATAGTCCAAAAGCACAGATTTCTCTAACCCGTATGCAAAATCAAGTTACAATAATACCTCATTTACTTATCGAACGCCGTAAACTATTATTTAGTTTTAGAATTAATACCATTATTACTAATTTATATTACTTATACTATTTATACTAAGTAATAAGAATTAATTACTATTCCTCATTGCGGTGTCCATTTGCTGGTGTCAGGTAGTGGTTGATTGTAGGTTTTCAGTATTCGTGTTGACTTTGTCGACTACAGTGGTGAATTTTCAAGATTTACAAAGCTACCTAGACCTGGGACTCTGGGAACTTAAACCAAACTTACGGCCGTTGAAAAGAAAGAACTACCTAATTACTGTTTGCAGCTTGAAGAGTTAGTAAATATTACTCAGTCTCTTGTTGATGGGTTTCTATTTTAAATCTTGTTGCTGCAGCTATAGAGGTTATAAAATGTAATGAGGTTAGCTACAAACGAAAACTTCTCCAAAATTATTTAATATTAATAATTATGTTTGTTGCATCAGGGGTCCACACCTGGTGGATGCGGGTTTAGCACACCCGATGTACCCTAGCTGGATTCTTACCTAGCTTCAACTTGTCTTGGGTGCAATCCTTGCTTTAGTCTTTCCTATCAGGTCTCTCTTGATCTTTTCGACACCGACGTTCTTTGATTTTGAGGGCTCGGGAGTCTTTCGTTTTTCATACTTCCTCTGTTCCGTGTAATTCTTATTCTCTTATTTTTCTTTTATGCTACCCGGTAAGGGCCCAGGCAGATTTTAAAGGAGGTCTCAAATGATAAACGGTTCTAGGGGCGGAATATGAAGGTACTAAGAGCGGAAGAATCTAGGAGGTGGGTCTCCGAACGAAACCCAGAACAGGGCCAGACACTCAAAGGTAGAAATCCTAGGCAGTGGTAGTGGGGGCCAATGGTCTTATTCTATGGAACGTTCTTAACGGCCTTAGAGGACACTTATCTTACTCAAAAGTCGGAAAGGAGATTTACATTAATCAGTGGATGCGCCAAAACTTTAGCGTATCTCCAACATTTTATATATTCAAACACTTTCTGCTACAGTCCGTTTCTTGATGTATATAATATATATTTTATAATGACTTTACCTCAAGATGTTTTCTCCCTATTTGGAACATGTTTCGGGAAGCCTTTGTTCCCATCTTCAGCCTTCCTTTTTTTCACTATTTTCACTGTAGGCTTATTTACCTTGTATGGTATTATTAATTCAAACACTTTCTGAAAATATTTATATTAACATGATAATGTTTTTAGGCTAGGGGTCACTCCATAAAAACGTCATCGAAAAACGTGACGCTTCCACACTTTCGATTCCCCACAGTCTAGAAATTTGATATGTAAACGCATCAAGACAGAAATAATCGCTGCTGACATTGAGTTTAGCAAACGTTTTAGTGAGAATAAATTTGGTTCTACATGCTCTGTTTGTGATCGTCTGTGGTTTGGAAATGATTTACGTAATCCACCAAACGTAGTAATCCACATTATACGTTTCAAAAGCCTAAAAACATTATCATGCTTCGATGTTTCGGTTTCGTCGAAATTCTTTGAATGCTTAGGTGCATAAATAGAGAGAGGGAGAGAGGGAGTTTAGAGAGAAAACTTTTAGAAGAAAGTACATAATCATAATAAACAGAATGAATGTGTAAACTTATTGACCATGAATGTAAGTGTTACCCATAGATTACCATAAAACTTAGGCATTAGGTTTTGCTGGCCAATATCGTGATTTGTAAGAAATTAAAAATTCCACTACTGAATAAAATTAATTAGAACTCTGTGATTTTCAAAATCCGTCAAAAATCAATGGAAACTCGATTATAACTAAACTTACTTAATTACATATTTGGTTGTGTTCTGTGACTAAATAAATCTTTACCGTTTGGGTAATAACGAATTTGTATATTTATATTTAGATCTCTCCATAATTAGAGAGTAGAAATTCAGAGTGGATCCAGGAATAAAATTAAATAATATAACATACTTCAAAGTAATGCTGTGTTTGCGGATGATCAAATAATCGTCCAAAACAACGAATGCGAGCTCAAGAGATCAATGTTTCAGTTTCAATAAATCTGTTCAAATTACAACATGAAAATGTCTATGCAGAAGACAAAAACTGTGGCTCTGTGGGAAAATGGGCTACCCCTTGCAAAGTCAAATTGTATTAAATAGAAGAGTATAGAGCAGATTTTACATTTCCGTTGCCTTGATTGTGATATATCACTTATGACCTAGATTATGGTGTTGATCATAATTTGGCCAATTCAGTCAATACGTGGAGCAATTCGTCAAGCGTTATCGAGGAAAACGAGGAAAGAGACTCGACTAAAAATGTACAAGGAAATGGCTGTGTCAATGTTATTGAATGCTTCCGAAACCTCGGTTCCGTTGAAGAAACGTCTCAGTAGGATACAGGATCGAAGATAAGATCCTTGCGATTTGTTAAAGACTGTCAGGAAGAGGTAGCCTTTACAATGAAGACATGCGCGAAGAGCTGAAAATTTTTAGAATCCAAAATCGCGTTGCAGGAAATAAAAAGAGATGGACTGCTCGCCTGAATAGGGTGTGAGATGGTAGGTCGCTTAAGGAAGTTTAACACGACAAACCTATTGGACAAAGAAGTAGAGGAAGGTTTAGGAAACGTTGGTGAATTGGATGCGTTTCCTTTGGAACCCGAACAAGCGTTTCGCCTGTTATGCATGATTAATGTTTTTGAGTAATTATTAATCATACATAAGATAACTATAACAGTAAGATAAGATAACTAACTGAAAAAAGTAAATAATGCTAAGATTATTTGTTTATATGAGCGCAGATAAAGGATGGTGTATAAATTGTTGTTTTAAGACAATTAGTACTTGTATGTAAAAATGTATTTAAAACGTGCTTAAAACCTAGATTAAGAACAAGGAAATATAAATTTCGTAAGAGTTTCAGACATTTCGCTTAATTTTTTTTAGAGAATTCTATAATATTCTGTCTTAGATGTCACTATATAAGTACACTGGGCCCCGGCCAGCCATTTAGCAAAGAGTTTCATCGTTGTATATTTACATATAATCTTTAACTTAAGAACTGAGGTCGATCTGCTGCAGTCACTAAAGCAAGAAAGTTCACATCCAGCTGAGTTGTTACTAATCTCTGTAGATGAAGCAGAGAAGAATCTGTGAGGTAACTTCTCAATTAACTTCATTGTGGAGAAGTCCCATTCACAGATCTATGTACTTTCAAACATCGACGTCATTTTTGTCCAAAATTTCGCATATTTATAAATCGTTCATCAGGTAGAATCTTAAAGAAATCTGACCATTCTTCTTACCTGATCTGCAGGATGGGATCGGCTTGTAAATGATTCAATTGTAGTTAAAACCCCTTAAACCTAACAGTGAATAACAGATGCGACTAACTACGAATTAAGAACGAAACATCGGACAAGCTCGTTTGTCTATCCAAGGGATGGAAAGAAAATAGAAATTTAGTAAAAATGAAACAAGACTATGACTAATACACGTTCCATCAGACGAATAAATCTATTGTACGTTATTAGTGAAGGAATGAAACAATTTTCACGTAGGTTTCATAGGAGTAATAATAATACTTTACATTATTCACTTACTTATTAAAACGATTTATTACGTTTACTTACTAAATTTGTTTTATGAAGAAAGTTGTGTTAGTGGTTAAAATCACAAGCAGAATTATCACTGTTGCACACCACTATATAAAAATTATTCCGATTAGCGCTTTCAAGCTTCACAGCTCATCGTCAGTTCGGAAATGAACAATATGTAATCGGAAATATGTAACTGTCCAGATGGAGGTGACAGGGCTCAGAGGGTGGGGAAGGGACATTTGAATTATATTTTGTTGTGTGTGAGCATGGTGGGGTGGGGTGGGGTGAAGGGTTTGTTTTCATGTCTGTTTCTTCATTTCCGATCTGACGATGAGCTGTGAAGCTTGAAAGCGCTAATCGGAATAAATTTTTATATAGTGGTGTGCAACAGTGATAATTCTGCTTGTAAATTTGTTTTACACGATAAGGTCGCGACCCGCATAATAAGATGTTGTAGGTCGCTAGTTGGAATATCTACACCATAAACTAAAGGTAATTCATGACCCGATTGTACTATGTGAAAAAAAATACATTTATTGTGCAAACTGTTTTTAGAATTCCTTCTAGGAATTTAAAATTGTACGTAAGGTACATTTCTGGTAGAAGTAATGATCCCGCTTTAAGACGACCTGTGAGTAAGAGTGTTACACACTTGTCATTCGTGAAATACCGGGGTTTTAGGTTTTAAAAAACATTATTTTTGTTAACAATCGAACGTTTATTACGAAGGTCATCACATCCGGAGCCAACACTATTAAAAATACCGGGCTGTTGGACCGGGAATCGATTGCTTAAATTTCTGACGCAAAATGTTTCGGAGGCCATTCTTAAGCAAGACCGTGATGTACATTCGACCTATAACCTTTTCGACGTTTTTCTAATGAGAATGGCCTTCGGAAGTGTGTCCGAAACGTTTAGGGGAAGAAATTTAAGCAATCTACCACGCCCCAATAATCCGGTATTATTTTTAATAATCGATTATTATTATTTGTTATAATCGAACTTTTCTGTCGTGTATTCCACGTTTGTTTCATTTACATTCGTACCAACGTTCTTACCAACATTCTTATTTAAATGAGCGAAATGTTTGACGTTATACACAAAAGTAAAAAGTGTTTTATACCACATAAACAAAACTCAATCATAATGTATAAAATGTTGAAGTGGTTTGTAAAAAAATAGAAATTAAAATCATACGTAGATCTAATCAAGGATTTACAAGCATTATTTGGAGCTAGGTACTATATTATAAACGAGTGTCAAATGTCAACAAAGTGTAAATTAGATAAAACTAATGGTAATTTTACAGATAAAAAAATCCTGTTCAGACCAAAATAAGAATTTAAAAACATTATAGTATACATGAATATCGAGTCTGCATACGTGATTATAGTATACATGATTATAGCATAGTCTGAATGAAAATATCGAGCTGCATGAAAATGTCTCTCAAGCCACTTTTGGTAGCCAATTACGTTAATAACATTTGGAGAAACCACAAGCCTATATAACAATAGACATGTCAGAGTATCATAAAATAACCTTTTCCTGATTTTACAACCAGTGCAGTATGCAGCGACTTCTAATACCTTCAACCCAAATGTTTCTTTACAATACAAGTAATTATACACGTAGTTATATAAGTGATAGGTAGGTAAATAGACAGATAGAAAGAGATCAAAAGAGAAAAAGAGAAAGAGGGATAGATGGAGAGAATAGTATAGATAGTGTACGTCAGTCTTATTTAACTCATGTGTTTTCGTTTCCCTTTTTTTAACCAAATGCCAAAGAAGGAAATGGTTTCTAATATCGACGTAATCGAGATAAACACGCCGACACACTCTTGTCTAAAGATAGGATATCCGAAGGGTAAAGAGAATATGGGAGTCTGATGCTATACACGAGAAATCAAAGTAACGGGGAGAGGGAACGTTAGAGCGTTGTACAACCCTGTGTGTACTTTCACTGTGCTTTGTACTAAACAGCGAAGTTGGTGTAGAACTGCTGTAACTTCTCACGACCGAACAAAACTACCGCCGCATCGGTTCGCCAATGGTCGGTCTCCCTTGAGACGAATTACAATAAATTAACCTTGAAATGTGACCGCTAATGGCCGTCAATTACCGAACCCAAAGACCAAACCAATACCACGAACGCGTTCGTAAAACTAACTTTTACTACATAAACAAACCGCTAAACTACCCTTCGTTTGTTAATTTATCGTTTCACTTTTAACAGCAACTCGGTTTCGTTGGAACACAGACTACGTCGAATCCGACAAATATAATTATGAATCTCTTCGCCCTCTTCTGTATTTTTTTGAAGTAACTCTTACGTATTTCTTGCGGGTTTTTATATTATGAACAGTTCATCAAATATTATCTATTTATGCAGGTAAATTATATTGTATTATCACCTAAATATAATAATAACAATAATAATAATAAATATAGTATAATATAATAATAAACATTATAAAAATATATTGTATTATCTTCTTTATGTATGTATATAAAGATAATATATACACACGGGACCCCGAGACACTGTCCTACACTCTTGTTCTCCAAGATCTCCGGACATTACCCCATGCGACTTCTTCTTGTGGGGATAAGTGAAAGAACGTGTTGTAGCTTCAGTCGAAGATGTTACCTTGGAAAAAGTGTGGGATGAATTTAGCTATCGTCTGTTGTCCGTGCGGCTGGTGGAGGATACATAGACAATTTACAATAGCGTAGCTGAAACTTTATGACTTTGTGAGAATTTTGTACTTTGTTTCATTATTGTAACGTGTTTTCGTCAATAAGTATAACTATTTAAAATTGGGTCAGTCTTTTTGAAACACCCTGTGTGTGTGTGTGTGTGTGTGTGTGTGCGTGCGCGTGCGTGCGTGCGTGCGTGCGTGCGTGCGTGCGTGCGTGCGTGTGTGCGTGCGTGCGTGTGTGTGTGTGTGTGTGTGTGTGTGTGTGTGTGTGTGTGTGTGTGTGTGTGTGTGTGTGTGTGTGTGTGTGTGTGTGTGTGTGTGTGTGTGTGTGTGTGTGTGTGTGTGTGTGTGTGTGTGTGTGTGTGTGTGTGTGTGTGTGTGTGTGTGTGTGTGTGTGTGTGTGTGTGTGTGTGTGTGTGTGTGTGTGTGTGTGTGTGTGTGTGTGTGTGTGTGTGTGTGTGTGTGTGTGTGTGTGTGTGTGTGTGTGTGTGTGTGTGTGTGTGTGTGTGTGTTCTCCTACTTCTTCTTCTTCTTGTGCATTCTTAGATATAGGATTAGATATGCATTCACCTGTTTTGGTCTCAACATCTGTCAGTCCTTTATATGGTCTCCCAACATATAACCTTTTCTTTTCTCTTTACGTAAAGACGTTCAAAGCCAGTCTGTTTCCTCACGTTCTCTCCAAATTCCCTATCCCTTTGGTCGTGCTGTGGCCAACCTGGTTCAGGGCGTCTCCGTTGTTCCGCTACAAAGGCAGTCTTTCCTTACCCACCCCTCTCGAACCTCCAAAAATCCGCCTCATCCGCCGCCTGAATTCTGCGTGAAAAAAATTTGTTTCATTGTCACACAGGCTTCTGACCCGTACACAAAAGCTGGAACAGCAAAATGGCTCAAAATGGTGTGTCTTCAGACTTTCCTATGCAAATCGGATTTAATGATATTAAAAACTAATCACAATTGTTTATCTTCTCTCCTACATAGGTGTTCACGTTTTACTCAAATAATTACGCCTAAATAATTGATTTTGAAGCTTTTTTCATCTTCTTCAGTAAAATGTATGTTTGAGTTATGTTGTTTAGATTTTTACTAGTTCAGCAGCACTATATACCTCTAATAACACAATTATTGTGAATACAATAATTGTCGTGATACACCGCCAGGAGGAAGGAAAAAAAGAGTTTCGGAGTCTTTCGCAGATCCTGGTATGAGGGAATCCGAAACCACTGTGCTGGGAAGGCAATTTATAACAGAAATGTCTGGCAGAGGGGCTGAATATACTAGTCTCAACTGAACGACAACCAAGAAACAAGAAAGTAAAAGACATGCCTCGAAAATGGCTTTCTTAAAAGGAGTTAAAAGGTGTTTAAATCTGATCGTGTAAAGAATGAAGTCATAAGAGAAAAATTTTAAGTTTTCAACTTGAATGAAAGAATAAAAAATTATAAAAAAACTGTGGAAAGAACATTTGGAAAGAATGTCAGATTCGAGACTGGCCAAACAGGTCTGGAAATTTAAATGTATAGGACACAGGCATGTGAACAGATCCAGGAAAAAATGGCTGAAGGCTTTTTGAAGGCGGAACAGGCAGCACCTTGCCTGTGCCGTAATGTGAGGTTAAGGATGATAATTTTTATTATATGTACAGAATAGAAATATATGAAAAGTACTTTATAAGTATTGTTACGACATCGCAGAACAATCTACGTGTTTATCGAATGTTCCAGAGTGATCCGGAATGTAACGCGTGTGGTGTACGCGCTTGTCGACGCATTTTCTAGACTGTGCCAGACTTCGCGCGGGCGCACGGACTGTGTCAAGGCCGCAAGTAATTACGTCGTAACTATACTGGAGCTATCGCGCGTTATGGAATAATCTAGTAATTTGGGGAGATATAAATACCAGTACTCAACGATGTTCAGATTCAGTATAGGTGCGATATATTTACAGTGCGGTTCGAGTTATTATCAGGCGAGGTTACCGTGTACGTTCAAGTGGTTATTAGTGAAGTGTTGCGTTTTATAATCGGGCGATATAATTGTAATACTATTGTGTTTAATATTAGTGACATTTTATTGGGTGTGACAATTTTTATTTGATTTGTTGCAGAGACTGTGTTGTTAATTACGAACTGTTTAACTGTAAAAATTAAAGCTGGTGATAGTGACTTAATTGGTGTCTTGTACTTATTTTGTTTTCCACTGTACCTACGACGATCAAGTAGATCGTCGTAACAGTATTATGGCTGGCTTCGTGATTCTTATGCTTGATGTCCAGAAATAAGCTTTTTTGTCCGGTTCTGTTGCCGTGAGGGATAACCGAAAATCATCATAATGTCTGTGAAATAATTTAAAGCGATGCCGCGTTTGACTGAGGAAATACATATATCACAACACTGGCAACTGATTCTACCAAATCACTGTTATGCCGTGGAAAACAACTTTGCTTTGTCGTAAATATATGGAAAAATTTCACACCAAGTATGCCTATACCTAAACCAGTGTTTTATTAACCGAAAGTTACTTTGGATGTTAAGTGGTTCTGGAGCTCTATGAGCGCTTATTACAAGCAAACGTTAACGTCACTTTTTGTTCAACAGTCCAGCGCCAAAACTTCTGCTGCCTGCTTGGCTAACACGCTGTCGACTGAGAAATCCTTTTGGTAAAAATAAACATGTGTTTTATTCTACCAACATATGTACGAGTACAATATCCTCCGTTATACTCTGCTTCCCTCTGTGCTTCCCTAGTCTCCTTCTGTGGACCCCTCTTTTACTATTTTCACCTGTCGCCCCTTTGGAATATCCTGGAGCAGCCCTTAGGGGAGCCATATGGCCTCCGGTTGAGAGTAGTTGGAGTGGCCAACAATTTGTTATATGATTACTATATTCTATGTTTCATGTACACAAATAACTTAAATTTGACTATTCTAACAGCTGTTGTCGTCTGAGGCAGCCGAAGACGTCTGCGGTGGCCGAAGGTGCGCTCGCTAACGGTGATCATCGCGTTCTCTTCGAGGAAACCACCATCCTGTTCTCGGTGATTGCTTTACTTCCCTCGCCTGCATATGGAGTCCGTTCAGATCCAGAAGCATGCTAGAGTGGGTGGTATCCCTTGCTTTAGTCTTTCCTATCAGGTCTCTCTTGATCTTTTCGACCTCGACGTTCTTTGATTTTGAGGGCTCGGGAGTCTTTCGTTTTTCATACTTCCTCTGTTCCGTGTAATTCTTATTCTCTTATTTTCCTTGAGTTTGCCATTCTCTTTACGTAGAGTTTGCCATCCTGTGCTGTTCGACCTATAACATTGCGCTTATTTCTGATTAGTCGATGGTGGTTTTCAGCTGCCATCGTGCAAACTCTACAAGTTTATATAAGACGCTCCTTTTTTGGGACCGTGTAACGGAGAAATCCGAGGCGATCTGCTTCACTCGTAAGTCCACTTCCCGATGCCAGACCCTCTCCCTAGAAGGGAGGCTTATCGCCTTGAAAGAGTAGGTGAAGTGTTTGGGCTTCCGGCTTGACCGGCTTCTTAGCTTCAACGCCCACGTGACTGACACCCTCAATAAGGCTCGCGGCATCAGAGCAAAACTATCTCCCATGCTCTCCTGTCGCAACCGCCTGGCTTTCCGCATTAAGCAACCATCTATCTCTTGTTTCTCCGGTCAGTGTTGAATACCTATGCTGCTCCCGGATGGTAGTCGCTTTTGTCGACCATTAACAAGTGTAAGCTGGAACAATTTTAGTCCCGAACCCTCCGTTCCTTGTCGGGGTATCCATGGTTTGTAAGGAATCATGTCATTCATGGAGGTCTTCGAGTTACTTCTCTTGCCGACTTTGCCCGGTCGCTCACCGAAACTCTCTTTGCTTCTGCACTGACCACGTCCTTCCCTTACCTCAAAACCATTAGTACGTCTGAACCACCTCCCTGAATCAAAATCAAACGCCCTCGGACTATTCTAGATGACCCCCCGTAAGTTAACCTCGTTCCGCTATCTGCATAGCCCCCAGCACCTTCCTTTTCTTTCTGTTACTTTCGCTTGTCAGGGACAACCTTCCCCAAGCATTCTTAGAACACTGCTTGGTCTTGTTACCGTTTGCCTCGCAGGGCCTCAAGGCGTCTGCCTACTGTGTCCGTTACGGGCGGCACCCTGCAGTCGCTTCGCCCCCAGAGCCAGTGCATAATGTTACCTAAGTTAAATTAAATTAATTTTTAAAAAAATATCCGGTGCCTCTGCGGTTAACCGCGTTGGCGTGTCCTTCCAAGTTTTTAGGCCCCTGTCTCATGAAAGTCCAACACTGTTCTCATCTGGCAGTCATCGGACACGTCCCAGAAGCTGCAATTCTGCCAGGATGCTGTGCCACGTCACACTACTGAGCCCCAAAAACGTAACACAAAACATACACCAGAAACAATGAAGATACTTATTAATTCTTATATCGCTTTACACAATGTAAGATACTCCTAAAATAGTCTTAATGTCTAACATAATTACCTAAAGGCGGGGGTGTGTATAAAATTAAAACTCAGTACAAGCAGCTAGTGAGCAGAGTCAAGGTGCACCCATTTATTTTAGAATAAAAATAAACCTCACAGCATTATATAATTGTGTTTCAGCCAGAGAAAGATGAATTACTGAGTCGACCAAATACAGAATAAATTAAATCCCAAAAATCACAAAAATTCAACAATAACATAATTCAAATACTAGATTAACTAATCATTAAAAATTCCACGGTTGCATCAATTAAATATTGGGTGAAATCGTTATAAAATTCACTAATTGCATAAGTCAATGCCAGTTTACAATTAGTAATATATAGCGTACACGCTATAATCCGTTCATTAAATTTCCTAACACTTTTTTGTTTATACTGTAAGGTCCTTGCAAAGATACAAGTTCATATTGCACAAAATGATAAATTTACTTCATCTTCCCTTTAAATAGTAATCTGGTAACTGGAAACTGCTGGTGTTATAATATAATGTTATGTTACAACTAACGAATAATAATGTTACTTGAACATGTGAGTTGCGTTTGCTGGCGGCCTGTTGTTTCTGGTCACACCATGCGTAAGCCAGTCATGGGAAGTCGTGTTTCTGCGCTGTTCATACGGCGTGCCGTCGTACGTATTCTTGAAAGTATGAAGAAATCATGCGGCGAATCAATACTCTCACGTTCGTGGGCCCATACGTGGAACCAAGCTTTACTGAAAGTTCCAAACTCTTTAGTATAGGTTACCAGCTACTACACGTGCACGTTAAGTCACATAATATATAATTGCAAAATTTACAAAAGTACAGTTATAACAATTCCCAAAATTACAAATCAAATTCTATAACAAGTGACAAATGCTAAAATTTACACATCTTTCATTTTCTTTAAACTAACTGGCTGAAAATTGGTTTTTTCTCAAGGCTAACTATTACAAACAAAATACATCATGGTTGGTTATGAGTTACAGTCTTTTACAAAATTACAAGTTTTTATTTTACAAACGTTACAGACGAAAATAGTTCGTCACCAGTATTGATTTATGAGATTTAAGATAACCAACAAAACATAATTACCTTGGTGATGAGACTTCCAACCAAAGTACCCACCAGGAAACGACGGGCGATTCTGCTCACAGTGCAGTTTGATGGTAGACTGACTGAACTTGTCGAGCGAAAAGCTTTACTAGAAAAGGGACGGGGGGGGGGTGACGTCAGGTAACGCTGACCAAAGTACGAATAATTTTTCGTCGCGCGACTATTTAAACTTATTTTAATTGAATCGGTACTAACGCTTGTTGTATTCGGCAAGGGGTGCTGAATAACTGCAACAATGCAAAGACGCCCCACTACCTGATCGCAACGCAACGCAATGGGACCGCGTAGCCTTTGTCACAGTACTGACGAACACCGTGTCAGTTGTATTAAAAACAGTGTTTCATTGAAGATGGCCTCCAGAGGTGAGGCCGAAACCTCTGATATCGACATCCGTCAGAATGATAATTAGTAGAACACAGCCCAATTTGATCTTAATTTCAATAATTATGACGCAGGCCATAAAAGCCTCAGAAATAGGTTATCTATTTATTTATTTCGTTGTGCGTTATTTGTTTCGTTTATCTATTTATGTAAGCATTCCAGGCTTAACTACAATAGACTGGAATGTTTTTGCTACGTAAATGATGGACACCCTTTCATATGCGGTCGCACGTAACAACGGACCAAACAATTAATTGCGTACGTTCCGTCTGATTGGTCCTTCAGTTCTATTTTATTTTATTTTATTTTTATCCGTGTCGCGCTCCAACGATTTTCCACTCCGACTGCTAATCGTTTGTGTTAAGTTACCAATGTGTAACCACCAAAACACATCACCCCGCATTAAAACTCTTTTCAATTCGTTGTAATACGTTTTAAATTTGTTTCGCTAACAAATGAAAAAAAAACAATCAGTTTATAACTAATTTTACGTTTCGCTTAGTTGGTGGTACTGCCATTGTTTAAAAAACTGTATTTAATGAGTTTCAAAAAAATCCATTTACATCCTGTCCAGTACAACATTTCTGTAATTCAGTGAGAGGAATTGTGTGATTTATATTGAAGTGCATGAGAATACATTGTCTAAAGGCTTTCCTACGGTTAGGGTACTAAGGGAGCAATGGTACAAAATTATTTATAAATAAACTTTTTTTTTTTAAATTACTTTTTAGATTTTATATCTCTTGACGATCTGCTTAGAAGACTTAATGGTGAGATCCCTTCTGGCATCAAGTTAAATAACTGTAGGCTACTGCATTAAATATGCTGATCTCTGCAGATGTAATCCATGCTAATGAAAACGAACTGCAGAAAAGTTTATATATTCTCCAACAGATAAGTAAGGAATATTATTTAAGAATGTCAACTGCAAAAACAAAGGTTACGGTTTTTTTGTGGAAAATTCCTCATTCGATCTAAAATTATGTTAAATGACCAACTCATAGAGCAGGTCTCTACATTCAGTTACTTTGGTTGTAATCTTTCTTATAGAGATAATGATGATATCAGCAATAAACTAGGCAGGTCCTCTTCTTCTTCTTCTCCACTTCAGGCATTAGGTCATAGACCTGTTGCGCCCTCCGGCCGTGATAGAACTCACGCCCCACCCCAGCCAGAGAGATATTAGCCAACCTTTTAACCCACGCCCGGGGACAAGCCGTGCGGGGGGGGGAGAGTGTTGTTTATGTGTGTAGCATATATTGTGTCCCCATGTTACTTATCTGGCCCGGGTATGACAGAGAAGACGTACGTATTCGTTGTCCGGGTACGTGCGGGTGGACGAGCAAATCGTGCCGAGCAACTAGGCAGGTTCCAAACTATATGTGGAATACTGAGAAGGACACTGAAAAAGAAAGCTAGACAACAGGCATGTATCAAATTCTATAAGACAATGGCAGTATCAGCACTGCTGTATAGATGCGAGACCTGGACTATAAGGAAGAAGGACTGGTGCCAATTACAGGCAGCAGGCATGAGCTATTTGAGATCGGTAAAGGGATATACGATCATATAAGAAACGAGTATATTAAACGAGAACTTCATATAGTTTCCCTACATGAACTCATTCAGAATTATAGAAATTGCCGGAAACAAAGTCTAGAAAGAATGGACAATATCCGCTTTTCGAAGTTGGTTTATTAGTATGAGCCGGTTGGAAGAAGATCTGTAGGCAGGCCAATCACAAGATGGCGGGAGTCATGAGCCCGAAACAGGAGAAATCCTAGCCATGAAGTGATGATGATGACTTTATATCTGGTAATATGAAATGCTTGTGGAAAAGAAGAAAAAGGGCAATTCCTCTTACAGAAAAGTTTAAAATATTAAATCTATAAACCAATGAATTTCCGCTTTTTGGATTGAATTATCCATATTTAAATACTATTTTATTTTATTTATGTTAAAACAATATAACCTAGGAAAAGAAATATAACACATTTTTCTTCTTTCTCTTATAGTATTTACACTTCACGGTACTAAGATCGTCTATCCAGTAGCGTAACCAGGAGCTGCTCCTGGCGGGGGGGGGATGAGACTAGCTTAAAGGACAAATGAGCTATTTAAGGTACTTCCCATATAATTGTTTATACAAATTATTTATAACCCTTATTTTAAAACACACACAACTGGCTTAGGCCTACGTTAAATGTTTATGGAATTTCACTGAAATTTTAATAAGTCTGGGGGGGTGGATTGATCGCCCCCGTAGTTACTCCAGTGCTTTATCCACCCATTGTGTAAGTTTCTCCCTCCTGCCATTCGCCCCACTCATGTGACGTTTCCCCTTGCTATTTGCCAGACCTCTGATATTATCTTCGTACTACATCCGGGTCGTCCCTTGGTCTTCTTCCATTTACTTTCAATACAAATAATTTTTTGATATGTCTTCCTGGTTCCAGTCAAACCAAAAGTTTTATGTCCATAGATCTGTAACGGTTACCTTTTCTGTTGGCGTCTTTTGTAGTTTTTCTCTAAAACATTGGTTCCGGATTCTCTGTCCCACGAGCTTTACCATCTACCCTTTTCACACATTTCATCTCGCTCCAGTACTGTTATTCTTGAACTGAACTTATACTATGATCGTCCAAGACTGCGCCCCATAATATAGTTACTTGGTGTGTGGTTTTATAAAGGAGATTTTCGTTTGTGTACTAATTGTTCTTTTAATTGTGAGAGTGTTATTTATACGGTAGTATATGTATTTACTTGACTAAAACATAACACAAAAAACAAAAAAGGAAAAGGAAAGGTCGGTATATTACAGATAACAAAATAAGTTTAGTAAAAATTTAATTATATTATCACACATTAATAACACTTTTTGCGTTTCGTAAAAAATATATTTTTCAATATTCATAGGTCAATAATAGTGAATTTCTTTAACCTAAGGCAGAAAATAAGGAACCGACCGGGTAAAACAATTTAGCTAGCGAGTATAATTTTTGAAGAAATAGAAGGTTCAGTTGTACTGAAAAGAAGAAAAATAGACTCTGAAAAATTATCATTTGAACTCCTCTGGACCACCGTACTCTTGTTTTTACCATCGTACTGTGGTTAATTGACGAAGACCGTGTCAACTAGCGAATCGTTATTGTACACTGAAGATGGCCACCAGAGGAGTGGCCGAAACGTCTGTTAGTAACAATACGAATGGACCACGGACCAGTAGCCCAGAGTCAAGTCTGTCTGTCTGTTTATAGTCCTATTTCTTATGATGTAGCCTATAAATGGAAACTTCCAAGCTAAAAGCGTATTTCCACTTTTCACTTTCAGTGCAACGAATTTTTCTTATGTTGTAATATCGGAACACAAGAAATCTATAGATGTGCAAGAAAATGCTGTAAAATATTGAACGAAAGTGATTCAGAACATGCGAGTCTTACAAATGAAACAATATTACCACATTGCCATTCTTACACCAGACTTACACATCATCAGACGTCATGTTTAACATAAACTAAAACGTGAAGAACTGAGTATAAAATATAGAAAGTTATACTGGACAAAGAACAGACAAAGTCAAATGTCAGTGGCAAACGAGTTATTTACGAAGCTATATAAGCTAATATATAAAATACATAATCCGGTTAGAAATTATGGTTACCTTAGGGGGGGGGGATGTACTAGTAAGACGAATGTACAAAAAATCTAAAGATTCCGTAATAAAGTTGTGTAACAATTAGTCGGTCCTCCATGGTACATCTGGAATGTTTACACTGTTGACGCCAGCCGTGAAAGCTTTAGGTACAGAATCATCATCATCATCATCAACCTCAAGGTTTAAACCAAGAATGGTTTGTTCTGGTCTCAAATAGGCTAATATTACAGCTGGTCACTCCAGCGCTTCCTCGGACGTCCCACATCTCTCCGTCCCCTCGGCTATAGTTCCATAGTTGTTTGGGGACGCGGCAGTCATCCATTCGGCAAAGATGTTCCCACCAATTCAGCCGATACTGGGCGAACCTGTCGAGTATACTCATAATATTCAGTTCCTGCCGTATATCTGTGTTTTGTCTATGATCATGGAGAGTATACCCTGCCACGTGCCTGAGAAATCTCATTTCATCCGCTTGGATGCGACTGGCCTGGCCTTTCGTTAAAGTCCAGTTCTCAGACCCACAAAGAAGTGTGGGAAGAGCCATCACCTTATAGAATTTTATGCGTGTTCCTTTGCTTGCTGACTTAAGGGTTCGCCTGATGGTCCCGCACATAAGGTTGAACTTATGCAACTTATTCACCACGTCGTTGCTTGCATTATAAGACACACTGTAGCCAAGGTATTCAAAACTGCCATCTTGTTCCAGGACAGTACCATCTATAACAAAATAGGACAGAATAGGACTATAATTTTATTAGTAACATTGTGGAAGGCAACACGACAAAGTCCTAGGTTGAAGATGTTAAACAAAATTAGTATATGAGAGAAATGTAGCTCCCTAAATGAAAAGAGCAGCAGAAACGACAAACGACTAGTTCGGAGAGACAAGTCGTGACCTTTAGTATCAAGATCTTGTTTTTAATTCTTTAAATTACTTGAAAAAAAATTTACCCGCAGGAGACGGCGGGCGAACGACGACTGTCCTATTTGAACAGTTGCAGCTGGCTGCAAGTTTACTACTGTAACGCACTCTATGCAAACAAAAATTAATTAAAAATATCATCGTTGTGTGCTGGGTGTGTAATAAACGACGAGTTAACGACAAACGTAATTTTCCCTCACCGTCGTCGTAAAACCGGGTAAAAACGAAAAACTCGTGTTAATTTAAAATTAAATTTACTCAGCAATATGGCGGCTGGTGGGCAGACGTTATGAAGCTGGATAAAACACGTTCAGTCCGAATCGTACATAATTAAAAATGTGAATTTAAAAATATAATGAAACGAAACACGATGTTATTAATAAGAAACGAAATGAAAAATTTTATACTTCGCGTTTGGCGGCTGATGACGTCAGTAGACTGCATACTGTGTTCCCCGATCCGCTTTTATAAGGAAAAAAAACAGTATTTAAAGAGAGAAAATGTAATATTAAGATTGTCTGCTGTTAAACTGTTGTTACGTGAGTAACAAGTTCACAACACCAGAAACGGTAAAGCAACCGTCAGTTTTAGTAATCAGCTGAACCCAATTTATTATACAGACTGCAATGATCCGTCACAAATAATATAGGCCTAATTGTTTATGGTTAAAATTTTCTGTAGTAGTAAACTAAATACTAAGTAACTAAATAGACCAACTTTGATATCTGGAATTTAGAATTGGTTTCTAACAAACCCAAATAAAAAAAAGATAGTCAACAGTGATGGAGATAAAGTAATTAGGAAAGGTAAGGACAGTTACTTAGAAGAGACAGAATAGGAAATTATGTAACAAAATATGATCTAGAAGTCGAAAACAAAGAACAGAAAGACAGCAGTAATGTGATGTGGACAAAGTGCCTAGTAGAATGCCTAGTCTTAATAAGGCAGGTTTTGTGTTCGGGAAGCAAAAGTTAAGAGAAGTATAACACATGTTATACAAAGAAAAGTGTTATGACAAAAGTACTATGGATTTTAAATAGAAGAATTGTAACTTGGACAGATGCTTGAGGATTGCCTAGAAAAAAGAAAACCTGGAGTAGGCATAAATTAGTAGTACACATCCACACGCGCGCGCGCGCGCGCGCGCGCGTGTGTGTGTGTGTGTGTGTGTTATATTTGCTCAAAATTATTCTTGTTTTATATTATTCATAATAAATAATTATTTTTATAATAAATAAATTATAATATCTTCAGAAATATGCATTCAATTAAGAAAAATAAAAAGTAAGATAAATATAAATAAATATATTTCTGAAGATGACATATAAAGAAACTGTCGAGACAATATATCAATGTATAAAAATTTATTAAAACATTAACGATATTATTTATTACCAGCCATGTGTGTGTGTGTGCGCGCGCGCGCGCGCGCTTTATACCAAATTTTATTACTTCTGCAAGTAGAATGTTCTTATTTTTTATCGTTTTATTTTAACCTGACGCACGTTTCACATAATTGATCTGGATCATCAGAGGCTTCTAAACGAATTAATGAATAATCGATTTTGTTTCGTTCCAGTATTTTATATTGAAAACAATAAAATCGATTATTCGATACTTTATATTGAAATCGAAGTATGATAAAACGTGCGTCAGGTTAAAATAAATCTATAAAAATAAGAACATTCTACTTGCAGAAGTAATTATAATTTCAAACAGAATTATCACTGTTGCACACCACTATAGAAAAATTATTCCGATTAGCGCTTTCAAGCTTCACAGCTCATCGTCAGATCGGAAATAACCTGTCAGATCGGAAATAACCTGACGGTGAACTTTGAAGCTTGAAAGCGCTAATCGGAATACTTTTTCTATAGTGGTGTGCAACAGTGATAATTCTGTTTGTGATTATAACCACTAACACACCTTTCTTAATTATAATTTGACAAAAAGTAGATATTATATAAGAATCCTTTTAACTACAAAGAAAAAAATTATGTATATATATATATATATATACATTTTTAAATTTATTCATTGATTTATTATAATGTAGCGCCCCAATGTATAAGGACATTTCTCCATCGACGAGCGGCTTGAATTGATAATAATTATTTATCACTACCAATGTCATAAATGGAATATTTTTCGTATAAAACTGTAACCATTTCCCTACTGGAATTACTGCATATCAAGCAATCAGGTTCTGAACTTGCTTGTCAGTTAACAATAAACAGATAGCCCTACCCACCAATAACTGAATATTCTTAGGTAAGTGTTTTAGAAATAAACAAACGCATATTTAAAAAAAAAAAAAAACTCTCAAACAAGAAAAAAATGCTTTTACTTGCTGATCATTATCTTATTAATATTATGTTTTACTTACGCAAAAAAAAGTTAATTTCCATTTTACAACAGACGGATGTCTGTTTAATAAAACTCGGCTGCTCAAACGCCGTCTGGCGGCATCTAGTAGCGAAATTTTATACTCTCCGATACACAACATTGGCTGTAGATATTTTATCACAATCGTTGGCGCCGCTAAGAAATTTATAGCTTCTGTTTTATATCTTCACCGTTTTTTAGTCCCCTTTTTAAATCCCTTAGGTACGTTCTGCCCTTTCTGAAAGAAAGAATATATTATAGTAAATTCTTGTTTTTCTCGCAACATTTTTTTTCTGTTTGTACGTCTCCTGCAAGTGAAGTGAGAAATTTTTATTTACCATTTAAATACAGTTAACTTGAAAAAAGTCTACTCGGTAGCGTATTCGCACGTGACTTTCCATCGTATTTTGGTCTCACGGCTTTATTTACGGTCTTCTAAACCCTTCTAATTCTCAATAGTCTACCTGTATATTAGACCTATTTTATTTTCAATCATTAAACCTATACACATCTGTATTTAAAATCATAATCGCATTTTTAAATCCATACAAGAAATATTTTTCTGCGGTGTGTGTGTGTGTGTGTGTGTGTGTGTGTGTGTGTGTGTGTGTGTGTGTGTGTGTGTGTGTGTGTGTGTGTGTGTGTGTGTGTGTGTGTGTGTGTGTGTGTGTGTGTGTGTGTGTGTGTGTGTGTGTGTGTGTGTGTGTGTGTGTGTGTGTGTGTGTGTGTGTGTGTGTGTGTGTGTGTGTGTGTGTGTGTGTGTGTGTGTGTGTGTGTGAATACGCGCCCATACACACATACACATATATTTATTTATTTTATTGTAACATAAAGTTGCGCTGAAGTATTCGTTTTTCTTTTATTATGTACGAGAGTAAGTCAATAAATATCCGCAAAACAATTTTATTTCCATGTTCCGTACGGAAATGGAAGTATGGTGATCACGAAAACATCGTGTTCGATGTAAGGGCTGATTCTGATTGTACTAACTTCAAAGCATCAAGAAAAGTCATTTTCCGAAAAGTGTCTGTTTGTCTGTGTGTAGAATTTTTTCTATGGTGAGCGATAACTGCCGCAAATTCAAACAGAATCAAACAATGTTTTTCACATGCAACCGAGTTGCAGAGAAATCAAGTCCTATTGTTGATTTTGTAGAAAATCGGTTAAGGGGGAGAGGTGATTTACCTGCAACGTTTTACGTTTTTTACGTTTTAACAAGAGTAAAGTACTTAATTTTGATAAATAAAGTATCCTGAAAAGAAGATCATAATAATTTACTCTAGAAAGCTAGATGAAATATTTATAAATGAAAATGGTAGTTGAAGGGGGAGGAGGAAATGTTTCCAAAACTACCTTTTCGATGTCGAATAAAGTACTTCATTTTAAAGGATAATTTACCTTAATAATTACATATAATGAAACTATTATTCAATAAAAGTGTAAATATAAAAATGGGGTTGTTCGGTTAAGGGGGAGGGGTAGTTTACCTGCATTGTTTTGTGTATAACAAGAGTAAAGTACTTCTTAATTTTGATAAATAAGTGCCCCGAAAATAAAGTCATATTATTCCACTGTAAAATGGTAATTAGATATCTATAAATTGAGAGGGTAGTTGAAGGGAAAGGGGGTAATTTTTTGAAAATTACTTTATTAGTAACAAGTAAAGTACGAGTATTTAATTTTGTAGGATAAAATACCTTAGCAATTACATATGATAAAACTATTGCTCTATGAAAGTGTAAATATCATTAATGGTGGGGATCGGTTGGGGAGGAGGGACGATTATCTGCGTAGTTCAGTTTCTTTATAACGATAGATTACCTAATTTTTATAGATAAAGTGACTCGTAAATATCATTATATTAAACGACTAATCCCCCCCATAATAACAAAAATATATATAAATAGTGAAAATAGTTTTTTTTTTTAGAAATTATGGAACCGAATTCAAGTAAATGATTTTAAATATAAATCTTACAACATGGAAGTCATGTATGGTTCCCCATACCGACACTTATGATTTATTATAACAACAGTACAAATCTGACAGTTTCGCATTTCAATATAGACACCTTGCTTTTCAATATACTTGGTCCATCGTTGCACAAGCTTCCTGATGCCCTCAGAAAAAATGTTTTTCGGCTGAGCAGAAAGCTACGTATGCACAGCTTCCTTCACTTGTTTGTTGGTCTCTGGAGAATCGACGGCCCCTTAAAGCATCTTTAAGTTGTTGAGATCGGGGATGTATGCAGGAAGCTCGAACACGTAGAAACGCAATTTCTCAAGGTTTTGGGCAGTAAGTGGGCACGCGTTGTCTTGCAACAAAAGCACTCCTTCCGACTAAAGGCCTCGGAGTTTGGATCGAATTGCAGGCTTCAGTTCATTGGATAGCATCTCATTGTAATTTGCACTATTTACTGTTGAGCCCTTCTCCAAGTACTGATACAGTATTGACCTTTGTGAGTCCCAGAATACTGTGAGCATTACCTTTCCAGCAGACGGTTGACTTTTTAGTTTCTTTCAGACTGGAGATTCGGGTCGTTTCCATTCCATGCTCTGGCGTTTGCTTTCAGGCTCAAAATGGTGGATCCAGATTTCATCTACACCACTTTTTTCTTTTTAAAAAAGCTTCACCTTCATTAGTATAGCGGTCAGTAAGCGTTGACAGACGGCCACACGATTGCGCTTGTGCTCTTCAGTGAGCTGTTTAGGGTCCCATCTTGCACAGCCTTTAAGAAAGCCAAGCCTGTTATGGATTTCATATGCAGAACCATGATTGCAGATGGCATCCCACTTAATCGATAGTCACTCTTCGGTTTGTCTGAATCATGGCATTAACTTGTTCAATAATGACGGCAGTAGTGGAAGAGGTTGTCCGTCCTGATCCTTCCTCGTCCTTGATGCTTGTCTGACCGTTTTTAACTATTGATCCATTTATGTACACTTCGTGTGGTAAAACATTACCCCCCTTATTGTTTTGAAAGTCTTCTATGGATTTCGGCTCCTGATACACCTTCAGATAACGAGAACCGGTTCCCTGCACATTGCTGCAAACGGAGAGAGGGGCAGCCACGTTTATCGTGCAACAATCCACAGCTGACTGACGCGACGGACGGTCTAACAGTCTTAGACAACGGAACCGCCTGTCGGCGTACAAGAGCATTAAGCGGTGCTGCCAACCTACAGACGATTATAACAGAATCGCGGATATTTATTGACTTACCCTCGTACATTTCATACGGCTTGGTCTGGTAGCCCACCCCTACCGCTGGAACACTACAGCGGTCTTGTTTGGCATGCCTGGGCTAGATAAAGTAGGTAACAAAAGGCACACTTACACTACAGACTCCCGAACACAATTGCCCCTCTCCACCTCACGCAGTTACTAATATTAGGAACCTGACAATAGAAATTGAACAGTGGCGTAGAGATGTACAGCGTAGAAACACCTCGTTGTGAGGCAACAAATTTTCATTTATTTCGCACATGCGCACAACAGTCTTGTGCAGTGTTCCATAGTGTGAACGTCGGCTGCCACAAGACTGGTGATAACAATGGGAGCATATGTGTGTGTGTGATAGAGAGGGAGATAATATGTAAGAGAGACAGTGACCTGTTATTATCCCGTCGTCTCTCTTCTCCCCTCTCTAGACAACTTAGCTATACTTGTTAGTGGAGGTAATTCATGCGCGTTCAGGAATGACTGTCGGGCGTATACTAGATTGCTGATTTTCCTAACGCAGGCCTAATGCTTGAAGTGAAAATAAGACGAAGATATACAGTTCATTAAATGGATTATTTTCCAATGGCTTTTTCATGTAGGCTTATATTCTAACAAAGCATACGTTTTAACAACACTTTTTATGTTTCATCATTGCTTCTTTGTATACGTTTGTATATTAAACGTTTATATAACGATTTTGTAGAACATCGTTACAGTTAATGTTCGTTTATTTAAGTATAGCGTAACTTTTTACTTCCATATTCCTTAAGGAATGGAAGTATGGTGATGGCAAAAAAAATCGTGTTCGAGATTATTGCAGATTCTGATTGTACTACACTCAAAACATGAAAAAAAGTCGTTTTCGAAAAGTGTCTGTGTGTGTGCCTGTCTGTCTATCTGTCTATCTGTCTGTCTGTGTGTCTGTGTGTAGATTTTTTTTCTATGGCAAACGATAACTGCCGCAAATTCAAACAGAATCAAATATTTGTTTGCATACAGCCCTGATTTGTAGATTACTCACGACCTATTGTTTTTGGTGAAGATCGGTTGAGGGAAAGGGGTAGTTTACCTGCAACGGGTTTTTTTTATCAAGGGAAATTTTTTTTTTGGCAAACGATAACAGCCGCAAATTCAAACACAATCAAATAATGTTTCGTATACAGCCCTGAATTGTAGAGTTCTCAAGATCTATTGTTTTGGTGAAGATCGGTTAAGGGAAAGGGGTAGTTTACCTGTAACGTTTTATGTTTTAACAAGGGTATTTCCTATGGCAAACGATAACAGCCGCAAATTCAAACAGAATCAAATAATGTTTTGCATACAGCCCTAAATTGTAGAGTTCTCAAGACCTATTGTTTTTGGTGAAGATCAGCTAAGGGAAAGGGGTAGTTTACCTGCAACGTTTTTTTAACAAGGGTATTTTCTATGGCAAACGATAACAGCCGCAAATTCAAACAGAATCAAATAATTTTTTGCATACAGCCCTGATTTGTAGAGTACTCAAGACCTATTGTTTTTGGTGAAGATCGGTTAAGGGGAAGGGGTAGTTTACCTGCAACATTTTTTTATCAAGCGTATTTTCTATGGCAAACGATAACAGCCGCAAATTCAAACAGAATCAAATAATTTTTTGCATACGTCCCTGAATTGTAGAGGACTCTAGGAATTTTGATTTTGGTGAAGATCGATTAAGAGGAAGGGGTAGTTTACCTGCAACTTTCAAGAGTAAAGTACTTGAAAATTCATTTCAACTTTTTCAAACAATGGTAATTGTTAAAAATAAAATAATTTTGTTGCCAGGCAATAAAATTATAGTTTTTTCATTTATGTATTTTTTCTCAGTTATGTACTGTTTACGTTTCCATTTTATTATTATGACTACCGCAATGAAAAGGCAGGGGAGACACACACACACACACACACACAATTCGCGTTATTTCTGGCCTCATTCATGTTTATTTTCTTACATTTGCACGGTTTTTAAATGGAAAGTGCCGAACCCATACCAACATAACGCATGCAAGCCGAAAAAGTGTCCAGCGTGGATAGCGATTTGCTTCCTGTGGATCGCTGGGCAGTGTAACTGCACGTATTTACAGAGGAACGATTCATAGACAGACTTTTCGTCTTTAGGGAATGAACCCTCTGCAAGATGCTGAGGGTCCATGAGTGACTTCGGAGCGCTCCTTCTTTTCCTCGTGTTTGTTCTGTGAAACGTACACTGTAGATTCACAGCTTTATCCTAAGCAATGCTCAATAGGAAATGTTGAAAATTTTTGTCCACGGTGTACCCTCATACACACTAAACCTGCTCTGATGTTTTAATTACGGACATCATAATATTAAAACTTTGGAAACTTGAGCACTACTTAATGGAGATCAATCATTAACTTATACAAGCCATTAATTTTATGCATATTTTTTATATATATGTGTACAACGTTATCGGCAACAAAGAAGTAGTTTTTGTTAAAATTCCTTCCCGGGATATTTGGCCGTAGTCCAATGTTTTCTACAAAACCAGACGTTTCGGCAATGCCATCGACTTCCATCATCAGTGAAAATCGAGTGCGATAACGTGAGGTGGTATATGTTAGTGACCACAGTACGGTGGTTAAGGCTGAAGCAGTAAGTAGAAAGAAGTAGTTTCTATGGTAATATTTCATATCGAAAATGATTTTAAATATAAATCTTAGAATATGGAAGTCATGTATGGTTCTCCATACCGATATTATAATATAAAATAAAATATACATCATAAAATAAAGAAATACTTTCATTGTAATTTTTCCATTTACAATAACATTAAAATAATCGTGCGCGCGCGCGCGTGTGTGTGTGTGTGTGTGTTTTATATATATATATATATATTGCGACAACACAAATTACTAAACTATTGGCGCATAGGATATGATAGTATGTGTATTTCAAATTAAAAGTCTATATTGGAGGGTTTAAGATTATTTATTGTACAAACACAAGTTATAGTTTATATGGTATATTTTAAATGTACAGAATGTAATGTTTGATATAGAGTCTTTCTTTTAAAATGTTAAATAATGTTCATACGCAAGACGTGATACGTTACATAAGAAGACTCCCACGATGATGTTGTTGAAGAGAAGGGCCGGTCTTTGCGGTATAGATGGTTCGTCAGGTGTGGCTTACAAATGACAGACGTTTCACCAGAAACGTTTACAGCTGGGCTGGCGTCCTGTAACAGCTGGGCTGGTCCTATAACAGCTGGGCTGGTGTCCTATAACAGCTGGGCTGATGTCCTATAACAGCTGGGCTGATGTCCTATAACAGCTGGGCTGATGTCCCACAACAGCTGGGCTGATGTCCTATAACAGCTGGGCTGATGTCCTATAACCGCTGGGCTGATGTCCTGCAATTCCCACGATGAATCCGACACTTCACACACACAACGGTACTACGGATTTTATTACTCGCAAAACTTGTATAGAGTTTAAGACCAAGTAATACCTCAGGTGACAGTGAGTTAATCTAATAACGGTATATTGAGCTTATACCTCTCCGGCTTCTTCAAGTGTTCTCGCGAATACGAAGGTCTACCGCGATCAGCAGACCACCCTATGAGGAAATCTTGCACTAGCACGGAAACGTCTTGATGGAACTATTGCGTAACAATTAATGATACTGTCACTGCGGAAAAACTCGCACAGTGATACAGTTACACTCACTTCCTACACACGTAATACTACAATGTTAATATCGTGTGTAAAGATATAAAATCAATTGTTATGCGTAACACTCGTTACTATCCCCGAAAAGTCTTAACAGATCCTTGCAAGCGGTAGAGTCTTGTACAAGGATTGTATGTACCGTTCGCGGTAGCAGCAGTGAAGAACTGCTTGTAAATTTTCGCACAATGCGTTAAAACACTGATGTGTGGAAATGTACTACACACACAGTTCTGAGTCTTCCCGTTTCACTAACGACGAATAGTTTTTACAACACCTTGCAAGCGGTAGAATTCTTGTACAAGGAGTGCACGACCCGTTCGCGGTAGATGGCGTAGAAGAACTGCCTGTGTAACAACAGGCTTAAGAAAATTTCCAACCACCAGTCCGCATTCTATTGGTGGATGGAAGTCACATGGTTAGTATAAATGACCATGGACTTTTCATGCAGTAGAGTGCATTTACTTTGTAACAGCATGCATAGCGGTAATCAGACTACTCGTATCTCATGCATGACTGCCTACATACTAATAATATACATGAACGTAAACAATAGTCCGACAGGTATAGGGATTGTAGCGATACACATGTCTCAGTTCAGCTAATGTCAAAACAACGATAATACTTCACGCACCACCCGGGAAACGTTTCCCACTCACGCACGCGCGCACATTTCCACTAACACAGTACATGAATAACCATAAATAATAATGCACAGTTATTCTAAACTAAACCCTTAACCTTACTAAATACAATTGATAACAACCCAACTTAACCATCTACCAATATAATATGAATGTCCATTGTCTGTGTAATATATGAACTTGCCCCGCCTATCATGATCCTGTGATTCGTTGCAGGATTAACTCCTTCCCGCATAAAAAAAAATTTTTTTTTTTCTTTAGTTAACTAACAAAAAATAAAAAATTTTTTTTTTTATATACCAAAACAACTTCCTAATCCTGAAATAATAATAATACCCTCGAACTAAAATCAAATAAACATCCCCAATTAATACTAACATTTCCAACTGTCACTTTGACAGAAGCATCAAATCAAAGGACACGTGGTAACCTTCAAACCAAAACAAACACACATGTTCTTGACACACAGATAACGAGATAACGACATCTTATGCAGGGTCATAGGGTACACAGGCAACATTCCTTATCAAAACTAGATTATTGTTCATTCACAGAGCCATCTTACATACAACATTTAAACCTGAATTGACATATTTAAATCACTACACATTCTTACCCCTATATCCTGACATTTATTTCTGAGTTTACGGATCCTTTGTATAATACTTCCTCAATGAGGACGCATGGAATTTACCAATCGCACGGTTGGTATTTGGGTTGGTTAAGATAAAGGTATTTTTCCCAACTTGCTCCGACAGGGTATACGGACCATTATACAGCCTAAAAAACTTCGCGGCTGTGTTGTCCTCCCTTCTTCCAACATTTAATGCTCGTAAAAGCACACTCTCTCCAGTCTTGAACTTGACTAGTTTATGTTCCGCATTAAATTTTTCCGTGCGCTCCTCGGCGCACTTTTTAATGCGTCTTCTAGCTTCGATTTTCTTTATCTCAACTGGTATAGGCATATTATGCGTCGCTATCCTTTCAATGTGTTTACCCCAGACCCGGCCTGGCATTTCTCCGGTTTGGAGTTCATTCGGAGTATACCCAGTAGTAGAATTATAATTTCCATTTATGGCATACTCAAAAAATTCTAGGAATTCCGGCCACTTACTCTGGTTAGTATTACAGTACGTACGGAACAACCGTCCCAACTCCTTGTTGACCCGCTCGGCCAAGTTACCTTGCGGTCTCCGGATCGCAGTCAAGACCGTCTGGACCCCGTGTTTCTCAAGCTCGGAGTGCCACTTGGTGTTCGTAAATTGCTTACCTTGATCTGAGAGTATCTTCCTTACGGGACCATTTTTCGGCATGTATTTATTTAGCATAATGTTTATGACAGCCGACGTAGTAGGTCTACCAATAGCATATAGGCTAACATGTTTGGTAAAGGCATCCGTAACAACCACAAGGTTCTTCATTCCACGTGCCGCCCGAGGAAGTGGACCCAAAAAATCAATGCATACAAGGTCATTTTTATTACGCACAACAATGTTACCCATTTCAACCTGGGTATGTTGGTTCGGATATTTCGCTGTTTGGCAGATGTGGCATGAGCGGAGTATGGCCTTTATTTTCCTGGTCATATTTAGCCACACAAAATCCTCCCGCATTGCCAGGTAACATTTATAAGGCCCCGCATGAGCCAGACTCTCATGACACATCCAGGTGAGGTCTTCCACCATGGCGTCCGGTACCATAATCTTCCATCCGCCATTGATAATTTTATACACTACGTCTTTATATATTCTGTACTTAGGGTTTTCTTGTATCCGGATAGCGTCACATATCCGCTTCAACTTTGTGTCCCGCTGTTGTTCCATACCAATATTTCTTAACCTATTTTTGAGACTGTCTTCTAATTTATATTTGACAGCTAGAATTTGAACTTCCTGGTTATTAGACGCATGACGTTCTTCCACCATTGGAGGGTATCGGCTTAACGTGTCAGCTGCTTGGTTCTCGCTTGCCTTACAGTACTTAATGGTAAAGTCGTACTCTTGGATGGCCATGATCCAACGGGATATGCGAGCGTTCGCCAACTTGCAGCGCAACATGAACGATAAGGCCTGGTTGTCCGAAAGGATTTCAAAGTGTTGTCCAACCAGGTAATAACGAAATTTACTAATGCAGTACACAATAGCCAATATTTCTTTCTCCGATGTGAAATAGTTACGTTCGGCCCCTTTTAGTGACCTACTGCTGTGCGCAATTATTTTGTTTTCACCCTTCTCATTCCGTTGGTAGAGTACCCCCCCAATGGCGTAATCCGAAGCATCGCAATTCAGGACATATGTGCCCCTTTTCTCAGGATGGAACACGTGCAGGTTCCTACTATACAAACTTTTAGTCGCGTCGAAAGCATGCTGATGACGCTCCTCCCATCTCCATTTAGTACTCTTACGAAGTAGTTCTAACAACGGCTCAATTGTCCCAGAATATTCTGGAGTAAAACGTCTGAAGTAACCAGTCAATCCAAGGAACGCTCTGATATCCCTGGGTTTTGTGGGTTTCGGGAACTCCATGATCGCATGTATTTTTTCCGGGTCCGTTGGGCCCCACGTTGGGCGCCAAAATATCTCTATGGGACAACACAAATTACTAAACTATTGGCGCATAGGATATGATAGTATGTGTATTTCAAATTACAAGTCTATATTGGAGGGTTTAAGATTATTTATTGTACAAACACAAGTTATAGTTTATATGGTATATTTGAAATGTACAGAATGTAATGTTTGATATAGAGTCTTTCTTTTAAAATGTTAAATAATGTTCATACGCAAGACGTGATACGTTACATAAGAAGACTCCCACGATGATGTTGTTGAAGAGAAGGGCCGGTCTTTGCGGTATAGATGGTTCGTCAGGTGTGGCTTACAAATGACAGACGTTTCACCAGAAACGTTTACAGCTGGGCTGGCGTCCTGTAACAGCTGGGCTGGTCCTGTAACAGCTGGGCTGGTGTCCTATAACAGCTGGGCTGATGTCCTATAACAGCTGGGCTGATGTCCTATAACAGCTGGGCTGATGTCCCACAACAGCTGGGCTGATGTCCTATAACAGCTGGGCTGATGTCCTATAACCGCTGGGCTGATGTCCTGCAATTCCCACGATGAATCCGACACTTCACACACACAACGGTACTACGGATTTTATTACTCGCAAAACTTGTATAGAGTTTAAGACCAAGTAATACCTCAGGTGACAGTGAGTTAATCTAATAACGGTATATTGAGCTTATACCTCTCCGGCTTCTTCAAGTGTTCTCGCGAATACGAAGGTCTACCGCGATCAGCAGACCACCCTATGAGGAAATCTTGCACTAGCACGGAAACGTCTTGATGGAACTATTGCGTAACAATTAATGATACTGTCACTGCGGAAAAACTCGCACAGTGATACAGTTACACTCACTTCCTACACACGTAATACTACAATGTTAATATCGTGTGTAAAGATATAAAATCAATTGTTATGCGTAACACTCGTTACTATCCCCGAAAAGTCTTAACAGATCCTTGCAAGCGGTAGAGTCTTGTACAAGGATTGTATGTACCGTTCGCGGTAGCAGCAGTGAAGAACTGCTTGTAAATTTTCGCACAATGCGTTAAAACACTGATGTGTGGAAATGTACTACACACACAGTTCTGAGTCTTCCCGTTTCACTAACGACGAATAGTTTTTACAACACCTTGCAAGCGGTAGAATTCTTGTACAAGGAGTGCATGACCCGTTCGCGGTAGATGGCGTAGAAGAACTGCCTGTGTAACAACAGGCTTAAGAAAATTTCCAACCACCAGTCCGCATTCTATTGGTGGATGGAAGTCACATGGTTAGTATAAATGACCATGCACTTTTCATGCAGTAGAGTGCATTTACTTTGTAACAGCATGCATAGCGGTAATCAGACTACTCGTATCTCATGCATGACTGCCTACATACTAATAATATACATGAACGTAAACAATAGTCCGACAGGTATAGGGATTGTAGCGATACACATGTCTCAGTTCAGCTAATGTCAAAACAACGATAATACTTCACGCACCACCCGGGAAACGTTTCCCACTCACGCACGCGCGCACATTTCCACTAACACAGTACATGAATAACCATAAATAATAATGCACAGTTATTCTAAACTAAACCCTTAACCTTACTAAATACAATTGATAACAACCCAACTTAACCATCTACCAATATAATATGAATGTCCATTGTCTGTGTAATATATGAACTTGCCCCGCCTATCATGATCCTGTGATTCGTTGCAATATATATATATATATATATATATATATACAACTTCATAAGTAATGTGCAGTGACCTTTACAGTCAATCCAAAGCTTGCTGATTATCCATTCTTTCCTTTTGAACCAGACTTCGAACTATTATAAAATATCGGTATGGAGAACCATACATGACTTCCATATTCTAAGATTTATATTTAAAATCATTTTCGAAATGAAATATTACCATAGAAACTACTTCTTTCTACTTACTGCTTCAGCCTTAACCACAGTACTGTGGTCACTAACGTATACCACCTCACGTTATCGCACTCGATTTTCACTGATGATGGAAGTCGATGGCATTGCCGAAATGTCTGGTTTTGTAGAAAACATTGGACTACGGCCAAATATCCCGGGAAGGAATTTTAACAAAAACTACTTCTTTGTTGCCGATAACGTTGTACACATATATATCAGTGGCGAAGTTACATGGAGGCAATTGAGACAATGCCTACCCTAACAAATTCTGTAGAATAAAAATTATAAATACGTATGAACTACATAACGTAAAGATTATACATTGTTACTGTGACTGTCAAATTTATTAAACCGAAACGTGCTTTATTGAGCGACCGCTAGATGGTGACAGGTGAGATTCGGCATAGTTCGTTTAAAGCGAATGAGGCAACCTGAACTTGCCTCAGCGTTTTTTGTATACATCGTATGTAAGCAAAGTAGTGGTGTGATAGGGAAGTGTAGGGAGGTGGGATTGTCCCGCGCTGTACACATAGAGCGTTGAGGCATGCCTCACTTCTGTGGTCCAAACAGTTAAGTTAAAGCGCCTGTGTTGTTTCTAAGTGTTTATTTTATGCGGTTATTAAAAGTGTCACTGTTATTCCGCTGAACTAACAGATGATCAAGATTGTTATTTGAATTATTTGTAACATTATACATATATATAGAAACTAACCAAGTTTAAAAATTTGAAGTTCAATCAGTTGTATTATTGTGTATGACTAATACAAGGATTGTTCAATAGACACACGTATAGAGCTGTAAAGCATTTTTTATTCAACGATTTTAAAAGAAGTCTCCAATAACATTAAGACATGAGTTCCACTGTTGCGCTAACCTGTAGATTCCCTGCTAGTAAAATTCTTACGGCTGTTTGTGGAACCATTCGGTTACAGCAACTCTACCTCAGCGTCCGATTTGACCCACCGTCCTTTTAGTGATTCCTTAAAAAAAATTTAAGATAAGATTTTTGCCTACCCATTCATTAACTACTAGCTTCGCCAGTAAGCAAATTGATGTCCATTTTTTCGGCTTGCACGCGTTATGTTGGTGTGGGTTTCGGCACTTTCCATTTAAAAAGCGTGCAAACGTAAGAAAATAAACATGAGTGAGGCCATAAATAACGTGAATTGTGTGTTTGTGTCTTACCTGCCTTTTTATTGCCGTATTAAATGAAAAATATTATATTACATTAAAATTAAAAAATTTTAATTTTATTGCCTGGCAACAAAATTATTTTATTTTTAACAATTACCATTGTTTCAAAAAGTTTAAATAAATTTGCAAGTACTTTACTCTTGTTAAAACGTAAAAGGTTGCAGGTAAACTACCCCTTCCCCTTAACCGATCTTCACCAAAATCGAAAGTACTTGAGACCTCTACAATTCAGGGACGTATGCAAAAAATTATTTGATTCTGTTTGAATTTGCGGCTGTTATCGTTTGCCATAGAAAATACGCTTGATAAAAAAACGGTGCAGGTAAACTACCCATTCCCCTTAACCGATCTTCACCAAAAACAATAGGTCTTGAGTACTCTACAAATCAGGGCAGCATGCAAAACATTATTTGATTCTGTTTGAATTTGCGGCTGTTATCGTTTGCCATAGAAAATACCCTTGTTAAAAAAACGTTGCAAGTAAACTACCCCTTTCCCTCAACCGATCTTCACCAAAAACAATAGGTCTTGAGAACTCTACAATTTAGGGCTGTATGCAAATAATAGTTTGATTCTGTTTGAATTTGCGGCTGTTATCGTTTGCCATAGGAAATACCCTTGTTAAAACATAAAACGTTACAGGTAAACTACCCCTTTCCCTTAACCGATCTTCACCAAAAACAATAGGTCGTGAAAACTCTACAATTCAGGGCTGTATACGAAACATTATTTATGTCTGTTTGAATTTGCGGCTGTTATCGTTTGCCAAAAAAAAATTTTCCTTGATAAAAAAACCGTTGCAGGTAAACTACCCCTTCCCCTCAACCGATCTTTACCAAAAACAACAGGTCGCGAGTACTCTACAAATCAGGGGTGTATGCAAAACATTATTTGATTCTGTTTGAATTTGCGGCAGTTATCGTTTGCCATAGAAAATACGCTTGATAAAAAACGTTGCCGGTAAACTACCCCTTCCCCTCAACCGATCTTCACCAAAAACAATAGGTCTTGAGAACTCTACAATTTAGGGCTGTATGCAAATAATCGTTTGATTCTGTTTGAATTTGCGGCTGTTATCGTTTGCCATAGGAAATACCCTTGTTAAAACATAAAACGTTACAAGTAAACTACCCCTTTCCCTTAACCGATCTTCACCAAAAACACAAGGTCTTGAGAACTCTACAATTCAGGGCTGTATACGAAACATTATTTGATTCTGTTTGAATTTGCGGCTGTTATCGTTTGCCAAAAAAAAAAAATTTCCCTTGATAAAAAAAACCGTTGCAGGTAAACTACCCCTTTCCATCAACCGATCTTCACCAAAAACAATAGGTCGCGAGTCCTCTACAAATCAGGGCTGTATGCAAAAAATTATTTGATTCTGTTTGAATTTGCGGCAGTTATCGTTTGCCATAGAAAAAAAATCTACAGACAGACACACACACAGACACACAGACACACACAGACACTTTTCGGAAAACGACTTTTTTCATGTTTTGAGTGTAGTAGAATCAGAATCTGCAATAATCTCGAACACGATTTTTTTTGCCATCACCATACTTCCATTCCTTAAGGAAATATGGAAGTAAAAAAAGCATTTTTCAGGAAGAATAATGGGAATCGGTTCTATGGTTAATCGCAATAACTTGAATATAATTTGAAACTGAGTTTATTTACTTAACACAATATAATATATTGTTTGTGTTATACACTGCATTATAATATAGCCTTTTTCTTACTGTTATTTTCTTTAATAAACTATGCATTCATCACACAAAATAATAGGCCTTATATTTAGGTTATATAACGACATTAATTATAACGACATTAATTAACTACTCTTCTAACACTCAAACTTTCACGACTGACGCACTCAAGCTATTTAAATTGTCATGAGTCCTTACTCCATACATTGGAAGAATTTATATATATTTTTTTAAACATTGAAGTCAATTAATTTCAGTCCTTAGATATACATATAGATACAAACAATCACATACAACTGTTTGTGTGTGTGTGTGTGTGTGTGTGTGTGTGTGTGTGTGTGTGTGTGTGTGTGTGTGTGTGTGTGTGTGTGTGTGTGTGTGTGTGTGTGCGTGCGTGCGTGCAAAATATAAAGATAATTGTAAATGTCACACGGAAACCTGGTAATTCTGAGCAAAGAGGCTAGTAATAATGAATTTATCATCGACCGTAACTTTTATAGGCCCATAGGTCTTAGAACCGAAGTACTGTCCTAAGACAGCACAAGAAATTATAGTAATTCCCGCGAATGCACTGATACTATCACATTATTATCACTCCATAGACACTTTATTATTGTTTGCCGTTTTTATTTGTATTTTGTACGTTCTTTTACATTTTGTTTAATCGACCACATGCCAATTTCAATTCTTTATTCTTTGTTCTTTTCTTTTTCTCCAGCATTCTTTCATCTTTTCACTGTGTCTCTTCTTCCTGTCTTCAGTCCACTTTGAACCTGCGTTTTTCTCTCTCCTACCCTGGACTCCTTCCATTTTTAACACTTTTGCCCAAAAACTTCTCTTTCAATTGCTTCTTCTGCGTATATATTATTTTCTTCTAAATCCTTTTGGACTTCTTTAGTCCAATTTGATGTTGAATTCTTCCCCCACAGATATTTGAAGATCTGCTTTGTTAACCTATTGTCGTCCATTCTATATAAATGTCCAAAAAATAATAGTCTTCTTTTTCTCATTGTTTCTTTTATATTTTCTATACTTTGATAAATTTCATCATTACTTCTTAATTTCCAACCTTCTGAAGTTTTTCGTGGACCTAATATTTTTCTAATAATTCGTCTTTTCAATATTTCTAGTTTGTCTAAATTATAATTCAATGCTGGACGTTCACTTGCATATATGCATTCTAGCTTCAGTACTGTACTGTAATGCCTTATTTTCGCATTTTTAGATGAGCACTTTTTATTGTAAGTAGGCTATCTTTAGTTACACCATATACCCTTTCCATCGTATGAATCCTTTCTTCTATAGCAGATTTTTCTAACCCATTCTCTTGAATTATTTCTCCGAGATACTTAAATTTTCGATCCCTCTACATTAAATTTTACATTTTTTTTTCATATTGGTCATCTAAGGACCACATGCCATTTTAATTCTTTACTCTTTGTTCTTTCCTTTGTTTCCAATGTTCTTTCATCTTCTCACTGTGTCTCTTCCTCCTGTCTTCAGTCCACTTTGAACCTGCGTTTTTCTCTCTCCTATTTTTAACACTTTTGCCCAAAAACGTCTCCTAAAATTGCTTCCTCTGCATGTATATTATTTTTTTCTAAATCCTTTTGGACTTCTTTAATCCAACTTGATGTTGACTTCTTCCCCCACAGATATTTGAAGATTTGCTTTTTACATTATTTTATTTATGTTTTTCTATTTTCTAAGGGTAGTAGATAAACGTACAAAAACGGTAAAGAAATCAGCAGCGACCTCTTCACAGAGAATAAGTCAGTTTTGCTCATATTTTGTATCTTATTAGAGAGTTTTTTAAAACATATTATAAACAATTATCGACTATTTATGAATAATTAAATATATATACACATAAAAAACCAGATCCAAAAACGTTCTGCCTACTTTTCGCAGACTAATCTACAACACGTTCACATCACAAACATAGAGTTTCTTCAGCACAGCTCATGACTTCAGTTAAGAAATAAGTTTCTTTGTGTAAACACAAAAATCAGGTACGAATATCAAAACAACAATTCTCTCTCTCTCTCTCTCTCACACACACACACACACACACACACACACACACACACACACACACACACACACACACACACACACACACACACACACACACACACACACACACACACATTCATTGCTTCATTGCTCTAATTGTTACAACACTAAAATTGTCAAGTAGCAAAATGACCACTTTAAATGTAATGTCAAGAAATGTAATAACTAATTTTCTTATGAAAAAACTGTATTAGCAAATTATCAGTTGATCAAGTAAAGATAACAAAATAATAATTTATATTATTATTAGAAAGAACCAACCAATCATTTAACCTCGATAAACCTTGTTTTAAAGTTTATCACAGGTAGTAAACTTTAGACACAACTACTAGACTTAAAATAAATAAAAAAATCAAATAAAAATATGTTGTGTATTAATAAACACAATAGGTAAACGTTCGAAATGGCCACGAGTTTGGTACTCTATTTAAAGTAACAAAAGTGTGTTGAAAAAAAAATTAATGCTTATACATGGTATTTGATTCAAAATAAATAGTACTCGAATCTTAAAGTGTGGCACATTTAGGTAGAAAAACTTGTGTATCATTATTAAGTACAACATATGATTTTAACTTTATAATTTACATACAGTTTAAAATCTATATAAAGTCAAATATACTAAATCTGTTTTTAGCTTCTTGAAGATGTTATGTAGTCAAATTAATATTAATTATCATGATAACAATGATTATAAAATGTAAAAATAACACAATTAAATCATAGTAATTGTTCATTCTGTAGTACTAACGAATTTAAGTCTAATTTAAAAACTATACATATATATTTTGTTCAATAAAACATTTTTTACATTCAGCTTTTATTGTTAGACACCAATAATAACATTTTTAGACATTGATAAAGCCTTTTCTGCACAGTTTACAAGCTCAAATTGTTGACACACCAACTATGTTATAACTTCATCACATCTTTTATCTCGGTAACACTGAGAGAAAACATTTGTTGACACGTAAATCCTTACACACTTTTAAAATTTAATAAAATCTGCACGATTGATAACTACTGTTTGGCGAAAGATTTCATTCAACTCTCACCGGTATTATTTTAATCACTCAAAAATAATGGAACACTTCGTCATAATTTTCATTTCTCGGTTTTGAATAGTTTTCAAAACTTTTTCCTTTTTATTTGCAAAAAAAAACACATCAGAAAAAAGTTTCTCTTTGAATTTAGGCTCTCGTGGTTAAATTACAAAAAAAAAAAAGGAAAAAGAAACGAGCCCCTGATTATTCCTGAGAGTTTACGCAGCGCAGACACTGACTGACGGAGGCCAACGCTCAAGACAATGGGTGAGCCTCCTCTTCGTCAGAACGTGTTGGAGGCGGCAGATGGGGTTCCTCCAGAAACACTCTGTAGATTACTGTTGATACGAAAGCTCCAAGCATCGGACCGACCCAGTACACCTGTACAACATAATAAATAATTAATTAAAAAATGTAAAATAATAATTTAAATAATAATAAATTTGTGTTAGTGGCTTTAATCACAAACAGAAATTAAGCTAATGTTTTTCGTAGGCTTATACACGGTCGGAGTCAATGTTGTTAAAATTCCTTCCCGGGCTGTTTGGCCGTGGTCCAATGTTTTTTGAAAAACCAGACGTTTTGGCAGTGCCATCGACTGCCATCATCCGTGAAAATCGAGTGCGCTAATATGAGGTGGTATACGTTAGTGACTACAGTACTGGATTTTCCAACCTTAACTAACGTATACCACACCTCACGTTAGCGTGATGGCAGTTGATGGCACTGCCGAAACGTCTGGTTTTGCAGAAAACATTGGACTACGGCCAAACAGCCCGGGAAGGAATTTTAACAACAGAAATTAAGCTGTTGCACACACATCAACTATATAGATCATTCCCGATTAGCACTTTAGAACAGAAATATCATCAGGCACAGATATTTCCGACCTGATGATGAGCTAAAGGCTGGAAAGCGCATATCGGGAATTATCAATATAGTGGTGTGTGCAACAGCTTAATTTCTGTTCGTCAATTTTTAAAATGTTAATTATTGTAAACTTTAAATGTATTATCAAAAATTTAATTCATGTTTTCTCCTGTTTTGAATCATTTTGCGGTATCATCTAGCATTGAATGTCTAATAAAATAGGTACTCAGAAGGCTATAGCCTAGGTATTTTGAATTATGTTGTTATCATACTACTATTGCTGCTGATGTCCCCCTATTATTATTATTATTATTATTGTTGTTGTTGTTGTTGTTGTTGTTGTTGTTGTTGTTACGTTTACGTTTACATAATATAAATTAAATTTTCCTTGATTTATATTTAAATCTAGTACATTTAGTTAACAGCGAATGGTACCATTTTCTTACGGGCGCGTGAAATGAGATAAAGAAAATCTATTTTCCACTAAAATGTACGAAATAATAACACTATTTAATTAAATAGGGAAAGTCAGATAAGGAGCGGGTTCCAATCGTATTTTGGTAAAAACAATTATTATATAGATACTTTTTGTTTCCATAAAAAGTAAAAATATTTTCTGAGCTATTGGGCCGTGGTCTTTTTTTGTAGATCCAAACATTTCGTCTGCGGATACGCCTTAATTAACTTATATTTTATAAAACTCTAAAAGAACGACTAGTATTGATTGAATCGTAAAAAAAAAAACAAATTTAATTTTCTAGTACGTCCTGCTATCCATAGATTATGCGAACCTTAACGTTGGAGACGAAACATACCTATCACCCAAACAACCTCTCTATTCCACACCTTTTTCTCAATTCAGATCCATGTTATTCCCCTCTTCGCTACTTTTTCTTTTATCCCCTGAATGCAAGCTCTTCGAGTACTCACGCCTGTATTTTTCTTGCATCATTCTGTTAGTAAAATTGCATTTTCAGTCATATTATCTCCTTTGTCATCCTTCAAACACTTTATCCTTATCTTAAGATAGACAGGAACATATCTAATTATTTCGTTACATACTTAATCCCCTCTTCTCTTACTGTATATGTATCACTATCTGTGTTTTCTATACACACAAATACAGTGAATATTTTTACAATTATAATTATCTAATAAACTTAATTTAAACATTTAAAAATTTTTTGGTCAATTTTTCTTTCGATTTGAACTATTGATTCTTCATTCAATTAATGTATTATTTATGTTACGACTTTATATTCCCTGATTTTCCAAATTTCCGTTCTTTTTTTATTTTTCACATACGTCTTAATTACCTCATATTTTATAAATCTCGTAAAGAAGAACTCGTTTGACTGTCTCGTCTGCCCAATTAGAGTTATAAAATTTCCAGGTAAATTTTGATTTACGCGTTTGCAGTTTTGTGTTGGTTAAATCTCTACCTATTAAAAAACAATGGAGGATGTTGGCAGGGAGCCGGAAGCGTACTATTAATGCGTCATTAACAATAAAATATATAATAATCAATGCAAGTTATTAATATGTTTGACTGTAGTACAAAATATATTGTACGAATTATCCGTTCATCTGTAACGTACGACCAACTAATTTTGTCATGAAAACAATATAAAACAAAGGGCGTTTTATCCTTAGGTTTTAGCGGCCGACGTCGTAATTGCTGAAACTACTATCCGGGCTGTAAGGCCGTGCGTGGTCTTCCACTTTCTTCTACAGACGTTTTGACCTTGCCTCTGCAGCCCATCTTCAGTGTCAAAGGACTTAAACACAGTGACAAGGCATCCGTCTGCACACCACAGTACTGTGGCAAAACCAGCAAAACCAGTGCGTGTAAGTCCTTTGATACTGAAGATGGCCTCCAGAGGCGAGGTCGAAACGTCTGTAGAAGAGAATAGAAGACCACGGCCTTATAGTCCATATAGCAGTTTTAGCAAAGGGCACTTTCTTTAAAAAGGAATAAAATTAACCGGTGTGTGGTAGTTTCCTAAAGGCACAGTAGGCTCATACTGAACCGTATATATAAATTTATGGATATGAATGACGTTAAATATTGCATATACATTACGGGGGAACGATTTGAATGTAATCATAAAACAAAAATTATTTCCCACTAAATTATATACGCCTTCTGTAATGGAGAATCACAGAAAGTATGATGGTTCATTTTTAAATACCGACTGTTCCAGAATCTTAATTCCAATGGCTCATTACTAAAAGTCTCAATTAACATACCAAGTGGTACATTATTTTTAAACGACTCTCTCTGAAAACTAACCAATTAAATAACAAAATTCTTGTCAAATCTGTTTATGTATCATAATAGCGACCAAAAACGTTAAAAATTTAACGGTCTACAATTTTAGCTTTGTTTTCCCGTAATAACTAATATGAAATGGTACAAGCTTCTAAATAAAAAGAATACACTCCGACGCTAACTTTTATTTCTAAGTTTTTAAATTACTGCCTGCTAATATTAAAAAGAGATAAAAAATTTAATTATTTAAAAAAAGTTCAAAATTTGTTGTTACGTGAAGGTAGTGTTGATGACACTGTCAAATTTGAAATGTAGCATTCATATGATCATGAGACTAGCCAGAACTCAGATATTTAATAATAACGATTTTGGATATGAACGTTGGAATATTAATTTTGTGTCGTTTCACTAGTATTTGTCACAGGTTTTACTTGTCTGATGAATTGTTAAATTGGGACAAAAGGTTAAATAATTTTAATGAATAATTTTGTTTATATTGTTAAGAATTCTGTTTTGTTCATTTAATTTACTCTATAAGGCTAATATTGTAGTAAATTTAACACCTCCACATTGCTACCGCATATATTGCATTGTGTTTGTTCTCTTCGAAGCAGACTCACCAACCGCCATATACTGTAGTAGATGGCTGGTTTAATTTCCTCCTGGAATTGTAGTAACAAATGTATATAGCATTAAAGCTTTCACGGCCTGAGTTATGTTCAGTAAAATTATTTTCCCTGCTGCTGGGTCGTGGTCCCCTTATTGTAGATCCAAACGTTTCGACTGCAGCTGCGGCAGTCATCCTCAGTGGTCTTCTGTTCTGCTCCTCTGGCGGACTAAATGACGACGCGACTTTGCTTTGTGTAGTGGGGCGTCTTTGCACCCGTGCCTTAATTGCAGCTTCCGGGACGTGCCCGATGACTTCCAGATGACCCCAGTGGTTGGGGGACTGGGAGCTGCGGCACCTGGGGGCACCATAGGACGGGCGTATACCGTCATCTCCGGTGGCCCGGACTTGCCCTTCCCACCTGACACTCCCCACCTCATCGCTGGCCCCGGGGGTGAACCGGCGAATTCTCTTGAAATTGAGGCTAACTAACCGGGCCAAGGTGGGTGTGACTTGCGAACGGTAACCAGGGTTGTCGCGTCCCTAGCCATAGCCGCACTAGGCAACCACCTCTGCCCCAGTGGACCTAATTTACATCGTGCGGTGAAGCCTAGTAGGAGAGGTCGAGACGCGATACGCCCCTGCACGGTGGGAAAGGGCCGTGCTGGGAAAAACCGCGCTGCGGCCCGAGCCCCGCCAGGTGGGCCCGGGCGTCCCGGGATGGTTGCGGGTTGAGCCTTACCGCTGATTACCGGTGGCTCAACACCCTCCGAGAACCCCACCCTGGCGTGCGCTGCCGTACGGGGCCGGGGATATCTGTTTTTCGGCAGTATCAGTACTGATATTCGGGATAAAGCGTACGTCCAGGGTTAGGGGAACGCCGGCGCGAGAACTCGCGCCTGTGTGTGACCTGCGCTGCTGTGAGCATGTACCTGACTCGAGTGCGGTGGCTGGCCCCCTTCCCTTCACCTGTCCTCGGGTACCCAAACGGCGCCTCCTCGAGGCCCCCGCTGGGCAACGTTGCGTTTTGTTCGACCATTCGTGATCCTACTCAAAGTAGCGGCTAAAACCGTTAGTCTCCTCGTAGTGAGGAGAGGAGATAACCTTGCCACCCCAGTAGAGGAGACGTGTCCAGCGAACGGAGAGGGGGGATTTTTCTGGGCTTCATTTCCGCCCGTGGTGGTGCTACATGCTAGATGGAAAAGGGCTCTATACGAGTCGTAAGGGGCACACGTCCCCTGGAGTACCACTCGGTGGCAACACCGGTTTGACAATACATGACTGCCAGATGAAAACAGTGCTGGAATTTCTGACGAGGTACCTAAAAAATGGGAGGGGACATGCCAACACTGTCATTCCCTAGATGGCGCCGGAATTTTGAAATGAGTATTTAATTTATGCTTTAGTAGCACTGCCTCTAGAGGCGAAGCGGACGGCAGGTCCCATTCGCCTCGGACACAGTGGGCAGACGCCTTGAGGCGTCGATCGTTCTCAGCTAGGCAGAGAACCACTGTGCCGGTGACAAATGGTAACAGGGCCAAGCGGTGTGCTAGAGACACGCTTGCGGAAGGATTTCCCTGTAGAGCGTAGGTGAGACAGAGAGGATAGGAAGTTACTCGGAGCTATTCAGAAATAGTTTGTCGAGGTTGGTTTTACGTGGTGTCTTCCAACGATGCGACCCCAAACCATCGCACTTACATAGCCGTCTGGGTGAGGGCTGCTATTTGATTGGCCGAGAGAGCTTGGTCAATCCTGTTTATCGCCTGTGTCAACAACGGAGTTAGACACTATAGCCGTGGTAGTAATCCGAGAACCTGCCGGGTACCAGCCCTTATTCAGCCTCGTGCACTATATATCTCGATCGCTTCCCGGTGTAGCCGCGTACGATATAGCAACGTAGAGAATTGGATCTTCGTCTCCTCAAACCTGACCACGTGGTCGTCATTGGCCAGAAGATCCTCATTAAGCGCGATGTCTCCGACTGCCCCTGTCGAAAGGCCCTCCTGTGTTCAGCGATGCGCGTTCTCACGCTGCGCTTCGTCGTTCCAGCGTGCACTTGTCCGCAGGATCAGAGGATAATGTGTACGGTACCCGAAGCCAATGGGTGTCTCGCATCCTCAGCCGATTTCAGATGTTGCTGGATGCTCCGTGGTGGCCAGAAAGACGGTCTTCACACCATATCTTCTTAGTAACCTCGCTATCCGGTCCATCAATTTGTTTATATATGGGAGAAAAGCTTTCCCTGCTTCTATTTCTTCCTATGGTGTCCTCGGTCGCATAGCTCTTCGGATTTCGGTAACCGAGTATCCATTAGCTTGTAGGGCAGTATCCAGATGCTTCAATTCGTACTTAAGAAAGTGCGGTTGCAGTTCTGTAAGTCTCGATCAACAAGTGTCTCCATAACCGCCCGTTTGTGCCCTGGATGATGGTGGGAATCCCGGTGCGGATAGCGATCCATGTGTGTCGGTTTCCGAAATACCTTGTGACACCGCCTTCCATCTCTCATCTTCATCACCAGTACATCAAGGGAGGGTAGTTGTCCGCCTTTTTTTCTCTCCATGGAGGACTGAATAATTGTAAAAATATTCTCTAGTCTTTTTCTTCGTCTATGGTATTAGTATTTATAGAAAACATAGATAATGATACATATACAGTAAGAGAAGTGGGGATTAAGTATGTAACGAAATAATTAGATTAGTGTCTACCTATCTTAAAATAGAACTGATAAGGATAAAGTGTTTGATGGAGGACAAAGGAGATAGTCCTTCTACTCCCCCCCCCCATATCAGTAATGTGACTGAAAATACAATTTTACTTCCAGAATGATTGAAACTAAGGTGCAAGAATAATACAGGCGGGAGTCCTCGAAGAGCTTGGATTCAGGGGATAGAAGAAAAAGTAGCGAAGAGGGGAATAAGATGGATCTGTATTGAAAATAAGGTATGGAATAGAGAGGTGGTTTGGGTGATAGGTATGTTTAGTCTCCAACGTTAAGCTTCGCATATTCTATGAGCATGAAAGCAGGACGTACTAGAAAAGTAATTTGCTTTTTTTTCCTTGTGAGTGTTTTTAGACTTTAATATTCTTGTATTGTGAATCGTACTTCTTGTGTGATAAGTATCTGTGTGATGGTCATTGTATTTTGGTAACTGTCTTATACCTTATGGTAGGAATGCATAAATATATTAATTCCTTAAAAAACATATAAACTGTTTTTAATGACATTTTGTAACCACATTTTGTAATTAATTATGCCAAAATTGTTTTTCAATTTTGGTTTTTATATTTATTATGATGCTGGTCTAAACATCGTCATAATTTATATAAAACGTCTTTATGAAAATAAAATATATTGCTCAAAATACAGATCTAGAAGTGGTCGAGGGATCTTGGAGAGGTAGCATCTTTGCTTCCGGTTGACTGTGCACTGGTTCTCACAAGTCTCAGGGTTGGAGGAAGTGATGGCGCCCCAATGGAGCCCTAAGTTCTACCCAACCAAGACCGTACTGCGTGGTGAAGAGCCACATCCTACTCGAGGTGACCCTGTTTTCGCAGAACAGTACGGATCTAGACTGGGAAGTCGAGAAACATCCTTGCTGGAGGGCAGCAGCAGCCACCAGTCCTGGCATGGGGCCGAAGACGGTAGTAGTAGTCAGCTGAGCCCATAGCTGAACATCACCGGGCCGAACTGAAGGGCAGTGGTACGGCAGGTGAACTGCGAGGGTGGACAGGACTCTATAGCCGAGGTAAAGGAAGCCTGTCTAGGGGAAGAACACCCCAAAATCAAATTACCGGGTCCTCCAGGTTGGGGGTTGGGCGTGAGGCTGACGACCTCACCGTGTGAAAAAGCTATTGTTGTGAGTGCTCAAGAGAAAAAGGAATCGACTCTTGGAGCAGGCAAAGACCCACCAAGGATTGTAGAGCCAAGGCTGATGATGATGACAGATCTGGATTATTAAAACTTTTGTACATATTAGGTCTATATTTTAAACATACCTGTACCTATTTAGTGAATAAGTACATACTGTATATAAACTAAAATGCATATTCATTGTTTCTTATGTGTAATATTTTGATACCTTTAGCTAAAAAGGAATTATATAACAAGTTTATTCATGTATTTGTATCCTAAATTTGATAATCGTTTACCTGCCGACATCAAAAAAAAAAAAAAAAAACTTTCTCAAACATTTGAAATCTTGGCCAATTAATAGAAGGTCAGTTGAATACCTTTTGTCATCCTGTATATCATTAATAATAATTCTAACCACATGAGATGGTATCATTAACAAAAGAAATTTAATTTGTGTTTGTATCTCATTTGTAAAGACTATAGCTAGATTGTGATGTAAAAGTATTCATGCTTTGTTTCTCACTAAAAATTGTTAACAATTATCATAATAATTTTATTTAAACTGCAAAGATTATATCAGATTAAGTTGGATGTAGAAATATTGATTTTATGTTGAATATTGCCATAACTGCCAAATATAAGGTTAATTATTTTATACTATTAATAATAATTGTTAATACTATATCTTAGTTGTAACCATTGATGTGAATTAAGGTTAAAAAGGACTATTGCAGTTGGGGTTAATTTTGAAATGTTAAGGATCTATATATACAGGGTGATTCACGAAGAAACGGAAATACTTCGGGAGATGAATCTACATCGAAAAATAAGAAAAAAAGTTCATATAAACATAGGTCCGGAAATGCTTCGTTAGCGAGTTACGGCTAGCGAAAGATTTCGCCCGGGTTTCGGTTCCTCCGGGTAAATGAAGACTTTCTGAAATTCTGAGAAGGGGCGAATTCTGTTGTTTCTTATGGTTTGTGATCTGAAAAATCGAATAAAATAGGTCGCAGGACTGTATCTCCCATAATTTTCATGATATCCGACGTAAAACAGAAAAATCTTTGCCTAAAAACAAATTTTGGAAAATTGGAAACAATTGGAATTTTTTGTTGATTTTTATTGACTTTATTTACACCATTTTTCTTAGAATTAAATTCTTTACAAGTTTTGTTTTTAACTTTTATGCATTTATTGGTCATTTAACAAAGTTATTGTACTTCTAACCTAAAAAAACGTGTTTTTAGGTTAGAAGTACAATAACTTTGTTAAATGACTAATAAATGCATAAAAGTTAAAAACAAAACTTGTAAAGAATTTAATTCTGAGAAAAATGGTGTAAATAAAGTCAATAAAAATCAACAAAAAATTCCAATTGTTTCCAATTTTCCAAAATTTGTTTTTAGGCAAAGATTTTTCTGTTTTACGTCGGATATCATGAAACTTATGGAAGATACAGTTCTGCGACCTGTTTTATTCGATTTTTCAGATCAAAAACCATAAGAGGCAACAGAATTCGCCCCTTGCCAGAATTTCAGAAAGTCTTCATTTACCCGGGGGAACCGAAACCCGGGCGAAATCTTTCGCTAGCCGTAACTCGCTAACGAAGCATTTCCGGACCTATGTTTATATGAACTTTTTTTCTTATTTTTCGATGTAGATTCATCTCCCGAAGTATTTCCGTTTTTTTGAATAACCCTGTATATATATATAATTTTTTTTTAAATATAGTCTGTATAAGGTTTCAGTGATTGTACAATAAATATGTTATAAAATTGTTAGCAATAAGAGTTAATTGGAACTATGAAGGAATGTTTTTTGTTTAATTATATATATATCAAGGACACTAATAAATCTTTACTTGTCGCTGCTCACAGTATGTGGTGAGCATGTAATTCCTAGTGCTATGAATGTAATGAGCATTGTATACTTTAATAATGGGAATAAAGATATTTAAAAAATAAAACTGAGTATTCAAAAATGAAAAGAACCTTACCCAGTGATATTCCCAGTGACCGGACACTAGTGCGGGGCCAAAACTACGCGCCGGGTTGATACTGGCTCCAGAAAACTTGGCCTGCACAGAAAAAAAAATGTATTCATCAGAACACTGCACTGTATGTATGCTTATTGATGCTGTAATATAGTAGTAATTTGCAGAGCGTAAGTATTGAGTAATAAACAAGAAACAACTAAACTTTCATCCTAAACCTCGCTAACTTACTCTCTAAAGTTTCCTCTCATTAAAAAAATATATGTAATAATTTACACACACACACACACACACACACACACACACACACACACACACACACACACACACACACACACACACACACACACACACACACACACACACACACACACACGAGCGCATATATATATATATACATATATATTCAATCACTTTTTGCTACAATCTATTTCTTGCTGCATATATCATTTATTTAATATTTATAATTACTTTACCGCAAGATGTTTTCCCTTATTTGGAATATGTTTCGGAAATCATGTTGTTCCCATCCTCAGCCTGCTTAATTTTGTATCTTGTTGAGTACTTCTGTTTTGGTTGGTTGTTGTTATGGTTTCCTGTTGGTCTTTGGTATTTTAAACTGGTTGTGATTGTGGTGTATATATTAGCTTTTTGAGTGTTTTAGATGTTGAGTGCTTTGAAAGTTGTCTCATGTTTTGTATTGATTTGTTCAGGTAAACACAAAACAAACTAATACCTGAACAAATACAAATCAATACAAAACATGATACAATTTTCAAAGCACTCAACATCTAAAACACTCAAAAAGCTAATATATACACCACAATCATACACAATAATACCAGTTTTAAATACCAAAAACCAACAGGAAACCATAACAACAATCAACCAAAACACAAGCACTCAACAAGATACAAAATTAAGAAGGCTGAGGATGGGAACAATAGGATTCCCGAAACGCGCGCGCGTGTTTTATATATGTATATATAAAACATTGATATTTGCTCAAATTATTCTTGTTTTATTTATTATTATTATTATTATTATTATTAATAAAACTTTTCACACAAGAATATATTTTTTTATTACTTTTTTAATATTACGCTGTTTCAATAGTATTTAACTATCATCATCAGATATCAAGCCTTTGCCACAGTACTGTGGTTCACTGACGTACGTACACATCATCTTGTTAGCTTTAAAGTCCTTTCACTGAAGATGGCAACGACTGAATATAAGTCCTTTCACTGGCCTTACTCCAGAGGTAAGGCCGAAACGTCTGATCGCGCGAATAACATCTATCACCACAAAGATTTTGGAAGACCATTGCCTTACAACTAGGAGAATAAATTAAATAATTAAAGCTGATTATTATAATTTGATAACTTAAGGCCAGTTAAACGTGTAAGCATATTTAAATATCTTGGTACTATCTATAGTCAATGAACAATGGGACCACTCTCAAGAAATAAAGAGCAGAATTGAAAAGGCAAGAGCAGTGTACACTAGAATGAGCAGTTTATTCAAAAGTCACGATTTAACAATAAACACAAAGACGAGACTTTTACTCTGCTACGTATTCTTGGTCCTCTTCTACGGTGTAGAATCTTGGACTTTGAATGAAGCCACAACTAAAAATTGCAATATTTTGAAACGTAGCTTTACCGTAGAATACTGAGCATTTCATGGACAGCACATATAACTAATGTTGAAGTTCTTAGAAAGATGAAGAAAGAAAGGGAAGTTATTAACAGAGTGAAGATAAGAAAGCTCCAGTATCTGGGACATCTCATGAAAAATGAACAGAGATTTTACTTATTGCAGTCCGTACTACAGGGAAAAGTACTTGTAAAGAGAGGAGTTGGGCGACCGAGAATCTCATGGCTGAGAAATTTAAGGACCCGGTTTGGCATAAATACTACTGACTTATTCCGTGCAGCAGTAGGTACAGAAAGTTAAAATAGTCTGTATGATACATCCAACATCCGAAACGAATAGGAACTATCAGAAGAAGATTATAATTTGAGAGCTGATTATTATTCATTCGGCGAAGATAAGACAAGACGAAAAGTTCTAAATATCGAGTACCAGACCTTAGTGGAAAGAAAGTCCATTTTAGTTGTTAAATTCAAGACGTCATAAGAAAAGTAAAGTTTTCAGATTCTACTTTGGAGTATACTGAGGCGTAAGCCCATTCGAAGACGTAAAAATGATAACATTTTCAAATTCATTTTTTTTTCAATATTTTGCAAATGTAGAAATTTAAAACTGTGAATTCAAATCTAACTACGTTCCTGCCTAGTTAACCAGGCTATTAGATGTAGAACAACGATTATTAGGGCAGTTAATTTTGTACTTGGGATTTCAAGAGACGTTCGAGCGAATTAGACGACAATATTAGCTCTGCGTGTATGGAAATGTGTTCTGTAAATGAGGGGGTAATTGCTACCACCTCAGCAAGTGCTGAAGCGGAAATCAAACACGAACGCAGATAGACAGGGGTTGTTACAGGATTCAAGCCACCCCTAGAGACTTCACGTAAAAAGCAATTTGATAACCCGCTCCTTGTAAAGCATGACTCTCTCCTCTGGGGAGCTAATGTGAAGGCTACACGCCTTGTTAGGTGATTATAACAAGTCCTTGCCGAACTACAGCGAATAGCCTGAGGGAAACACAAAGTTCAGTCTCAACAGTTACTGTACTACTTGTATGTCCATGTTCTCTACAATGTTCTTGTGCTGGTAATCCGGAAATTGGTTTACAGTACCCTTTCCTTCTGATCTCTCTTCATCTCATTAATTATTACATATAATCGACGCTTTGCTGTATGTGTTATTGTATCCATACACTCCCATACATACAGGCATTTTGTAAATACAAATCAACAGTGATGTACAAATCATCTAAAAATGTTGAAAATTGAATTCTCTAGGAATTTGTTAACGTAGTCTGGGCATCGCAGAGAGCCACCCCTAACTATTCTACCGTGATTCATAACTTGAATCCGCTTCTTCATACATCATGCACTACTTTTGGGACACTGATTTTTAGATTAAAATTATAATAGGAATTTAAACCATCGCCTCAGCTAGCTTTCGCCTACTCCAAGCTTCATAAGAGGCTATTTTTTTATTGGCCCCGTTTTTTAGTTTTTTGATAATATTTTTTTTTTGTCCATTCTGCTACATATTTTTGAATACTTCAAAAGCTTCGGCATAATAGGCCTATATCAAAACAAAATAATTTTCCATAAGAAAGTTTTTACAAAAAATTGCATATAAAATTCTTAAAAATGAATGCACTGCATTTTAAAAGTCATTACGATTTACGGAATTTTCCTGTAGCCGGTGGTATTTTTTTAGGTAACTATATATATATAACACTACCGACTCAGATCACAAATTATTACTGATGAAAATTATAAATTTTTACCTAATGGCCTAAACTAGTTTTCCCTCCGTAAGAGCTTCGTCAGAGGCTGCCGCTAGGAACGCTGTCCGTCCTGTTTTTGGCGACGGCGCCGTCTTTCAAAAGATCGTTGTTGTGTGTCTGCGGTGTAATATATTCAATAGTATGTGTAATCTAAAATGTGTTTCTTCTTTTAGAATGTTGTTTCCATGCGTTTGTGTGTATTTGTATGTTTCTAGTTGTTCAACAGTGTCTAGTTTTCGGCCATTTGTGCCTACGTGTAGGATTTCCATGTTGCCGTTTATGTTTGTGTATGTGTGGTCTGCCTCAGTGAGGTGGTTTGCAAAGGTGGGTTCGGTGGTGGAGTGTAATGCTTTTATGTGTTCGATGTGTCTGTTTGAAGCTGCGTTCTGTCTGGCCTATGTAGAATTTGTTACATCCTGAACAGTTTAATTTGTAAACACCATGTAATCCAAATTTGTTTTGTTGTTTGTGTCTGCTTTTGACAGTGTGTGTTCAGTTTTGTTTGACGTGCTGTACGAGATTCGGTATCCTGTTTTTTTGTTTTTTTTTTACGGGCAATTTTTTCAGTGTGGCTGTTGATTTATGTTAGTGTTATGAATTTGTTGTTTTCTGTCTTTGTCTGTTGTTTGTTTGGTGTAGGAGTTTATTAATTATTGTTTTATTGTACCCCTTGGCTTCTGCTAGATATCTGATTGCGTTTAATTCTTGGTAGACTTTTACACTTAGTGGGATGAAAAACTAGATGAAAACCCCACTGAAAACAACAAATTCATAACACTAACATATATCAACAATCACATTGGACAATTTGCCCGCAAATTTAAAATCGTATACAGAACTACAAACAAAATAGAACACACTGTCAAAAGCACACACTAAAAAACTAAACAAATTTAGTTTGCATGGTGTTTACAAATTAAACTGTTCAGGATGTAATAAATTCTGCATAGACTGGACAGGATGTAGCTTCAGAGATACATTTGGACACATAAAACCATTACACTCCACCAACGAACCCACCTTTGCAAACCACCTCATTGAAGCAGACCACATATACACAAACAGAAACATCAACATGGAAATCATACATGTACACACAGAAGACCGAAAAGTAGACACTGTTGAACAACTAGAAATATACAAACACACAAAAACGCATGGAAACAACATTCTAAAAGAAGAAACACATTTTAAATTACACATACTATTGAATATATTACACCGCAGACACACACACACACACACACAACGATTTTTGAACGACGGCGCAGTCACCAAAAGCAGGACGGACAGCGCACCTACTGGCAGCCCTGACGAAGCTCTAACGGGGCGAAAAGTAGTTTAGGCCATCAGGTAAAAATTTATCATTTTTATCAATAATAATTGGTGATCCGAGTCGGTAGTGTTACATATAGTTAATTAATAACAACGCACACGTAATGGACGACAAAATCCAGGAATTTTTTTAGATCATGTACGCGGTCTAAAGAGTTCTACCTGCGCAGATTTTTAGAAAACATCTGAAGGAATAGTTTTTCTTTTTTGTTTTATTCGATACGTCAAAGACGAGTATTAAAAAAATACTTCAGAAAGCATAATATAAGTAGCAATTGTATTTAAAGAAGTAAAAAAAACCGGGTTCCAGTTATCCACAACAGAAGTGCCGGATTTAAGCATAGGCTACATAGGTTGCAGCCTAGGGGCCCCCACCACAAAGCCCGTGTTTCAGAGAACAGTAGAAGTTATTAAGAGGAAAAGGTGGTAATATAAAAACGAGTTTAATCTTATTATTATTATTTTCATAGATCCCAGAATGCCATTGTACATTGAGATACCTTGAAACCGTTAAATTGTTGAACATCCTATTGAAAATTAAAAAAAAAAAAAACAGCGTATCCCAATTTAATTTGTACACTTAACAACGATTTTATTTGCAGTTCTGGAAGACATATTTTTCAATATATTTTGGGGAAGATACCCGGCCCCCTCCCCGTTTTACTGGAGAGTATTCTATATCCCCCCCCCCGGTAGTTGAGGGGCCCGTACCACATGTTCAGCCTACGGTCCCACTATCTCTAAATCCGGCCCTGCACCACAGTACAAAACTCAGAAAGCGGACTCTCCGCGGTGCCTAAATTATTCTTATTCGTTCTTTAAATCGTCCATAAGTCCCAAACGTTTTGCAACTTTTACATCTGTTTATCGATTTATTAAAGTATAGTTGAAAATGACTAGAAGCGTAGAGGCTGCTGTAAATGTTTCAAGGCTTCTGTTAACAAAAAATTATACGTTCCAGAGAATTTCATTTTTCCGAAAGTTTTTCAAGTAGACGTAAGTACTTATAGACAACGTACCCCGGCCAAAGCGAGAGCGCCGACGGTGAGGCCAAACTTGACCGGCATGGAGTCGTGTCTGTCCTGCGAGCGACGGTCCCACGCGGCGCACACCACTATGCACAGTATGGCGGTCATGAAGAACTCGGCCAGCATCGCGTTGACGGCTCCGACGTCCTTGTGTGGCAGCGTCACGCACAGCCTCTCGTCCAGACACGCTCCCGGCGTGATCAACTGCAACCAAACCAAACACATTTCTAGTTACACTACCTGCTGTTTGAGACAAGTCTCGTGCTGATCTGGGGCAAGCCAAATGGAAGGATGTGGGGAGACGCACGCCAGTGCAGGCCGGAAGCGAAGAAGATGGAGGCACATTGGAGGTAGAGTTGTGGGTGTGTGTGTGTGTGTAAAGGAAGTGGCTGATGGAAATGCCATAAGTTTATACATGAGGGCGGCCAAGACAGGGACGAGTAACGCAGGTCGTCAAAGCTGGAAGGAGGCGACAGAGAGGCGTCAAGGTAGGCGGGGGACACAAAGAAGAGGGCTAAAGACTAGGAAGTAGTCGGCAAAAAATTTAATGTGATCAGGAAGGATGGCAGGTTGAGTATGTTTGAAGGTGGGAATTAAGTGTTTCTATTTTTTGGACGCTGGTGGCGAGGAGTTCTGGGAGGAGATCCATCGGCTATGGTAATGACGCGGTTTATGAGGAAGGAAGGTCTGCGGGTATTGCGGGTAGTTCTGTTGATGGAAGTGGCTATGGAGTGTAGGGAAGTGCGTTGTTATGCGGTTTGTGAGTATTTCCAGTTTACCTTGTACAGGAAGGAATCGAGGTTTTGAAAGAGTTTGTTTAATGCATACAGAGCGCTATTGTATGTATATACACACACTAGCATAGTATAATGGTGCAGTATATAAACCACTATGTACGTCTTAATGGTTTAACGGGCTATTAGGTCGTGGTCCGAAGTTATTTGACGCAAACGTTTCAGCCACTCCGTCGGTAGCCATCTTCAGTGCTAAAGGACTGAACGCTGACGCAGATCTTGCAGTCAGCGAACCAAAGTCGAGACCCTTAGCTACAGTACTGTGGTTCACTGACTGTGAGATCTGTGTCAGTGTTCAGTCCTTTAGCACTGAAGATGGGCACCGATGGAGTGGCCGAAACGTTTGGGGCAATTAACATCGATCCACGGCCTGGTAGCCCGTCAAACCATAATACTAGTAACTATTACGCCGGCCGTGAAAGCCTTAGACGAATATGTCAGTCTAGTTGTTCTACATCAGGTTTTTTAGGTGACTATAACATGGTGTAAAGAAGGTATCTTCATCAGGGAAAAATATGTTCATACTGGCTTGTACAACAGTAGACATATTATAAATGAGACCCCCTATTATACAGTCATTCTTGCCCTACCTCCTATAATAAATTATTCAGCAGAGAGCGAAAGGAATGACACCCGTTAAGAATCTGCCTTCATAACAAAAAAAAATTCTAAGCTACATTCAGACAAGAAAAAAAATCCTAAGGATTAGCGATAACCTAAGTATGTAAGTGTGTGTGTGTGTGTGTGTATGTTTGTGTGTGTGTGTGAGAGAGAGAGAGAGTGTGTATTCATCATCAAAAGGTTTCTAGAAAACAGGAAAACCGTTTGAGTAAGAGATATAATTGATGGGCTCGACGGCTGTATTGTACAGGATTTACTGGGCACTGGTCCTCACAGATCCCAAGGTTAGATGATTCCACGTTAGCTGCCAAAGGAGCCCTTGGACTCCCACAGTCAAAATCGTACTGCGTGGTGAAGTGCCACATCCTACAAGAGGGGACACTGTTGATGCAGAACAGTACGGATCTAGACAGGAAGGTCGATAAATATTCCTGATGGAGGGCAGCATTAGCCACCAGTACCGCGTTCAGGCATAAGGAAAACGATCCTGGGCCGGCTTATCTTTGTAATATCACTGGCGTGAATCTAGTCGGATTTAGTCGGCTGCAATACTGCGTACTGGGAAATCTGGTCCCGGTAAGGCACAGCCAGTTAATGGGAGACGATCGGACTGGACGTTAAGCCCGAAGGTGGTCGTCTGCTAGTAACTGCAATATGCTAGTAATATATTCAAGGCACGTTTTAGTTACTAAACCGACGCAAGCAAGGTGTAACCGGACGGATCAGATGCTTCATGATAACATTATAGCTTCCACGGCCCGACTTATCTTCAGGAAAAATTATTTACGGGCTGCTGGGTCGTGGTTCTCTTTTTGTAGACCCGAACGTTTCGACTGCAGCTGCGAAAGTCATCGCAGTGGTCTTCTGTTCTGCTCCTCTGGCGACTAAATGACGACGCGGCCCCCAAAACCGTCGTACTTACGAGTGCGTCAGGGTGCCGTCAGGGTGCGGGTCGGTATCCGATTGGCCGAGAGCTTGGCCAGTCCCGTTGCTCACCTGTGTCAACAAAGAGTTAAACGTTATATCCGTGGTAGCGATCCCAGAACCTGTGAGTGCCGGATACCACGCTTTATTCAGCCTCAAACAGTCTTCCTTCCTGTTGAGGCTGTTATTGTGTTTATATATCTCGATCGCTTCACGGTGTAGCCGCGTAGGTTACTACAACACAGAGGATAGGATCGTCGTCTCCTCAAACTTCACCACGTGTCACCATTGGCCAGAAGGTGGTCAGCAAACGCAGATTTCTCCACTGATCCTGTCCGCAGGCCCTCTTATGTTCAGAGATGCGTGTCCTCTCGCTGCGCTTCGTCGTGCCAATGTACAGTCGTCCGCACGAACACGGGATACTGTATACGCCACCCGAAGCCAATGGGTCTCTCTCCCATCCTTAGCTGACTTCAGATGTTTTTGGATCCTCCGTGCTGGCCTAAAGTCGGTCTTTACAACATGTCTTCGTAGTAACCCCCCTATCTCGTCCTTCACTTTGTTTATATATGAGATAAAAGCCTTCTCTGCTTCTGTTCGTTCCTGTGAATTAACACGACCAGTGAGATGTCCTCGATCGCATAACTCTTCGGATTTCAATAACCGAGTATCCATTAGCTTGCAGGGCAGTGTCCAGATGCTTCAATTCGTCCCCAAGAAAGTACGGTTAGCAGATCCGTAAGGCTTGATCAATAAGTGTCTTCATAACCGCCCGTTTTTGCCCCGGATGATGGTTGGAATACAGGCGCAGAGAGCGGTCCGTGCGAGTCGGTTTCCGAAACACCTTGTGACCCAGCCTCCCATCTCTCCTCTTCATCACCAGTACATCAAGGGAGGGTAGTTGTCCTCCGACTTTTCTCACCATTGTGGATTGCATCTTGGGGTATATACCGTTCAGGTGTGCTAAAAATTTTCCAAGCTCTTCTTCCCCGTAACTCCAAACCACAAAAGGTGTCGTCTATATAACGGAACCAATACCGTGACTGACATGGAGCGGATTGAAGTGCAGTCACGGTATTGGTTCCGTTACGTCGGCATCACCTTTGTGGTTTGGAGTTACAGGGCAGAAGAGATTGGATAATTTCTAGCATACCTGAACGGTATCCACCCCAGGATTCAGTCCACAATGGTGAGAAAAGAAGGAGGACAACTACCCTCCCTTGATGTACTGGTGATGGAGAGGAGATATCGGAGGGGGGTCACAAGTTGTTTTGGAAACCAACTCACACGGACCGCTCTCTGCACCGGTATTACAACCATCATCCGGAGCAAAAACGGGCGGTAATGAAGTCACTTATTAATCGAGCCTTACCGATCTGGGAACCGCACTTTCTTGGGGACAAATTGAACCACCTGGATACTGTCCTACAAGCTAGTGGATACTCGGTTACCGAAATCCGAAGAGCTATGCGACCGAGGACAGATAACCGGTCTATTAATGCTGAGGAACAAACAGAAGTGGGGATTTTTCCCATATATAAACAAAAGTAACGGGCCGGATAGGGACGTTACTGGGAAGACGTGGTGTGAAGACCGTCTTTAGGCAAACACGGAACTTGCAAAAACATTTGAAGTCAGCTAAGAATGGGAGAGTCCCGTTGGCTTCGGGTAGCGTATACAGTATCGCGTGTTCGTGCGGACAACTGTACAGTGGCACGACAAAGCGCGGCCCGAGGACGCGCATCTCTGAGCAGAGGTGGGCTTGTGGACAGCAGCAGTGGAGAAATCGGCGCTTGCTGAGGACCTTCTGGACAATGACGACCACATGATGAAATTTGAGGAGACGAAGATCCTATCCTTTACGTTGCACTAACCTACGTGGCTACACCGGGAAGCGATCGAGATATATAAACACAATAACAGCCTCAACAGGAAGGGTAATGTTGCTTGAGGCCGAATAAGGCCTGGTATCCGGCACTCACACGCTCTAGGATCGCTACCACGGATATAACGTTTAACTCCGTTGTTGACCAAGGCGAGCAACGGGATTGGCCAAGCCCTCGGCCAGTCAGATACCAGCCCGCACCCTGAGGGCTATATACTCGAAAGTACGACGGTTTGGGGTCGCGTCGGTATTTAGTTGTCATAGGGGCAGAACAGAAGACCACTGAGATGACTGCCGTAGCTGTAGTCGAAACGTTTGGATTTACAAGAAGAGAACCACGGCCAAGCAGCCCGAGAATAATTTAACTGAGGATGAAACGTGGCCGACCACAGCTATGGATTATAAGCCGAGCGGACGGAAAGGTGTGGAGCGTTTAAAGAAGCGTTGGAGTAACCAGATCCAGTAGGCCTACATCTGCTTGGGAACGAAACAAACCACATTACTGAGGATGAAACCCTGCCGACCACAGCTATGGATTATAAGCCGAACGGACGGAGAGGTGTGGAGCGTTTAAAGAAGCGTTGGAGTAACCAGCTCCAATAGGCCTATATCTGCTTGGGAACAAAACAAACCACATTACTGAGGATGAAACCCTGCCGACCACAGCTATGGATTATAAGCCGAACGGACGGAGAGGTGTGGAGCGTTTAAAGGAGCGTTGGAGTAACCAGCTCCAGTAGGCCTATATCTGCTTGGGAACGAAACAAACCACATTACTGAGGATGAAACGCTGCCGACCACAGCTGTGGATTATAAGCCGAACGGACGGAGAGGTGTGGAGCGTTTAAAGGAGCGTTGGAGTAACCAGCTCCAGTAGGCCTATATCTGCTTGGGAACGAAACAAACCACATTACTAAGGATGAAACGCTGCCGACCACAGCTATGGATTATAAGCCGAACGGACGGAGAGGTGTGGAGCGTTTAAAGAAGCGTTGGAGTAACCAGCTCCAGTAGGACTATATCTGCTTGGGAACGAAACAAACCACATTACTGAGGATGAAACGCTGCCGACCACAGCTATGGATTATAAGCCGAACGGACGGAGAGGTGTGGAGTGTTTAAAGGAGCGTTGGCGTAACCAGCTCCAGTAGGCCTATATCTGCTTGGGAACGAAACAAACCACATTACTGAGGATGAAACGCTGCCGACCACAGCTGTGGATTATAAACCGAACGGACGGAGAGGTGTGGAGCGTTTAAAGAAGCCTTGGAGTAACCAGCTCCAGTAGGCCTATATCTGCTTGGGAACGAAACAAACCACATTTGTTTTAATGCTTCCTGAAGATGATGATGATGAGATCATTAAAGAACACCACACCACAACATTCATACTAAGCCAGTCAGATGTTAGATTCTTCTGAATGGTCATTGATAAATTTCTACGATTATTTAAATATGATGTTAGTAAGTTTAGAGATTTCCTTCTAACACCGTCATGGTATTCACATTATTTTAATATACAGTACCAGTTATTTATATTACTCTTAGTTTGTCACGACCAATTTTTAATATTATTATAATTACATTAATATTAATATAATTTGAAGCGTACATTAAAATTCGCCATAAAAAACTAAAAATAAAAGTATCAGATATGAAGATATTTTTAGTAGCTCCAACTTGCTTATCGGTATGATATAACTTAGTGGTGACCAGAAAATAATTAATATTTAAAATGTTACTGCCAGTGACAACACAATTTGATAAGCAAATTATTGTTGGCCTGTATGCCTGAATTTATCGCTTACCCTGAGCGCCAGAATGCCCAGAATGCCGCCGACGATTTGAGAAGCGAGGTACACGAAGAATACAGGCAGCGAGATGAAGCCGTGCATCAATGATACCAACGACACTGCAGGATTCACGTGGCATCCGGAGATGTGACCGAATGTCTGAAACACAAACAAACTTTAGTATTAGTAAACACTGTAAAACTAAAGTTTTCTGGCTGTCTAATGTTCTCGTAAAGACTAGGCATGTGTGTCTTATTTTTATATTTACAAGTGTAGACGGGCAAATACAATGCCACGAGGTCACTCGGCTCTTCTCTGTCTGACTTATGAGTTTGTCAAACGTTTACAGTCCACCTAAAACCCCCCGACCTGGAGCTCTGGGTGTTTCGCAGAGCTGGAGAAGATAGAAGTTTTCTAAAACAATTAAAAAGAAGTAGAAGCTTAGTCGATTGGACGTATATTAAAGCACGACAGCCTAACAAAACAATTTACAGGCATTGCACAAATGCAATGTACAGGGACGGGCATTGAAAATGCTTCAATAAATCTAAAAAAATATATAGCTATATTTATTTTTCTTCATTTACCAATGTACAGATTATTAAGTTACAAATGTAGTCGCATTTATTAGCGCGCACGCATTCACCAATAATCTGTGTTGATTTTGCGCTTTTTCTCAGGTTGTTCATCACATTCCTCTTCTGAAGACGTCTGATCCTCTTGGATTGTAAATCGCGACAATACTTTACGAGGTCCTGCTTTATTAATCTTGTCCATTCGTTCAAACCTATCGATAATATTTTATAAATTTTATATGTGTACTGCGTTATTGACAACAAAGAAGTAGTTTCTATGGAAACTCACCGGTTCCCATTTTCGATCACGCACCAGCGATCGGCCGCAAATGTGCGACACGTCCTTATAAACATTTTCAATGTTAGCAGTCACATAAGGAAAGATAGAGGGGAAAATTGTAAAAAGAAACACCACGTTTAGAATTTATGACTCAGGTTGTGCAAGACATGAACTGTGATTCATAATAGGAAAGTAACAAGGAGGAGTGAAGAGCTGTCTGCCAACCAGCCTGCGGGCTCCTAACGAAAAGATGATATCAGATATCTATGGAAGTCTTACTCGATCATCAGTGACATATGGATGCAAGGCCTGAACATTAGTTAATGCCGATGAACAACACCTTAGAATATTTGTTGAGCGTAAAATCTTGCGAAAGTTCATTAGATATTGCCAATTTGAAGATAGGTCCTGTAGGATACGAGCGAATTATGAATGAATTGGATCAACTAATACACGGTGCTGACATAGTTCGGTTCTTCAAATAGGATGGCTGGGTTGATAAAAAGACGAATTGTTGAAAGCAGAACAATTTAAAAATCGCAGACTAATAGAAACCAATGGGCGGAATAATTAGAGGAGGATCTAGGGAAACATGGATAGATGACCTACAGGATGATTTGCAATGTATAATGTGAGAGCCCGGAGAAGGTTGTGTGGTGAGAGGACGGAATCGAGGAAAATTATGGGGCAGGCTAAGACCCACACTGGTTTGTAACGCCAGAAAAAGAAGTAGTGACAGTCGATAAATCACTAGATCTGTTTGGTCGAGTTTTTTAGAACAATATTAACTTTCAGTTACAGTACTATAGGATACAGGAACACGTGGAGGAATTTTAGAGAAAAAACAGCGTGTTTAAATTTACAGGTAACACAGGTGTTTTGCCTGAAAGTGTGAACGATGTACATAACAACCTTGCTTATTATGAGGAGACTTTGTAAATGAAAAAGCAGAATGTATAATAAAAGATGATTACAATAACTGCAGAATTTTTTACAACTCTTCCGATAATTATAGTGATCTTGGAATTACGTTCGACGGCCTTGGAAGGAAGAGCATGCCATCGCAATCGGTAGTGAATCAGCTGCTTAATGATACTCCAGCGTTGTCTAATGCTTTTACGTGTTCACTATCTTCACGTGTTGTGAGTTTATGATGCAACTGTATAACGCAGTCTGCTTCGTAATACGGGCCTGAGACAGTCGTCAGAGTCTTGAAACACATGCCTCTTCGATCGATAAGTGCTTACATATTTTGTCGCAGTGCAAGAGAAACAGTTCAGTGCTCAATACGATTTCAGACAACACAGGCCTAAGCGTTTTTTAATAGTACAGTAGTTAAAAAATGAAAAATGGCAATATTTCTAGAAAAATAATTTTTATGATTCATAAACAAGAATTCTGGTGAACTTTGAATGCATTTATGTCGATAAAGGAGATGTCCGCTATAACCCCAAAGGGAATCCACATTTTAAACAGAATCAAACTCTCCGGAAACGTCCAGAAAAGCTGGTACTCCAAACATCCGGTTATCTACGACTAATTTTAGTCTATATGACAATTAAGCATAGTTAACAGGCGAAGGAGAATGACATTCACAGTCTACAAAGGCTGAGTGAGTGGTTCGTCACTTAGTGTTCAATATACAAATAAATAATTTTTTTTTAAATATATGTATATTACATTCAAATTTGCTCAGTTTTTCTGTGTATATATTTTTTATATTATTATTAATAATAATAATACTTTTTGTACAAGAATAATTTTTTATTATTTTGTGAATATTACAATGTTTTAATAGTATTTAAAATAATATGATAATATTAGTAGTATATTAGTATATCAATAACCATGATCTGATGATAGCAGTTAAATACAAATTCAATGATGATGATCACAATTCAAACAAACCTCTGAAGATACAGAATAATTTCTGTGAAACGTGCGTCGGGTGAAAATAAACCTACTTGCAGTGTATTCATTTGAAGATAGTACATGGGAGACCTGCAGGAAACTCAACGATTTACTTGCAACGGAATAATATATATAAAAGAGAGAGAGAGAGAGAGAGAGGTTAATGAAAAGGCGGCTTTTTTCAGAGATGTGTTATTCTGTTGACAGCCACTACAGTTCTGTTCACGTCATGTTCAGGAAACAGACGCTTCCCGCCGTGTGTTTGTCACCTACCCAAGGTGTCTGACATGACAGCAGTGCCGTTTAGATAATAGTTCGACAGGGCCGATACTAACTGTGGCTGTGTCAGACTTGACACATTGAATGCTGTTTAACATGACAGCAGCTGTTTACACTTTGATTCCGATTAAACTAATAACACGATTTATGTAAACACCCTTCTATTTCTGAATATACGAGTCCAATATGGTCTAATCCATATTTTTACTTATTTGTATTTAATTAAAATTAATTATATTAAATTTAATTATTATTAATTTATTAATTACATTAAATTAATTTTATTAATTAAGATATCATATACTTTTGTGGCTAAATCTTATTATATTTTTGAGTATACGATGTCCATATTAGTTTTTGTCGTTAACATTTTCAAATTGAAATGAATTTTATTTTACTGTAATTTCATTTTCCAATTCCAATTTCTAGCACGCGCTACAAGCAAACCGCTATAATTGAAAAGCTTATTACAGTCATACCAATATTTATTTTAATTTTGGTTTCTTTTATTATCTGCGGACTGTTATAGAGTATGACTCGCAAATTTAATAGTTTATGGCACATTTAGGTCACTTGAAAATTCTTTAAATTTTTTTCAAAACTAAAGATTCAGTTTAAAGTAATAAGACCAAAATTACGTTTATAAGTTAGTATCTGAGAAGGTTTATGTGTTTACAGTCTAACATATTTCGCACATAACACATCAGCACATTTCACACAATGATCTTTTATAACGAGACCAAAATATGTAATCTATTGTAAGGTTTACCTGAGGCTTACACGGCCCGAGTCGATGTTATTAACATTATTTTCTTGCGGGCTGTTTGGCCGTGGACCAATGCTGTTCACTCCAGCAGGGTTGCGGCGAACCAGTAGTGTGCTACCTTCTTCTTGATTGCCTGGTGGTGCCCGAACAACATCTTCGTGGGACTTGGGAAATTTGTAAGTATAGGTCCCCGTTACGGGGCCGCTAGCCTTTACCATAGTACTGTGGTCACTAACCGTGACATCTGTGTTAGTGTTTTAGCTCGACTTTCAGCACTGTAGATAGCCGTAAAGACACTGCTGAAACGTCTGCTGGAATGAACAACATTGGACCACAGCCAAACAGCCCGCAAGAAATTAATTTTAATAAGTAATCTATTATTACAGTAAGAGTTCCGTTAAAGTTGTAATAAGAAAATTAATAAATCTATAAACAATTTTAATTATAAACGGCATGAGCTGCGCAGCTCTCTCACTATTTGAAAAAATACACTTATTATTAAATAAAATCAACACCGTGAGTAAAATGCTTCTTACGTATGATTCATCGAAACACATCGTTTCTCACACTTCAAATTTTTGTTTTTCACTTTTTACGTGTTTTTACTTCCATATTCCTTAAGGAATGGAAGTATGGTGATGGCAAAAAAAATCGTGTTCGAGATTATTGTAGATTCTGATTCTACTACACTCAAAACATGAAAAAAAGTCGTTTTCCGAAAAGTGTCTGTGTGTGTGTCTGTCTGTCTTGTGTGTGTGTCTGTCTGTAGATTTTTTTTCTATGGCAAACGATAACTGCCGCAAATTCAAACAGAATCAAATAATTTTTTGCATACAGCCCTGATTTGTAGAGTACTCAAGACCTATTGTTTTTGGTGAAGATCGGTTGAGGGAAAGGGGTAGTTTACCTGCAACGGTTTTTTTTATCAAGGGAAATTTTTTTTTTGGCAAACGATAACAGCCGCAAATTCAAACAGAATCAAATAATGTTTCGCATACAGCCCTGAATTGTAGAGTTCTCAAGATCTATTGTTTTTGGTGAAGATCGGTTAAGGTAAAGGGGTAGTTTACCTGTAACGTTTTATGTTTTAACAAGGGTATTTCCTATGGCAAACGATAACAGCCGCAAATTCAAACAGAATCAAACGATTATTTGCATACAGCCCTAAATTGTAGAGTTCTCAAGACCTATTGTTTTTGGTGAAGATCGGTTGAGGGAAAGGGGTAGTTTACCTGCAACGTTTTTTTAACAAGGGTATTTTCTATGGCAAACGATAACAGCCGTAAATTCAAACAGAATCAAATAATGTTTTGCATACAGTCCTGATTTGTAGAGTTCTCAAGACCTGTTGTTTTTGGTAAAGATCAGTTGACGGGAAGGGGTAGTTTACCTGCAACGTTTTTTTATCAAGCGTATATTCTATGACAAACGATAACAGCCGCAAATTGAAACAGAATCAAATAATTTTTTGCATACGTCCTGAATTGTAGAGGTCTCAATGACTTTCGATTTTGGTGAAGATCGGTTAAGGGGAAGGGGCAGTTTACCTGCAACCTTTTACGTTTTAACAAGAGTAAAGTACTTGAAAATTTATTTAAACTTTTTGAAACAATGGTAATTGTTAAAAATAAAATAATTTTGTTGCCAGGCAATAAAATTATAATTTTTTCATTTTAATGTAATATAATATTTTTCATTTAATACAGCAATAAAAAGGCAGGTAAGACACAGCCTGGCTGTTTGGCTGAAAATGATTTTAAATATAAATCTTAGAATATGGAAGTCATGTATGGTTCTCCATACCGATATTTACATTCACATACAAAATAAAAAGTTACAAATAATACTGAGCATTAAATTTAATTATGCTGAATTCAAAACAAAAATCTTACGGTGGTTGTAACAACCTGCAGTCGGATGAACAAAAATTTTCATTTTTGGGCCGTGGTGCCCCCTAAATTTAAAACAACCAATTTTCAAAATAAACACTACATTCGAGTTTGGGGTAAAATTCTATTTAGTATAATAATAATATTTCCCATGGAGTTTTACAATGTTTTAAAATTTTTAATTCCTTTTTTTAGACTCTGGTGCTAAAATTATGAAATTTCTAAAACTGAAGGTATATGACGATTTTGGTTAAAATTCAGTTTGGGTTTATAAACGGTTTGGAGCTTTGAAATTTTCTCTCACCTCCTACTTGGGGGGGGGGGGGGGTGTTATTATTTCTTTGCAAGTAACTCCACTAGTTTCTTACAGTATTCTTAATTAACATTACATATTATCGTGATATTAATTTAATTATCGTGACGTAGGTTTCATGGATAGATTCAGTATCATCAGAGTTTATAAATGAACTAACTATAATAGAAACGATTATTATCTAATCCTCATCAAAAACAAAAAAGGGTTGGTACGGTAAAATTACGAACATGCGTGTCACGTTTTAAGAAAATCGGTTGGCGTATTCAAACGTTATCGTGACACGTGTCTCAAATAGACAGACACACGTCAAACCATCGAATTAAATCTGATAACTTGCTTCGTTTGATTAATTAGGATATAGCTTTGTTTATTTAATTGATAAGAAATACCGTTAATATCTATATTCTTTACATCCTTCCTCTTTGTAGTCTTGACATCTCATTCAATTTGTTTGGGAATCTAAAGCAGATGGGAAAGAAAGATTCTGAGAAGATTATATGGAGGTGCACTAGATGCCGGAATGTGGCGTATAAGACAAATGGCGAATTGTACGATTTACACAAGGAACCGGACATCGTCACAGTAATAAAACAAGGTAGAATTAGGTGGGCAGGGCACGTACAAAGAATGACAGAGGATAGGGCAGTGAAAAAAGTATTCACTGGAGGACCAGGAGGAAGAAGAGTAAGAGGGAGGCGAAGAACAAAATGGGTGGACGATGTAGATGAAAACTTGTGAAGACTGGGGGTCAGAAGGTGGCGAAGAGTCGCACAGGATAGAGAGGAGTGGAGGCATGTCGTTCTGGAGGCCAGAGCTCTTCATGAGCGGGAGCACCGTGGAGTAGTAGTAGTAGTAGTAGTAGTATCTAAAGGTGCCGTTACGTGGAGTCAAGTTTCACACCAATAAGTACATTTAACATCAAAATTTAGCAACAAAAATTAATTTAAAAAATTAATTAAAGTTTTAATTAAGTTTAAGAAAATTAATTCTTTATTGATGGGTCTAAAAATGTAGTAAAACCTTGGGAGAAGCGTTTAACTGCGGCTGAGAATTACGTTATAAAATAGATAACCTGTTAAATTTATTGAATAAATCGCTTTAAAAACAGCTGATTGCCTGTTATTAAACGACCTTCGGAAAATTAGGTATGCGTACACGTAACAGGAATCATACTCACGGTGACGACAAGTGTGATGGCGAATCCAAACGTAAGGCCGATGATCAGATGACTGACGTGATCGTCGGTGGGAATGCCCTTAATCATTCCTCCGCATCCGACGCCGACCAGTATGGCCGTGCCCAGTATCTCGGCCACCACTATGTTCATGAGACGTCGCAATTTCTTCGAGTCCATCTCCCTGAAGTCTTCATCACCTCTCAGCTTCGCCCAAACGTCTGCAAATAGAAAAAAAATATTTTTAAATACTCGTATATTTAAAACCGTTTTTGTTAAATATATTTAAAAATTTATTTTGAACATAACTCATGGAGCTTGTAAACAGCCAGAACAGACAGAGCCATAATCCTTGAATGAAGACGACGACAACGACAATATCGACCATTTAAAACCCGTACGAAATATGATTATCCAGTTGCTCTAGAAGAGCAATATCTTTAATATTCAGTGTTCTTTCTAAATATCGCTGATGCGTCTCGATTAATCTTCACATGGGTCTGGAACAGTGGTTTTTGTCTAACAAAATCAAAAGATTTACAGCGAACATGAGGTCAAAATAAACTACATCACCATGGTAATGTTTTTCTAATCATCCAACTGTTAGACGTCGCGGACCCTGTTTGAAAATTAAAAGTAAAATGTTATAGATGCAGTTTGAAAGTATTAAATTTTAAGTGTTAAGTGTTCAAACAGAGTCATGCTGTGTATTGATATTTAGTATTTACCTATAAAGCTAAGTAACACCAATGACAGTAGAATAAAACGTACTTAACTTACTTATTTGTCCCACGAGTAACCGGAACAGATATTTCGACTTTTCAGTAACCGTTACAGCTTGTACTCGTTTACTCGTTACTTGGGTAGGGGGGTCCCGCGAGTAACCGGAACAGATATTTAGACTTTTCAGTAACCGTTACAGCTTGTACTCGTTTACTCGTTACTTGGGTAGGGGGGTCCCGCGAGTAACCGGAACAGATATTTAGACTTTTCAGTAACTTAAGATGTAAATTAAGTAGTGGTTTAGTTTGAATAAAGCTCGCTCAAGAATATACAGTAACCATATAAACTGTTGGTCGAGAATGTTATAAAAAATATATATTTAAAATAAAATAAACATCCTTATCCCATAGGGACCGTCAACGAATTTCTACCTACCTATTTGTAAGTGACCCTTCGCGACAGTGGCATATCTAGAATTTGTCCTGGGGGGGGGGGTCCTGTCGAATCGGCTTCATACAAAATAAAAAATAAGTTATAATACTAACCAATGTTATTATCTTTAAAGTTGCTGAAAAAACGTGTGATAACATCCTGAAATAAATTCCATTAAAGAAAACGGTAAAAACATAATAAAAATACGCTTATTAAAACATTATTCATAAGATATTTATTGACTTAATTGATTTCCCTATATTTCATATTTCAAACGTATACGCAAAATACGTTTGTTTACTTTAAAAAAGTTACTACTATATTAGCCTACACATCTGAAAAAGTAATAAAACAGTCTAAAAATTAAAATATAACAAAATTTCTCGTCAACTCTCTCTATGATAGACGGACAGAACAAGAGGAAGAGGCGCACGAAGATACGTTGACTGGTAGGTCACGACAAAACTGTCAAGGAATTATCAAAAAACGGAGAAACAACTAAGTTATATTCTGAATACTGGGTCAACAGATACTACTAATTTATTGCATGCCAACACAGCAGTTTCAAACAAACGAAGGTTAAACTAAAGTCAAACTGCGGAACCAGGTCAGAAAGTTTTGTAAGAAAAAAAAATCATATGGGAAGGCGGATAATCTTGCATACAGCTGTAGTAAGCTGAACTACGCGCGATCGAAAACACGGTCTCACGTGCCGCCCCGCTGGACACAAGCCAGAGTTACTTATTGTCTCGATTCAGGAGTTATCTGCTGGATAATATCCAGGGCAGAACGTAATATTTAAAGACATATTTTGCATTTTAACCCTACAATTTTTTTACTTTTAGATTAGTGTAAATAAACAGTAAATATAAACTTTATGAAAAACAAAATTGTCACGTCTCAGCTAAAAAACTGTCTCAAATCTGTCATAAACAGTAACCTAATTAAAAAATATTTGTAAATTTTACTCACAACTTATGCAATCCCAACACATAATTTTGTTTGTTTTTTGTTTACATAATATACTTAAACAGTAACCAAAAGGTTACTTCAGATTTAAAATATAAACACACCAACAACAAAATAAAACTAATTTAAATCAATAATGCAAAGAGAAACGAGTGGTGAGGCATGGTTTGCAATTTAATTTCAACAGAAAGGATCGTTCCCACGGTAAATTTTGCAATACCGTGAAGCTAAGATTCAAACAATATTACAATATAATACATTTATATTGCAAACAGGTGTGGAGTTTTACCTTCCTTGTTATTATTTATTCGTAAAAATATTAATAACAGCTATTTAAAAATCATAGTATTATACTATACTTCAATACTTATGGATTGAACGCAATTTGTACTGCAAATCGTTGCAAAAATATTAAACCTACAAAAACCGTTATTTTTTATTCCTAAAGTGAAAGAATGTTTTTATTACATATTACGTATATTTTAAATTGTGTTTCTTGATTTTAAATCTCTGACTATTAACTTTTGGCTTTCTATAACGAGTAAATAAATATTACACTTGACTTTATACAGGTGTTTGAATGTTGATATCTTGGTTGGTATTTTGTTAATCGGTAATGACCCAAATATAAATAAATTATCTTATTAAAGGACTTTGGTAATTTTTAAAAATTAAATCAAATTTGTTGAACGTAAACACATGAAATCAAGAAAATGACTGAATTAATGCAACATAATAATGTTACACTAATCGTCCAGGGTTTTAACACGCAGCTTTGTCGTGTCCAAAACAGACCTATTTCCACGTTTGGAGTAATCCTTGGTAGTGTTTGTTATTTTCCCACCCAAAAAGTAATAACTCTATCATATCCAAACAGGATAGTAGACTATTTCATGTTGAAATTTTAACAAAATAAAATACATTTAAATGGTCATAGAAAATATTAAAAGCACATTAGTTTCTGAATTGTGGGCCTTACTATATATGTTTAAACTCGCTGTACAACACACAAGTTTGGTTGCCATGGCAACTGTGAACTTACTAATCTGTCATTGAACCGTCAGCTCTAATGAAGTAGCTTCTACAACGTGAAACAGACAAGTACTTATTCTTCGAGACAAATTACAACTTCAGACAATTTGATGTTAATATAAACAATATAAATATTGTCATTAAGACAGACACTTTTACGAGGAAATGTGTCGTAAATATTATTTCTAAATCCAAGATTGAGAATAAAAAGTCATGTTCTAGACAATAACAGGACTAATACAATCCGACTTTCAAAACTCAAAAAACCAATATTATAATAAGTATGTATCACATCATAATATGGTCAGTTTCATGGTGATTCTAGTGTTCACCGTGATACCGACTTCGGATCCTAGAGAAGCCACGGCTTTCGACGGCAACTGTATCGGTTATATGTTTACTAGAAATATGTACAAAGTACCTCTGTAAGAAATTTGTAACTAAATTCTTATACATTATATAGGTCTCCAGTTCGCAATATGTTATTTAATTACCTAAATGTTAGGCCGGCCGCACGCTGGAGCGACGTTTTGTTCCGCGACAGAACCGTTTTCAACGCTTCGTGTTGCAATGCGTCGCTTCTGTGGAGAGAGGCTTGAGACATTATCTTAAGACAAAACAATTTCTCGTCAGCTGTTTTTGACCTGTGAAAGAGTACGGTTCGTCGGTTCGTGACTGGGATTAAAATAGAAGACACGGACTACGTAAATGTAACATAAACTCCCCGCCTTGTGTGGTTAGAATCCAGCGCGTGCGCAGTTCAAAGGTCGCAAGCTGTTTTGTTGGGAGACGCCGCCGCAGCCCCTCTAAACAATGTCGCAACCAGTGCGTGGCGCTGTATAGGTCCTGATGGCAATAGAGTCGTCCGTGACGTTCAGCGACAGAATGCGTGGAAACCGTTCTGTCGCGAAACAAAATGTCGCTCCAGTGTGCCTAATCCGTCATGCGACTTACTGTTCTCGTTAACACGACATGTCTGGGGACAGGGCAAGTTTCCATCATCAGGTCCTAAAATTCTTATCCTGTCATGAGAACGCGTCGGTGTAATTCAAACCAGTCATTACATAAATTAATAATGATTATACTAATAAGTCATTATATGCCCAGGATTAAAGAGGCAACGAAAAATTGCTCAGGTGTGTACAGGTTATAACGCAATAATTGTGATAAGTTCTACATTGGACAAACTGGTAGAAAATTCATAAATAGACATAAAGAACTTCTACCCAAAACAACATTAATTCAATCAAATCCAATTTTGTATTGCATTTGATAATTAGAAGTTATAATTACACCGGGCTTGCGGAGAATATGATTAAGCTTGTGCACATCCGCGGTAAAGGTCGATATATGGATGCCTTAGAGTAGTTTGAACGCCTGACGTTATTTGAAAGTAAGCTCCTGAGACAGATCCTGGGTCCCATATATAAAATGGAGAATGAATGATACGGCATTGTGGCGAGAGATATTGTCACTTCAACGAACTAAATTGTATAATTGTAAGTAAAACTGAGAAGGCTGCAATGGGCTGGCCATGTCGTAAGAATGGATGACAAACGAACACCTAAAAGAGTCCTTATGGGGAGTATGGATGGCAAAAGACCAAAAGGTTGCACAAGGAAAAGGTGGGAAGCTTCTGTCGCTATGGATGCAAGAGAGATGTTGAAAGTGCGAGGATGGAAGTCCTTTGCTACTTATACAGAGATGTGGAGGGACAGGATAGAGAAGGCCAAGGCTGGACTTTGGACTGTAGTGCCATAGGTGGAGGAGGGAGAGTAGTTTGAAACATACAAGGCAACCAAGCTTCATAAAAGACAACTGCTTGAAGATCAGTTATCGCTTCGATCAAATATTCTGTATGGCGCTGAATTACGAAGAACAAGGAGAATCAGAACATTAGGCAAAAAACAGACTGACATATCAGTGAGTTAAGTGGACGTTGAACAGCTCGACAGTTAACATTATTACGCTGAGCAGTGCTTTTTTCGTAGTTTCGTGTGTGTCCCAAACGTTCAATAGAGTATATAACGACTGGTTAAATTTTCACCGACGCGTCTTTATGACAGGATAAGAATTTTAGGACCTAATAATGGAAACTTGCTCACGAAACATGTCGTGTTAAGGAAACTACTGTTGTGCCCAGCACACTCCACATTATGACTTTTTTTATATATATAATTGTAAATGAGTAGAATCCTCAATGTATTATTTTATTTTATTTTATTTAAGGAAACAATTATTTTTAATTTTCTTACAAGGAATAAACTGAGCAATTGTGAGGAAGTGTGCTGACCATATTTTATCGTGGCGCGACTAGTGAGTTATCAACCACAGAAGCTAAGAATAGTCTTCTTGTCAGTGTTTGTGAACAAGTTCCGCTTTGGTTCACAAAAATCAATGTCAAATTGTCTGAATTTTGGGCGTTAACTCGTAAACCGACGAAGAGCACTAGGAAGAGGTTCACTTTTTGGCTTATTTGCGCACTATACGTACATCTTCTGTCAACGATGGAGCCACATCGAAAGCGTAATTACAACTTTATTTTTGTTTAACTTTGTTCAAATTAATTTCTTTTGTAGTAAAACTTAAAGCATTAACCGATTTTGACAAATGAATTATTTGTACTCAGAAGTGCTCAGTAATGTTCTGAATTTGTTAAGAAATATGTATGATTGAGATGTCTATTTTAAAGTAGTAACGTACTAAATTCAGAAATATAGTCAGTAAAGCTTTTATAATGTTTTAATAAGAATATCCAGTATATAATGAATTTTTTTTTATATAATGTAACATTATGTTTTAGTGAAAATATTCAAATAAGAAATCGAATTATTGTAACGAGAGAATGTCACTTTAACCTATAGAGAACAATTATTGTCATTTTGTTCATCAAGATAAAACTTTTCATTAGACATAACGAACGAACGAAAATAGTTGCTTTGATTAATTAAAGAAATTTTGTTAATCTAAGTAAATGCCTTATTTAATAACGAACCACTCCCACAGCTATCCTGTCCGCACGACTGGTGCTTTCACTTTGTGAGGCCCCCACCCGGGCGTTACAACACTACTAAGTCGCAAGATGGGTTACTTTAAGGAAAATTAATTAAATCCTCATATCTCGTATCAATGATAGGCGCAACACTACTTTATTTATTTGATACTTACAATTTCAATATAAGCAATATAAAATATGAAAGGAGGAAACCAACTAGTGATGGCACTTCCTTTTAACAAAACTTTTTGGTGTGAAAAATCAGGTGATCAGTTTGATTTTTCAATGTTCTTCGGGTTGACCGTTTAGACTGCTGACTGTCCATTTTTATGTGAGTTCAGCTTGATGAGTAGCTGTGTACTATGCTTTTTTGATATCCTTGTCAAAGATTAGGATTTGAGCGTCATCATGGATAGTCTTGTACCGGTACACATGTCATGCTCGGATGACCCACGTCTCTTCTACCAGTGGCTTTATCGTTCAGTACCGCTTTCGGCAATCGATCCTCTGTCATCCTTTGCAGATGATCTCACCATTGTTTTCTGTAAAATGAAATAATTTCATGTATGTCCTTTTATTCGAGTTCTGCTCTGATATCCTCATTAAAAATTCTATCTTGCAATGCATAATTTAAAGGATTTCGAAGAAACTGCATTTGACCACTCTGAATCTTGCCGGATTCCTTTTTTGTCATGACCCACGCCTCACTCGCATATTATGTCAATGTGGATATTGCAATTTTCTTATAAATTTTAATCCTCGTGCCGTGTGTCTTGTTTTATTTATAAGATTTCTATGAATCGTACCACAGATATTTCTAAATTTATCATCATATAATGATGATATAAATGGTTTCTAAGACTAAGATCAAGTTCGGTAGTTTAAGCCTAAAAGTTTCCATTGCGAGCGGAATATTTAAAAATAATAAATAACACAAACAAAAAAGATGGAATAAAATAAGATAATAACAAATCAACGACCTGGGTGTGTTCTATTTGCGAAAACATGTAGAGGCACGATGTTAAGATAATCACAGCGTGTGTATGGATGATAGAGAACTGTGCCAAACTTGTGTGGTGCCAAGAGATTTCGTCAGAGTGCGCAGATGCTGGCTTAGCGCCCTCCCACTCATGTGTGTATTAGTAATACCCAGTGTTATTTACTGTTTGAGTACAAACTTAGGCTTCTTGCTTCATGCCATTCTTTTACTACTGTCTAATAATACCGAGAACGAGGAAAAGATGAACAGCCCCCCCCCCCCCCATACGAGAGTCTCTGACTTATTTAGCTCAACTAAATCAATTAATTTGTTGTTTTTGTGCAATTTGCCAGTTTTCTAGTATTGTTTCAGTATAAAATTATTTGTTTTACAAACTATTACAAAGTACATTTAAAAAATAAAAACATAAATATAAACCACATTTCCGCTGTACTGACTATGACATCATCACGAAGTATAGATGTGTACAAAAAATAGCTAAGTTTAATCACGTGTGGAACGATAAGGAGAACACTGAATGGAAAAGTGAGAAGAGATACTCTTTTGAAATATTATAAAGTGATGTCAGTGCCATGCGGCCTTTATGGCAGTGAGACTTGGACAGTGAACGCAAAGAACCAAAGTTGGATACAGCCGGCTAGCGAAAAGAGATTTTTACGATCAGTTTTAGGACTACTAGGACCTAGTATCACGGAGGGACCGGCTAACAAATTATGATATAAGGAACATCCTTGGAATATACAACCTAAACGAAAGGATAGAGGGATACAGACAGGATTTGACAGACCATGTTGAAAGGATTCATAAGAATAGGATACCAAAACAAATTTTGTTTTATAATCCTTTTTTGCGTATTGTTTGATACTTGTCAGGTAGGATATCTCGGGAAAGCCCCCAAATGGAAATCCATCTTAGCCAAATGGAAAGATATGAGGAGACGCACGCCAGGCAGATTGGAGGTAGAGTAGCGCGTGTGTGTAGATGTAGTGTGCGGCTATATAGGTAAAGGAACTGGTTGATGGAAATGCCATACGTTTATACATGAGGGCGGCCAAGAAAGGGACGAGTAACGCAGGTCGCCAAAGCTGGAGGCGGCGAACACAAAGAAGAGGACTAAAGACAAGGTAAGTGGTTACGGAAACTTAAAATCCGAAAGGACGGCCAATATTTATATTTGGATTATAAATATTTGAAGACCAATGAAGAGATGGTCGGACCAAGGAGTTCACGACGGATCGTAAGGTCAGCAGCCTGAAGAAGAAGAAGAAGTATACGAAAACGTAGGAAGCGTTGGTGAAGTGGATAGATTCCTTTGGGGCGGGAACATATGATTCGTCTAGTTCCTCATACGAGAAGAAGAGAGAAGAGGACGAAATTATTTACCACTCTTCAAGCATTTGCATTCAAAATACACGTCGTCGTACTATGCAGAAGATGATGCACCCGCACGCGTACTGGAAGTGAAGAAACGGACGACGTTATGTAAATTAGCAGAGACAAGCAACATGCGACTGCATAGCAATGAGTCAAATACACTGCTCCTGACGTGTTCCGTCAGGTCTACACTTATGTTTCTATAATAAGTCTTCGGCGTTTGATATACACCGAGTATAACGTGAGAGCGTCGTGACAAGACTGTAAACCGGGGGATTGATTTACATAGTCCTCCATACGTACACGGGAAAAAGCATTATCCGGTCGCGGACGTTTTACTATACAACGAGTAGCGTAATTATTATCCTTCTACATACAATACGCTCTACGTGTTTTCTGACGTACCTCATGTTGATTATTAGAACTGAACAAACAAAGGCATTTAACACTTGCATTTTAAGCGGCTCGCGTTAAGAGGTTAATGTATATGCACTCGTGATCATATCACGAGTTTGAATTGTAAATATCTATATGCAAATAGTTTACTATCTTATGTATGCGACAACGTTTGCGCGTATAGGTAATAAATAATAATTGTTGTTCTTAGGAGTCAGTAACCGAAAATATGAGTATCGGTTTCGTACTGTTATATTTAGCATAAGATAATCTTCTGTCCTACAATCTATTGCGGGGACTACCATGACCAAAGTCAATATTAAAACAACCACAAATTATCGGATTATATTCAAAATTACGTCTAAAAACCGGGCTGTTAGGCCGTAGTCGCTTGCTATTACACTCCATTACGTCGGCAACGTTTCGATTCACCTTCGGGAATCTTCCTCAGGCCACCAAAAAAGCGACAGAGAGTAAAAACACAGTAGCGGCAGATGTACGCCGGACAATACCCGATACCCAGGGCTGTTTTTACCTAATACAGGTATCGGGTATTGTCCGGCGTACATCTGCCGCTACTGTGTTCTTACTCTCTGTCGCTTTTTTGGTGGCCTGAGGAAGATTCCCGAAGGTGAATCGAAACGTTGCCGACGTAATGGAGTTTAATGACGTGCAAGTTTCAGACAAAAGTTAATTATCGGATTATTGGGCCGGTGGTTGATTGTTTAACGATTTCTACATTTTTCTCCTCCAAACGTTTCGGCCACCCAACGGAGGCCTTTTTCTGTAGCAACAATATTCGACATGGGTTGGTAGGCCGAACGTACCCCAAGCTAATACACTCTAGCTTACTAGCTGAATAAATATTTTACAAAAGCATTCTTACTTACATTATAATTAGTCAGACCTTCTTGAGAATTTCTGACGTTCGACGCGCGCCTCCCCGCAGCGCTGTGATGGCTGCTTGGACTCTGGATGCTGTGGCGACTTGTTGCAACTTGGGCGCTGTGCTCAGACGCGGGCCTGCTCATGCTTTGGTAAACGTAACATACTTATGTCGATGAAATAACTTGTGTCGATATGCCACAAAGAAAACGAACAGACAAGTAAATAAATTTCAAAATAACGTGTTCAGAATTTAAACGATAACTATCATGAATTTGAATCGCAGTACTAATGGTTTTATCATGCAGTCATAACCATAACAACGCCCGGATTCAAATTGTATATACATTGTTGGTATGCACAAACTTAATGTTTTTGAATTTTAATATTTTATTATTCTCTTTTTTTGTTCTGTGAATTATGTTTAAGTGAAATTAGCTCCCGATTTGTAACAAAAGAACGTCAAAGTGAAAATACAGAAACGAAAAGATATGTCTGGCAGTGATTGGGGAAGAAAGATTATAAAATGCCGTAGAAAAAATATAGGAAAAGATGAATCTCGAAAGACCAAAAGTTTATAAATATTAGAAACACTGAAAGGAGAAGACACAGTAAAGGCTAATAAAGGCGTCGGTCGAAAATGTAAATACGTATTTAAGTAGTACAAGCCATAATAAATTTCAAAAAATTCAACGTTCCATTTTAGCTTTAAAACTTCATTCTTTCCTTTTTTAAATCGTCATCATCATCACCATCTTCACGGATTAAACCAAGAATGGTTTGTTCCGGTCTCAAATAGGCAAAGATTAGAGCTGGTCACTCCAGTGCTTCCTCGGATGTCCCACACCTCTCCCTCCGCTCGGCTTATAGTTGCGACAGTCATCCATTCGGCAAAGGATGTTCCCACCAATTCAGCCGATACATTATATTCAGGTATTCAAAATTGCTAACTTGTTCCAGGACAATACCATCTATAACAATTTTTGCCCGTACGGGATAGTTCCACGAAAGCCATCACCTTGGTCTTACGTGTGGATATTTTTTAAATGCTGTGGAAATTGTATTTCACATTGTATTTGAAGTGTTTTTCAAACATATTATAGTCCTTTTTTATAAACTAAACTTTCTGTTGCAACCACTAATACACTATGTCAATTCACGATGAGGGCTTTCGAGCCTCTCGGCTCATCTTCAGACCGAAATCATTATAACCATTGTTCAGGTTATAGTGATTTCGATCTGAAAATGACCCGAGACGCTCGAAATCGCTCATTGTGAATCAACATACCGTATTAGTGGTTGCAACTCAAAAAGTGTGGCGTATAAATAATAACCCACTAAATTAAGTTTATACTATAATATTGTCCTTTTCGTATTTCGTGTCAGGTCACCCGTTAAATTACTGAACCTACGTAACCATTACAATTAAAAATTATTAAGAAAATAATGATTTTAGAAACAAATAAGAATGTTCTGGAAAGACGTAAGGACATAAAAGTGAAGATAAAAAAGCGAAAAAGGAAGAAAGTTAAGAGCAATTGGAAAGAAACATATAGTGTAGGTGAATTTGAAAAAATATACTAAACAAACGGGTTTTTCCTGAAAGCATATATTTGTCATATTTAGTACCTCATTATCGTGTACGTCTTTGCAGTGAATCATATGAGAAACTTGGGAGTATTTTATTGAGTTTGTCTCACAACATTGCTTAAACTATAACTTAAACTAAGAACGACTGTAATGACAATATTTAATACGTTATGAGAGATAGTGAAGTAAAATTTATATACGTTATAGTGCATTTCGGGGTTGCACTGTCAGAACAGACACTATTGTTTTCGACTACCGACGATAACAGCAAACCAAGCGGACGATATGCTTAGCGGCAAAGTGGCTTTGGTGACAGGTATGTTACATTTAACGTTTTAATGATTATATATGTTTGTTTTCTGTGCAAATGTCTATGTTCGCGCGCGTGAAAGATAATTGTCCGACTTTTAACGGCGGGGGTGGCACAATCACAATTATTATGTAAAGATAATATGTTGAGTTTATGCGATAAAGCATTCAGACCACGTTGTACGTTTGTTCTTTTCTCTTTCCCGCGTATTATTCTTTCGCTTCTGATCTTTCTCTCTTCGTGTATGATTTCACCTCGCCTTCCTTTTCTATTAATTTTTTCTACCAGCTTGAATTCCTCTGTTATTTTTCTGTACTTATTCTTGTCAATGTCATTAATATTTTCTTCGTCTACAATTGGGATCTGTTCTAAATCTTTGAGTACTTCTTTGTCCCATCCAAGTGTTGGTTTTTATTTATTTTAAAAGAAAAATTATCTTTCTTAATTTGTTCAATTGCTATGTTTAATTTTAATAAACTGTTTTAAACATACTGTTGATTATTTCATTTACATATATTATATTAAATATTTTAGTATTATTTACGTATGGTGAGTTACTGAACATACCGTCAAAAATGTTAAAGAAATTATCATGCTTCGTATTATTCTATTCTATTCGTATTATTCGTATTTGAAAAATCGTCTTAATTATTTTTGATCGATACGTTTACTTAACATTAGGTTCTCAGTACGGCTTATGCGTGTAGCTTTAGAGAAAACATAGCTTAAATATATATTGATAAATGTATATTGAATAGTTTTTTGTAATAAATGCACTCGGTTTAAAAAAAAAGTTTGTTTAATTAAAATGAGAGAGTCCTTTACGACCTGCTTCCCTTAGCTGCTGGGTTCAAATTCTGTTTACTCTGTACTTAACAAATAATATCAGACTTCCAATTTTAGAGTACCTTAGTAGTGATCGGAGCGATATCTGAAGCGTTAAAATTCGATTTAGAGAGTGTATGACGTTAATACATGTTTACGTCACGCGCGGTAGGATTTGTCGAACATGGTGTCGAGACCCCCGGCTCATGCAAATGAGATTCACTACAATGTTGTGGATACGGTGCGGTGGCGGCGGACGGCGCCCACTGATCTGTGTACACACACGACACGTCTCGGGACCGTCTCACCTCCTCTCGAGCGTATATACAGTACGTACAACCTTAAGCAGATCACACGCCGTATCGGCCCCTTAGGCAAACTGTAAGATTTGGTCGCCACCCTCTCCTCTCCTATGCTCCTTATCGAAAGGACAACGTGTATTGATCACGGGCGGCTCACTTTGCGGAAAAAACGCGCTAAAATATTCCACAGCATCGAGAATAAATTTATCTATCACTAATACAGAAATGACGAGGTGAACTAAGATAAAAGTGTATTTAAGACTATTATAAACTTTACATACTCACAATGTAAATAAATTTTAGATGGAACCAGAAGAAAGATGAGGACATCTTGAATACAAGAAGTATGAAAAAGAAGGAAAATGTAATTGAACTGAAATATTTTTGTACAATGAAATGCATAGTACACTGAAGGAAAACAATTGAGTAGGCGATGGGAAAGTATGAAAAGAAGAATTAATGAGAGGTTACAAGAGAAAAATCTATGAGAAAAAGTCTGGCGTAGAGAGGCAGACAAAAAGAGATGTTCAGATCTATAGTAGAGAAAACGGAATGTAGGAAAGGACGTAAAGAAAATCGGCAGACCTCAAAAGCAGCAAAAATAATGTTAAAAGAAACGATTGCCATAACTGAGGCAAATGTCAGCTGGGAACAGAGAAAAATCCCAAATTTTGGGCGCACATTAAAAGAGAGGAACTAGGCAGGTTCCAAACTATATGTGGAATACTGAGAAGAACATTAAAAAGGAAAGCTAGACAAGAGACGTATATCAAATTCTATAAGGCAATGGAAGTGCCAGCCATATTGTTGTGTGGATGCGAGACCTGGACTATAAGGAAGAAGGACTGATGCCAATTACAGGCTGCAGAAATGAGCTACTTGAGATCGGTAAAGGGATATACGCCACTCGGTCATATAAGAAACGAGTATATCGACAAGAACATGATATAGTTTCCTTATATAAACTCATTCAGAATTATATAAATTGCTGGAAACAACATCTAGCAAGAATGGACAATACCCATTTCCGAAGTTGGCTTATGAGTATGAGCCGGTTGGAAGAAGATCTGTAGACAGGCCAGTCACAAGATGACGGGACTCATGAGGCCGGAACAGGAGAAATCCTATCGGTGTAGTGATGATGATGATAAAAAGATATCTGTTACACCTTATACTAAAAGGTAAAAGAAGTTTAGATTTCGACTATACTACTCTCTCTCCCTCCTTCTCTCTCTTTTCGCCCGCTCGCTCTCTCTATATCTGTCTTCCCCTCTTTCTTTCCCTTTTTAGTTTTTTTATACATGTTTATGTAAAATCAAGGGAGTGGCTGCGTTAGGGTGGGACTATTTTGTTGGCTCAATACATTATGAACTCTCGTGTTCAACTCTTACCGTAAGCAAGAAATGACCTATCTTGTGTTTAATAGAACTTAAAAGACAGTGCAAACCAGCGAGTTGTTTTCTTAGCAAGGAAAAATCTTTATTTCGACGTTCGAAAACGGTGTTTAACTATAACTTCGTACATTTTATAGGTGGGTGGGTAGGTATTGTTAAAGTACTCTTTGCTACTAGGAAAGTGTCGAGAAACGCTAAAACAACTTGGATTAAACGGGCAGCAGATTATTGTAAGCAGGGTAGAAAGTTTGTAATTACCATAAGACAAACAATGACTACTACGTATGTTTAGAAGCACAATAACGACGTACGCTAACAAATTATATAGTGCAAATAAACAGTTAAATGGGCAGCATTCTCGGAATTCTCGTGAGTAGTGCGTAAATAAATACGACTTATCAAACAGAACAAACAAAGCATACGTCTCTATAAATTTTCCTGCCTCGTCAGAACGCAGTACACAAGTTGTTATCAGAATTGTATTATCTGTGGTTTCAGGGATTCTACACGCAACTATTATTATCTTCATCGGTTTACCGACGAAATACACACACACGCGCGAGCTCAAAAATGACCAGACTACCTCAACAACACAAGGAACCTTAATGTTATAGGAAACAATGCTTCTGGAAAAAACCACAAAACCCTCTCACCTCTGTTTGAAAGAAGTAGGCTACAAGCAAAGGAAATACGATTTTTCGTTTTGTTTTTCGATTTATCTGTCTCGGGATGCGACAGAGTTTGAAATGATAAAGTCAAACATATTCAACTTGAACGGATAGATTCGGTAGTAGAGCAGATTGGAAGGTGAATACATGGAAGGAAGATGGTAGGGCGTGAATGACTGATAATCGTTTCTTAAACAAGATCATCACCTTGAAGTACCATACAAGGATTTCAGACCAACTATTGTAATTTCAAGTTCCTAACAGGTCACTAGGCAGAAGAAGAAGAAGAAGAAGAAAGATTACTGACAAATATTGTGTTTTTTAATTACTGAGTTTTTTTAATTGGCCTCCGTTACCTCGACCCTCCACCTCACTTTATCGGTAGCGACGAACTTCCTTCTTCGCAATCCCGGAATATCTCTGGGGTCTATGGCGGCACATCCTCCTGTCTTTTCCTTGGACTGCATTCTGGCCTTGTGCCTTCCATATTTCCTATGAGGATACTCTTTTTTATTCGCCTATTATTCACTTTCACTACATCGTCAGCCTATAGCAGTCTTCTCAGTTCCATGTACATTTCCATCCACTGTTGGCTCATTGAACTGATCATAAACATCCTGGTCAACTCGCCGTGTCTTCCACTCTCCGTTTCTATACATGAGTCCCAGGATCCTCTCAAGAGGATCTGCAGCCGTATCAGTGCTCTTTTGGATTAGAATCCAAGTTTCACTACCACAGCATAAGACGGCTTGTATAGATATGCGTATATTTGTGCAACTATGTATTAAAGGTGGTGCAATCTTAATTGAGTTAAACGTACAACATAATTCACTTTACCATGTATTTGCGTATTTGTACGCTTTGTTGCAGAGTTTTCCACCTTCTTATCTCTGCCCCTTTATTCCCACCTTCTGATATTGTTGCTCCTGACAGTATTAATAAACAGAAAAGTATATACTGAAATGAGTACGGATTCGATCGGCTTCAGTCATCAATCAAATAAAGACAGATTTTCAAGGCTGTATACAGAAAATCGATCGTAGCCACTGTGGTACTTTTTTTTGACTGCCTGTTAAAGTAGATAAAGTAGTTGGCCCGTTTATTAACAGTCTGTGGGAATTTCACAACACTATGCAGATTAAAATGCGCGCCAAAAATATATATATATAACCTTCCAAGGTCATTAATGAGATCCGCGCTGTTTTTTTTTTTTTTTTATAGCAAACCAATAAAAACTGATCTTATTGTTTAGAAAAGTCGTTCGCCAGTAAATAGTGTCACAGACGACTAACGACGACCTTGGATGGAATTTATGAAATCGGTTGCGCTCTTTTTAGCGTTCCAGAATCGATTTAGTTTGGTTTACTCAGAATCGATAAACTCTTCATATGGAGGACAGTAGGTGAAAAATACTTTCCTGGTAAAACTGTTGACACACTGAGAGTGACAGTAATAATTGATAACCTAATACAACACACTGTTATACGATAAATTATAACATTTGTTATTGGCGCTAACGTTTCAAATCAGTTATTTGGTAGTTACATTTTGGTCGCCAGTTTTATTTGAACCCACCGGCGTTTCTCGGATCACAGCTGCCATTTCTGCCCTTATTAATTCCTCTTTATCGTAGCTATCGTATCTGGTTTATATTTTCCTCAAGTCTACTTTTGACTCTAACTGATCACTCTCTTCGCCACCCTTTCTCCTCATCCGCTCATCTTCGTTTTCTCGTTGGCATATTAGTCACCCTTCCGTTGTCATCATGGCCGGATTAAGGCTATGGAAGACCCGGGGCTATTTAAGAACAGGGAGCCCATGTATGAAATTTTCGCCGTCCGCACAATACTTTACTTTATTCAGACGATCATTTAATAAATATAATAAACAAAATATTGTTCTTAAGCCGTATTCTTACTCGTATATTTTTTTTATTTTATACTGATTAAATAGATGCTGAAACTGTTTACTATTCAGCATCTATTTTATTTCGCAGATCTTTTTACAATAATTAACAGTACAAATAAATTGGAGAATACAAAATAATTTAATTGAAATTTATTTATTTCTGCTCTTCTTTTCGGCAAACTCTGCTATCAAATCATCCAAAGGCAATATTTTTATAAGTCTGTTTTAATAGTTAATCTTGCTAAATTAGTTAAGCGGCTATCAAGCATTGTTGATTGGTACATGTACTTGATTCTTTTAAGGGTAGAAAATGATCTCTCAGCCTCGCAGTTCACTATAGGAATAGTGAGAAACAATCAATACGCTATATAAATATTTGGAAATACATCAATAATGTCAATGTTGGTTCATTTTCAAAGGATTTTTTTAAAACTTTATATCTTTGCGTAGAATTAATATTTCGACACTCGACAAGAATCAAATAAGCTTATCTTTTCTACTTTCATATTGTGTTTAGTAAGTATTTCTAAGCACATTAAAATCTGAATTATTAAGTTTTAAAGGGACGTATATTTCTCTCGAGCCTTCTCCAAAAATCATTATTAAACAATTGTGACAGCTTATAACTGGGGAAATTTTGAGCGTTAAACTTTACTGCTTTGGCTTTTACCATAACCTTATATACCCAAACATGTCCCCAAATTTCATTTAAATCCGTGGTCCACACTTCAGGTACTCTCCTTGTCAGTGCGGTTTTTAATATTTCGCTTGCTCGGCAAATTTTATTTATTAATTCGAAAATGAAAATTTTTAAATGGTCGAGGCATGGCCCCCCCCCCAAAAGCGAGATCCGGGGCTTTAACCCCTTAGCCCCCCTTAATTCGGCACCGGTTGGCAATCCTTTTACGTGTGCGCACCATTTTAACGGCTTTGTTTCTAACATGGCGACAATATATGCCTTGTTTATAAATTTTAAAACCCGTTGTTTGATATACACGTCACATGTTTTAATAATGTATAAAATTTCATCTTCTTAAATTGTAGGCGACTCGACGAATCTGGCTGGTCTGTCGACGTATTCATTCTTGCAATTATTCGGTTTCCGCCGAATGCAACGATCGGCGTATCACCAAATTAAACGAAATTAAATCAAATAATCGCGATTATTACCATAAATAATGGTAAAGTAACCATTTTCGTACTTTGCTCGACGTCCTGACGTCATGCCGTCCGCCCCACTCATTCTCTAGTAAGGTTTTAACAGGGCGAAGTTAGTCAGTCGACACGCTGAAATAGCCGTGAGCAGAGCTTCTCCTCGTCTCCAAGTCGACACCTAAGTGCGGAGCCTTTTTACCAAGGTATTTATCGTCAGATTGGCTAATATGAATCAGTACCACTATCTAGTTATATTGCTTTGTCATTTTGTAACCGTATTCTATGTATCTTATGTAAAAAAAGAAAAAAGAAGCAATTGTAATCTGTAACGTATCATGAAGTAACATGCTTGTAAACATGAAGCCTCTCAACAAAAGTCATTATGAACAAGTAAAATACAGAAGAGAAAAATATGTAAATTTTATGTCAGTTTAATATTTTTTGTGTCAGAAAAGAATGATTTGTAATTTTATGTCAGTTTGATATTGTTATGGAATTTAAAGGTTAACTTTATGATTGCAATAGTTGTATTATAAATGAATGTTAAATGTGGTAAAATTGAATGTGTGAACGCAATAATGCGGAACGTATACTAAAAGTTGTGGAATTTGCAGTAGGAACTTGGTTCCACGTTGGGGACGACAATTCAATGTTGGGAACCATAACGCCAAGTCCAGGACGATAACTTCATGTTGGCGACACTAATTCTAACAACCCGTTAAAAAACTACAGGAATCCAGCGCTCCACACGATTTTACCTGACAGATGCATACAGATCCTACAAGCTATGCGGAGGCTCGAACCTGCAACTCGTAAGCACGTGGCGTGAACTCCATCTGGCCCGACGCCATCATACACTGCAGGCTTTTCAAGTAACACCTTTAATTATTGTTAACACCCAGCGGTAGTTACGCACAATCAGTAAAGAAGGAAATATGAACATTTAGTATTACCAGAGACTTTAAGCTATAAGTGAGAGTAAAGACAAAACTCAGTAACAATCCACAGCATGCTCGCTGTGAGTAGTCGATCTTGTACACTGGTATTGATACATATGACCGAATTATTTTGGTCACTTAGTTTATTTAACACTTCGTTTATTCTAGATCCAAGGATCTAATAAGTGGAAATTTAATACACTGGCCGATCCGTAGTCATAAAAGTATAAAGAGGCTAACTCTGTTCTGCTTAACAAATAAACTCGTTCAACTCTGCTCACCAACTGATGATTTGTTTTTTTTTTTTATATACGCCCTCCTTCATTACACGTAATTCAGTCGCCAAGCAAGCTTTGAAGAACACTATGATTAGAAAGTATTAGAGGTACTAGTTAAATTTGATGTGATTTTCAGTGTTGTTTAATTGTAACATAATATTGGTGTATTCGGATATGTATGTTACACGCCTACAATATGGACTAAGTGTGTCACAGAAGTGGTACCCGGAGCGTGGTTGTCCGTGGGTTATAATGTGTAATTTTGCCAATTTCGCCATTTTTTTGTCAGTGAGTTGCGTTCAGACCACGTGGGTTTTTTTTGTCGCGTCTTGCTCCGTCCTGTCCGGGACATGTTAATGATTTGTCCTATGAAATTTTGTGTAAAGTTATTTGAATTTTGATGTAGGGTTAGCTACCGTCAGATAGTTTGATTTAGTCAGATACCGTCCTTCTTTTAAATCAATCAAAAGCTCGCTGTGTTTAAAATCGGACTGGTGCGTAGCGTCGGCTAACGTTTCATTATCGTAGTTAACAAGGTTGTGATGAGTCAAGGAGTTCTTGATAAGTTACGGCACAGGTTTTCGCTCTGTGAGGAAGAGTTAAGAGGAAAACTCGTGGTGAGTGTCCCCCTTGTTGCCAGAGTGTACGCTGGAGAACCCTCGATTCGGCTTGTTGCCTTGAAATCTGGTCAATCGACAACCACCGACAAAAGGGATTTCGTCGATATCTTTCCTTGTCTCGAGTGAGTCGTCAGTCGGCCCCGTCATCAACCCCTGCTGTGGTGTATCTTTATTCGTCGGATTCCCAGATAATAGCTTCGAGCTGGTACTCGATCATTATCTTGTGTTGGTCAGTAGTACCGCATCCCCGTCTGCTTGTTTCACCCCTCCGTTGTCATTGTGCACCCCTTATAAAAGAATTGTTTTCTGCTTGGCGTAATGTCGTTTTGATATTTATGCTCGCCTTGTAATCGTTTTGGTGATGAGTGCTCACGCGAATTTTCTGCGTCGTAGAGGAATGGTCGATATAGAAAAGCGCTCGTAATGAGCGAACCTCCCAGTGTTCCCAGTCTTATCTGATCTTACCCCTCTTGTCTCGGTTTACACATGTACCTAGGTGATGGTAATGGTGTGTAGTTACCCCCCTTTTTTATCTCACCTCACATAATCGGGCGATGTGAAGACATGTTCTTTACTTTGTCGTTCGTGAGCTGTTAATAAAGGTCGCTGTGATCTTACAGTGTCTTTAAGGTGAGCGGCCCCTCGAATTCGATCTCTCTCTCTGCTGCGTGGATGCTCGTGGGCGCTCTTCGTCAGATCACCATTGACAGCCCTCGCTGTGGTTGCGTTTCCTGGGCGACGGTCCCTCCGTCTATATCCCGCATTGTTAACTCTACTGTTGTGTTGGGTAAGGTTAGGCCCTAAGCTACCAATAGTTCCCTTGTTTCTTTGTTGTCTCTGACGTTCGGAATATAAAATCTTCGGAGCAATTGTCTTCGGTTGGGTGTGGCAACTAAAAGCCTTGATAGGTTTTTCTTTCTCATTTCAGCTGAAACTCCAGTCGCATTGCGAACCTCGGGAATCCAAAGCGGTAGACTTTTTTTTACACTGCGCTCTTCTACTTCTCCTCTAGGTAGGGATCGTGTGTTCGGAGTCCTCTTTGAGTCCCCGTGTTGACCCGTTGGATTTGAGTGAATCTTGTACTGTAAGTGGTTGAATTCGGTGTCTGGCCCTCACGAATTGTAGGTGGGAGCTGATAAGCATGAAAACGTTTGCTGTTGTCTTTTAATTTCGGCAGTTGGTTGAGCTAAATATTGTTAGTATATCTGCGCACTTGGAGTCCGGCCGCGAACTATTCACCAATAGTGTCAGTCATCAAACCCAAAAAGGTTACTGTCACCGAATTCTTTTGTCTTTGGCTTTCGAGAGTGCGTTTGTGACGCGTTGGAGATGTTTCCGGTTAGTGGTAACTCAAGTTGGTTGTACCCCCACATGTGGAGTCGTAGTCCACGTGTTCCAGAGCGAACATGTTCTGTGTTTGTTAGCATGCTAATTTGCTACACCGCTTTCACTCACCTTGCCTGGTGAGCGTCTTGGGGATTGATCACCCCCTCGTCGTTCACTTTCGTGTCAAAGCGTTGCTGTGGCCAGACAGCGTTTCTAAGGTGACTGAAGGTGCCTCTCGGAATCGTCCTTAGATAGCGGCAAGTGCCGTATTGAGTAATTGGAAACCTCCCAGTTTGGTACACGTGATGTGTCTACTTTATCGATGACGATGAGATACCCGATGACGAATCGTTTACGTCTTGTTTGTTTTGTACTCATGAGATTATGTGTCTTGTTGCGTTATTGATTTTAATGTGTGTTACGATTAACTTGTTATATTTTCTTGTCGGTTGTTAAGTTATTGGACACCTTTTGTCCTTATGTGGGTGTTTGTTGTTGATTTGATCGTTGAATGTTTCTTATTTTTGTGAGAAACCTTATACGGTGCCTCTGTACAGATTATTGGTGTTCTTAGGATTTTGAAAATTGCCCTTTGGTAAAATTGACCGTGGACAACCGCCGTTTCTGCATCTGACGCTTGCCTTTCGGGGGGGAGTTCTGTTGCAATTATTCGGCTTCCGCGGAATGCCACGGTCGGCGCATCACCAAATTAAACGAAATTAAATCAAATAATCGCGATGTAGAACCATTTTCGTACTTTGCTCGACGTCCTGACGTCATGCCGTCCGCCCCGCTCATTTTTTTATATACGCCCTCCTTCATTACAGTTAATTCAGTCGCCAAGCAAGCTTTGAAGAACACTATGATTAGAAAGCATTAGAGGTACTAGTTAAGTTTGATAATTATCGTGATTTTCAGTGTTGTTTAATTGTAACATAATATTGTTGTATTGGGATATGTATGTTACAACCTTATAATACGGACTAGGTGTGTCACAAAATATTGCACTTAAGGAATTTATATATAGTAGTATTTTCTCTAATTGTGATAATCTCTAACAGGATGATCGGTCACCACACTCACTTTCAAAGGCAGCCGTCGTGAATTCGATCGAATCCACCTCAGGATGGATTTTTCTCACATCCTGATTACTAGTGAACCGTGTGACTAATTCGGCTTAATGAAGCCTGACCTACATCTCGCTAATTCGGCTTACTTATGAACCGTGTGGCTGAAATAATGAAGCCTGGCCTACGTTGACCGTAAACATTGTCAAGTGTATTAAGTCTATTGATGAGGTAACTTACATATGTATGTCAGAGACTCATTGTTATGCGTGTGAGGAAGAAGAGGATGAGGGTGGTCATGGCCACAATACCCCTTGAGAAGGTCTGGACGGTCGTTCGCTGCTCAGAAAGAGTATACACATAATGATGATGATAATCACATAGTTCTAAAAACTGTTAAGCGTTGAGGGCGTCTGTGTTTACTGATAAGAAACCAAACACCGACACTATTATAACATACACGACGGTAGCTTACTGTTTGTAGAGACGACCGTGGCGCCAACACCCATCCGACACGCCCAAGCTAAGTAGCCGTGAGAGACGCTAAACAAACAAACACAGCCTATTACTTGTCTTACACAGTCTGGTGACTCTTTATTAAATTCTTACCCCCTAAAGTAAACAGCCCATCAATTAACTCCAAGAAACAGAAGAAGCACGGTAAATATGATATAATTTTCTTACGTTGTCCATAACGCCTCGTACAGGATGATAGTCTTTGTACACCGAAATAGGGTTAATCACTTACCATGATCACATAGTTACAAGCAGTGTTTCCCCGTTTGTCTCCAGACATTTTGTGATACGCTGAACTGTATTCTGGAAGACTGTATTCAGTACACAACCGTTCACGTTACGAGTGTCTTCTTCAATGGCCACCCTCAAATCATCAATATTGTGGGAATCGGTCCAGTACAACGAGCTTTTCATCGCAACCCAGAAAAAAAACGAGCAAAAAAAACTCCTGAGATCTTACAGGCTAAACGGTTGTAGACAGTGGCGGATTTACCACTAGGGGCCGCAAGCTACAGATATATTAAGTTTTTTTTAATACATAAGTATTTTTATAAAAGTAGGAGGCACTTTGATTTATTTAAGTATGATTTTTTGAAATTAAATGATCAATTTTTGTTAACAATACAAATGGAAGACAGTTCTTATTTAAATATTGCGCGCTCACTTTTAAGACGTTGGCATCCTTGAAAACTAATCTGTGCATGCGAATTTTGAACGTCCGCTATATTGCCCCCGAATTTACACGACCGTGGAACCACCCTCGTTTGTTATCATTGTTTTTCTGCGTTGTCACTGAATGGTTTGCGATTTGAGGTTATGTTTTTATTTTGTTTTGAATGTAAACAAGGGTTTTAGCTTTGTGTGGTGGGCAGCGTGTTGTTTCGTTGATATTTATTATGTGAAAACTTTATGAACATAGAGTTGAATCCGTACACTAAACGTATTTATCATGAACATGAACACAAACATTCACACGGCTAGTGGAGCCTACAAACGTAAGCTAAAAAAAATAAAGAGGAAGCTTATTTTGAAACGATAAAAAAAATCGGAAAGGCCGCTCAGAAAACTTGGCCTAGGCCCTCAGAAATCTTAAATCCGGCACTGGTTGTAGAAATAATTGTGACCGCAAACACGTCGTCAAGAGCGCTACAGACATAGGTTCCGTATAAGTTGGACAGTCATTCTGCTGGAAGTAGGTCTTGACAATTTCATCTTCTATCAATTGCTCAATGAAAGGGTATAGAATATTGTCATAATAGCATTGGAAGTTGACAGTTTCACTTTAAAAACAGCCGACATGGGCTTACGTGATATTCCAATCCAAAGACTTATCTTCTCATCATGCAGCGGCGACAGCTTGTAACCCATGTGGACTGTGTGGACACCAGACACGTGTGAGATCTGACTGTTGACGTACCACGACTAATGGAAGTACGCCTCGTCTATGAAGGATGTTACGTCCAAAATGCCCTCTCCTTCACGGTCAAGGAAGTCTAACAATCGTCTGCATTACGGTACCCGCTTATCACCGTCGTCAGGTTTCAATTTATACACAGATTAAGTTTTTAAGAGTAGGCGTTTTTTTTTTAATCGGCCTCATGAGACATCCGTCTGGTAGGATAATTTCCTGAAGGTTTTCTTCGGACTCCTGAGCTTACGGTCTGAGATGTCCAACACTTTTACCAAGGAATTTCTGGCGTTGCACTGCAGTAAGATGTGGTATCTTGATCTCCGAAATGTGCCTGGAATCGTTGTTGAATATCATGTGTGTATTCATCTCCACACCGAAACAGACGCTTCACTAACAACGTACACTCCTCAACACATCACACATGTACGTTGTGTGTATTATCATAACACACAATTGAACGTGTGTCCTTCTTTCCTCACGACATATAGTTGCTGCTCGTAGTTTGTTCTTACTTAAATTCCTAACACTACTTATCTACATCTATCTGTTCATCAATGTCGTCAAAATTTCACCATTTCCCCGATCAATTCTTTCCCTTTTCATTGTACCGCAGTACCTAAACAGATCATATCCGCAGTTTTCAGAGGGCTTCGTAGCAGCCTTTGTAACCATCTGCTATTTTATCGCCTAGCCATGTGTTACCCCTCCACATTTTTTATTGTTTTTGCGAACTGTAGCTGCAGAAGATAGGAAACTCAAAACAATTTATGTAATTTGTGTGTAGTCTATAAATATGAATCTCTGTGTGTGTGTGTGTGTGTGTGTGTGTGTGTGTGTGTGTGTGTGTGTGTGTGTGTGTGTGTGTGTGTGTGTGTGTGTGTGTGTGTGTGTGTGTGTGTGTGTGTGTGTGTGTGTGTGTGTGTGTGTGTGTGTGTGTGTGTGTGTGTGTGTGTGTGTGTGTGTGTGTGTGTGTGTGTGTGTGTGTGTTTTGAAAATGTAGTACATCATTTTAGAGATGCAAGTAATAACGATGGTGTAAAAAATGAGAACCAGTGAGACAGACGTGCAAATTCACGAGAGGATAGACAAAGCAAGGTCAGCCGATACAAGAGAAAGTGGTGTGGTTAAACTAATGAATAGAAAAAGGAAAGAGAGAGAGAGTGAGTGAGAGAGAGAGAGAGAGAGAGAGAGAGAGAGAGAGAGAGAGAGAGAGAGAGAGACAGACAGACGGCCAGTAGTAGGGTTGTTGCCAGATGGCACCGAGTCCGACCGAGTTGTAATTAATCAAGCTTCCCAACGACGAAACACCATTAATTGCTCCAGTACAACACAACACAGTGTCTATACATACGTAACTTTTCACTCTGATTCAGGAACGGACGACAAAATCTGTTATTAGAACGTTTTAAAATTATTATGTACTTCATCATCATCATCATCATCATCTTCTTCTTCTTCTTCTTCTTCTTCTTCTTCTTCTTCTTCTTCTTCTTCTTCTACTTCTTCTTCTTCTTCTTTTGCTTCTTCTTCTTCTTCTTCCTATGGCACTACAACACGAACTGGAGTTCGGCCTTCTCCACTATAAACAACCACATCCTCGTATCCTCGACATCTCTTCTCGTACTACGAATGTTTATTACCCTCAAGACCAGTGGCGCGCCGACACAGTGTTCGGCGTACACAGGTCCCAGGATAGTAAAGGCGCCAAAAATTTCAAGCGACGTTTTGTAATATGTTCCTATTTCATAGGCCTATACTTTTAAGTTTATCTGTTCCTTATTTGTATGATATCTGTACAAAGTACAAATAATGTCAAAGCGATTTTCTTGTCAAATAAAATATAGTAAGGTTAATTATGTACCTACCAAAAGTATTTAATATTTTTGTTTTTATAAAATTATAATTTTATCTGTTAATTTACGTAAAACTATATAAGGTGCAATTGCTAAATGATTTTCTTGACAAATAATATTAATTACTTTATTTTATTCCAAATTATTTTTCATCTCATTATTTTTGTACCCTTCTTGTATTTTTATTTTTTTGTATATTTTGTAATTCGTAGTTTTTGTTCAATAAACTTATAATTAATATATTCTGAATTTCATTTGTACTCATTGATAAGTTTTTTCCAACTAAAGTTCTGCACACATGAGCCGGACACTACTGGCGCGCCACTGTCAAGACCTTCGCTTCATCTGCCTGTTACGCCTTCCTTGGTATTCATTTTCTTCTAGTTTCAAATGGTCTCCAGGTTATTCTTCTGGTGTTTCTAGTCAGCTCCGTTTGATAAACACTTCCTAGTCATCTTACGTATTATCGTTTGTGATTTTTGTGAATCCAACTATACGTTCATTGTATTCATTAAGTTATTCAACTCGAAGTTCATCTTAATACGATTTAAACCGTCCTGTTGTTGGACAGATCCACACATTTTAAATCTTCTTCCCAGTCATGTTACTTTTATTAGCAGCCATCTTAACACAAACTTTGTGTCCACTTGTTGCAAAACTGCTAGTCGCTTCGCTCTCGACAAGGCCTTTCGGTGTGTCCACAATCTTCAGGTCTTAAACGACTCTGAAGATTTCGTTTAAGACCTAAAGAAGGTGGATACACGGAAAGGCCTCGTCGAGAACAAAGCGACTAGCAGTTTTGCAACAAGTCGTGACAAAGTTTGTATAAATCTTCTTCGTATCTTATATGTAGTCTCCACTTTTTACTTTCGTAACAGTTACAGCAGGTCTTACGAGAGCTTTCTACAATATTAATTTTTAACTGCGACCTAATACATTTTCGATGTAATAGAGGCTTTTTAGCAGAGACACCATGGAGCACTGGCGGTATTCTCAGTCAGGCCCAGCTCCAGGCAGGGGCGAACCGTCCCACCGCCCAGGGCGGAAAATTTTAAAGGGCGGCAGATTCCGGGATGTTAAGTTTTGAAATTGAGGGAAAAATAAAATTACGCCTGTCGAGACTTTAAAATTTATTCAAGAGTATGAGTTTGCCCCAAATGTTGGTGTCGCTCTAAGAATTTTGCTAACATTACCTGTGACAGTGGCAAGCAGTGAAAGAACTTTCTCGAAGCTCGAACTTATTAAAACTTATCTCAGATCGCTATGTCCGAGACTCGCCTGAGTGGTCTGGCGAATATATCTATAGAACATCAGTTACCTGAATCACTTGATTACAAGGAATTCGTGAAGGAGTTTGACAGTGCAAAAGCGAGACGAGTATTTTTTAACTAAGGTATATGATACATTACTTTTGTTGTATTTCAATCATAATAAATTTTAGTTAGTATGTTAATTTTAAGTCATCACATGGCCATACATTTTTATTGTCTCACGAATCCTTATGTTGTCCCTACAATTTTTATTGTAGCCGTTCGCCGAATCGTAAACACGCATACGTTCTAGTTATTTAATGAACACAAGAATGCAAACATTCCTAGTCGTCATTTGAAGTCAATCGCCGTATCTTTAGAGTAGGTCTAGTGTGTGTGAATGTGTTCAGAGTTAAAATGGGTGGGGGGCACTCATAAATACTGCACAGGGCGGCAGAAGCGCTGGGGCCGGCCCTGTTCTCAGTACAGCATTGTTTTAGAAGGTTTGAATGCTCTCTTTAGCTCAATATCATACATCTAAACTGCCTTCATACTATATTTATATATCAGTATTTTATTTTGAACTGATAATATGGAGTTACACCCCAAGAACCAATGCAACTCTCTACACTGAAGTCTCCGTTATTTCCATCTCAGTTCTGCATTCATTATCATCATTTTGTTTCTTGTCTTACTTCATCACAGTGGCGGCTCGTACAGGGAGCACAAAAGGGCGCAGCCCTCCCACTAAATTTGCAAATTAAACTTGTCAATAATATAACTATAATGTGTAGTATCCTTATGTGATAAATATTTTTGGGACGACTAATAGCGATCACCCGATGTTTTCGGCATGGTCCCGCAACCGGACGCTAATACGACAGCCCTCCCTGCATTGGCGGGTCTTGCGGGGAGCGGGGAAAGAGGACGTGTACACATGTCTATGCTTTTAAATTAGCGGTAGCCATAATAGGGAGGACTCTGCCCGCTGTCTGATTTCGCGGCTCTTTTTCATAGAGAACCGGTGCGTTGTTCAAAACTTCTCTGTTGCTGTTTAAAGTGCATATATTTTCTCTTGAGTTTTATATAGTTTTGATTGTGTTCTTGTTGTATTTTTTGTGTAAACGTAATGTTCTAATAATTTATTCTTTATTAGGCAGTGTATTCTGTGTACGATAGTGTTTTTGTCGAACCTTGTGTACATAAACGTGTAACTTATTCTGTGTAGGCCTGAGCCTGTGTGTTCTGTGCGTATTTGTTAGAAACGAAAAAAATTGCTATGAATTCAGTAAGTAATATTAAAGGTTTGATTATTTCAAATTCACTTACTTACGAATAGAAAATAGAACTAAAAAAGTTAGAGCCACCAAAACCCAATTTAAATATTACACAACAAAATTATAAAACGGATAGGCCAGCATCAAGTAAGAAAAACTACACAAGAAAGTTAATAGAAACTGTTACTTACATGCTGATTGGATATGTGGATGTGAGGTGATGAATTCCTTTTTTTGTTATGTATGTTTGGTGATGAACCTAAACAGTGATTCAGCCTGGTCTAAAAATGGAATTAAGGACTTGAAACATTTGGGAGAAAAAATTAAAATATCGGTATGGAGAACCATACATGACTTCCATATTCTAAGATTTATATTTAAAATCATTTTCGAAATGAAATATTACCATAGAAACTACTTCTTTCTACTTACTGCTTCAGCCTTAACCACAGTACTGTGGTCACTAACGTATACCACCTCACGTTATCGCACTCGATTTTCACTGATGATGGAAGTCGATGGCATTGCCGAAATGTCTGGTTTTGTAGAAAACATTGGACTACGGCCAAATATCCCGGGAAGGAATTTTAACAAAAACTACTTCTTTGTTGCCGATAACGTTGTACACATATATATCAGTGGCGAAGTTACATGGAGGCAATTGAGGCAATGCCTACCCTAACAAATTCTGTAGAATAAAAATTATAAATACGTATGAACTACATAACGTAAAGATTATACATTGTTACTGTGACTGTCAAATTTATTAAACCGAAACGTGCTTTATTGAGCGACCGCTAGATGGTGACAGGTGAGATTCGGCATAGTTCGTTTAAAGCGAATGAGGCAACCTGAACTTGCCTCAGCGTTTTTTGTATACATCGTATGTAAGCAATGTAGTGGTGTGATAGGGATTGTAGGGAGGGGGGATTGTCCCGCGCTGTACACATAGAGCGTTGAGGCATGCCTCACTTCTGTGGTCCAAACAGTTAAGTTAAAGCGCCTGTGTTGTTTCTAAGTGTTTATTTTATGCGGTTATTAAAAGTGTCACTGTTATTCCGCTGAACTAACAGATGATCAAGATTGTTATTTGAATTATTTGTAACATTAAACATATATATAGAAACTAAACAAGTTTAAAAATTTGAAGTTCAATCAGTTGTATTATTGTGTATGACTAATACAAGGATTGTTCAATAGACACACGTATAGAGCTGTAAAGCATTTTTTATTCAACAATTTTAAAAGAAGTCTCCAATAACATTAAGACATGAGTTCCACTGTTGCGCTAACCTGTAGATTCCCTGCTAGTAAAATTCTTACGGCTGTTTGTGGAACCATTCGGTTACAGCAAACTCTACCTCAGCGTCCGATTTGACCCACCGTCCTTTTAGTGATTCCTTAAAAAAAATTTAAGATAAGATTTTTGCCTACCCATTCATTAACTACTAGCTTCGCCAGTAAGCAAATTGATGTCCATTTTTTCGGCTTGCACGCGTTATGTTGGTGTGGGTTTCGGCACTTTCCATTTAAAAAGCGTGCAAACGTAAGAAAATAAACATGAGTGAGGCCAGAAATAACGTGAATTGTGTGTTTGTGTCTTACCTGCCTTTTTATTGCCGTATTAAATGAAAAATATTATACTACATTAAAATTAAAAAATTTTAATTTTATTGCCTGGCAACAAAATTATTTTATTTTTAACAATTACCATTGTTTCAAAAAGTTTAAATAAATTTGCAAGTACTTTACTCTTGTTAAAACGTAAAAGGTTGCAGGTAAACTACCCCTTCCCCTTAACCGATCTTCACCAAAAACGAAAGTCCTTGAGACCTCTACAATTCAGGGATGTATGCAAAAAATTATTTGATTCTGTTTGAATTTGCGGCTGTTATCGTTTGCCATAGAAAATACGCTTGATAAAAAAACGGTGCCGGTAAACTACCCCTTCCCCTTAACCGATCTTCACCAAAAACAATAGGTCTTGAGTACTCTACAAATCAGGGCTGTATGCAAAACATTATTTGATTCTGTTTGAATTTGCGGCTGTTATCGTTTGCCATAGAAAATACACTTGTTAAAAAAACGTTGCAAGTAAACTACCCCTTTCCCTCAACCGATCTTCACCAAAAACAATAGGTCTTGAAAACTCTACAATTCAGGGCTGTATACGAAACATTATTTAAGTCTGTTTGAATTTGCGGTTGTTATCGTTTGCCAAAAAAAAAAAATTTCCCTTGATAAAAAAAACCGTTGCAGGTAAACTACCCCTTCCCCTCAACCGATCTTAACCAAAAACAATAGGTCGCGAGTACTCTACAAATCAGGGTTGTATGCAAAAAATTATTTGATTCTGTTTGAATTTGCGGCAGTTATCGTTTGCCATAGAAAATACGCTTGATAAAAAACGTTGCAGGTAAACTACCCCTTCCCCTCAACCGATCTTCACCAAAAACAATCGGTCTTGAGTACTCTACAAATCAGGGCTGTATGCAGAAAATTGTTTGATTCTGTTTGAATTTGCGGCTGTTATCGTTTGCCATAGAAAATACCCTTGTTAAAAAAACGTTGTAGGTAAACTACCCCTTTCCCTTAACCGATCTTCACCAAAAACAATAGGTCTTGAGAACTCTACAATTTAGGGCTGTATGCAAATAATCTTTTGATTCTGTTTGAATTTTCGGCTGTTATCGTTTGCCATAGGAAATACCCTTGTTAAAACATAAAACGTTACAGGTAAACTACCCCTTTCCCTTAACCGATCTTCACCAAAAACAAGAGGTCTTGAAAACTTTACAATTCAGGGCTGTATACGAAACATTATTTAAGTCTGTTTGAATTTGCGGCTGTTATCGTTTGCCAAAAAAAAATTTTCCTTGATAAAAAAAACCGTTGCTGGTAAACTACCCCTTCCCCTCAACCGATCTTTACCAAAAACAATAGGTCGCGAGTACTCTACAAATCAGGGCTGTATGCAAAAAAATATTTGATTCTGTTTGAATTTGCGGCAGTTATCGTTTGCCATAGAAAATACGCTTGATAAAAAACGTTGCCGGTAAACTACCCCTTCCCCTCAACCGATCTTCACCAAAAACAATAGGTCTTGAGTACTCTACAAATCACGGCTGTATGCAGAAAATTATTTGATTCTGTTTGAATTTGCGGCTGTTATCGTTTGCCATATACAATACCCTTGTTAAAAAAACGTTGTTAGTAAACTACCCCTTTCCCTTAACCGATCTTCACCAAAAACAATAGGTCTTGAGAACTCTACAATTTAGGGCAGTATGCACATAATCTTTTGATTCTGTTTGAATTTGCGGCTGTTATCGTTTGCCATAAGAAATACCCTTGTTAAAACATAAAACGTTACAAGTAAACTACCCCTTTCCCTTAACCGATCTTCACCAAAAACAAAAGGTCTTGAGAACTCTACAATTCAGGGCTGTATACGAAACATTATTTGATTCTGTTTGAATTTGCGGCTGTTATCGTTTGCCAAAAAAAAAAAATTTCCCTTGATAAAAAAAAACCGTTGCAGGTAAACTACCCCTTTCCTTAATCCGATCTTCACCAAAAACAATAGGTCGCGAGTCCTCTACAGATCAGGGCTGTATGCAAAAAATTATTTGATTCTGTTTGAATTTGCGGCAGTTATCGTTTGCCATAGAAATAAAATCTATAGACACACAGACACACAGACACACAGACACACAGACACACACACAGACACTTTTCGAAAAATGACTTTTTTTCATGTTTTGAGTGTAGTAGAATCAGAATCTGCAATAATCTCGAACACGATTTTTTTTGCCATCACCATACTTCCATTCCTTAAGGAAATATGGAAGTAAAAACATAAAATTAGTGAAACTCATAGGAACAATTGTACTGAATATTCATTGTTAGGAAAAGTCAATATTAGTTGCCAGTTAGACAATGCATATAGATTAAAAATTAAACAGCATAATGAAGAAGTCTCTAAGAACAGATACATCCTAAGTAAGTTAATTGACTGTGTAAAGTTTTGTAGAATATTTGAACTAGCTTTAAGGGGACATGATGAAACAAACACATCTGAGAATCCATGTATTTTTAGGGGCTTAGTAAATTTAATGGCAGGCCTAGATAGCACCTTAAGAGAGCATATTGAAAAAACAAACAATAGGGTTTTCGTTGGTCTTTCTAAAACAATTCAAAATGAAATTTTGGATTCTATTTATGCAGTGTGCATTGGACTAATAAAAAAATAAATAAATGAAACTGACTACATTTCAAATGAAGTAGATGAAACCACGGATTGTGCCACTCTGTCACAAATGGTGTTAGTTGTGATGTATGAATTGAATGGAAAATTACATGAGAGATTTATCAGTTTTGTCAGTCCACAAGATTACTCCGCTCAAGGTATTTGTAATACTATTTTTGAAGAATTAGCAAAATTAGAACTTGATCAGATGCTTAGTAAAATTATTGCACAAAGTTACGATGGGGCATCAGTAATGAGTGGAAAACATAACGGTGTTCAAGCAAACGTTAAAGCCGTGTACAAGAATGCCCAGTATATACACTGCTATGCCCATCAACTAAACTTAATTATTGAGCGCGCTGCATCATAAAACAAGCAAGTAAAAATATTTTTCTTTAATTTAGATGGCTTTGAGCCGCTCATCACTCATGACGTCACAACAATTTTTAAACTTTCCAAAATTGACATCTGAAAAATAAATTTCCAAAAAACCACAACTTACCTTGATGACCGGCTCACTTGTTCACTTAACTAGGAGAGGCCTCCTAGTGGAAGAATATCCGCATGCTGGATAACCTTTGGGTAATTGGATGAATGAGGTGACCTCAGTTTTAAAACTTCAAAATTAACAAGTTTATTGAGGCTATCTTTTTTTTTTTTTGACAATGAAATTTCATACAAAACACAGGCTGTAAGCTATTCCATTAGAATTATGGAAAATGTGTAAATATTTGAACTATGACAGGGTATTCAAAATTTAAAAGGTAAAAGTATTCAATAAAAGTATTCAATATTCAATATTCAAGAAATATTCCATGAAAATCATACAAAATATATAAAACATTTAAAAACTCTTACAGGCCATACTGAACACTATACAAAATATATAAAACATTTAAAATCTCGGACATGCCATACTGAAAACTATGCAAAATATATAAAACATTTAAAAACTTACAGGCCATACTGAACACTATGCAAAATATATAAAACATTTAAAATCGCTTACATGCCATACTGAAACTATTAACATGCAGCTTTCAATAATATAACCAACTTTCTAAACCCTTTCACAAGCAATTCTATCGTACAACATCATTAAAGCCACAACAATTTAAACAATTATAAAAGTAATAGAATAACAGTCTCCAATAGATTTTGCAAATAGTTTTAACAGGTTCACAGTTTTAAAAATATATTACACCTTTCAACATATTCATTAAAAATAAATAAATTTTACTAAATAAAGTATATATCAACAATTCATAATAATTTAAATATTATAAAAATCACAATGTTTGTTTAGTGTAAAACTCCCAAGTTTTCTTCTTTCTTTTTTCTTTTTTTTTTTTTTTTTGTATGGACTTTTATTTTTATGAAAAAATATCATTATTCATTGAGATGTAATGGTATTATAAATCTATGCCATATTATAAATCTGTGGCAACACAGGAATTACTGTTCTAGCACAAGAGAATGTGTTGTTACAGCAGTAGGTGGACTGAAACTCTTTTCACCAGCAGATTTACACGTTCCAATAAGAACAGCCACCATATAAGTTCCACACAGATTACAAGGAAAATTGTACTCAATATTGCATGCGTATATGGAACACCACACAAGACAATTACATGCACACACGGAATAAGAGCATTTAAGTAACTCAGCTGAATTTTGCCCCACTAGGCCAAATGAACACCTTGGCCAATAACTAACACATTTTCTTAAGTTTTAGTTTTGTGTTTTTTTTCTTTTTTTTTGTAGAAAAAAAAATGTTCTTTCTCTTTTTGTAGTGTTAAAAAAAAATCAGCCAGACCCTCACTCGACCCATAAAGTCCCAGGGCAAAATTTAATAAATTTTATTTCTCCATACCTGTTCATAGTGCGTGCATAATCACGCGTGCTGTGTCCCTCAATACTTACACACGTATATCGCACAATTTAACATCCCGGTCTTTACATGATCACGGACGCCGGCCCCCAGGGAGCCCCTGGCACACTTTTCCTTTAGCCAGACATAATCATTTAAAAAAAAAACGCCGGCAAAAAAAACCACAAAACTTTTCAGCTCTATACAATGAGCCCAACACGTGGTCGTGAACAGCTCCAGATCCGAACAGCTGACCGGAACCAACCCATCGAGTCAAAAACGCAACTCTCCACTCAACGAAAAGAAAACCACAGGCCAATCACTACTTGAGTCCGAAACAAACTCACTCCACAGCTCACAGATTTCCCAAAGGCGCCTACAAATCACGACGAAGTTCAGCAGACTCCCTCTAGCAGACGGAACGAGAGATACCGTAGTTCGAAGTTACCGTAACGTCTCCTAGATGGGGTAAGATTCGAAATAACAAACAGTCGCCGTAACGTCTCACAGGTAGCGAAGTGACACTGACCGAGGCGAACTACCCAAATGCATGAAAATATCGCCCGGAATCCGTATAACCACTACTTGCCGTACACCTACGTACGGCACAGCTTTACAACATTTTTTTCAAGATCTTCCAAACGAACTGCCATACTTGATGAAGTAGTAAAGAAACGTCTCCCAAAATGTTCTAATACCAGGTGGAATTTTAAATCCCGTTGTGTGACAACAGTATTTATTCATAAAAATGACATTTCCGCTGCTCTTGAAGAAATCATAGATGATGACGAGAGTGACAAGTACACTGTTCAGAAAGCATTAGGACTGAAAAACACATTAAATAATGATGATTTTAATTTGTGGTTAACATTTTTCAACAAAATTATGTCAGCCTGTGACATTTTGTTTAATCAATTACAGCAAGTAGAAATTGACAGTATTAAAACACACCAGTATGTTGCCTCATTCAAGTCACACATTCAAAATGTCAGAGATTATATTGATTTTGATGCCAGTCTGTCTGCAACAAATGATTTTGGAGAATCATCTGAAAATCCAAAAAGGTCACGTTTTGATGAAAGCAGAAGACTGCAGCTAAAGACGTTTGTGACATAATAGTTACCAATATAGACGACAGATTTTCATTTTCAGACCATTTAGCAATAGCAGTTTTGTTCCAACCAACCCTGTTTTCTAAACATCAGCTTATCTTTCCAGAAACACAGTTACAAATTGCTGCTAAACAATTTAATTTAAATGAAACTGCATTAAGACATGAACTGGTAGTTCTATACAGCAAGCCCGACTTCACAAAGGCAACTGCCGCATTGGTTCTACTCAATTTTGTATATGAAAACAATCTAGTTACTGTTTTCCCCGAACTGGTAAAACTATTAAAAATTATTTGTTCAATCCCTATGACTACAGCAGACAGTGAACGATGTTTCTCAACTCTCAAACGCATTAAAACATATACACGTAATACAATGAAAGAGGACAGACTAAGTGCTCTGGGAATGTGTTCAACAGAAAAAAAATGTTAGAAATAACTCCTAACTTCAATGAATTAGTTATTGACCAATTTGCCAAGGAAAAGGAGAGAAGAATGGACTTCATGTTCAAGCAAATAAACTAATCCCAGGTAGGGAACAAATATATTTTATTTAGTAATCCATGCATTTAATAATATATAAATTATTAAGTATTTAAGTTTAGGAACGTGAACTGCTGAGGGTTACAAATAATTTCAGTTTCAAACACTGTTTAAATATTGGTAGTTTGCAAGGTAGGTTTTTTATATTAACAATACTTTTAGTAGTAAAGCAAAAGGTTCAATTTTACAATTTCATGATAATAGCAATAATTTAGTTTCTACTGGTGACTTTTGTTACATATGGGTCCAAAAAAATTCCCTTCCCCCCCAAGTCAAAAATGTTACCAGCCGCCACTGCTTCATCATCAAGTATTTTGTTATCTTTTCGTAGCCAGCTGCTTTGCTATTTAATAAGTCAACTGTATAACGTACTTATTACTTCGAAATTTTTTTTTTTTAATTTTGGATATTCCGAGGGAGTTACACCAGCAATTAGAGCCCGTCAAAAGTGACACGTGTTAGCTTTGTTGAAGGGTGAGCGACGAAAGGAACAAACCTTTCCTTTCCACTTAAACGACATGAAAGCCGTTAAGGGACAATACGCGCTACAACACATGTTGCGACGAACTGGACCATGCGTGGGAGCGTTTGACTCTACAATTATAACAAAGGAACGTTACCCTTGCATCCGTCCAGTAGCGAGAAAAATAGATAGCCATCGCTAAGAGCATTGTTCCAAGCATGTGTGCGACTTACAGAAAAACAATAGCTGGAGCACAGACAATGCAGCATGGGACGAAGAGGCGACCTGCAATGAACACATATGCTTGCCACCCGTATGTTCGTTAGAGGAAGTCGATAGTGTCTGAACAATACGATAATTCGACACGCTGCACCAAAAGGGGCAGATGTGACTTCAGAAGCTAGGCCTTGGTGCAGATTCCAAGAAAGTGGCAACGTCCTGATGACAGCAACTCGTCGTGTCCACGTGGACTACGTAAGACTCAAGTAGAGAAGCCAACCAGCCAATTAGAAAAGAGAATTCAGAAGGAAGTTACTGAAAGGGATGGTGTTGAGAGAAGACCAGAGAACAAATCCCGAGGAAGAACATCCCTCTCCAAACGGCGCTGGGTGGAGAATTCACCAGAATCACTGACTTTAGACAAGAGGAGATAGGGAGGTCCTAATAACTGTCCTATCAGAGATATTTTGGTGGGAAAATGAAGCGATCGTAGGAGTAACAAGAGTGGGAAAGACGAAGGAAATAAAAACTAAATGCACGAGGAGACGCGCTCTCAGTCTTATTAAATTTTTCTCTCAGTACCTCATTCTCGTAGTTTTACTAAAATTTTGTCTCAGATTCATTCTCTCAGTATTATAAAGACTTGGTTCGGAGAAATATTAGAAGTGGTGTTCGGAATCAATGGAAGTTCGGAAATAAGACTTAAACCGTCAAGCCGAAACGGTAGTGTTCGCGACGATGTGCGAATAACGGACTTTATAAAACTCTAAGCATTACGCTCATACGATTAATGCCGTAAGAAGTAATAATATACAGTAGTAACATACTTGAACTTTTTCATCAACGAAATGAATCGGTTTATCACATACTAAATTAGTGAGACTACGTTATTTCGTAAAATAAAGTCAAGTGCTAAATGTTTATATACGTCTAATGAACTTAAAAGCAATCTAGACGTTGCGGAAGAGTCGAACACGTAGTTGAAAGACAACTAAGTGCGTGACCGTATCGAACTAACAATCGCATAAATAGACTGACGCCATACGAATAGTCGATGTATCCTTAGTGCAAGTACCGCGACTTAAACTGTGACGATTTCATAAAACTCATAACGGATGTCGCGAAGTGCGGACTAGTGTTCCGGAACGATGTACGCATAATATTAAAAGTGCGAGTTACGAGTGTTTCATGGATTAACATCAACCGTCAGCAAATGGACCCTGATGGACATGCAATGGGAGCGAGACACTACTACGCCATGAGTAACGTGCAAAATTAATCACTTATTATAATTACTAGTTTACCGTAATACCACTGACCTGTCACTTAGAACCAACTGCCTGAGATATATAATATAAAGAGTCAATAAATGATATATAATATAAAGAGTCAATAAAATACGAATCCATAGTTAGGAAAAAATAATGTCATAGGATATTACACATGTATTATTTTATTAGTGTAAGCATATGATTATTTCAATTATGTTTGTGGTTTAATATGTCTGTTGCAGGTATATGATTATTCAAATATGTATATGTCTAATATGTTTTATTGCGAGTATATGAGTATTTCATGTGTGTAAAAGTTTAGATGTGCTTTGAAGTAAAATCACTTAGTGCCAATCGCAAGCACACTATATTGATAGTTATTAACGTCACTACGCACGAATAAGTGCATACATTTGATTGTTACTTTCAATTACTAGAAATGTGTCGTAGAATTTAATTGTCTATTGGAAATATTTGTAGATACTCTTATTATATGAATGATATTAATACATATAAAATGCTATATTATAATAAATGTACTTTAGAATGGATTCGATAGTGTTGGATTAATTTATTTAAGACCTGACTCACAAGATAACTTCTTAAATGATAGGATCCACAATTAATGATTTTGATTTAATATGATTTAACAAGTACCATGTTCATAAATATTCTAAGTCTTGAAGTTCTATTTGGCAGTAAAAGCCAGAATTAATTACTTTCGGGTGATAACATTACTAATTACATATTTAATAAATTTGATTGTGATTCGTAAATTAAACAACAATTAATTTATGCAGTTAACTAAATATATACCAACATTAATATAATTATAATCAGACAACAATTAATTAAAAGATAAATTATACAAATGAGACTAGCATAAATATTGACATCGTATATGGCTTCCCAACGAAGGGCAGTGGAAAATCAATCCTAGTAGATAAAAGTAATAAAATTAATCAATCATTGTCTCCAAGGTTAATAATTGATGAGTAATTAATTTATGCAACAAGATTAGCATAAAGATTTACACTGTATATGGCGTCCAACTGCGGGGTTATATGAAACAGTGAGATACGATAAAGTTCGTACAGACATCACCTTCATAAACATTAACTAAAATTATAATCAGAAGTAATTAATTTATGCAAATAAAAAAATATGCATAAATAATTAACATTGTAACTGAATAATTGAAAACGTAAGATATAATTATCAGCATAATAAAACCGTTATTCTTATGTCTAAACGCAAAGCATGTGACAGCAATTCTCAAACATAAACGCGCGTGCGCGCAACGCGCACACACAAGCTAAATGATAAGTATTAGTTAATAACCGTTTAATCTTGATTACTGCACTCCAAGGTTATCTCATTCTATTTGCAAAGCAAGCAATACTTGAAATGTGAATTTTTGTTAAATAGTTTTATTGCTTTACAACCTGGCCGAGGAATGCAGTTTCATAAAGTAATTAATATCGAACAAACATTATTAAGTGTACAAATAGTTATTAAAGATTAAAGTTAATTAAATGGCGTTTTTAAACAATAAATTATGTGTGGGACGAAAAATAAATTCAGAACCAAACTATAAAAAAAATCACCAAAATGACTATCTAAAAACTCTTGTTCAGAACAATTTTGACCTATTATGAACTTTATACATTAAGAACTGAACTCGTTAGAAAGAAATTCTTTAGAAGGAATTTTATAAGCTATCTGTAAAAATGGGCAATGAAGGAGACGGTTTACGTACAATGGGCAATGGAACGTAATGGGGCGTATAAAGAGAACCAAGCAACCAGACTTAAATGGGCTAGACATGTGGCTCTGTATACAGGAAAACGAACCAGAAAGAAAAGTAACGGAGTAACGGTGCGCCATTTAGACTGCAAAAAACAAAGAAGAATATGCAAATTTAGAAGAATTGAAGTAATAGAAGACGATATGAGGAATTAACGAACTTTGACATTAGGAACTATAGGGAACTAGTTAATCAGCCACGCAGAACCGTGATCGATAAGCACAGATTACAGAAGAGGCTAAGATTTACAGAGAAGTATTCCGCAATAGGGGGAGGGGGGAGACCAATATATCGAAGTAATTTACTTTATGGTCATTTTGCGTGTATTTACCAACTAAGACGTCAAAATGATTCCCATTCGCCTACAATATTGTTTTGAAATAATTGATTAAGTAGTATGCTAAACACAAAATATGAAACTCCTGGCCTGGGACCGATTTATTTCGTTAAAATAAATTCTTTTAGCAAAGTTCTAGGCCTACCATACCAATTTATTATAATCCTCTACTATTATTACTTTCATTTCGATCTCCCGTTTTACTGCAGACGTACTGAGCCTTGATTCCCTCCAACGGTCTCGGGCCACATGAAGCGTCAACAGCAACGATCTCCACTAAGATGATATTTTTAATGCGGACCAAAGAAAGTTCGATAAGAAATAAGAAAGGCGAAGAAGAAATAAAGATGTTCGAAGAGAACTGGTGGCCTACAATATCAGGGCATTATTAGAGCAAAGCAAACTAGCTTTGCTATCCATTCGGGTTTCTCCGGACACGTCCTCTTTTTCATGTGAAAGAGGTACATGCGTGGGAGACTTTTGTCAAAGACCGGGATTTTGTCATATCTTAAAGACGGTTGTAAAAGCTGGTTTTAAGAAAAGTGTCAGTTAGGTTAGGCATCGCTTCAACATAATCATCTGATTTATTGGGCTATGATTTTTGCATTTAAATCGGAGTAGTGCCATTTTCTTTACGTTTAACGTTTTATAATTTTAAACTGATTTCAAAAGCTCAAGTCGTTAAAATGTTTAACATTGAAAATGTTTATAGGGACGTTTCGCACATTTGCGGCCGATCGCTGGTGCGTTATCGAAAATGGGAACCGGTGAGTTTCCATAGAAACTACTTCTTTTTTGTCAATAACGTAGAAAATTACGTCAAGCTCATGGATTGCTAACTTCATACATTCCTATTTTAAAGCGTGAAGCTGTTATTGATGTCTTTTGTATAGGCCTATAATCAGCCTAAGTTGTTAGCTTAAGACCCTGGATTTGAAAAGCTTAATAGCTGCAGCATAACAATATCTGTAGACGATACTCATAAAATGTCCCTTCAAGTATTTTGTTCATACTCATCATAATTTTGAAAGTTATTATAACAAATGTTAAAGATAACGTTCCTAAACTTTAAGAAAAATTCTAAAAATAAAACTGTTTAAAACAAGAATGTCTGAAGAACATCTGCATTCACTTCCAAAAATTTACTGTATATGATTACTTCTTTATTTACATCGTCATCATCATCATCAAACCAAGGATAGTTTGTTCCGGTCGCAAACAGGCAAAGTCTAGAGCTGGTCACTCCAGCTCTTAATCGGACGACCCACACCTCTCCGCCGTCCCTTTGACTTATAGTTCCATAGTTGTTTGGGGATGCGGTAGTCATCCATTCCCCAAAGATGTTCCTACCAATTCACCCGATACTGGGCAATCCTGCCGAGTATACTCATAATATTCAGTTTCCTTCTTTATTTATATAATTATATAATTCTAATCTTGCTTTTGTCTCAAAAGTAAAATTGTAAAATACAGAAGTAATTAAAAAAAATCTAGCGACACAGTTGTATGATTAAAGCAGAGTGGCTTCACTTGCAAAGTCAAGCGTCACATGAATAAGTACAGAAACCTGGGTAGATGACCACACGGTGTCTCGATGGCCGACATCTCTCTACTCGCAAGACTAAACAGAGGGAGACGATCAAGTTAAGACTTAACAGAAAAACAGAAAAATTTAACTCGTTTTCTAGAATGGGACTGAGAGAAAGGCGGAGAAGGAGAGGGTGAGAAAGACGAAGAACGAACAAGACGGATAAGCTATGTTCAGAAAACAAAAGTTAAAAATAGTTCGCTCTTGGATAGCAATAGCTCAGAAACGAACACACAACAAAAACAAATTCGACAAAGACGTGCTTGTTTTATTGTCTTCTGACGACGCAGCTCCCGTCAACTGCACTGACCAGAATAGAAATAACTGAATTTGTTTTTTGAATCCATTAAGAGATTTTATATTTTGAAATATATATTTGGCGAGTTGTTTGTGGGGACGCTTTCATTTCGTTTCTTTAAACACGGTGAAATACAAAGAAAAATTAATATCGATCACAGATGGAAAGGTGATGGTGTGAACACTTGAATCGTATCCCTGATATCCGTCTACCTGTGGCTGCCTTGGGTTATCACCCTATTGAGAAAGAGATGTCGGTAGACCGAGGAGGAGATGGGTTCCGGAACAGGTCTAAGGCCTAGTCCTTGGAGTGGTGATGATGATGAATAGTTGTTCAGATATTAACTACGTCTGCAAGTACAATTTATTATTGTATTTCAACCTGATGTACTTTTCACTAATTTTATATCAGTATCTTCAGAAGTTTATAAATCTTTTATATATTTTTCAATATAAACCTTTTTATCATCATTTTATAAACCTCTGATAACACTGATATAATCAGTGAAACGATTACGACAGGTAAAAATATAATAACAAATTTTACTTTGCAGAAGTAGTTAATATTTGAATTATTCATAATGTAGAAAAACTGAAAGAAATATTGAAGAATTACGTAGAAAAGAAGATGCAGAAGTAGTTAATATTTGAAGTATTCATAATATAGAAAAACTGAAAGGAATATTGAAGAGTTACGTAGAAAAGAAAGATGAATATTCTATCGATTACAATATATTTTTTTGGCCTTCGGAAAAACTTCATTTCCTATGTTTGTATTTTGTTCACCTAATTCTTCGTTGCCTTCTACGTTTCGCTTCCTATCATTAATATTGGGACAGTAACTGTTTTATAAAACTTTGTCAAAAGTTTCCCTCCGCTTCTTATTTTTAGACATCTATTGATTCTTGCAATGATGTAAACAAACGTATTATTGTTTTACTTGCACCTCTTGATTACGTACACCACTGCTTTTGTTCTCACTGGCTCTAATCCAATGTGTGCATTTGTTTTTTCAAGAAGTTATTTTCACCCCACACTCTGTACACACAATTACCTCAGAGTGAATAACCCCCTTTGAAGGTCGTTTTCATTTTCAGCAACTAAAAACATTGCATCACCAATTTTCATTTTCAGCAACGTATTACATCAGCGTGTAATACAAAAATAATCATGTTTTCTGTCTATTCTAAATTCCCTTGTGTTGATTTCTATTCCTACCGTAAGTTCACTAATGTATACGCTGAAAACGGTAGGGGATATATTTCACTCTTTGTTCGTTTGTATGTCTTCTATCATCTTTCCTTAAAGATTGAAAACTATTCGTGCGTTCTCATATACGTTTTATCATCATCATCATCATCATCATCATCATCATCATCTTCACTTCACGGCATAGGCAAAACGCTGCCTGTTTCGCCTTCAAACATCCTGCAACTATCTCTTCCTGGGTCTACCACATACACCTGTGTCCTGTAGGTTTATATTTCCAGACTTGTTTTTGGCCAGTCTTGAATATGACATTCTTTCTAAGTGTTCTTTCCACCGTTATTTATAATCTTCTAATCTTTTACTCAAGTTAAAAAATTGTAATTATTCTCTGATGACCTCATTAGCTATATGGTTAAGTTTAGAATATACGTTTTAAATTGTTCTAATTAGGTATTCGCCTCCACTACTTGCTATAACTTCTTTCGGTTAACAATGTCTAAAGCGTTTTGGATATCTATCAAAAGCAATACGCGTTTCTCTAAAGCGTTACTTTATCATCTGTTTTAGTGTAAAGACTGCATCTATCGTCGACCTACCCTTTCAAAAACCGTTCTTGTTATATCACTGATTAAATCCTCCATGATAGCACTAAATAATGTCACACTCGAATATGTGTACAGAATATAGAACTTACTTAAATTTTATTTATTACCTATTTAGTTTACCGCTTATCATTATGAAAATAATGTAATAATCCCCTTAAAACTAGTGGCCATATAGATAACAGCTGTTTGGTATCATATTTTGCTGCTGTATACGCCTGATTAAAATAAACAAGTAAAGCACAAAGATTATTGTAACGAAAAATATTTTATGAGTTTACTACCTTAAGCGGAGGTTTCACTAAATTTCTGCGTTTGAACTTTCGAACGAGAAAATATTGGTAACAGGCTGATTGGTACAGTGTATATGCCGTTTCGAGAAAACACATAACAATAATACTTTACCATGTATCTTTATCAAAGATAAAGATATCAGCTTTGAGATATTGTGTTATCGCAAGATGCTAAAAAATAAAACGGTCTGAAAAAATTACAAATGAAGAAGTGCTGAACAGAATGGGGAATGAGAGGTGTTTGTTAAAAAGCATAATTCGAAGAAGGGTCGAACTTATTGGACATACACTGCGGCATGAAGAATACCGTACTAAATATTGGTAATGGAAGGAACAATAGAAGGTAAAGTATATAACGGAAGACCAAGGCTGCAGTATGTAAAGCAAATTACGGAGGATGTAAATTGTGAAACTCATGAGGAAATGAAGAGAAAAGCACAAGATCAATCACAGTGGAAGACTGCTGCAAACAAATCTTAGGATTGAAGACATAAGAAAAAGATTTATCAAAGACACCAATGTTTTTAATAAAGTGACCAACTCACCAAAATAAAAATTATTCATTTTCATTTAAAGTAATGCATAAAATTTACCGCCCCTAGGTAATGAAACAAATAGGCCTATGTTAAAAATACTGAGTGTTGCAAGTACTGTCTTGTTTATATACTTAGACACATGTTCGCCAGCTGATTGTTTTGACGTCTGCAGGGCATTTACTACAAATATTTATACAAGACGTCTGCGCGTTTCAAAACAAACAGCTGACGAACACGTGATGCCATCTCTACTAATGCGTTTTTATTGTTTCTCATTATTTATTTAACTTTTGTCCGAAACCTGAAGGAAACTATTTTTATAAAATATATACGTGCGCGCGCGGCACACACACACACACACCACACTTCTTGCTACAGTTCTTTTCTTGATGTGCACATTATTTAATATTCACTACTAGTTTTCAATCAAAAGATCAAAATAGGCTACATTGTTTTCCTTACTTGGAACATGTTTCGAGCCTCAAATAGTTTGCCCAACCTCAGCCATCTTAGTTTTTAATCTTGTGGAATACTTGTGTCCAGGCTGGTTGTTGCTATGGTTTTTGGTAGTTCACATTAGTATTATTGGGTGCAGGTGCGGTGTAGGTATATATTTGTTTTAAATGTTGAGTATTTTGAAAATTGTGTCGTGTTTTGTGTTGATTTGTATTTGTTCAGGCATTAATTTGTCTTGTGTTTTGTGTTTATGTATTTGTAAAATGTTCCCATATTGTGCGTTTTTGTGGTATATGTTTTGTCAGTGTCATGTTGATTATTCTGGGAATTCATGTCCTGCATTTATTGGATGTGTGGCCAAATTGGATTTATCCTATAAATACTTGGTTTCTTGTATGCGTTCAAGTGTTCAAAACAACGTATTATATATTTTGTGTGTGTGTGTGTGTGTGTGTGTGTACATTATACATATATACTTCTCCTGTCCATTGCCATCTCAGTGTAACCCCCTCACATCCATTCTTCTGGGATCTTCTAGCACGTCATCCAACCATCTTGTTCTATGTCGGCCCCTATTTCTGGTTTTATAGACCTGCGCCCTCAGAATTTTCTTTGTCATACGCTGATCACCCATCCGCTCTAGTTGACCTAAACATTGTATTCTTTGAGCATTTATAAATTTTAAAATGTGTTCGTGATTTAATGGCTCGTCTATCTCCTGGTTATTTCTGAGTCTCCATTCGTCATCTTCTTTAACCAGCCCATAAACACGTCTTAAGATCTTTCTGTCAACCCTTCTTAGTGTTTCGTGTTCCTTTTTTATCCGTGTCCATGTCTCGCCTTCATAAATAACAACCGGCCTGATAAGTGTCTTATATACTTTTTGTGTTACGACTAATGAGTTTGCTTCGCAATAGTCTGCTTTTGGCGTAATATGCCCTATTTCCTGTTTGTATCATCTCATGTGTAACGAAACAATGTCAACAATGTCGTGTTAATGAACCCTTCATTATCTGTCATCTTACCCAGGTATCTGTACTTATTAGCTGCATCAAATGAATTATCCTGTATGCACAAATTATATAGATTTCTTTTCCTTTCCGACACAGAAATCAACATGTATATAGTTTTTCTGATATTTACATTCAGTCCCATTCCAGGGGATTTTTAAATCAGGTCTTTGTATACCTCAACTAGCCGTTGTCTTGACCTGGCTGTTATCATAACATCGTCAGCGTAAGCTCATACTTGGCTTGTCTTATTTAGTATTTTTCCTTGCTGTTCTATGACTTTAATGGCATTTATGTAGCGCAATAATAGAGAGGGTGGCCGACAACCCATCGTCTTCCTTAACCCTCTTATTAAATGCAAATGATTCACTCAGTGTATTCTCATGCTTAATGTTTTGTGAATCTCGTGGCAATCTTCGTTATCTTCTTTGTTAAGGCAGGCAATGTAGTGCCGCGGTAATGTCCGTAATGTAATCGACAGCGTACTTTTAATGGCGGAGTAAACAAAGCCGCTAGTCTGACAGTGCAGTAGACTACGGTGCGTAGTTAACCGGTCCGGTCGGAACGAGGCGAGACGTACGCTGTCACTGCAAATGGATATTTAAATTTTCATCGCCGTCTGTAGGAGAATGTCGTAAAAACGTTGTAAAAAGTCTATTACCGCTTCAGGGGACAGATGCGCCCTTAACGATAACGTAAACTGATGTAAACACAAGAAGAAATTGCTGCGGAACGATAAGACTGGATAATAACGGCACTAGGTAAATTCACTGCCAAGTGAATAAGTGTTTACTTACATAACAAATAATTGTTATTAAAAAAATAAGTAATAATTAAAAACCAATGCAAAACTCCGGCTGCATAAAACATATTGCTACGACAATTTAATAACGTAACGCTCTCAAAAAATCGCCAGGGGCAGTTACGTTAAAGCTCTACACGTTTCTCTGCTACCCGACAGGTGCAGTGTCTTGGTCAAGGCCGTGCACTCAAGTAGCTTCCAGACTGTTCGAGCACTCTTAACTACGCGAATTATGTTGGCATGCCGCCAGCAATATGGAAAATTATTCTGGAACATTTGTGAGACCTATATAAGCAACAGCGGCCGGCCTGGAGGTTAGTACACCAGGCGAGATTGTAGAATGCGGATCAAGTGATTGTTGTTCTAACTGCAATAATGATTTATTATTATTATTACTAACCACTGTCTACAGAAATTTTATCAGGAAATGGTGACTACAACATTTATCTACGCCAAATTTTACTGAACTTTAACCCCAAAATCACGACACTACATGCTTTTAAAATATTCAACTTAAATGAGTTTCTACATTGTTTAAGCAGCACTTTCATTAATTTTGATCTGGATCGGCCAATAATCACAACTTCACACAAACGTACTTTCTACATGCTCGTATAGTTGCAATAAATGTTAAAAATAGAGTGCATCACCAAGTATTTTTTGGTAATTTCCACTCAACTGCATTGTAATTTAATTAAAGTAGACAATGCAGTCGTACAACTGCCAATACGATAACTAAATGATATTGCTTTGTCTGTAAAGTGTAAAACTGTTCCGCTGTCACACCAGGAGCATAACACATTATCACCGTATGCATTGGAAATTCGTGCCGAGTTTATCAGACTTGGTCGTTACCGATACAAAACAATTACACCACACGTATACGTGACCGCCTATCCGGGTGTGATAACCTTGAGCTCTGTGCGTGTGTGTGTGTGTGTGTGTGTGTGTGTGTGTGTGTGTGTGTGTGTGTGTGTGTGTGTGTGTGTGTGTGTTTCAGAATTCGGAAGCGAACGAGGGAGCCGGTTGCACTTCCACTTTATTTACTGATAAGCGAAACTATTCGTGTTTTTATAAGGATTTGTTCACACTTTTTTTTTACAACTGTTATATAAACATTGCTACATATTTGTTTTACTGACGTCATCAACATAAAGTGCATCGACCGAATTCACCTGTGCTTATAAAAGGAGGTTTTTTTTTTAACAGACGGAGATAACATATGAGGGGGGGGGTAATATTTTAACGTTGTATTTTCTGTGACATATACAAGGAAATGTGACGTGGACTTCGTCGTATCTTCCTTCAGTACCAGAGTCACAAATAGTATTCCAGTCACAGCAAAACGCGTCTCACTATTTCGTGTGTTTTGCTGTGTCGATCAGTCAGTCGTCTCTTCTGGCACTGCCGCAGATTTTGTGAAGCGCGTTTAAACGAAGATGATCGGTATTGTAACAGGTGATAAGCCTAATAAATAAGTACGGTCACACCAAGACAAAGACCAGATGTTGTATTATATAGTTGTATATGCAACAATAATAAATAAAATATACTTAGGCTTATATTAAATTCAAAATGTATGTGTACGCGTGTTAAGGATGTGAAGGACTTTTTTTACGTCTGTCTTCTTATTCGCCATTGTCAAGCTCTCGGTGACTTCAACAAAGTCTTATGCCAATCGTATTCATGTGGCCGAAATGATATTTCTCAGGCACGTGGCAATATAATTCTGCTCGAGATCACGAAAGAAATGTCGATGTGCGACAGACACAGAATATTATGTTGTTCAGTATCGGCTAAAATGGTTGGAATTAGTAGGCAAACAAGACAACACAGAATAGTAATCAACGATAAGGAAATTGAACAAGTGGCGACATTCAAATATTTAGATGTCGTTTTCAGTGAGGATGGCAGAATTGAATCAGAGTTAGATATGATGATCTCAGCTGCAAGCAAGCTTTACGGTGCTGTCAACAGAACGTTTCTGGAGAAAAGCGAAGTGTCACAAAACACCAAAACTAGCAGTATACAAGTCTGTATGTGATACAACACTGACGTACATTTGCGAGTCATGGGCCCTGAATGACAGACACAAAAAGAGAATACAAGGAATCGAGATGAGATTCCTAAGGAGAATTGAGAAGAAAACTCGTAGAGATAGGATGAGGGACGTTAACGTCCGGAAAATGTGAAGATATTCTCTTTAAATGATAAAACTGAAAGCTCGCAACTGCGTTGGTTTGGCCACGTGTGTAAGATGAATGAGGGAAGGTACCCGAGACGAGCATGGGAGACAAAACCAGAAGGCAGAAGAGGAAGAGGACGGCCCAGAACGAAATGGGAGGATAACATCAAGAAGATTGTAGAAGGCAGAGGAGCAGTTTGGGCCCGTGCCACGGTTTTGGCACTGGAGAGGACGAGATGGAGAGCTCTGTCGAAAATCTCAACACCCGACGGGTAGAAGACGATGACTAAGAAGAAGACACAAATACGGAAGAAGCAAAAAAATACTAATACAACTAGAGATTATAACGGTTAATCGGTAGAAACTTTGTGGTGACATAAATGCTACAACTAAACTTGACTAATTACAATAATAGACATTTTGTCGGACGCAATCACTTACTAGGAAAAGACATGACGTAATCACCTATCGTTGCCAAGTGATTTATATAATAATAGGAGCTTCCCATTAAAACAAGTTTGTAGTTATAATCATCATGACAATTACTACTTCTGCAAATGTTATCCATAGCAATAGATAAGTTGTTGGTAATTATCGTATTAAAACCTATTTTATTACTGCGATCAGCTATGCAATTATTGTTATAAATTTGGAATTTAAACAGAGAAAGATAAACATATTTCAGGCGATTTGTGGCACTATTAAAAGATCTTTAGGGAGTAAAACAAGAAAGGAAACTCAAATGAAGTTCTTTAAGGTTACGGCAGTCCCCACTCTTTTATACGGTTCCGAAACATGGATATTATCTAAAAAAGATACAAGTCATGTACAAACTGCAGAGATGAATTTCTTAAGATACGTAAAGGGATGTACACGATACGATAGATTTAGAGACGATGTGATAAGACATGAATTGGGTATATTCTCTGTAAATGTAAGAATCGAGGAATGTAAGATGAGATGGATTGAACGTATAGGTAGAATGGAAGCGAAAAGGCTGCCTCAACAGGTTTTACAATATGCGCCTAAAGGGAAAAGAGATGTGGGAAGACCACACAAAAGATGGTTTGAAAATGGAGACCGGAACAGGTGATGTCGCCTAATCCTGGAAGAAAGAAGAAGAAGAAGAAGAAGAAGAAGAAGAAGAAGAAGAAGAAGAAGTTTGGAATTCGTTTCAAAGACATTTTTTCTTTTGCTCAATGGGAAAAATGCATACGTTCTGCACATCCCACCGAGACCCCTTTATATTTTTTTAATTTAAGTAAAAAAAAAAATGGTGAGGTCTTAGAGAAGGGAATAATCGAACGCGCGGCCTTTCACTCATAAGCCTCACGGTTTACCGCTAGTTCCCACTGCTTCTGAGCTTTACAACTATTTCTGAGGTTTTCACTACCGGCGTCATAATTATTGAAATTAAGATCCGGGCTGTAAGGCCGTGGTCTACTATAATTACCATGCTGACGGATGTTATTATCAGACGTTTCAGCGCCACCTCTGGAGGCCATCTTCAGTACTGTGGTTTCACTGACGAACGCCTTGTCGATTGTATTCAAAACCGTTTTACGGCTCCAGAGGTGGCGCTGAAACGTCTGACAATAATAACATCCGTCAGCATGGTAATTATAGTAGACCACGGCCTTACAGCCCCGATCTTAATTTCAATAATTCTGAGCTTTATGTTTATCAGAATCTAAATGCATTTATAAATGCCAGATGCTTTTATTCCAGCTAACCAAAATCACCTTCATTAGCGTGGTTATCGACTCCTTGCCTATTCGACTGTAAAGCCATAGTTTTAAATTATTCATTACTTATAAGCCGTAACAGTCAATTACTCGCCTAACCGCAGTTCCAGGCTTCACCAAATTATTTGGAACTTTTTTAAATGATCACACTAAATTTTCATTTTGTTGTTGTTGTTGTTGTTGTTGTTGTTGTTGTTGTTGTTGTTGTTGTTGTTGTTGTTGTTGTTGTTGTTGTTGTTGTTGTTGTTGTTGTTGTTGTTGTTGTTGTTGTTGTTGTTGTTGTTGTCGTTGTTGTTGTTTACTCTTCGCTATTTGTATCATACCGTATTTCGTGTAATTTTTCTCATTAATATACAAATCTTACACTTCATTATCAAATACCTATCCACTGGAAAAATATGGATGCCTCAAAGAAGCAACGGACAGCCTCGGAATTGGACGAACTATACGGTAATGACCATAGCGAGAAATAGAACAATGAATATGATTGCAAAAAAATATGAACTACTGTATATCTAAGAATTGGTATATGGAACATACAGTCATGGAATACCAGTGAACAAGGAATGTTAGCAGAACGTAAAAAACACATAATAAATACGCGTATATGTGCTCTCCAAGAAACTAAGACAAAAGGAAAGGGAACCTTCTCGCATGATGACTATGTTGTCATATACAGCGGTGTGAAGAACGATGCTAGAGCGAAGGAAGGAGTAGGACTGACGGTACACAATAATTATACAAATGCAATAACCAAGATCGAGTATGTATCTAAGAGAAATCGTGTAACAAACATTGAGTTACAAAACTCGGTAATGTGTTTGTAATCTCGGCATATACACTAGAAGAAGGTAAACCAGCACACGGAAAGGATAAGTTTTATGAAGATCTGCAAGATACTTTCTGCAGAATAAGTGGTAATGAAAAGTTTATCTTGATGGGAGATCTAAATACAAGAATAGGAATCATATAGTACCAGGAATTGTGAAAAAATATAATGAAGAAACAAGAAATGATAACGGAGACAGGCTGCTTTCCTTTTGCATAGCGAATGAGCTGAGGATAAATAACATCTTTTTTGTGCTTAAGCCTCAACACAAATTTACACTGGACAAACTACAGAGATGACTCTATTACGGAGGGTACTATGAAAGACAAGATACTATAGGTTGCCAAACAATAATATAGGAGTAACATTTAATGTAACAGATATTAATTCTTGGATTGCGGAAAGAAGAAGAATATGGACTGAACACATATCAAGAATGGATGACACAATGCTAGTGAAATAGCCCACCAAACACCAAGAAGAGCGTTGGTCGGTCAAGGAAGAGGTGGAGTGACAGCAGGTAGGACCATTGTTACAGAACAGGACAGAGAGATAGAAAGTTAAAGAAGAAGAGAAATATTATCAAATGCTTTGATCTCTTTATGTTATAAACAAGAAATTAATATCTGTTTAGATTTTCTCTGTAAGCTTCTGAGAAGGGAATTTCTTTCAAAACTGGTAGGAATACAAGGAAAGTAATAACATATTTGGTTTCGTAATCAGCAACACAGACGCGGTAAACCGCAGTGCCGAGTCCCGTTGGGGGGGAAATCGCTAACTAGGTTTCTCGGCAGGAAATTATCAACACCGGTAGCTAAACGTTGTGTTACTAAGAAACCACAACTAACGTAATATAAAACGGTTTAAAGGTTTATCTGGTTTAATACGAAACAAAACGTAATATGTTTGACCGATACGTTGAATGTTAATTAATAATGAGTGGCAAGGACGTTTACTCCATTTAGGACAGATAACATAACAATGAAACAATGGCGGTAGTTTTTGAAGTGATGTTGTAGATGACATGGTGCTGGTGGCTAGAAATGTAAACACCTTAAAAGGAATCTTTGAAGAATTAGAAAGTGAGGTCCATAAAGTAGGGCTCTATGCCAACGAAGAAAGACAAAATATATTATCAAGTGCAGAGGGAAGGAGGAGAATTGAAAATCTCAATGTAGGATGGCATACTTTCCAAGCGGTCCGGGAATTCAAGTATTTGGGAGCCTCCATTAACAATGAGAACAAAACCAGCAATGAAATTGCAAATCGCATAACGAGTGGTAATAGAGTTTTTTATGCCCACCAGAAAATTTTCAGATCCATTCTAGTCAGCAAAAGAACCAAACTTAGATTAAAAAAGATCTTAATAAGACCAGTTGTGACGTATGCTACGGAGACCTGGATAGTGACATACATAATTTAACCCTTTCCAGCCCAAGGAGTATTTTACTTTATTCGTTATGAATATAAAAAAATTAAAGAAAATATTTATTTTAAGACTCACATTTAATACAGTAAAATTTAAGGATAGTTATTATACCTTTTTAACTATAAAACTTTTGTGATATCTTTAAAACTTAAAGTAATCATTGTAAAGTTATGTTATGAATTTTTGAAATAGTAAACAATGACCCTTAAAATACTCATTGGGCTGGAAAGAGTTGAGACTTTGAAAGAAGAATTCTAAGAAAAACCTTTGGACCAGTGAAGGAAGGTGAAGAATAGCGCATACGGAACAATAGGGTACGGAGGAATTGATAGATGGCGAGGACATAGTGAGGTTCATCAAGTCTGTGAGGATCAGCTGGTTGGAACTTGTGGTGCGTATGGAGGACGACAGAATGTCCAAAGCAGTTCTTACAGGGACAATAGATGGGCAAGAAAGACCGGGAAGACGGAGGCTGCAGGACGTGAGCCCAAGGCTCATCATCGGCTGTACCGCCAGAGGAATGATGAAAAATGAATGAAAAGTGGCGTGATGTTATTAGTGACACACGTTTGATTTCCATCACAAGGATAACTCTATTTAATTCGTATTCCGTCTCTTCATCGGACAATAGAAACGTTACAGAATCATAAAAATTAAAACAAAACTGTCGATACATTGTACGGCTTCGTTAAATTTGAAACTAGAACAAATTTGCACTTACAAAATCACTTACAAAGTCATTAACAAAACAGTGACCTAACCAACAGTTTCTCTGAAACATAAATCTTCCTTTGAAACGTAAGTAACGCTTGTTAAATTTTAACGGAAAATCTTAAGACAGTCCTGAGGAAAATGTAAAGTCCTACCAGTCAGTCGGACGGTTGATGAATGATTTTCACCCATAAAGTAAAACAACTATATACAATGGGCTGAATACCGTCGTCTTTGATAAAGTGAAGCCTCTTATCTGCGAGGATTATGTTTAGAGGGTAAAGAAAACAGATTTAAAAACGGAAGGATCATTAAAAATGTCGGAGTGAGTGAAGACATAACATAAAGAAAGGCACACAGCAAGTACTTTGAAGAAGGAAATATTCCGGTTATCGAGCGAGAGAAATCGCGGTCAAAGAAGGCCTACAGAACCACTGGAAGAAAAGGTGGCTAAACATGTCATTTTCAGATATTTCCGAAATTTTTGTTTTATTGTTTATTCGTAACTTCATTGAGCGCTGAACAAACAAGGATTCCCAAACAAAGTGCCACGAAATTAGTCTGTCCACAGAAGGAAGACAGCACACTGTTACGTGGCGTCTGTCGTTTCGTTACGGCAAACTGTACGGTCACCATGGCAACGGAATTGTTTACATTGTTTTTCTTATCTTTTTGGTTCTTTAAGAAATGAGCGAAGTAAATTCTGTGGATACCCTATAAAATATTTGTGTGGTACTTCGAGTTAATCCTGTCTTACTGTGTTGTCAGACAACTATTCTATTGTTGTTCTAAGTGGAATTCTTTCTCCCTTATAAATATAGGAACGTTACGTAGTCAGGGTTTTTGTTTTTTGATTAAACATTTTATAGCAATTTCTCCCTTTGAACGGCGATGGCAAAACAGCGATTGTATTCCTACTTAGAAAGACATCACAACTTATCCCTTCGAAGCCGGTGGTGTTGGTATGTAACAGAGGCGTATTTAAGGGGGCGACGAACGGGACCGGACCCCCCCTGAGGGTTGAAAAAAGTTGACGAATTTTATTTAATCTCTTAATTTTTTGGCTATTTTATTCGTTTTTTTCAGCTGTAAACGCTACTGTAGTATTACCTCTTTTTAAAATATACAAACAGGTTTATTACACTGCATTTTCGAATACGTTTGAAACATGAAATATATGAAAATCAATTCAGTCAATAAGTACCTTCTAAACGTTTCAATAACGCGTATTTTTATTATGTTATTATCGTTTACTTAAATGGGATTGATTTAAGGATGTTACCATACGTTTTGCAACCACTGTAAACATAGTAATGTTGATTAATCATAACTTGATTTCTCTTTTATATGAAGCCGATTCGAACCCCCCCCCCACCCACCCAAGTCCAAATTAAAGACATGTCACCTAAATGTAAATCTTGTATATTTGTGAACACACACACACACACACACACACACACATCATGTCTATATGTAGAAATTTAAAAATTTAACATTCCAGTACAACACTCAAAGCAAAAGATAAGTTCAAAAGTTCTCAAGGAAAAATATTCTTCACAGGCGATTCAACCCCAGTTAAGTCGATCGATAACAACAACTTGAAACTGAAGGATTCTGCAACATTGCGTCAGCCGATGTAACGCATTGCACTGCAGTTGTGAAATACCGTCGGTCTTCACATCACCCATTGGACCAAATAACCACAGGAGCAAATAAATTTATAGTTAAGTAATCGATTTCGTGTGCTTAGTGCAACATGACTGCGAATTTGAATGCTAACGCTACCGTCACGTAAACCGCTATGGGAAACTTCGGTACATACAATAGTTTGTGGTGTAAATATACCGGTACCACACGTCATAGTTTTGAATATTTAACCAGCTGAACAAACACATGTATTGTTGATCACATATCGAAGTATTTGACCGCGAGCGTTTGTACACGTGCCTTACTAATGTACACACACACGCGCGCGCGCGCACATTCACACTACTTGTAGATAAACATACATACGATGTGTGCGTGTGTGTGTGTGTGCGTGCGCGCGGGGGGGCACGCGTGCGTGCGTTCGTTGCAACGCTGACCAAAACCTTGCGGTATGAAAGACTATTCTTTACTTCAATTGCTGATACACTTGGAATTGCGTATGGCAACTTGGAAACATGTAGTGAACCTGCTATTAAGTTACCACGAGACAGATATTTGAATGTGTCGCCGTTGTTTGCTGACGACTTGCTTGTACTTCAAAATACTGAATCTGACTTCCAAACATCTGTTTTTAAGCTCCATCGAATTTCCAAACAATACGCTATTTAAATCGCCGCTATAAAAACAAAGGTAATGGCATTTCGGTCTAAGAAGCCAATAGGAACAAAAATAATGTAATGATCGAATTCTAGAACAGGTGAGCAATTTTAATTCTTTGGGAAATGATATTGGCTATGATAGAAATTATGACATTGATGTTAACTTAGGTAAGTTCCAAACGATCTGTGGGACAATCAACAGTATTTTTAGAAACAAGGTACGTCAAGATACAAAATTAAAGTTTTACAAAATTATGGCGGTCCTGACAGTCCCTGTACTGTCCTATGGGTACGCATTATGGACAGTAACCAAAAAAAGAAGACAGTAAAATAGGCCTCGGAAATGACATTCTTAAAAGGAGTTGGGTAGAAAGAACACTTAGAAAGAATGTCAGATACCAGACTGGCCAAACAAGTCTGGAAATACAAACCTATAGGACACAGGTGGGCAGGTAGACCCAGGAAGAGATGGCTGGAGGATCTTTGAAGGCGGAACAGGCAGTCCATTCGTGGCCTCCCCCTTTTTCTTCTTTCCGTAGGAGTCCATTCTATTAATTTCTTTGGCCATCTATCGTTACTCATACGAAATTCACGCCCATACCATCTTAACATTTAAGCATCACTTGTGTCATTTACAGTGGTACATTACATTCTTCCTTTCCCTTATTCCTTCATTTTTACCATATCCAGCAATGTAAGACTACAGCACCTTCTCCACTATCCCGTTTCCATGGCTCGTAATCTTTTCCTCACATATTCTCCAGTTTCCCACAATTCAGCTCCACATGTTACAATACTTTCCACTCTCGTCTTAAATATTTTGATTTTCGTTTCGGGCTTAGTCGATTGCTCCATAAAGTGGAGTGTAACTATGTCGTCACTTGTTTCTCTTGTCCTATACGATTTTTTTATTTCTGCTACACTTGTAACGTCTTAGCACGACTTTGTGCCGAAACCAACACACTGTAGTAAAATAACCTTTATCACGGTCAACAAACGAAGCAAACATAAGGTACGAGGTAAGGTAAGGCATATATAAGGGGGGGCATGCCAACACACAATAATGTCTATCATAATTATCACAAAATTATTAGTTTGTTTTACAAGCATAAAATTATTCTGTCTTTTTTCAATGCAAATTTATTCTTTTAAACAAAATAATTACTCATTTTCAGAAGAAACTAATTGTTCGGTGACAATTGTTACATAAATGCAAAAATATCGGAATTTAGAGTAACAAATTTGTATATTAGAGTAACGTATGTACACACACGCGCACGCGCGCATCTATGTATGCAATGTATGTGTATTTATTTAAAAAAAGTAAATACTTTATTCAGTAAGTTCTTTAAAACGTGGTTTTAAATTTAAATTTAAATTTACCTCAAGAACAGTGAAACGTATTATGATAAGTCCTGTGTTATGTATTAAACAAAACATATCTCATAGTTTAAACAAAATTAGCGTACTAGCTTTTCAATCTTAAATTGTGAACTATTTTTTAAAAATTGCTACATACCAATAAAATACGTCTTTCGTGGTAAACACGACTTTTGGTTAGCTGTGAAATCTAAAGTACTATACAACATGGCAATTAATGTAAATAATGGTTACAGACTGATATACAAGCGTTAAATGAAAATAGTTTTTAAATCGAATGTTTCTAGTGTGAAAAATTCGTAAGTAGCCTAAATTGCACGAACTTTTCGATCAAACCTCATATACATGTGCATATATTCTCCCTATTTTCTTGTATGATCTGCATGTACAAATAATTCGTTGTTTCGTTATAGCCTATGTTGTGTCGTATAATATATATGTATGCTTTGTGTGCATGTGCGTGGAGGGAAAGAGAGAGAGAGAGAGAGAGAGAGAGAGAGAGAGAGAGAGAGAGACGAGTCTATTTGTTTACCGTAAGTATGCCTAAGCGTAAACAATTGTACCCTAACAGTAACATGTTACTGAAAATGTAAATAAACACGGGGTTATTACAGACATATTTACATTTATGCAAAAGCATACATCGTCTGTTGTTCATCCGAAACAATTGAGTTACTCTGTAAACAAGCATAAAGTTTGTTAAAAACAAATTAACTGTAACTAACAACACACACACACACACACACACACACACACAAAAGAAGGCAACTTGTATAAATTCCGTTGTTGTTGCCGTGTATTACTCGTTTGTTTTCCGGCAGTGGATACCTAGAGTGTATCGGCTTAAAAAGAGAATCCCAAATACAAATAAATTCGTCTCCTACTCTTTCCCTCCTTCTTGCTTTTATTTTAGTTGTTGTTGTTATGTTATTCGTATTCTTTCCCGACGTCTTCTTCTTCTTCTTATTATTATTATTATTATTATTACTCTATAATCTTCCTCTTTCTTATCCTTCTTTTTCTTCTTCGTTGTTTTTGTTGTTGTTGTTGTTGTTGTTGCTGCTGCCGTTTTTCTTCTTCTTCTCCTTCTTCTTCTTCTTATTCTTCTCTTCTTTTCTTTTTGTTGTTGTTAACACAATAAGAAGGTGGGGTGAAAAGTCCCAGACCTCAATAAGAAAACAACACTTTTTTTCAATTATTTTGCATTTATTTCTCAATTTAATCACCATTTAGCTCTATTCTCTTATCCCCATGATGTTGTAAAGCGATTATGCCAGAGACTGATAGGCCGATCTGTCGACGTCCTCAAAGTAGCCATGTACAGCATCGCTGACTTGATTGTCGTCAGTAAATCTTTTCCACCGAGCCATTTTTTGATGTTATGGAAGAGGTAGAAGTTGATCGGGGTTAACGCGGACGAGGAAGTAGTACTTAAAACTTCAATTCTATGATTTTAACCACGGCAACAATAATGACACCATGAATTTTCCGAACTGGCCGCTGTTAAAACAATCCTTGAGGCGTTTACTGCGATGTACTGTCAGACTAATACTAAACAACTCGTTGATTTGAAACATCTAAATTCAGCATACAAAGAATGAAATCATACATCACGATCAAAATAATGAGCATAGTATCGTTATATCTGAAACTTTTCACCCTACCCTCTACCTGAACGGATCCCAACAGCTGGGTAGCCTACTCCGTGTATGTGTACTCGTAGAATTTTACGATATTTACGCATGAGCTGTACATATACCTCTATTACTGTACAATATACGGTTATGTTTCTTTGTATTCGCTAAGCAAGGATCTACTAACATGATAAATTACTGATCCGCAGCAGGCAAACCTTGAAACCGCCGACCGATAATGTCATTTCGAAAAAAAGTTTCCCTCATACCCAATTCTGGTTTTAAATATCCCTCCGCCGTGGGAAATATCCCGTACGTCGGCAACAATGACATCGCCGCTTTTTCAGAACACCGTTACGCGACGACCATAGCACGCTCCACGTAAACGTGACTCAATACACGCCATCAAACTGATATATGAAACATTTCATTGGCGGTCTCCGATATGCTGTAATAACTGCCATGTTAATTATTATAATTGTCAGTTATAATTAACTGATTATGTCTCCTGTTATTCTCATATAAATAGGAGCTAATCTACACTGTACCTACATTAATTAGGAGATAACCAAATTTAAAGAATGTATAACGATACAAAACTGATATGTACTGCACGAGGAAGGAAAGAAATGACTACGCTACGAACAACAAGGAAAGAGATGAAAATAATAAAATGACATGTAACCAAACGATATCAGTGACGTAACTAGGAGCTACTCCTTGGGAGGGGAGACGGAACTAGTTTCGGGGGGGGGGGAGACTAGGTTCTGGGAAGTAGACGAGAGAACGAAACTAGCTTGAATGTTGGACTGCTTATTTTCTTCATGACAAATGAGATATTCAACATTCTTCCCATGTAAACAACATTATAACCCTTGTTTTAGCTCACGCAACTGGTCTAGGAGTAGGTCTACATGAAGTAATTATGAAATTTTTAATCTCTCTAGGGGTATTGATCCCCTTGACCCCCCTCCCCATAGTTACGCTACTGAATGATATCGTTTTCAAAAATAAGAAAATTAAGGCGTGGTGATAGAGAAACATAAAAGTGTTTTAAAAGCAAATGAAATGAGATTTTTGAAGCAGGCAGTTGCAAGAAATAGGAGAGACCAGATTAGAAATACGACCTTCAGTTTCACCAGAAATTAGGTGCGGAGATGGTGTAAAGGAGAGCACTGAAATGGTCTGGGCAAGTAATGAGAACGGACGAAAATAAACCAAAGATCATCACAAAAACACACCCAGAAGGAGGAAAAGGAGGTGGAAGACCAAGATTGGAATGTAGAATGTATGTTGGCTACTAAAAAAGGGAAACACCTAGAAAAGAATTTACAAAGTATCTGAAGGACACCGTTGCTTGTCGGTAGATGGGGATGGTAAAAGGAAGTAGAAATCGTCGTACGCAGAATATTTGATTAGCCTGCATATTTGACATGAAATCTGGTTGGTTGTAGGCCAAGTGGTATACAGAGGCAACACCAGAGAATGAGCTGATTAATACTATGGTAACAGAAGCGGACAAACTTTTCTCAAAGAAGATGATTCAATAACTGAAGAATGTCCGGGGTGCCACACATTCAGAAGTGGGTGGAAAAGTGCTAAATATAATGGGAAAGTGTATGGAGTTGAATTTGATTTTGTCTTATGCATATAAGCTAGCACGTGTTTGCGGTTTCGTACGAACATGCGTGTTCGACGAACATGTCGGCCATCTGAGGACGACATGTCAATTTCAATTCTTTACTCGTTGTTCTTTCTCCAATATTCTTTAATCATTTCACTGTGTCTCTTCTTCCTGCCTTCACTACACTTTGAACCTGCGTTTTTCTCTCTCCTACCCTGGACTCCCTGGACTCCTTCCATTTTTAACACTTTTACCCGAAAAACTTCTCTTTCAATTGCTTCATCTGCGTTTATATTATCTTTTCTTGGAAGTACATTTATTGTTACATAAATTTCGATATGATACAACTGCTCGGTTATGGAAAAAATGACAAAAATCCCGATTACTCTATTATTTATTTAATAATATAACAGCTGTATAGCACACACTCATCCAATAAACACTAAAAATTCGAAACATTCGACTTTGAGTTACAGTTACTTTTCAGTCTGAGAGCCTGCTGGATTTTCACAATTTTTTCAAATTTGAATCTCCGTTTTGGAGCCTCGGATCCCAAAATTTTGAAATTTCCAGCACTTCAGATGTTAGCTAAAATTCTCTTTAATTTCATAACATACGAATTTTTGCGATTAGGGCCACGTTTTGGGCACTGACGTCCAATTTTGAAATTTTCAAAATTAGACACTATACTCAGATTGTGGTTAAAATTACCTTTCATTTGATACCTCACATCGGCTTTTTCGATTTTTCCGCATTTTTGCCTCTTGTCCCCCTTATTTTTGGGAATCAACCTAAAAAACAAAAGGGTTCCATAGGTTACAAGTGTGGTCGTGCATGCCAAGTTTTACGAATATTGGTAGGTGCCTTCAAAAGTTATCGTGAGTCATGCCCCCAAGTAGATAGACAGATAGAGAGAGGCAGACAGTTAGACAGACGGACAAATGCCAATCGGTCTAGTTAAAACTGAGAACTCGCTTCGCTAGTTCAATTAAAACAAAATACGTACACTCAAAATATTTCATAAGAATGGATTATTTTTAATTTTATTTTTAGAAGATCATTGGAATTATATTTACGAAAGAAATGTAAAAAAGGCTCCAGTTTTGGGACTCGGTGTTTGTAAGAATATGTGCCAAATTCAACCGTAGAGTGCGTTTGTAAAATGGCAAACTTTTAGCACGCCTAATAATTAATTGCCACGAGGGGCCGTTTGGAAGCGGGGGCGGCTGTACAGCGTGAGTTTGGTCACGACCGCGAACGTGCCAGCTGTTTGTGTTGTTAATTGTTTTACAATATTATTGTGTTTAACGTCCGCTGGAGAGCGCTTTATTTAATGATCGTCGATGATTTATTGTTTGTCACAGTAACGTGTCCCCCCGGTGCAGGGTAAAATTATGTTATCGAACTGGCAGCGCAGTTGGGAATACTCTGGCCAAATCAATAATTGTTAATCATGTGTTGTGCCAATAATATCCTGTAATGTGTTAAAAGAGATTCCGCGTGCGCGCGTGTGTGTGATTGGTTCTTTATCTACAGAAAACATTTTATACCTACTGGTTATTCTAGGTCGGTTAAATGTTCGCAATTTAAAATAATACTTTGTTCGATCACTTTGTTTCAGGTGGCACAAATCGTCGAGTACTGTCGAGAAAAACAAGGAAAGAGACTCGACTAAACTTTTGTAAGGTAAAGGCTGTGCCAGTGTTATTATATTGTTCTGAAACTTAGGTTCCATCAAAAAACAAAAATATCTGAGTAGGATATGAAATTTTTCTGAGTATCGGAGATGAGATTTTTACACTGTGATAAAAGCTACACACGAGGGGATAGACTCTACATTGAAGACATTCGTAAAGAATTGAACATTTTTAATATCCAAGAGCGTATCGCAGAGAACAAGGAGAGACGGATTGCTCATCTGAATAGGATGCCAGATGGCAGGTTGCCTAAGAAAGTTTGGCAATACAAGCCTGTTGTTGGACAACGAAGTATAGGAAGACGTAGGAAGCGTTGGTGAAATGGCTATAGGCCTATTACTTTGGGACCGGAACAGGTGATTGGCCTAGCCCTTGGTAAAAGAAGAAGCTCAATACTTGTTTTCGTCATCAGTTTTTTGTTTTAGAATCAATAATAGTTTAATCTTACTATCATTTCTTACACTCCATTGGGCCTAAATAACAGGAAAAATTCTCAAGACGCTGAACAAAAGATAAAGAGTGTTTATTTAATAGAAGTTCACACAATCGTTGAGTAAAACGTTCACAGTGATTACGATTAAAAATAATTAAAATTTACTCCCTGATAGCACAGTAACTGATTATTCAATATCACTGTATATATACCTACGTATAGAATTACAGAATACAAGGCCAACTGGTGTAAGCATCTGGGAAGAATGCAGCAAGATCGCCTTCCCAAACTTGCCTTTAATTATGAACCTACAGGGTATCGTAGTGTGGAGCGTCCGAGGATGAGATGGTTTACGGAACAGGCAGCGCAGCCTAATACGTGAAGTGGAGATGATGATGATATACCTACGTGTGTGTGTGTGTGCGCGCGTGCGCGTGTGTTCAAGATTTTGTTCATAGTGCTAAACACAAATTACTCTATGTACAAATCCATACGTAACAGCTGGACCATGACACCAACAGATGTCGAAACAGACGCTGCTATAAATTAAGCCGAAGTGTTTGAAATTACTGCCAAACGGAACATACTTTATGAGATAATACAAGTACTTATGGCTCCATTTAGCCGTACCTGTTTATTCCCATTGCAATTAGTTATACGTGGTGTGCACGCTAGCATTAGGCCTGCTGTATATAGGGCGGGTTATAACGTTAATACCTTGAGTTTCTTACTGCAAATTATCTTCGGTATTAAAAATAATTATGTGCTAAGACAACCCCCCCCCCCGAATGAAAAAGCAAACCGGTTGGCCAGATTTGCTATCCGGAAATGGATGCTAGTTGGAACGAAGAAAAAGAAACGTCCAAGACGATCGTAGAATGTTGACGTACACAAAGTGATGACAAACAGAGGGCTGCAGAAGTATGATTAACTTAACCTGTTCAAGTGCGGTATAAGAGGCCAGCGAGATGCAGTTTAGGTTGCAGAAACCTCTCTTGAGTGTATATAGTAAAGTGTTCTAAAAGATGGTGACAAACTTCGAGAAAGGATTCTACTCATTAAATTGAAGGAAAAATTTTAATTAATAAAGTTGTGTTAGTGGTTATAATTGCAAACAGAATTAACACTGTTGCACACTACTATAGAAAATTTATTCCAATTAGCGCTTTAAAATTTTAAAATGATTTTTTCGATCTGATGATAACCTGTGAAGCTTGACAGCGCTAATCGGAATAATTTTTCTATAGTGGTTTGCAATAGTGATAATACTGTTTGAAGGAACAATGTCCAATAAATAAATATACATGCCTAAAATGCTTCGTTTTCGTCTTTGTGCCTGTAAGCGATTTTCTTAAAAAAATTTCCGCTGAACAAAATGAAATGTAGAGTTGAAATTTGATATAGACTATACAGTATGTTTATCGTTTCGTAGAACTACAAAACAAGTCGAAGTATTGTCAAAAAAATTTTCAAAATGGCACCTGATTGAAAATTTTAGTTCTAAATTTAACAAAAACCAGTTCTTATAACAAAAAAAAAATATCTTATTACATAATACATTATCGCTCACGCTTGCCACTCAAAAAGAAATTTAAAAGTGCCCAAAGTTTTCAGGAAAACCCCAAGAAGAGAACGGGTGCCATCTGGACTGACGAAAGAAGGAAGAGACATCGATCAAGAATGAAGGAGGTGTGGGAGAGGACGAAGAGAGAAAAAGGGAGGAACCAGTTGAACCAAATGTAGTCCACATTGGCTCATACGCAAAAAAAATATCACTTTTATTCATAATCTAATGGCACCTCGTTCTCGTTTATGGAATTGGGACAAACGTTAATGGAGATATGACATTTCGTTTATAAACAAAACATTTGGCCTGTTTATCTTATAGTTATTGTTAGGCATGTTTTGTTAAAATCTCGGCCTTCCCCCAAAAGAAAATTCTGGAAAATTCTATATACGCCACTGGTGCGGGTGCGTGTGCGTGCGTGTGACCGCGCGCCTAATAATTGTTTTCGTTTTGGCACGCGCGCGTTGAAAAGTAAACGCTCGGACGCTCAGCTAACACACTGGCCCACATACGAATATATCCCGCAGTACACGACTTGTGTTGTGTTTATAAACGCGTTTATAAACAGGCGCGTTGTGTGTGTGTGTGTGTGTGTGTGTGTGTGTGTGTGTGTGAGAGAGAGAGAGAGAGAGAGAGAGAGAGAGAGAGAGAGAGAGAGAGTGTGTGTGTGTGTGTGTGTGTGTGTGTGTGTGTGTGTGTGTGTGTGTGTGTGTGTGTGTGTGTGTGTGTGTGTGTGTGTGTGTGTGTGTGTGTGTGTGTGTGTGTGTGTGTGTGTGTGTGTGTGTGTGTGTGTGTGTGTGTGTGTGTGTGTGTGTGTGTGATAGGCGTCTGTCACAGTATGCAGTTTATTACGGTATGCTGTATGTTTATTGACGGCTGAAATCGTTTCGATGTAGGACATGGTGTGTACAAATAGACGCAACAGAAAAACTGATAACACAGATAATAGATAATGAATGATACTGTAGGAAGGCTATTCTGTTTTCAAACAGTCGACTAAACATAGCTGAATTAAAAATAAACAGTAGTGCGTCAGATGCGCTAATTTCGCTTCGGGACTTAGGTTACTCCGCTTCGGCTTGGAATGGTCACAGTCGGTTCTAACTGTTTATCTTTCTGTCTGGCGTCTGGCGTGTGCCATGACCACAAAACAATATTTTATTCTTCTTAAAAAAAAAAAAAAAAAAATACGGAGTCCCAGAAGCTGCGCGAAATAGATCACAAGTCAATCCAAACAGTACTCTATGAATTGAATTTATCTAAAAAGCGTTCGTTAACTCTATCATTAAAACAACAATATTCCTGCGTTCAATTGATTAGTCGGAATTTTATTCCGGCTAATAGTGTCAGACGTTTCGGCAATTCTACGATGCGGCATTTTCAGTGGCTAGAATTAAACAGTCAGCTCTACACGCTCGCGCGTGGGCATATATCAGTTCTGTATACTGAAAACGACACTCTGAATTAGTGAACCTACAAATCAGTATTGCCTTTAAAAATGATCAAAATGACAAAAGTTAGATAAAAATACAGCAGAACTGTAAATAATATCAACACAAATAAGTTATAGTACAATTCTAAAAAATATTTTTCTATTGACTACAGTTTAATTTTAATATAGATTCAATAAAAAAAAGTTATCCAATGCAGAAAAACAACACATTAAAAAATGAACAGTAGAAACAACATGACTAATGTCGTTACGTCAAAAAAACACTAATTAAAAAAATGGTCATAAAATATTAAGTAGTATTCTATCTAAAAATAAAATAATTCGACGTACCAAGCCAATTAGATCAGTATTCTGAAAATAATTGGTTGTCTTTTGGTCTATAACAATTTTTCAACATTTATCCTGATGACGATACTTAATTCTGTCGAAACGTCGTCACAAATGTTTGTGTCTCTTAATGACTGAAGCTAGCACAGCCTTTAATGTATGTTTAAAACATTCCTGGTCACAAAAAACGCCATTTTTTAATTCCAATACTTTCAGATATTTAGGGAAAACAATTATAAAAATAATTGAAATTTTATGCTTGAACTAATCTATCATACATGTAATTGAAAATTTTATATAAGTTAAGTCGAAAACATTAAGTTTGACATAAACAAACTTGTCTGGAACGTCTAAACAAAGATAAAAACAACTTTCATTTTTTGTTTACTATTGATATATTTTAGCAGAGCCTCAGACCTAATCAGAACTTTTTGAACTAATCAGAACCTTTGAACTATTTAGACATTTGAACTTTTTGTAAAAATTAACAAAACATTTTTCACATCTGCAACAATCGAATAACACCAAAAAAATATTTTTTTAAGACAAATTGGATGCCGGGGTTTCAACGAAGTTTAAGTCGAAACAATTAATATCAAGTTTTTAATTGATCTAGGAGGCTATTTTTTCTAAAGACACAATTTGACGTCGCGGCATCAACACAAGTGGTAAGTTGAAACAGAAGACGTCATATACAATCGACATGTACAAAACAAACTGACCAGTTACTAACCTGGCTTCTTACTCCTCCTGGGCTTGGTGAGATGGTCATTATTGGCGCCGACTATCTGTATCTTCCTGTCCGGCATGACGTTCGTTGTTGTTGTCCGCGACAAAACACACACGACACGAGACAAAGTAAGTAACAGAGTAAAAGACTGATCGGCCGGCTGTCAGGTGCACTGTATATATAAAAACACAGCAGTTCCCCACTCCCAACGCTTGTGGCTGCAGCTCGTACGCACTGTGTTCTACAAGCAGGCAGGAAAATTATCGATTCTAAAGTGCGGTATATCGTATTCCAATACAATCTATCTACTGTTCCGTGCAGTACACCGTTTTCTATGTAAACGCGATAACCCGTTTGGGTTTCCTTAGACAGCGCTCACCGCAAACAGGAAAATATATACGCGTACTCAACCCCTCTCCGCTCTACAGCTGATGTAACAGTGACGCGTTGTGGTAAAATCGTTTTACCGTTTCTTTCCCGAACGCACAAAAAAACCGCTTAGAACAAATAGAACATTTTTTTACTTACAACCACAAGTATTTAAGAATGTTTAGTAAACCAGTAGCGGTTGGCCAAACATCTAGAGGCCATACATTCGATTCCCGAAGAGCACCATGAAATCGAAGTACGTTTTCCAGAACTCAGGTCGACTCAGCCTTTGGAAATAAATACCTGGCATAACACCATGCGGTAACCCCAAACCCCAAAGTACCCCCCCCCGTGTAAATGATTATTATTATTATTATTATTACTTTTGTCAACGTATTTTCTACAATACACAAACCCTACTACCCGTTTTATTGTATATTTCTTATTTATTAGGTCTATCAAAGGAAATGCAATCATAGCTCGGAGATGATGCAAGCCCTGGATGGTTGTAGACACGACGTCTTTGTTGCTGCGGGCAATTGAAAGCTTTCATTCCTCTGTGTCAGCATGTGTGTGTGTGTGTGTGTGTGTGTGTGTGTGTGTGTGTGTGTTCGTATGTGTGCGTGTTTATGATGTACCCTGTTTCCGAGCGAGTGCGGCGTTGACTTTTTGCTGTTAAGCAAAATCCCCCCCCCCCCGAGGATTTGCCGCAACGTTTCGAGAGTTCCATCTCTACCATCGAGCCTGAAAATGGTAGAGATGTATCTGTAGAAATGTTACAGTAAACCATTGGGGGGATGGGGGCAATAAAATTAAATGCAGGACTCGACCCAAAAACACACATAAATCATATCACATTCATGAAAATCTAAGAAATATCATACAGTCATACACGCGCGCACGAAATATGTATGTTAGAGTTCAACCTGTTGAATACCCTTATATTAAAATTGATATAAATTTAACAATATTCATTTCCATGTTAAAATATTTATAACACGTGCGCGCGCACATATGTGTAGGACATATAGTAATTACAAACCATGTGCATACCTACGTATTATTTATGGACTGTCCATATATTAAGCATAGAAAATCCTGTGATTCAAAATGCCATCTGTATTATGGTTACAGTGTTAACTATCTGGGGCCACGGATGTGACTACTACTTCAGTATTTTTCGATTTGCTGCTCTTGGATCGACTGGCTCCTATATGACTTTTAACGTCGTTAATGTTTTACAGTGATGCATTACTTGTATTAAATAATGAAAAAAGGTACGTCAGTCCTTTTCAAATAATACAGTTAGTCCACTGTATTATTTAAAAAAAAAAGAGTGGTTTAATAGGCAAGCACAGCAATTCTCCTGCCTGAGACATATGACCGTCTGCGCCATCATGATTTCTCTTCACATTCTCGCCTCCAAAACTGAGGTCGTCTTTGTAATTTCACTGTATTACAACGCAAATTGCCGTGATCCCGTCACTTCATCTGGTTAGAGACAGGCTGGTTTCTCGGTGGCGGTGGTTTGGTGTGAGCTGTACTACGGTTAGAGCCCAACAGGTCATGGACCTAATGCTTGACGTAGAGAGTACCAACACTGCAAACTCGTTGAACGTTTGCACAGCCCATCTGAGGACGGTCTTTGATGTCGGGAGTCAAAACATTAACGGAAATCATAAGAACGATGGTAACTATTCGTATTTAGTAAAACTGTTTGCTCACTGGAGCCACCAGGTAATTGGTTTAAATTAAGCATGTCAGCCAATCAGATTACCTCGATTTACATAGGTTAAACACATGGCAAGAAGGGAGAATAATCGAATTCTATAAAAGTTAGTTAAAGGACAACTGACATATTTTAGGCATAATGGGAGACGTAGAACTCGCTAGCGAGGTAACAGAGTAAACAAGCGAATATGACCAACTCGTAAACGATGGCTTTGGGAGGAATCATACAAGCAAAACGTTCTTCTTCTTCTTCTTCTTCTTCTTCTTCTTTGGCACTACAGCCCAACGTGAGCCCTGGCGTCCAATACCAATCTTCTCCAACGTCTTCCAATCGTTGCCATCTCAGTGTAACCCTTCACGTCCATTCTTCTGAGATCTTCCAGCACATCATCCAACCATCGTATCCTAGGTCGACCCCTCTTTCTGCTTTACATATCTGCGGCCTCAGGACTTTCTTTGACATACGCTGACCATCCATCCGCTCTAGTTGACCTAGCCTTGTTTTCGTGTCGAGCCTTTACGGATCTTACAACGACTCCAATAGCTCACCTACCTCCTGATTATTGCTTATTCTTCATTCACCATCTTCCTTAATCGGGCCATAACCACGTCGTACAATCTTTTGTGCAAACCTTCTCAATGTTTCTTGTTCATTTTCTGTTGATATACATGTCTCACCTCCATAAGCAACAACCGGTCTGATGAGTGTTTTATATACTTTCATTTTTGTATTGTAACTAATGACTAATGACTCCGATTCTCTATAGCTGCTGTTAATATGATATGCCCTATTTCCTACTTGTATCCTGTCATGTATCATCGTGTTTATGGACACTTCATTATCTATCATGTTACCCAGATATCAAATGACCACATCAAATGAATTACCATTTATGCATAAATTGTACAGATTTCATATCCTTTCTGATGCAGAAATTACCATGTATTTAGTTTTGCTGATCTTTAGAGTCAAGTCCCATTCCAGCGAATTTTTTATTTAGCTCCTTTCAAAACCTCAACCACAAACCTAAACTAAAAGAAAGTTCGTGGCCCAGTAAATCCATAGAGCCACGAAGACAGGAAGAACCAGTATACGTCCCAATAAGTCAAATTCATACTGAATGTCGCATGATAAAACTACACAGAACGGCTCATTCAGTCTTAAAAAATCAAAGAGGATGTGGTAGGTTCTTAGATCTGTGTTTCCAAAAAATAAAGGTTTTTTTAACCATTATAAGATGTTATTTTGAATGTGAAATTGCCTACGCTAAATTATACAGGCACCACAAATAGGCAAATAGGTATCTCACGTCTAAAATTTCGTAGTTTTCATTATTAAGAACAACGAGGTTTGAGTTTTAACACGCGTTTCATTGTTGTGAATACGAAATATTTCTGAGAGACGGCGCCCTCGGTGGCACAACTCTGAATTGGAATGTATCAAACTATTAGGTATTCCGAGAATTCCTTACCATAGAATGAGCGACACGTTGTATTCCAACGAAAATAATACCTAAAAAATCAGAATTTTTCTGAATATACGTTTGCTATAATTTATTACAGCATTCGTTATAAAGTTTTAAAATAGTAGAATATTTATATAGATACTGTGTATAGTTACAGTTATAAATCTGATATTTCCTGATGCTATAGTCCTTTTTTTTATCAGCATTTTAGTTGAGATAGAGGTGGTGATTAATGAACGCCACCAGGAAAGTGTAAATGTTGATCTCAGAATAAACACGGAAACTATAAATATATTTTTTGATAAGAATGCACTTACTGAGAAATGAAAGTTAATAGTAAAGGTTTTAAAGCTGTGAACGAAGTGAAATGATTGGAACATAATATTTATCTGTACCATGTAAATACGAGGGTCAGTTGAAAAGTTCGCTGAATGACATCTATAATCTAGTGATAGAACAAAAATTTCTCGCTTGTTGTACGAATCATATTTCTTGTAAACGTTTGTTCATTTCCAAATCTATCTGTAAATTTACTAATTATTTACCAGCTGGTCGAAATTTAAGTGTCACTTGTGTTTTGAAACGTGGACAAACAATGGAAATTTACATTTACAAATCGGTAAATGTGTTGGGAGTTTCTGCGTCTTAAAAAACAATATGTTTTAAATAGGTACTCGAGTTTAAACGTGGAATCATTAAAAAAGATTTTTGCAGTGTACGCACAAAAACGCTCTAATTCAAAATACGTCACACATAATGCATAAAGGGTTTTGTCATATCAAGTTCTTTAGTTAAAAGATGACAGATACGGTCATATGAGGCGCTTGTGATTAGAGTAATGTCATCCACTCTTATTCCCCTGTCTTCTAACACTGTTTACGATTTTTTTTTAATGATACCTGGAGATCTACACTTTTTCGGCGTCCACTGCGGGAGTCATCTTCAGTTCTCGTACGACCATGTTTAAACTCGAAACTCCAGTGCCTGTTTACAAACTATTGTTTCTTAAGGCGCAGAACCTCCTCCTAACACCCTCACCATTTCGTTCTGACTTTCCACTGGCACTAAACCTTTTTTTATCTTCATCATCATCAATAACTCCACAGCCCACCTGGGCCTCAGCTTCCCTCAGGATTTTCCTCCAGACTTCTCTATCCTTAGCCAATGCGCACCAAATTTTTACTCCAAGCACTTTCACAACCTCTAATATTCCACCACTCCATCGTTGTCTGGGTCTTCCACTTCCTCTCTTTCCTTCTGCTGTGCATTTTATTATCCTCTAAAGAACATCCACCTCATTCTGTACATCCCCTGCCTATCTCAGCCTACCTATCCTTTTTTAACAAACAATTCAATCACAACACGATGTTCGATTTTGTCCATTTGTCAAAACACGTGTAACATATAAATTTCAAACAGCTGACAAACAATGAACAAATTGGCAGATAGACTTGGAAATTTACAAATGTTTATAAGAATTAATGGGATCATACACCATACAAAAAATTTTAGTTCTACGGCTAATCTATAAATGTCGTTCCGCAAACTTTTCAAATGACTCTCGAAGCGTAGAACGTACACGGTGTGCTCCCTATGTGAACTGTACGGCATGTAAGGAAGGTACTTTGGCCAGCACTACGTTCCGGCCACCTATTATTAGCCTAGTTGTTACATTGTGAACTCATTTCTATGTGATGAATCGACCTGCGTAGTGATAGTTCATTTTATGCTGCGTACAGGAATCGGACATTGGATCTCGAGATCAGTGGCCCAATTCCATGCTCATTGGTCTAATGCCCAAAAATACTTCAGTAAAATAGTAAAAACCATTTTTTTTTTTACTTTTTTACTATAGATAAAATATTATAAAGCCAATGGGGATGCGTCGCCAAAAGCTATTAATCGATTAAGACAAAGATCGATTGTCTTTAGAAAGATGACCAATAAAACAAAGCGTTCCTTGCGTTTCTCCTTAAGTTTAATGAGGAAAGTTTTTATGCAATCACGCACGAATGACAAAAGGAAGTGTGCACGGAAAATGGACACGAAGAATAATAAAAAAAACTGCGGACTGTACAGAGAAGAATGCAAACGATTATGATAGAAATAACAGTGAGTCATAAAAATATAATTAAATAGAAATGCAACCAAATTAGATTAGATGGAATCTTATTTACAAAATTAAGATAATTAAATGTAGTGGACAGGAAGTTTGGTTGGGTGGAAAGATGGCAGACGGTCACGAATTGGCGGTAAATACAACACAACACCGATATACCTCACAATAGGGATCCCTGTCTGTAGAAGGGATGACCTGCTTAAGCATTTTTGTGCTGTGTACTGTACAAGATTTGCACAGGAGAGGAATTCTTAGAGGAAAAAGACCGGAAAACAGCTTAACTATGGACAAACAGTCTTGCTAATGGTAATGACGGTACGGCCAACTCCCGTCTATTCCTGACATACAGTTGATTAATTTACATTATATATATATTGTAACGGTACATAGCTTCACCGTACATTTAAAAACAACTATAACGAATAAAACACTCATTAATTAACACTAGAACACTCAAGAGATGGATAATAGATGAAGCATTGTGTACTAAATATTATAGCCGGTCCGCGAACTAATTAAAACAATAAATGAAGAATCGTAAACTATAATGAAGAAGAAAATATAGAAAACAACATAATAATGTGATTAACCAATAACCTAATAGATATGGTAAGTGAGAGGACAAAACCATATACCAACAACAGACACCAACAAAATATAGTAGGTAACATGAATAAACACAAATAAATTGATAAGCGAGGAGGAGTTAACAAATATACTCTACAATGTGCCAATATGTGTACCAAGAGATAATGAAATAAATAAAGCAAGGAGTCTACAGAGTTAAGAAACAGTAAAGACACACAGACATGGACAAACTATTACTAAAGACTTGACCATGACTAAAACTCTTTATTTTAAAGTGAAAATATAATTAATAAACAATAAAAACAATGAAATAAGATATTGGAATATAAGAATGAGTTAGTTCTCATAGCAATAACAGAGTACCATGCCTGCTTTTAATAAAAGTAAACCCAATTAAGATATATACAAGAAAACCTGGTAATCACCAGTAAACATGTAAAGATAGCGTGAAAAAATAATAAATAATGAACCAAGAATAGAAGTGTAAAATAATAACCTTAAAACATTGAGATCAGGGAATAAAATGCATAGACCATTGTTGTTAGACAAGGGGGTCCCAAATAACCTCAATTCTGGTACAAATTCACTTGTAATTAGAATAATGTAAGAGTAAAACATTGTAAAACTAGTTTAGGTTATGCAATAATGAAAATAGACATTATAAAGACAAACCTATGCTATGATTTAGTAATTAAGAGTTACATGTGTTGTGTTTAATGTAATTACACAGACTGAAATGGACAGGAAGATGTACCCATTAAAAACACTCAGAATTCCCACAATATTGTAAACCAAAGAAGGACAGTGACATAAATGTGTACTGCAATATGTAATACTACTATTATAGTATAAAATAATGATAATGAACTATTAATTAAACCATAATTATGAAAAATTAAGGTAACTGTCTAACTACACTAGATGCCAGGAGTATTAGTGAATTATTCACAATCTCACATATAATAATGGGAGACTAACCATTATAAAACATTCTTTAGACTAAAAGACCATTTGTACAAAAAGAACCACTTAAAATTGAGTATATAATTAGCCATGGACCGAGTCATAATGACACATGGCATACTAAAACTATGAATAACTAATAAAACTAAAAACAAGAAATTAATTATATTTGAAGAAAAGCTGAGATATCCAGAAGTTGTAATGGACATCTCAGAATGACTATATCACAGTAAACAATGGACAGAGGCAATTATTTAAATAAAAAAAGAGTGAATCAACTTAACTATGCTCTAGGCCAAAGAAAGCATAGACCAAATATTGTAATTTTATTAATTTTAGACAATTATTGTAGTAGAGATTATCATAAAAGGACTTGGGAAGAAACATATGGATGAAATGTAATCATCATTTGTTCAATTTCCATAATTAAAACATATTCTGTTTATTTTGGGAAAAAGATAGCGTCATGACGCTACTCTCCACACCAAAGACATTAACAATTTTATACAAATTAATTATTTTCGCCGAGGGAGTGACCTCGCTCTAAGGAACGGCAGCAATCTCTAAGCCAATGAAAACGGCAGCAATCTCTAAGCCAATGAAATCGATCAAAATCAACAGGGGGTATATAATCCCAAAATTGTAACAGCGTAGAGAAGCAAATTTCTTCACACTTCATATCTGGCGAGCGAAGCAGTACGACGACCATTTCTGTGCGCGAGTAAGTCGAATTCGGAATTGAATCAGCTGTTCGGGTATAAATGTAAACATTTGGTCAACATAACTAAAAAATTTTAAGTGTCGAGTTTAATGCATAAATGCAACCGCAACAGTGACACAACATTGCAGAATGTGCAGTAGGCTGTAATAAAGTGAATTACAGGAAGTATAGTGTTTTATTATACTTATTGAATTTTAACTTGGAAACAGAAATTTTTATGATTTTGACATTGAGTCATGGAAGTAACCATGAAATCTCCTAGCTTTTAAACGTGAATAAATAAATTGATTGACATTAATTCACGAACGTTAATGAACATTATTTGAATTTTTATAGAAAAATAAATATTTTTCTACCTACATTATGAAGATTAACCAACTTAGTGAGATAGACGATGAGTTAATATGAACTCGAGTAGAGGTTATCTAAACCTTATGATTATTATTGTTCCAATTCATAAATCATCATTGAATATTTTAACCAAATCTATTTGAGCAATATACTGTAATTGTTTACCTGACAAGAGTTCAGCATTCAATAGACATGATAATTTGTAACGAACATTAGATGAACTTATAATTCCAATTATTTATGTGTTTTGTTATGTATAGGTCAAGGAGTTACATTATATTAAAATAGTTAATACTTTGTATCAACTCAGCATGCCTGAAGTAACCCTAGTATTGACGATAGTCGAATTTATAATCCTATGTTAATAATTTAAACACTTTTAATGTCGTTTTGTTTATACAAATCAGTTCCAACTACACAGTTTAGACAGTAGTGCAGACATTTTCTGTTATGTATCTTGCAGTCTCAAAGAAACCACGAAAAAATTGTAAAACTAATGAACAAAGATTCAATGTTATATTTTAAATTTCTTTTAAACAAAAATAGTTTAACTACCCTGAGAGTAAGAGTTAATAAGAAATAATGTCAGTGATTAATGAGGCAAACAGCCAGTTATAAATATCAACTAAGAAATTCCAATTTATTAAAATATGTTAATAAATCAAAATGTGTAACAGAAAAAAGAGTTGACTTTCATTTAATAGACAATACTGATACGTGTTAGGTAACCATTAGTACTTCCACAGGTGGCACCATTTAACTCTGATATATTAAAATCGAGTTATCTATTCGCTTGTTAACGTGTTTGTTAACGAACTAGACCTTCAAACTCAGTAAGTACATGGTGAGTACATAACTTGTGTTTATTTCAGCAATAATTGAACCTACGGCGAATTACACCTATCCACATGCGCCTGCGAGGGAGTCAACCCGACTAATTCGTATCTGAGCTTCAATTTAAACAAACCACTCAGTGCAAAGAAGAGTTATTAAATAATTCGTTATCAAACGTTTTTATTACACATTATTAAATCATTTTTACATAATTAAATAAACTAAACAAAATAAATGAATTAAATAATTAATCGAGAGCAGAATAATATCGTCAAAAGAAAACTATTATTACAAAATATATATATATATATATATAGTGTGTGTTATATACATAGATATACTACACTACATAGATATACTACATTATAGGATTCTTTTCATGTATTTTTTCTTTATGCGGACTTAAATGTTGTACTGAAAGAGACTATCATGTACATTTATAACACGAACTCCCATATATTGAAGTAGGTAAATGGTTTAATTTCCAGTTGATATTGCCATTAATATATGTAAATATTCCATAAACTATTTAAATTATTATGGGAATAAAAAGTATCAATTCATTTAAATTGAATGTACGCATATTTTCTGATTACTAACAAAACAAAAACAACTGTACAATTTAAATGCTTTATAACACATACGTTTATATTAAGGGGTGTCAGCGGAATATATGTGTTAAGACATTATAAAATCATGGGGAATTAAAATAAATATGATTAATCTTATTTATCATATGATTCTTCTATATCATAATCGTAATTCATTATATAATCTAATTAAGCTATCATAATCTGTTATATACATAATGCGACAATACAAGCATAGGCTGTAATGCGCATATATAATATAAAATAAATATTTAATTTAATTTTAATAATATATAATAGACGAGTAGGTGTGAAATTGGAAGCTTGTGTATACAAGTAAATAGTGTGTGTGCGTGAAGCCTGTTTGATCCTGAAAGTTTGCAACCTCACCTAAATTAAGAATATATTTAATATTAAGCAAACCATAAATGTTAGCGAGAAGGTGCAGTGCGAATTTTACGTAATTCGGACAATCAGTGCGAATCCAGTGCGATTTTTAAAGCATTATAATTACACTAGTGGTGCGAGCATCATGATAATTGCACATCACACAGGTCATTAAAGTAGACAATATTTTATCGCCGTGAAATCCGCGTTAAACAGTGCGGTTGGCGAAAAAGTGTAATTATGTAAAATAGGACGAAAGTGGGGACTATCACTCCATGGTTCAACTGTCGACAGGCTAATTCCTGAATCGACAGCTGCAGTTTTCTTGGTGAATATAAATAGAAGCCCAGGAGAGCTAATCTCTCTCTTCTAACAGTGTTCATTCGTGGCGGAACGCTATGTCCGTCAGAGACGCGAAATTTTAATTACTTTGGACAGAGTTAGACAATATGTCTAACACCAATAAGACTTTTTGTTAATCGTAACTTGTAAAGTATTGCTATAAATATTTCGATTTAACATAATAATGGAAAACAGTAATTAAAAAGTAACGTAACACACAAATCGTCAGAGGTCTACAAGTGATCTACATCTAGGAGCACTACTCCAGACCGAGGACGACAGCACTACATGGCATAATTTCCATACGTAAAGGAAGAGTCATTGGACTTCCGAGAGGACCCGGAGGACGAGGAGAGGATCCAGGACTTCCGAGAGGACCCGGAGAACGAGGAGAGGATCCAGGACTTCCGAGAGGACCCGGAGAACAAGGAAAGGATCCAGGACTTCAAGACTACGCAGGATTCACAACATCAGGGACTCAGGACCAGGACAGGGTATGCTGAGGAACCGCTGCAATTAAGGTGAAAGAAAGCCATGTATTCCTCATAACAAAAGACTTAATCAAAGATTGATAAACATTGTCAAAAGAAAGACAATAATTTCAAAAGTGTAATTTATAACTTATAGATGTAAATGTCTTGTATAAAAATGATAGCATAATTTTTGCAGTAATAATTTATTGAAAATACGTAAATTTAAATTGTAGAGTAATTATGAAAGCATTGTAGAGAAATTATGAAAGCATAATTTTTGAATTGATAATGACTGAAAATATTTTAATATACATGTGAAAGAATCAATTAGATTTGTTCAAATAATGAACAAATAGTTAACTTAGTTAAATATTTTTATATTGAAAGCACACATTCAGACTGAGTAGTCCAGACAGTATAACATAATGAAGAAATATTTTTTTATTAATTAAAATTAATAATATTATGTCTATGATATAAGCTTTATGTTGGTGATGAGATTACAGCAAACTAAGAAAATTTGAAACCATGTATAATGAGTATCGTATGACGAAGTAATCATTATTTGTATATTATTATTTCTTGATATGTTTGTTTAAACTAATAAATGGTAACATTTTGAATTTCCTAAGAAGGCTACCATTATTATAATTACACGTGCACGTTGTTAGAAATGTTATTTATCATTGTATAATTTTATCGCTCATGAGCGTGCGCCCGACACACTTACATTTAATAACGTTGTATCGTTGTAATATATATACACTTAATAAACAAAGAAATAGCAGCGATGAAATAAAAGAACGATTAAACAAAGGGAAAAAAGTAATAGCATCGTTGAACTCTGTTTTATGGGATAAATCAATCACAAGAGACACAAAAAAGAGAGCATCTTCCTAAATATAGTCACATATGGAGCCGAAACTTGGGATATGATAAGGAAAAACTGAAAAAACTCCTAGCTACCGAAATGGATTATTTAAAACGCAGTTGTAGAAAATCGAAACTGGAAAGAGTCGGAAATGAAACAATTAGACAGAGTATGAACATGACGATGAACATAGTGGAAGAGATTGAAAAAAACAACTAGTATGGCTTGGACACACAAAAAGAATGGACGAACCAGGTGGCCCAAGAGAATTTTAGAGTGGATACCATATGGAAGGAAGAAAAGAGGAAGGCCACGAAGAAGTTGGTCAGAGGGTGTAGATGAAGCTATGAAACTTAGAGGCCTGGAAGAAGACATGTGCTATAACAGAAGAGAATGGAAACTAGGGACGGAGAAGCAGCCTAGGCCGTAGAAATCCGTTACATATACGTATAATCGTTAATCATCAAATTAGTGTATAAACATAGATTTTCATATTAAAGCGATGTCGGGTTTTTGCGTTAATTTCCTTTTTACACTTCCCAGTCACATTACGAGGAAAATCGAGAATTGTCTGTATAAGTATATTGTACTCTACACTATTTTACGTCACGTTTGTATTGAGATTCTGTAGTTTGCGTGATCACAACCAATTCTAATCGAAATTTATGAAACAAATGTACATCTTGGGTAAGCGAGTCTTGTTTATGTTTTATTCGATAACTCTGTCTAACGCATTCCAGACACGAACGTTTTTTCATTTCATTGCATCTGTGTTGTTTTGAAAAACTGTAGTTTCCACTGCAAAACTATATCCCCTAAACTGTTCACATCCGACTTGCAGGGTGTGCTTGAACCAATTATTTGGAATGACAAAGCGTTGAGTGGTAATGGAGAAGACTGAATCATCTGCGGAAGTGGATGAGTGGTGGTAATAGTAGCAGACTTGGAAAACAATTTTAACGGAATTAGAGATACAGTCGCAAAAAGTTGAATTCAAAATTAATAGGATGAAGATAAAGTTAATGTAAATACGGATGAACAAAGACATATAATTTAACAGTAGAGGACTTGCGAAGGGGTAGGGCCGTATTTAAGATCTTGAGGCCTCCGATAATTCCTTGAAGTGACGCTCCTTAACGCACTGAAGTAGTGAATAGTATTACAAGAGAAGGTAGCTTTCGCTGGATGAGAAATGTCAGGAATCGTCAAGCGTGGTAGAATATACTGAAGAAACCTAAGGGTCGTCGTGTGAGTTTCAAAGCATCTTTATTAACGCCAAAATCATGTACTAATTGGTGAAAAACGATACGATAAATCTACTTGTGTTTTGACAGCTTCTGTTATATCCGTTAACTAACACCTTGTAAGTTATTAATGATTTCTTCTGATCGTTGCTACGTTTTGTACTGAAATAATCTAGGTTATAATTTACTTCTCTTATCCAGAAGAGAACCATCGAGAGAACCGCCGGAAGGACGTTTTTTGACATTTAGTTAAACATTACGGAAAGACGTGTAAGTTAAAAACGAAAGGTTCAATAATTTAAAAAATTATTCTTATAACAAGTACTGGAACGTTTCCATATCTATTTATTAAATTTCTTCTTTTTAAATATAGTTTCTGACAGTTATTTAACAGCGATTTCTAATAAGCAGATATTTCTTAAAATAAAACAATGTTTCTCATGAAAAAATTGAATTTTTTTAATATTAATGTGCTAAATATTGTTTTTAAGCATTTAAAATCCCTTATCGCCCCGTAGATTTGCCCACACGTTATTTAAACTAAATTACATATATTTCAAATGTTTAATGAATTTTCAAACTCATCAACGCATATGAATAACTAGTAACTGGATTAGCGAACAGAAGAGCTTAAAAGAAGCAAATCTAACGTCACTATGAATGCACAACCCTAAAAATGAGGACATGAACTAGTTCATCATACGCTTAAATAATGTAATTACATCAGTTAATATTATGAAATACAGACATTTTTTACACACACACACACACACACACATAATTATTATTAAAATATTCAAAAACAAAATTGTTGTTTGTAAACTACCGTACTTCAAAAGTTTGTTCACCCTCGATAACCTTCAAATGACATTGGCACACTGTTCTTGTTTTCAAGTAGGAGTATCGAACTCAATCCTATTTTTATTTTGTCTCACGTTTAACACGTCTCCTAGTTTTATTAACTAATATCTCCTAGCATTCTGCTTTATTGAATATATAATGTTTTATTATATGTAATATTTTAATATATATGTTACGTATGTTAAAATTACATTCATATTTTCTCACAATTATTCTTGTGTAATTATTATTATTAAAGTAAATAATACTTGCTTTTTACAAAAATATATATGTTTTATATATTTACATTGTTTCGACAGTATTAACTGTCATCTTCAGAATATCCAAATCAATAAAAGTCTAAAAATGACAGTTAACACTGTCCAAATAGTGTGAATATATAAAAAAAATATATATATTCTTGTAAAAAGAACAATGATTATTTATTTTAATAATATAATATGTTATAATATAATAATTTTATCTGTAGTCAACACGTATATGACAATACTTTTACAACAATTTGTAGTGACTGATAATGTTTTGTTTAGTTCTTAGCAAATATTCAGTTACGAAACAGTATTTTTAGTCATTCTTAATAGGAACCTGTTTTTAAAAAATATGGAAAAATTAAATTATTATGTTTATAAGTGATAAAGAAATGATTGGGAAACTAATAATGTTGTCGTCCGACCATTTTTTACATCAATTACTTCAACTTACATGTTGAATGTAATAATTAATAAATATAATAATGTAATAATTACGAACTGAAAAGTGAGTCGACAGTTACTTAATATTTTTGAATGAAGTAAGTTACATATACAAACGTTTAGGAAAATTACATTTATTAAATGTCAGTGTCCTCACTACCCCCATATGGAATCGATTCCGCGCTTAAACTTACTTTCACTTTCTGAAAAGACTTTAGATTTGTTACATGTAATAAATATCTCCTACCGTGCCCAGGTTACAAAAACTGTATTTCACAAACTCGGAAATCCTCTCGATACAGTACTTAAGTCGGCCGCCTTGCGTCCTTGGAAGGTCACGATATAAGCAACCGTGTTGCCAACATTTCAGGCTAAAATTATCGTACACAAATATTGTGCAGCTTTCTTCTGTACACTGGTTTACAGTGTGCCCGTGAACAAATCGATGGAACACAACTAAATGAAAAACGTTCACATACAAAAGGTGAGTAATTATAGAGGCAAAAACAAATTACATAGAGACAAATTTATAGCAAGTGACTATTGTTTAAAGGTAGGTGAAATCAAAACTCCCAGATTTGAGAAACGGCTTCCAGTAATGTTGATGATGATAATAACGATAGCGGAAGCGGCGGCGATGACGATCTCTCCCTCTCACTCTCTCTCTCTCTCTCTCTCTCTCTCTCTCTCTCTCTCTCTCTCTCTCTCTCTCTCTCTCTATACAAAACCACAATACAGTACAGAAACATAAGATCAGTACTGTGTGCACTTAAATAATGGCTCTACTAAGAATTACTTAATTTACATTGAATTTAGAAATTTGTTAGAACGTGACTTATACTCAACACCGAATATTTCCATAGTCAGGCTGCAAACAACAATGTTTTCAGGCTGCAGTTAGGTAGAAGTACAGTACAGCTTTGTGAGAGCTGTAACCGCTTTGCAAGGGTTACCATAAGTCCTCTTTTTCCCGGACACGTCCTCTTTTTTAGTGTTAAAAACCTGTCCGGGAGAATTTTTTCAGGGAAATGTCCTCTTTTTTCGTAAAACTGAAAAATGTAGTCACGCGCAAGAGCGCTCCCAACGGTGCCGCTCAGAAATGTACCATTGGCGTCATATGTTGCTTGCCTACAGCTCTTTCCCGCGTATTCTGTAATTCTAACAGTAGCGGCTGGTTGTTCCAAATTTTGGTGGTTGCAGTAGTTGGTTGAGTGGATGGGAGATTGGTTAAAAGACATTAAACTATCGTAATCACAGTTATATAAAATTATTACTATAATTTTATAACTACAAACAATGGATAACGTTTACCTTGAACCAACGTAAACACTAAACCTGACACAACGTATAAATCAATAAGGTTGTGCTGATTTCATGACTTAGTGTTTTCGTATATTATTTTATAGTTTAGTCATTCTGTATTGGTGGCTGTGCAACGCTGCAACCATAACACCAGGCGCCACTGAATTCTAATAGGCGTCTACTAATAGTACATTCCTGAGTTTTTAAGGTTATTGATAGTTCTGAATTGAGTTGCTTATTTTCGTGGACATTCTGAGTATAGTTAGTGGTAATTATCAGTTGTAGGCAAGTAGAATTTATTATTATTAATATGCCAAAACGAAAGTGTTTATGTAACCGAAAATTTATTAAAAGAGCATACTAGTTTTACGAAAGGCCGGAACGATAATGAAGCAGTACAACTGCAAAAACTTGCATGTGTTCAGTTCTATGATTATTTATTAAAAAATAAAAAGCTTTTGATGGGAATTGGTTCATCTGATAAATACCAGTGGCACCACAAAGACACAATTGAACATTTAGACTGTGAATCCGATTCAGACTGATTAGTATTAAATCAATTATTGCTATGATTAAAATTAAATATAGTAAATATTATTTTCCTACGTAAGTTCCGCTTCTAACTAATAGTTTTAAGTTTTGTTTGTAAACATGTTTTTGTTATATCACAAAAATTAAATTGTACATTGTATAAACTCTGTAAAAAAATCTTAACTTAATCATGAATACCTTCTTATCCATAATGTATAATGTTTTTACTGTCAATTTCTTTTTTTGGATCCGTAAAGTAACTATCATGATGTTAAAATTTCAGGTTGTCCTCTTTTTTCACCTAGGTCATATGGTAACCCTAGCTTAGCCAGCACCTGTATTTTTCTAACAACTGTTTGCCCAATTCTATAACTATCACTGCAATTATGTATACACTTATAATGTGTTTACAATCTATACTAGTCCGTTAAAAGTTATTGTCGTCCATCGTACATTGCATTTGCAGCCTGTCTTAAGAGTGTTGAATCTCCTGTATTGTTTGTTTGAGTTATGAATTTTAGAAATTCAGTGGTAGGAATTAATATACTGGAACTTTCTGACAATAATTAGCCTATATTGTTGCTCTTGTTAATGTTTGTAAGGAATACAATAAGATTCTTCAGAAACGTCAACTCGGTGATGTTCGGTCCGCTATATAAAACATCTCTACGTTTCCCAGACTTTTCTACGATCAAATATTTTATTAATTTACACAGCTTACGTGCGCGCGTGATTATTCGTTAATATGAAAAATTCAAATTTTAGTTACACATGTACGTTGTACGTTTCACAGAATCTTCAGTTACTAATTTTTTTTTTTAATTAATAATCGACTTCAATTTTAAAATCTCTATAATTTGTCTATGTAGGCCTACTTGTTTATTCTTATTTATATATTTTTATAAGAAATGTCAATTAAATGTCAATTTGGTGATGTTCATTACACCATATAAAACGTTTCTACTTTTCCCAGACTACGATATTCTAAAAAATTATTATTTATACACGCACATGTGCGCCCGCGTATGTGTACGTTAATATAAAAAAATTCAAATTTTGGCTATAAATATACGTTGTACGTATCACAGAATGTTCAGTTACTAATTCTATTTTTAATGAGTAACCGACTTCAATTTTAAATTCTCTATAATCTGTCTACGTAGCCCTACTTGTTTATTCTTATTTATACATTTTTATAATTTTGTATACGATTATTATTATTAAGGTCTATGTTCATAAGCATATTATAATGTGTGTGTGTGTGTGTGTGTGTGAGTGTGTTTATTCAGTGTTATTTAACAACACAAAATTTATTGTTATTTTAACATATTGCAAATTGCAAGTATGTAATATGTGGCTTTTTTTATGTAGGTTTCAAAGTCTGTGGGTTTCCATAGTAATAAGTGTATTAACATTAATTATATTAAGTTATTTTTCTTTTCATTTTGCAAGATAAAATCAGCTTAATGGAAAATAATATATTTACAATACTGGAAAATAAAAACAAGTAGAAGGTGTTCTTCTTCAACACTACAGCATAACGTGAGCCTTGGCTTCTAACACCAATCTTCTACGATGTCTCCTATCCATTGACATCTCAGTGTAACCCTTTACATTCATTCTTCTGAGATCTTCTACTACATCATCCAACCATCTTATCCTAGGTCGGCCCCTCTTTCTGCTTTTATAGACTTGCGCCCTCTACATTTTCTTTGGCAAACGTTGATCATGCATCCGCTCCATGTGACCTAGCCGTTGTATTCGTTGAACTTTTATGAATCTTACAATGTCGTCATGATTCAATAAATCATCTATTTCCTGGTTATTTATTAACCTGGTTATAAACACGTCTTGAGATCTTTCTTTCAAACACTCTTAATCTTTCTTGTTCCTTTTTTTGTCGATGTCCATGTCTCGCCTCTATCAGTAACAAGTGATCTAATAAGTGTTTCAGGTAGAAAGTGTTAAACCCCATTAATCCATTATAACAGTATACGTCATATAGCCTGATATATGTGATATAGCGTTTTTAAGACGAGTTAAAAGCTGTCCTAAACATGATCGTATAAAGAATGAGGTCGTATGAGAGGAATTACAAGTTTTTAACTTGAATGGAAGATTAAAAGATTGTAAACAACGGTGGAAAGAATGTCAGATGCAAGACTGGCCAAACAAGTTTGGGCTATAAACCTACAGGACACAGGTGTGTTGGTAGACCGTGGAAGAGACGGGTGGAGGATCTTTGAAGGCGGAACAGGCAGCACCTTGTGTATGCCGTGTTGTGAAGAAGAAGAAGAAGATGATGGTGATGATGATATACGTTATATATAGGTCTCTGTATGTATACATTTACAGTTGTATAAAGTTTATAAGTGTATGTAGGTTGTGTGTGTGTGTGCGCGCGCGCGCGTGTGAAAAGGGAGGGGAGAGAGATAGAGGAGAGAGGTTATATCCTCCCTTGACAAAGTCAGTTAAACGAAAATGTTTAAGGCTAATAAAGATCACAACGATCTGGGCAGAGATATAGGCCTACTAGTGGTTTTCGATCTTTGCTTTATTAGTTGTGGAGAACGCCGGTGTAAAACGTACGACGCACTAAACATAAGTAATAATAATCATCCTCACGGTTTAAACCAAGAATGGTTTGTTCCGGTCTCGAATAGGCAAAGATTACTGCTGGTCTCTAAAGCGCTTCCTCGGACGTCCCACACCTCTCCGTCCCCTCGGCTTATAGTTCCATAGTTGTTTGGGGATGCGGCAGTCATCCATTCGGTAAAGATGTTCCCACCAATTCAGCCGATACTGGGCGATCCTGTCGAGTACACTCATAATATTCAGTTCCTGCTGTATATCTGTGTTTCTTCAATGATCATGGAGAGTATACCCTGCCACGTGCCTGATAAATCTCATTTCAGCCGCTTGGATGCGACTGGCCTGGTCTTTCGTTAAAGTCCAATTCTCAGACCCATAAAGAAGTGTGGAAGAGCCATCACCTTGTAGAATTTTTGGCGTGTTCCCTTACTTGCTGACTCAAGGGTTCGCCTGATGGTCCCGCACATAAGTTTGAACTTCTGCAAATTATTCACCACGTCGTTGCTTGCATTATAAGACACACTGTAGCCCAGGTATTCAAAACTGCTAAGTTTTTGCAGGACAGTACAAACACATATACAAACATAAATAATACAAAAAGAATTTCAGAGAGTGTTGCTCATATACACTTATTTATAATTGTGATGTATTAAATGCAATACAGGAACATTTGTTCATAAGACACGGTCGGTGAACGTGACACAATATTTTAACAGAGTTTGCAGGAAAACCCACAGACTGCATTCCACGAAACAGTTGTTATGTAGGTTATAATAATAGCAGTATTAGCGGCCGCGGTGTGTGTGTGTGTGTGATCAAACAGTGATGCAACATTGAGCCACATTTGTACAACCACGCGGTGCTACACTGTGCGTACGTTACCGCTAACACGTACTAGTACCTGTCTGGTGGTCTCGTTACCACCTCACCGCACCACCATACCTGCATCAGCTGTTTCCTACGCACGCTGAGTCACGTCACTCCTACTCGGAACCAACTCCTTTCCCTTTATGACGCCAACTGACATGCACAGACGTCTCTCTCTCACTCTCTCCATTTCCGTTTCACTCACTCACTCACTATCTTTTATGTGAAATTAATAAGTCACGAATACATTACATTCACTTATCGATAAAGGTTTGTGGGCAGTGGCGGATTTATCCATAGGCAAAGTAGGCAATTGTCTACTGGCGGCAAATTTTGAGGGGCGGCATATTTTGGAAAGGTGAAATTTGACGGCCGTTATGTTGTTTTTATACCTAAGAGATGTTTCAAATTCCGATCCATTTCGTCCAAATATGATGAGAAACTTAGACATGTATATTGTTTAGTAATTAGGCTTATTACATAAAGAAAACAGTTCGTCATTTACTTCTGATATGTATATGAAGTAGGCCTACATCGTTGTACGTTATGTAATTTGTCTTTAGAAGTGTAGTAAGAAAAATTGGAAAGAAAATATTACATAAGAACAAATTTTATGGTAATTGAAATATAAAGGATTGAATTAAACCCGTAAACGCAGCCACCACAGCAGAGATTTGTGGGAGCGCGGCAAATTTATACTGCCTACGGGCGGCAAAATGGTAAGTCCGCCTCTGTTTGTGCGCATTTCATTTAATATAATTAGAAAATAATGTGTGTGTGGTAGAGAGAAAGAGAGAGAGAGAGAGAGAGAGAGAGAGAGAGAGAGAGAGAGAGAGAGAGAGAGAGAGAGAGAGAGAGAGAGAGAGAGAGATCATGGACTATAAGAAATGAATAATTAAACGAGCGAAGCGAGTTCTCAGTTTTAACTCGACCTATTGGCATTTGTCTGTCTATTTGTAGTATGTTTCACTATAATATTTTAACGCATCAGACGGTTTTTGTGAAGCTTGGATCGAGTGTCCATACTTTTACTCTACAGAACTATTGTTTTTTAGATTGATCCTTCTAAAAAGTAGCGGGGCGAGAGGCAAAAATGTAGGGATAAAAAATAGTGAAAAACTGCAAAAGTCCATAAAGGGTATCAAATTATAGGGAATTTTCACCACAGTGTGAATTTAGTGTTTATTTTAGAGAAGTTCCAAATTTTGAGACGTCAAACCCCAAAAAAGTAGGTGAAAATTTTGATAAAATCACAAAACTTGTGTCTTCAAATTAAATGAATTTCACCTAAAATCTGAATTTGATGTTAGGTTTATTAGGTCTCACTCCGTCTCGCTCTCTCTATTTCCGTCTCACTCACTCACTCTCTCTATCTATCATTCTCTTTATCTCGCCTCGACTATCCAGGGGCGTGGGGAGGACGAACGGGACCGGACCCCTTCCCCCAGAGGTCAAAACTTGACGAAAAATTTGGTTTTCTTCTTCTTCTTCTTCTTCTTCTTCTTCTTCTTCTTCTTCTTCTTCTTCTTCTAATGTGGGGTCCTGTAACCAGGAAGAAATATTTAAAGAGTTTCATTTGGAGCACATGCACATGTACATATGGCTCAGAAACCAAAACTTTGAGGAAAATGGAGCAGCTACCTTGAAGCTTTTGAGATGTGGTGTTGGAGGAGGGCCTTATGAATTCCATGAACGGAAAGAATACCTAATGCACATGCACATGCACATATTGCTCAGAAACCTGGACTTTGAGGGAAGTGGAAAGCAGCTACCTTGAAGATTTTGAGATGTGGTGCTGGAGGAGGGCCTTATGAATTCCATGAACGGAAAGAATACCTAATGTTGAGGTTCTGAGGAAAGTGGGGAAAAAAATATGTTGATTGGATCGATTAGGGAAAGGAGAATTTATAATATAGGTCACCCTGCTTCAAAATGGTTTACATCCCCGATTGAAGGGCGCAGTGGGAGTGGAAAGGCCCAGGCAGGAGTACATTGATAGGGTTAAAAAAGGAATAAGGTATGTGGTGATCAAGAGGCTGTCCATGGAAAGGAATACGTTCCAAGCCCTCCAGCCTTTGGGTTGAGGAGGAGGAGAAGAAGAAGAGTCCGATACATACACGACTAAGGTTATCGCCGGATTACCGGACGTATCGGACTAACGAACGGTCGGATTATCTAGATTGTTCTGTATTTCCCGTCCAACCTCACTTTCCTCTTCCTTCTTGATGACTTTAGGAATAAGTCAATCTGCCTTTTTGAAATCTGCACCTCTCTTTACCGACAGTTTACAATTGTTAATTTTGTTGTTGTTTATTTGTCTCCTGCATTCGTTTGTGTATGTTGTTTCATTTTAAATTTAAGTTTAATTGTTCTATTCTGCCACTTATACTGTAGCCTCATTATTCTACAAACGTTTACATTTCTTGTATGGTCGTCACACGCTTGTCTGATAAATATAATTACATCTGCCTGGATTCCTACCTGTCCCGTTGACTAGCACACAATGTTTAGTTGCCATTACTTCTTATTAACTTTAACGTATCTCTCCGTATCTTCTATGCAAATGTTCTGAATACACTGCAGGGTAACCGTCTGCTAAAATAAACTCGTAGAACAACCGGGTTCAACAACTATGACAATACTTGTAATGTAAAAACAAAAAGAAATCAGATCATAGACATGAAGTGCTATAATACCCTACTGTTATTTATTATGAAATAGCAAAAATTTTCTAACGGTAACAACAGTTTATTAAATAGGATATAGATTAAAAGTCAACTGGAAAAAATTAACTGAAAAATTAAACAGTATTTGCTGTTTAAACGACAGTCAACGACGCTTTTCTTGTGTACTCTCTCTTAGAAAAATCCTTCTCAATTTTCTGTTTCACAATAAGTATTCACTTTTCAATGAGGATACGTTTCATTTCTAAGAAGTCCTTAAATGCTAATAATACGCTACTTTAATTTAAACGAGCAAAATCATAACACGATTAATAGCGTGGCATTCATGTAACCGCTGTTCCCGGCGGCAACAGTATTGGAAATAAGACAAAATACGTAATATTCATTATATTACAGAATAAATACTTTAGTTATTATATAATATGAATGCCGAACAATATTAATAGGGAATCTTGAAGAAAAGCTTTGGTTTAGAACTGCTGAGCACTTGCAACGTCTTGCGTTGTCGGCTCGGACATCGGCAATGCTTTACTGCGTACGGTCATTGACATCGTAGTAGTTGTCACTGTGCTGACTGTGGAGTGGGAAACCCATTCATCCACCCAATGTGTTGCCGCTTTAAAAACCGGCAAACGCTGAGTTAGCAGCTATGTTCGTTTCGGAACCAACCTGTAGCAGTTACTACCTTCCTATTTCTGTTTTGTTCGTTTAGTCATGTGTTTCTCTGTTTGTCTTTATTATTTTTAATTCCATTATTTATGTCCTGATTTATTCTGTGTAAGTATAATGGAGTCAGATCCCGTTGAACCGGGACCTTCTTCTTCTGCCAGCGAATGATAGAAAATACTCTAAAAAAAATATTTTGGCTCTAAAACGAACACTTGGTACTATAAAAAATTCGAATTAATTTTTACGCTAAGTTTTAGGTCTGTCACAACCGGCAACATCTGTTATGTACCCACGCCATGCCACTGCCATATTAAACACTATAAACTCTTATAGTGTAACTATAAACTGACTATGTGTAATTGACGTCTAGATAGAGTAATACGGTTAAAATCATCTTTAATTTAATTTGATACGCCACATGGATTTTCCGAATTTATTAAAATTATGATCAGCTTTTTTGGCCTTGGCATTCCAAAACCGAACATAAAATTCAGATTTTAGTTGAAATTCATTTAATTTGATGACACATAAGTTTTGTGATTTTATCAAAATTTTCACCTACTTTTCTGGGTCTGACGTCCCAAAATTTTGAAATTTTCTAAAACAAACACTAAATTCAGACTGTGGTGAAAATTCCATATAATTTGCTATAATTTATGGACTTTTGCGGTTTTTTCACTATTTTTATCCCCACATTTTGCCTCCCGCCCCCCTACTTTTTAGAAGGATCAATCTAAAAAACAACAGAGTTCTGTAGAGTAAAAGTATGGACGCGCTATCCAAATTTTACAAAAATCGTCTGATACGTACCACAAACAGACAGATAGACAAATGCCAATAGGTCGAGTTAAAACTGAGAACTCGCTTCGCTCGTTTAATTATTCGTTTCTTATAGTGCATGATCTCTCTCCCCCCTCTCTCTCTCTACCACACACACACATTATTTTCTAATTATATTAAACTAAATGCGCACAAACCTTTATCAAAAAGACCATGTAATGTATTCGTGACTTATTAATTTCACATAGTATCGTGAACAAAGAAAATATTTATTACAAACAATAAGACGCGCAGGAAGGAACAATAGCTCCAAGATAAAGAGCAAACAATGTTTGGCAGGGTGCGGTAGGTAGGAAGTGTGCTGTGCCGGACAACAATAAACACCATTGTTGCACAAACGGCGCAGTTAATTGGTCTGCGTAGTTTTGCGTAACAATGACCGTCACCTGACCTTGACGTATGCTATGTAAATGCTAATGGATTACTTCGTTCCCATTGTTAATCAAATGCAATTAGCGGACATAAAAACTATCGGAGGGACGAGGAAAATAGCCACTTACATCATCATGATCGTTATCTCTTGTCATCGTCATCGTCAATACAACACTGATGACTTAAAACATACAATCTCAGCGACACAGAGATTCTGGAAAAACGTAACGTCATTGAGAAAAAACCAATTAGTTGTCATAATGTTGGGTATATACATTTGTTAAATGGAATCTGCAGACTCTGGATTGGAGATACCCACAATTAAAACCAAGGTGATGGCTTTTTGTGGAACTGATCCCGTACGGGCAAAAATTGTTATAGACGGTACTGTCCTGAAACAAGTTGGCAGTTTTGAATACCTGGGCTACAGTGTGTCTTATAATGCAAGCAACGACGTGGTGAATAAGTTGCATAAGTTGAACCTCATGTGCGGGACCATCAGGCGAACCCTTAAGTCAGCAAGTAAAGGAACACGCCTAAAATTCTACAAGGTGATGGCCTTGCCACACTTCTTTATGGGTCTGAGAATTGGACTTTAACGAAAGGCCAGGTTAGTCCCATCCAAGCGGCTGAAATGAGATTTCTCAGACACGTGGTAAGGTATACTCTCCATGATCATAGAAAAAACACAGATATACGGCAGGAACTGAATATAATGAGTATACTCGACAGGATCGCCCAGTATCGGCTGAATTGGTGGGAAAATCTTTGCCGAATGGATGACTGCCGCATCCCCAAACAACTATGGAACTATAAGCCGAGGGGAAGGAGAGGTGTGGGACGTCGGAGGAAGCGCTGGAGTGACCAGCTGTAATATTTGCCTATTTGAGACCGGAACATTCCATTCTTGGTTTAAAGCTTGATGATGATGATGATGATGATGATGATGATGACGACGATGATAATGATTAAGTTGGAAAAGAAAGCCTAGACGTTTTTTGTTTTTAGCAAGCACATATGAAGACGAAATCCCCCGTAGAAAATGTTTTATAACGATTGAGGTTTTAAAGAACGATGATTTTAGATAACCTGCCAAGAGATAGGAAACCTTGTGAGAAAAAGAGAAAAAAATTCTTTGTTGTTTTTTTTACATTCGTCTGTATTATACAGAGAAATTTAATAATATTATCTATGGTTCGAATGTACCTTACCTCAGACAGTTGGAAACGTCAGCGGAACGTGAGGCCACACCACAATCAGCGGTGAGGCTAACATCGCAGATACGACAAATGTTTAGGTATATAATGACGATTATGTTGTTTGTGTAGAGTCCATTTGAATTATCATGGATGTGCGATCTTCCCTGATTATGATAGGATCGGTTAATACTTATATAATTAAGAAAGTGGAGTTTTTCTTTGTAGTAACTCTTGATATTCTTGACATTTCTTGCAGTACATTGGATTGACACAATAGTAAATTCCTTCTGCAAGCAAACGTTACATATTGTATTACACCTGACTTACGTTTCACAGAGACATCTGCATCGCCGAGTTTTAAACACTAAGTATTTGTTTTTCGAAAGAAACTTTTTAATGAACTAATAGAATATAATGTACGACGGTATATACGATGTAATGCATAGCCTAAGTATCTACCACGATCATCATGAGAAGTGTAATGTACAAATGATGTAATGCCAGTAATTTTAATTTCAAGCCTTTCTATTTAGTCAGACAATAGTCCAATAGTAAAAGTTACCCACACTGAGTATCAGCTGGATTGAAAATTTAATTTCAATTTTTTTTATCCGCTGGATTGAAAATTTAATTTCAATTTTTTTTATCCGTAACGAAGCACGGGTATTCACCTAGTGCATCATAACCGTTCCAACAGTCCGACATAATCATCGAACCAGGTTTAATACAGACTTTCAAAACTTGCAACAATGTACCCCTCCTTCTATCGTGAATCGTCTGTATGAAACAATTCTTAGTCGGTTACCGATAGGTCCCTTCGATACCCTGTTGTTGGGGGTACGGTTTCCTAACGTCTTATTTACGGCGTGAAAAAAAATCGATTCGTATATTTCAGCGGTAAAATTACTATCGCTAAATTTAAAAAGATGTTACACTTTTGGTCAGTGTAACAGTAACTACCCATGTCATTGAAGATTAGTACACATTATCACTAAAAAAACGAACTAGCCATCGGCAGTAAAATTTATGAAACGTTTTTAAAAACACACACACACACACACACACACACACACACACACACACACAAACACTTAGTAAGTTTCACCGTTTATTCTTAATCTCTGACAATTGTTTCAGCCTAAACAAAATTTCTCAAAAATTTCTTAGCAGCTGTTTGAGAATAGTTTAATAGGCTGTTTTTTTTTTTTTTAACTTTGTAGTAATATGCTTCACCAAGTGCCCAACGAGTCTTCAAACGATATCGTGAAAAAGAAATGAGGCCGCTTTATAAGTCCGTCCACTGTCTGCACAGATGGCAAGATTTAATTTCAAATTACAACAGATGGAAGGCAGTGGTAAACCTATAATCAGTAGCGAACTAAAGGGGGCGTGGGTGCGGCCCTCCCCGGGCCACACTTAGTAGGGGGCCTCCAGATTTGGAAAATTAAGCTTAAGAGACCAACAATTTACTTAAAACCTCTCGAATTTTTCCCAAACAGTGGATAATTCAGAGTGCGGAAATCAGGTCAGTTACTCGAATGCATTTATTCACAAAAAAGTGCATCACATATTGCGTGAGTGAAAAAAACCGTGAGTGGCATCGAAGACAACTGCACATACAACTGTACAGATAAGTAACATAGCGTGTGTTATGCACTAAAACTACTAACTGACTAGACAAAAAATTCCCAACTATTGTCTGCAGCAGTTATACATTTGTTTTGCAGTATATAACATTATTGTATATTTTAAATTATTGTAATAAATTTAATGTTAATCTATAAATAATGCTACTTCTATTATTTCCTTAAACTTTGTACTTACAATATGAAAGTGGATTTTTATTTCAACCATTTCTACAGCTTCTTATAAAGTTTTCTAATTAGATCTATCAATACAGTGATTAGCAATAAATATATCAGTGAAGTGTTTTTACTATAATATTACTTAAAGATAAATTGGATTATAAACACCCGTCTTATAGGAGAAGGGCCTCGGAAAGATATCCGCCCCGGGCCTACAGTGGCCTAGGTACGCCACTGAATACAATACATTGCAAAATGATAATCGGTGCTGTAAATCAGAAACAATATCATTAAAGCGAAATACCACCAGCCCTCTTCCCGTTATCAGTGTATTGATTGGCACATACATAACAAAGCTACAACGCGCGCTGTTATCAGCGTGTAAGACGTCTCGTTAACATGATTTGTGTTATCCGCAACAGCTGACAATTTCTGCGCACACGCGCTAATAACGTATCGTAGGTTTTTTATCGTGGCTAAGTGAACATAATAATACGCAAATACGTACGACACAGAAACAAACATTCCTGTGCAGCAACCCATAAATCCAGTTTCCTTATCCGATAAGAAGCCGTAATCGCTGACGTGAAACCTGTTAACAGATAACCTCAACTGGTCGCAATCGCGTCCGTATGAGATTGCAAACGACGACAGATAGTGGTTTATTGTTGTAAATTATAATCGACTTTTTTTTAATCTAGACTTCATTGCAACCTAACTTAAAGAAGTAAAATGCCCAACTATGTATTTAAGCCTGAAGTTTGGGATATTGTTTTAGAAAAAAAAAAAAAAATAGTCTCAAATACAAGTCGTAATCACTAAAATAAAAACCCGTCTACGGGAAAGGATCGTGTGAACTGAAAAGCGTAGCTTGTATCAGTGGCGGCTGGTGGTTGACAAATGTTGGTGTTGCAGATGGGTTGGATGGAATAAAATTTTTTTTATTCTCTGAACAGAAAATGTCCAAGTCTCCTCCCCTCCAAACGGTACACAAGGAAAACAAAATACTGCAATTTTAGTGTCGCGCCCACGTAACCACGAATATTTATTGTATAAATCTTTTTTTAAATTTACGATTAAATATTCTGTTACCTGATTTTACACTTTGATTAAAATTTGAAAGGTCTAGTGTAGGCCTAACTACTCTCTTAATTTCAATTTTTCCCTCAATAGGACCTAAACTGAACGCTGTTTTCGTTGTTTTTCGACAGAATTCATTGTGTCCTACCAGTTAAATATAATAAATATCGTACACTGTGACGCCTTAATTCTTTATCTACTATTATTACATTTAACGATGAATTGGACTGACACTTAACTGACACTAACAACGAACTTCCAACCTGGCGCACCAAGTGTTATTCACCAACAAACAGACTGGTGGCGCCGTGGCGTGCAAGCAGGATTTGGAGTCCCTAAATACACCAACCGAGCCTATATCGTTGTAATAGGAACAATCGCGTCTAGCCAGCAACAGCACTACTCCAGTGTATTTCCCCATATACAAAGCGCGTCACAGTTGGTGCATACACCGCGGCAAGATCGTGTAGGCTACGGTTTTTAGTATTCCTCTGCGGTTTTCAATCGCCAGATGATTAATTACGATGATTTAGCTTCAAAACATTATTATTAGTTGTTGTTTTTTTTTTAATCATAATACTATAATTTAAAATACAATTCGGAAATTATTGGTGGTTGTACAACCGTGCAACCTAAGCACGGGCCGCCACTGGCTTGTATACTAACGTATTGCCATAAGAGTAAACATATTTACGGAGAACAGTTACACAATAATTCGTCCTAATGGTAAAGGTTTCAAAGCCGGAGCCGTTGATACACAAAGCTTCCTAGTTACGAGTCGCGGTCCGTTTCTTTAAAACCTAGGCGTTTCGATTCCATTCGTAAAATTCATTTTCATCGTCCATTTCCGCGCCCAGACGTCGACGCAGTCGACTGTGAAGAAAGAAGATCGCTTATCGAACATAATGCATACGGTCCAATTTTGGACCGCGTAACGGGCGAATTACCGTACTTGCAGACTGTACGTATTGCAACGATGTAGAAATGTGTGGAACTGGCTTCGTGAAACAATCTGCATAAAACTTGTTACATGAAACCAGTTTCTCTGCTAGGCGACTCCCCCCCCAAAATGACCAGAGTAGTGGAGAAGAAAAAGGCGCTTTTAATGTTTTTATAAATGAAGCTGAGAGACACTAATGCGGATTTATTAGATTGAAGGTTCAGGATAGACCAAAACTGTCCATTAGTTATGTGCCAGATGGTGATTCGTCAAAGTATTGATTTGGTTATCTGTCAAAAAAACATCAGAGTTTACACGATACCACGAGGAGTACTGTATAAATACAGGTCCCGTCAAATGTGGCACTCAATATCAGTCCGTGCAGCGACGATGCCTTCTGGGCAAATTTCGAAACCGTTTCTTCTTAGTCATAGCGAACCCAAAAATAAGCTTTTATTTTTAATCACGAAAACCACGACGCTAACGACTGATCGTCGGTGTGGTAATATTACCATGATCGTAATTATAATCATCGTTACTAGTGTGCACCATGAGCTGCACAACTCTCTCACTATTTACTGGATAAATTTTGATAATTTTTCAGTTATCGAAAAATTTACGAAAATCCCGACTACCCCACTATTTATCCTTCAGTGAAGTAACAATTGTATAGCAATCATACAATAATACATAAAAAAAAATAATCGGATTCATAAAAAAATAAATTTCATAAAAATTCCAAACAACCGGATTTGTGTTAAAATTTCTTTTAGTCTGACACGAGGCTGGATTTTTACAATGTTTTCAAATTTGTTATCACACTTTTGAGCCCTGACATCCAAAATTTTAAAATATGACACTACATTCAGATTTTAGTTAAAATTCCTTTTAGTTTGATAAGTCACAGGCATTTTTGCAATTTTATCAAAATTTTCACCCATTTTTTGGCCCCGGCATTCAAATATATTGAAGTTTTCTAAAAAAACACTAAATTCATATTTTTGTGAAAATTTTCATTAAATTGATACCCGACATGGACTTTTGTGATTTTTTTTTTAATTTTTATTCCCACACATTTTTGCCTCCCTCCACCCTATCTTTTGGAGGATCAATCTCAAAAACAACAGAATTCTGTAGAGTAAAAATATGGATCCACATGCCAAGTTTTACAAGAATCGGTTGATGCGTTCAAAAGTTATCGTGAGACATACCCCAGATTAATAAGAGACAGATAGACAGAGACAGACGGAGAAATTAATAAGATAAGATATTTATAATTATAATAAGCTAGATTATATTGTACCATAAATGTTAATAGTTATTATACGTCTATTAATTATTTTTGTGTTGGCTATATACAATAAATTTTGTCGAAACCACGACACAAATGTCTTAAAATTTTGTATAATCAATCCAAACATTTCATCTCAAGAAATGATAAAAAACTACGTGTTTGTCAAATGACTTACTTTCACCCTGTATACTCTATAAAAAGTGGGTAAAAAGAATAGTAAAAATATTTACTCTTGTATCTTTTATAATTTAAATAATGGAAACTAAATTAACAAAACGAATTAAAATCAGGCCTTTAGTAGCATTGATTGCATTCGAACATAAGAAAAACTATAAATTACTACATTAATTTCAAACAGAACAAAGCCCCACACAAATATAATCATGTACTTGGGCTCTGATTTCAAGGTTTTCAATTGGGGTAAGCCACGGCCCTCTTCTCCCCCTAAATCCTAACATGCTCAAATTCCCTCTCCATTTATTTCTATTACGCATCTTGGCTGTTTGATTACGACAGTTATTTTCTTCGAGCCACGATACGTTTTCATAAATTCTTACAAGACGTGTTTCAAATTCTAGTGCAGATCCACAGCCTCATTTACCTAACTGTAGAAGGCACAGGACAACACTGCGTTATCATGGACACGCTGCAGCTAGTACGTAATACACAGAGCAATGAGGGAGTTGCTGCCAAAGCCCAGCCACCCCATACTTATGTACGTTATTTATAAACGTCGAGACGAGACGTCGTGGAGTAGGCCTACGTGACGAGTTGCACAAACAGACCGTTCTGCTTCATAGCCTTTCCTTTCTTTACACCGTCATTCACTTGGTTATACTATAAGAGCCAAACCGTTACAATGGTAATCATTAGATATACTACCCAAGCTAAACTGTTCACCGACTTTCATTGCTTATACTAAGTCATACTACGCCGATTCAACAAATCTACTCGTGGAAGTAAGTAGATAATCACAGCATTTTGCACTAGTTTTATAATGTTGGCTTTTGTTGTATAAAATTCTTCTTCTTCTTCTTCTTCTTCTTCTTCTTCTTCTTCTTCTTCTTCTTCTTCTTCTTCTTCTTCTTATTATTATTATTATTATTATTATTAATTTGTTGCTTTTATAATAGCAAACACATTCATTTCGTATATCCCGTGTATATATATATATATATATATATATATATATTGCAACGATAGTCTTAAACACTTACTTTTGCACATATGCTATTACTCATTTGTGCCCACTTACCCATGTCTCGAAGGTATACTCTTCTTCTGCAGGATTTACCTTGATGTTTCCCAGCTAGGTCGCAGGCTTTGGTAGTTAATTGAGGGTGGATAAGCACGTGAATATCGTTACAAGTAAAGAGTACAGAGGATTTAGTACTGGTTGTGAAATTAGTACGACTTTGTTAATAAAATTATATTCATTTTGTTTATTAATTAAAAAAAAATGTAAATTGTCATGTTATTAATTAGTGTGTGGGTTAACTAATATTGAAACCCTTATCTTCACTTATACGAATATCGTATAATTATAACGTGGCAAAATCTTAGCTCTTATAGTCTAAGACACATTATACCCAAACATAAGACATATATGACCTGGAATATTTACACAGACATATAATACATAACACATATATTCTTACAATGCGTGATTAACACGTACGAAAATGAATATTAATATTGTCTTAGCAAGTGTGGTTTTTTCTTATATACCACTTAATTAAAAAATTAAATAATTAAACATTTATAAAAATTCTAATAGAGACCATTCTATTACTTTAATTAGCAATACTCCTAATGTCTCAATTAATTAAAAATCTACAATTAAAGAACTTTCATACTTGATTTTACGTTACAGTTACTTGATTTTAATTATATAATAAAATTATAAAAATATAATAAAATATGGTTTCTCTAATTACCATTTATTTATGAGATTAATAAGTTTTATGATCTTTGTTATAAATTATTATTCTCGGAACTTTTATTAATTATTCATTATGCAAATAAAAATAATAAAGTTTATGTAAACTTGGATATGGAATCTAGAGCCTTCTTTTGATAGACCACAGGGTCATTTGTAAGACTGAATAAATGTCTGACTTCACCTGCATATTTCTGCATCCATTTAACTGTGTTGTTGCCGTCACCTGGACTCTCGAGTTTTGGATCCCCTTCCGGTATCACCTTCTATGTCTCTGCGTCGTTTGGAATTACTCTCTCCGTCTAATGGATGCTGAGTTCTGACGTGGACCTCTGGTCCTGATGATGTACGGCTGGGTGTAGCTGCGTGTGGCTGTCCCTGCGTCCTCTAGTATATTGCTCTGTTTCCTCTCCTCTCCTCGTCTTTTCCCTCGTGGATGTCACGAAGTTCTACGTGGACTTCTTGAAGTTCATCGACGACGTTTCGACTCCTCGTAGTTTACAGTATTATTGTCTTTTAAATAAATCGTGTATATCACTAATTACTTTCACCGACGTACTGCCGGTTCCATTGCACTTTAGTTTACGTATACGATTTAAAACATTACTTAAACTTTGTAAAATTTACAGTGGCGAGATGCGTGGATTTCACGTACTGTCTGTTAATGATCTGTGAAAGCGTGTGTCGCTCGCTGGGGTTTTATACTCCTGCCGGCGTTCAATTCCTGTTGAAAACTGTTCGGACAGAGTTGAACAAGTCAGCGCGTCGATTTATTAACTAATTACAACCTACGCGTCTTTCTATGAAGCGCACTCTTTTTTATAAATATTATTCGACAAATCGTTAGGTACATTAATAAACTTAACCTATGCAAATTATGAACATTAAGGTGTGTAAACTATGGAAGTTATGGCAAAATTTCACACGGTAGCTGAACGGTTCCCACGATCAAATACCTCTTAGTATCTAATTGTAGCGCCAGGCGCCAGCTTTTTTTCTACATACTCGTATGTCACTGATTCGTGTGACTTCTGGTTTTCGTTCAGCTCTTAAAAAACTGTGTAAAATTTTCCACAATCGTATACATAATTCAACTTGTTCTTCATTTACACACTAACACTAACACACAGACACACACACACACACACACACACAAACTGATACACACGGGGTTGCCTGTCGCAATGACGTCACCACGGCCAGTCGGGGCGTGTTTCGTCTCTCTTCGCTGCGTATAAAACCAACAAGGCTTGCAATTCCATATGCATGTTCACTTACAATTAATTCCTTATTTAAAATTAATTAATACGTTTGCTTCTTTTATTTATGTCTTATACCTAACGCTTAGTTATTACATTATTTTCATTATTTACAACTTTTACACGACTCTTACGTGCGTTCGTATGTTCTTATACCGCAGTCAGGGGTTGATACGGAGACTTATGCTAAACGTATCGTTGCATAAATTCCCCTGCTAGGTAAAATAAAATTTGAATTGAATAGTGATTGAATATATATTACAACGATACAACGTTAATAAATGTAAGCGTGTCGTGCCACACGTTGACGGGCGACAAAATTATAACAATACAAATAACGTGTATGTGTAATTGGGGTTCAGGTGTATTTATAATAAGAGTATTAGATTTATGAGTATTTAAAAATTCATAATTATTGTTTACTGAATCTTATAAATAATAAACATCATTAATAATCTTCGGTCACGATATTACTCATTATTAAATGTTTATCTCTTATACTATACGGTGTTACACACATTTAAACCCTCTTACATCTAGACATGTTAATAATCTTAATCTAGACATGTTAATAATTTGATTTACTAATAAAAAAATAAAATTAAAATGTAATTTGAATTGAATTCCTTTAATTCAGATCTGACCTCAACTCACTCAGTCTACACCAATGTTTAAAATTAAATTTAAATTATATTAATTACTTTTAGACTGGCATTTGTTTTATATTCAAATTTTAATTATATTTTCTATAATGCAAATATCAATTCAATTTAACTATTTACTTTGATAAACAAAATCTACTCTCTCAACTTTAAATTCTTTTTTTTTCTTATTTCTTTGTATGCGATCGCTCATTCTTACGACTAAACATTTATCTACATTTCTAAAATATTATTACTAATTATAATTTTTTTTTTTTTAAATTTATTGTCTTTTGACATAGTCTTTATGAGCTCTTTTTTAAAATCATTTATAAATGCATTATGCATGTCACCTCGAGTTCTGATGATCTTACGACTTATTGACAAGGTCCAGCGTTGTCCAGAGTTGGTTTTCCATTCCTCCTGGCCTGGCGTGGTCCTGGATATGTCTAGAGTCCAGCCTCTTTCTCCAGCAGTGTGTGGTCCGCCTCAGAGAATTGCTATCTGCTGCAAGGTGGATCTTAAACGTCGGTTAGGCGTCCAAAAAACATCTTCTAACGTCCAGCATCCCTCGACGCTCTGGTAGCTTCTCCGTAGATACTCTTTGTAGACTTAAACGGTCCCGGTACTTTACGCTTTCCGAAATATTGTCAACCTAATTGTTGAACGTCTTATTAGTTCGTTAATGAGACTTGAAAAAAAAATAATACTGTTCTGCCGACGGACAGCATGTCCGACTGCAACTGTGTCTTGGAAAGAAGAGAAGGGTTTTCGGTCGAACCCTTAATTTATACCCTCTCGAGATTCCGCGCCAGTTGGCTCCAAAATCGTCTTGTCGATACCTGCAGATCACATGCTTGCCCCCACTCCCGAACCTTTTCATATATTTGCAATTATTAGCAAATAGCAATGTTTTTCATGGAATCGAGATAGCACAAATCATAGCTAATTTGATTAAGCACTCACTGTATTAATTTGAGCGTCTTAGGGTAATTTGCGTATTTTTGGCACATTTATTTCGCACTGTCTTCGCGTCGTGTGTCCTATTAACGTCATTTTCTCACTGGGGATAACTATAAAATTTATACACACTTTGGTGCCTTTTGTTTGTTTATAAACTAATTAGTTTTTACACAGTGGAATTAAATAATTATTTTATTAATTACTTGGGGAGGGTAGCTGAGATTCCTGTCTGTACATGCATCACTAACACACACAAGATACACGCGTAACACACATACAATTCAGCAGGTGTTCTTTGCTTGTCGAAACAGGTTAATTTCTCCCCTAATATAACAATGAAATATTTTTACAATCTCAGACCTGTCCACTTACCCTTAACTTATAATAATTCTACACATTTTATATTTATTCAAATCAATGCCTAATACAGCATATGGCTGTATCGTTGCAATATATATATATATATAGTTACAACAATTAAATTATACAAATATATTATCATATTCTCAACGCAACTATAATATGTACTACACCGGCCAGTTCGCAGGATTTGGTTTCTCGTTGCGTCAAGTATAAGTGGTTGCACAATAATTAAATAATTTTTAAAGAGGAGTTAGATGTTGTTGACATGAAATAATCAATTAAACCCGTTTCAAAATAATCATTCTTAGATTTATTACTTGATAGAAAAATATTTAACTATTAAAATTTGAAACATTATACAAATAAATATTCACCTTTATAAGCTTTATAAATCTGTAACCTGCTATGCTATTCATAACATACAACAAAAATACACATCCAAATAATCTTATTAACTAACCAAATATGTTAAACAAGTTATTTAAATTTTTTTTATTTGTGCGTCTGAAATTAACTCAGATTTTAATTAATGATAGCAACTCATTTACCAACAAAATAATATTACGATTCAAGAATGAATTTATTGTTGCTATAAACAAATAAAAATGATATTACATTTACTTCCAAACTATTATTGATGTATACTGACACACCCAAAAATACAACAAAAGATTAGAATTTCTTTTCTACAAGTTGTTGTTAAATTACACTCTCTTATCTAACTATTTTACTTTAACATTCTAATTATTCTCTGTTCATATTTAAGTTCTTTTTCGAGAGCTCTCTTCACAATAAAATATAATTGTTTTTTTTTATCACCGGTGTAACACAAATAATTAGTTTATTATAATCCTGTTAAGACATGATTACGGCTGTAACACATCACCCCATCTTTTCGTTCAATGCCTGTCGGAACTGGCTCACACACACAAACACACGCACGGCGTATTTTTAACTACCAAAGCAGGTGCACTCTCGACATGACAGAGCCTGCATTTTCTTGCACAAAATTGTATAAAACTGTTCCTATTCTATTTACGCTAATTACAATATAAAACATACCGCCCTGGGCAAATATGCACATACTGTATACGTATTGTTGCAATATATATATATATATATATATATATATATATATCTTGTAGTAGGTTTTTGGGTACATCCGTGTGTGTGATGTTTATAATGGTGACGTTTCGTTCCGTAATCCCAGAACATTTTCAAGGCGTACTGACACACACACACGCATACACACACACACACACACACACACACACATGTTCAAACAATTTTTGGTACAGAATGTGTATAATACAAATATAGTCTATGTGGTAAATCCAACGCCCGCCATTACGCCGCGTTCCGAGCTTCAAAAGAGCTGCTGCTACGGGGACAACGGTGTCTGGAGGAAGGGGTTCCACTAGGTGTTACTGGCAGTTAACATTAATAAGTTAATCAATCAAGAAAACGAACAGTATCGAAATAAAAGAAATGCGAGGCCTCGTATTTTAGACCTCATACCAATAACAGTATCATCAGCTCGGAACAACGTAATAACATGGAATGTAATTATTAAACTAGTCAAAACGTACCACGAATATGGGGCAATTCGTGGAAATCCTGTACTCCAAAAGAGAACGGAAAGGTTTAAAAATATATCTATTCTTTAAAAATATTGTTGACCCAGTTGTTAAATATTTATAACACGACAATTTTTATTTTTAATTTCATTGGTAAATATTCTCTAATATTGAACATTTTTATAGAAAACCCTTTTTTTTGGAACAGGATCACTTTTGTTATTTCTGAATCCGACATTTCTTCTAACGCCTTTTCACTACAAATAATATCAGTTGGATGACCAAGGAAATCTCATGGAAAACACATGTTCGAGTGTGGCCTTGTTTGGCTGTGAAGTAAAACGTGGACGACAAATAATAACGGAAAATGGCGGTTTAACTTCATTTGAACAGTTGTTTACAGCAGAATGTAGATGACCAAGTGGAGGGACAAATTAGCTAATTTGTCTCCAACAGAGAGAGAGCAGCGTTGTCTGAAGTAATATAAAGATAATGGATTAATCTTGATAGACCATTTCCTACGTCATGAGAACTTATTCAGCACACTAGTCGAGGGAATGGCAGAAGGGATGAGGTGTCAAGGAAGCGTCCGTTTCAAATATGTGAAACGGACAAGGGAAGATGTCAATTACATATATTACGCTCAATTGAAGGGGAAAGCTGAAAATAAAGCTGATCGGAGGACGGCTGAAACTTATCCACGGATGCTGAACTCAGGAAGAATATTTCTTATGACTTTAAAGTCGGTATAGGCTATATTTAAGTCAATTATTATTATTTGGTGTTCTGCCCTAAGGCAGGTCCTCAAATGGTAAAAGCTCTCCAAGCTGTCCTATCGCATGCCAGTCTTTTGATTTCTTCGTAACACCCTCTGATTTTAATACTATCTATTAACTTCATTCTTCTACGCTCTCTTCTTTTTTCTCCTTCTATGACACCCTCCATGGCAGTTGTAAGCAAGCAGTCTCTTCTTAAACAATGACTTAACCAATTCCTTTTCCAATTTTCTATTACCTTCAGGATTCTTCTCTCTTCCCCTATTCTTCTTAAAACTTCACCACCCACCTCACTTTTTCCATTGCTCGCCAAACCCACATCTCAAATGCTGCTAAAATTTCAGTTACTTTGGACATCACTGTAAACACACACCGTACAAAACTCTTGAAATAAAACTCATGTCATGTATGTACCAATTGTGGTCAAAAATTTGGGCAAGAGAAATCAAGTTTCTTTTGTGTGTCAAGGTATGTGTAGTGGAAGATCGTCTTCAAAATGTAAATATCATAGAGATTCTGAAGTGTCACAGAAACAGAGCTGTTTGAACAATACGTAAAACATTGTTTATGGTGAGAACACAAACAGGTGAATTCACTGGGTCCTAGATTGGAGACGAGGAAAGTTGAAGAAGAAAATATTCTCCCGACTATACGGCTGTAATCGAATGTGACCTCTAATCAAGCTGCAGTTTCGAGGCATTGCGTCATTCTGAAAGTAAGAAACACTAATTGAACCAGACTGAACCACCTGTCGATTGTAACGCAGGGTCGTTGGCCATGATACGTTTTTTTACAGTGTTACATATAAAAGCTCGAAAAACAAATTTCCCAACTAAGCTGATCCTGTAACTGTTGTGGGTAAACGCTTTCGGAACAGTTACAGGGCGAAACGTATATGCAGACTTAAGGAGCCAAAAACGAACGAAAGTAAAAAGTAAAAAACAATAGCCTACTACTGACTTTGTTTATTTAACTTTACCTTGACAAACGTGGTATTTCAAATATATGCAGTCGATGATTGATGGCACACAGGGCAGGCCCCAGCGCTTCTCCACACACACACAACTGGGGGTTGCGCGGCCCGCGCGAAGCGCGGGTCGCGAGTAGTGCAGTGTCCCGAGTCTCAGAAAGGACTCCTGCCACTGGGTCTGTGAGAGTTCATTTTATACTTTTTATCTACTTATGGGGGGGGGGGTCTGAAGCGACCTGCGATTGGTGGATTATACCACCGGGACTAGCAAACGAGGTCGCTTCCAGGACTCACCTGGTCGCGGGGTGTATTTACCAAGTCCGGCAATGAGGGAATTGTGGGTCACTCTGTCGGAACGAACATAGAATCGTCGCGCCAGGCGTCTCACGGTGTCATCAAGAGAGCGGACACCGAGTCCTCTCCTCAAAAGACGAGAAGAGTACCTCCGGGGGACTTTGCACGCGAGCTTCAGTCCCCGGTCGAGTACGCGCTGGAGCGTGATTCTATGACCACGAGCCAGGTATCCCCAAACAGGACAGGCGTAGGTAATCACCGGCAACACGTACGTGTTGACTATGAGCTTA